>OY856186.1:240346666-240374166 GCA_963693315.1 Diogma glabrata
TTCGGTAAACCTTCTTTATTTATAACAATGACATGTAATCCTCAATAGCCAGAAATTGTTGATAATTTGAGTAATTATGAGTCTTCGAATTTTCGTCCTGATATTGTTGTGCGTGTGTTTAAATGGAAACTTAAAGAGCTCATAGATTGTTTAATGAAAAAAAAGATTTTCGGTTCTGTCAAAGCACTTATATATACCATTGAATTTCAAAAACGTGGTCTTCCGCATGCTCATCTTAGGTTAAATTTGTCAGATGAAGATAGAATTGATGGAAATGAAATGATTAATAAATTTGTATGTACTGAAATCCCTGATCCCATTCTTTTTATTAAATTACATGAATATGTGAAACGTCATATGATGCATGGAGCATGTGGTGCTCTAAATCCAAATTATGTTTGTATGAGAGATGGTAAATGTAGTAAGAATTTTCCAAAACCTTTTTCTGAAAATACTAAAGAATCTGTGAATGGTTATCCTTTGTAACGTTGACGTGATAATGGCATGAGTGTTGATGTATGTGGTGCATCTCTTGATAATAGATACTAGGAGGGCCTGGCGTGCTTCGCTACGCTTATAAATAAAGTTTTTGCGTAGACATTTTGTTGACGTAGAAGCAATGATTTCAAAAAGTGGTAATGAGAAATGCTAGCATATAATTTTTAATTTTTCTTTTTAAATATATGAATGAAAAATAATCAGAACTCTACCTGATCAGTTCGGATATATGAAAAATTAGCGACCAAATAAGTTAGAGATCAAATAAGCTTACTTGAAAACTATATATATATATATATATATATATATATATATATATATATATATATATATATATATATATATATATATATATATATATATATATATATATATATATATATATATATATTTATATAAATATATATATGTATATATATATATATATATATATATATATATATATATATATATATATATATATATATATATATATATACATATAATACATATATATATATATATATATATATATATATATATATATATATATATATATATATATATATATATATATATATATATATATATATATATATATATATATATATACATATATATATATATATATATATATATATATATATATATATATATATATATATATATATATATATATATATATATATATAACGGAATAATGGAATTCCTCATAACGGAATTTACCGGCACTCTCACGATCGCATTTCTTGACCTACAACGAAAATTTTTTCTGTATACGTTGCGGCAAAAAATCTTTTGGACAAGTTCGCGAACTGGCCATATCCGGGTACAGGTTAAGTGGCTAGAGCCAAAAAAGTCGAAAAATCTAGGGCGTTATAACTTCCTTTTGAATCATAATATTTTAATAAAATTTATCAATACATATTGAATATTTGAACATATTTCTATCATTTATTTCCAAATGACAACCTTGGCGTTCCAGGTTCCTGAAAAATCAGCTGTTTTAAAAATTTAATAAATATTGTTGTCCTTGATTTGGCTGAAAATGGCCAATCTCACTTTTGAATATGTGCGCATACGTTAACTAGATCATAAATCTTTTCAAAATTTAAAAAAAAAATAGTTCAAGTCTAGAGGTTGAGACACCAGGGCTGTTAGAACGAAAAGAAACGCAAACGGCCATGCCTTCCTCATTTTTGAGTCAATGTTATTTAAACTCTTATTAACTTTTAGATAAACTTTTCAACTATAACCTCAGAAATTTTCAACTTTCTAACCCAAGAGGTCTCAATGTAATTAGCATTAAACCTAATGTATGCGATTCAATTACAACAACAACTTCCATAAACAATTAAAAATATCCCATAGAAAAAATATTAAAAAAATTTCTTTTGTTTTTTTTTCAGTTTTTTTCGCAAAAATTTAAAAAAAAATTAAAACAAAGCAGAGTTATTATTGTTTTAAATTAAGGAATATTTTCTTATATGCATATTGATTACACATTTACAAAATTCTTCCTAAATTGTAGATACTTGAATAATTTGAGGTGTAAAAGTTGTTTGACAATTGTAGATTATAAATTATGTGTGGTGGTGTTGTAGGTGTGACGTTGTGAGAACGTTTATTTGCTTTTTGGTGGATTTAATATGTTATTAAAAGTAGTTTTAACCAAATTAAATAAAACTGTTCCGAAATCGCATTGATAAAGTAGTTTCCGTTAATGTGTTTAGTATGGTTTGATAAATTTTTTGGATTATTCTGGACTTGGACTATTCTACTTAAATTTTTTATTTAAACTAATCTTACACATCCAATTCTATTTGTACACAAAGCTGTATGGTCCCGAAATCTATAACCTATTTCTAGCGGATATACGTGCCGCTTGGACTTTTTTTATTATAATATAAATTTCACCATCGTTATTATTTGTTTATGTGTCAAAATATATTATTGTAACTATACAAACTGGAACATTTTTCATCGGTTTCGTTTTATGTGTCAATCGTTTTTCCCAATGGTTTTCTTTAGTAAGTATTTTAGTTCCATCATAATTGAACGTATGTCCTGTTTGTTTGCTGTGGTGGAAGGCAGCAGTGTTGTTGGTTTTTATTTTGTTTGTCGTGACATCATTAATATGTTGTTTCAACCGACTACCTAGTTTTTGTCCCGTTTGTCCAATCTAGATACCTGGACAGTTGTTGCAGTTAATTGCATAAACCACACCGTGTTGTTCCATGGTGTCGACTTTGTCATAGGGTTTTCTTATTGTTTTCCTACAGTTGCATACGGTTTGAAAGCTAATTTCATGTTGTGGTCGTTAGATGAAAATAGATGGCTGAGTTTTTCAGATAGGTCTTTTGTATATACCATTCCTTTGTGATTAATTTGCGTGGTGTGATCTTTAGTGCGGTTTTCGTCCTGTTTATGGTATTGTTTAAATAACTGGTTTATTAATTTCTTGGGGTAGCCATTCACTAATACACACTTTTAGATTATTGTTAGCATACAAAAATTTTTAATTTGTTTTAATTCGATGTAATTTAATTTAGTTGTAGAAAAATTCTCTTAATCTGGTCTTGTAATGGTCTTAATTTATTTAAATGGTTTGTCTGTATACAATTTTACAATTTTGCTTTTATCGAGAAGACGTAAACTTAATGGTGTTTTATATGTATAAAAACTGAAATGCTAAGAAACTAAAAAAATTTGCTATTTATGTAAGCTTATATTAATTTTAATATTTTGTAACATTTTTAAATTCTGTTCTCATTTCGATTAATAGTGCACTGATGAGGAGGTCACAAAACCTCGAAATATTTGCAATAAATTAACAAAATAAGCAATTAATGACTTCAACTAACTAGGTATTAAAACAAAAGTTTCTAGTAAAAATAAAAGTACAAAATAATATTTATTTATTTATTTATATTCGAATGCAAATGTGGAATGCGATATTTATACGATCGACTGAATCGAGAGAAGTGCGGAACCATCACGAAACCTCAGGACTAACAGATTATAACTTTAATGAAATTCTGTTCAAATAACATGTTCTTGATCTACAAACTAATGTCTGCAATATAAAATACTAACTAATAAATTAGCTTGCATTTCTTTTATAGAATTTTCATTTTGTATATAATATTTCACATTAAATAAAAGTCTTAACTGTCATTGAGGTTTCGTGATGGTCCTGCACTTCTCTCGATTCGGTCGATCGTATAAATATCGCATTCCACATTTGCATTCGAATATAAATAAATATTATTTTGTACTTTTATTTTTACTAGAAACTATTGTTTTAATACCTAGTAAGTTGAAGTTGTTTCTAATTCTAATCTCTAATCCGAGTGACAAAGTAAGTATTTCAAACATGTAGAACACCTAATTATTTGGAAATGTTTTGTTTTACACTTGTTTCTACTTGACACAGGATATCACTTCTTTTTGTACTGAACAGATAGTTTTGACTATTAAACTTTAAACTGCACCTTTTTCACGAACTAAAATTTACATTTTTGATATTTTTTGTAGCTACATATTAGTATGCACTAGTAAACACAATATAAAAATGACAATTATTTTCCCGCAACTCGCTCAATCTACAAAAGTTGGACACTTTTGATATTTGATGTCTTCGATTTTCCTCAAATTTTCACTCAATCGATTATGGCCTTAATAAAAAAGTAATTCATAATCATTGTAAAATCAAAAATAGCCTGGAAAATATGTAAAATGTGCATAAGGATACATTTTGTAAAACGCATATTGGACGTTTGGAAAAAGCATGAATTAAAAAAAAACAAACACCCCCGGGGTTTAAGCCTGACACCTTAAACTACACAGTATGACGTATAATTACAGCTATGTTTCAAACTTTTTGACTGATGGCTTCTAGAGTTATTGACCTTTTTTGAAAAATTATCAACTTTAAGACCATGTAGCTCCTAAGGCCAAGAGTAGTCCAAGCTGTTTTAAATTTTTCTAAGTACTTTCATATGTTGTGTAATTAATCCAATAGTTTTTGCTGTGGGTCACTCATTGGTTTAGTAGATATTTAGTCCGATAACAAGGCAAAAAAAGCAACGAAAACATCATTTTCGAATGACTTTGGCCCTCAAAGCCATGAGTGAGCCACCAAATTATTTATACTAACATCTACCTAGTATCAAGTAGAATCCATATTAAAAAAAATATCATCGGTGACCCATGGTTTTATAAAGCAAAATGATCATATAATTTATATGATTTACCCGTGATCTTAAACTTTGACCTCTATTCAAGGTCAAACGCGCCACAATTAAGAGGGGTTAAACTGCACTTTTTCTTATCACAGTACTACTGAAAATTTTAGGGTAATCGAAGGATCAACTATCACAGTCTCATACAAAGTGTCCAACATTAAAAAAATGACTCTTAATACTCTGTCCCTCTGTGCTCTGTGCTCTGTCCTACGACGTTGCACGTGATTTATTTTTCTTTAGTCAAGATAAAGTTGTTTTAGTCTGCTTTAACCAATTTTGCTTTAAGGTAGATTTCATATAAAATTGTGCCTCATCTCGGCACAATTTTATATGAAATCTACCAAAAATGTGCCTCATCTCGGAGTTTCGGAAAAATGTTGGTGCCAAACGACTATATATGATAAGTGGAGACGGAACAACAAAAAAAAAAAAATTATATATATACATAAACGATATGAGATATAACAAAAACGACCGGCACTCTCACGGTCGTATTTGTTGAGGTAAATCAAAAAAAATGTCTGTGCATCAGTGATGCCAGATTTTCAAAAATGAATTTCCCGTTGACGGATCGAAAATTCCCGATTTTTCCCGTTTTTTCAAGGAAAAATCCCTCAGAAATTCCCATCAAGTTTTCAATAAAAATATGCAAATAAATTCAATTGTTTATTGAAAAAACTTCAAAAACCACCACAGTTATAACAATATTTATCCTTCCGACAACCATAAATATAGGTTTATCTCTGTTTTTTACGACTATATCTGTGTACGTTATTAGTCTTAATATAGAATAAAACAAACAGCTTTTAATTTTATTCTGTACCGCGAATGTGGCGGGACACAATAAAACAATTTATTTGATTGTATTGAATGCTGAAATAAATTTTATTTTGTTTTATAAAAATTTGATTGCATGTTATAAAAAATCAAAAGTAAACATTTTCGACCATAAAAAACAGTCAATTCAAACTGAAGCGCGTGTCCCTCTCTCGAATATTAAAAAAGGCAAAGACTACTGTGATTAAATTGAATTAAATTTCCAAAATATTGTTTTTTGGTTTCTTATTAGTATAAATTTTGATGTCTTTCATTAGGTAGGGCTTTCATTAGGCTTTTCATAGACTTTTCATTTTCAAAATACCAAATAATTAAATAGATATCGAAATTAAATCAAATTTATTTAATTGTTTGGAATTAATTATTCAAAAAAATACAATAAAATTCATTGTTTTTCTTTATTCGTTTTACTTGTCTTATCAATAAATTTTAAAATAATTCAATTTAAATTAATAAATGTTACTCTATCGGAAGGATAAAACGCTGTATTGGGTTCGTTTGTAATAAATTTTATTCTCTCGAAAATTTGTAATGCTCGCTTGTGCCTCACTCACATCGTAAACTTTTCCTTGAAAAATAAAATATTGCATTAAAAACTTACACAATATATTACTATTGTTTCGATTCTCCATACAACTTGTGGAATAAGAAAAAACTGCTATAAAATGGAGCATTAAATCTATTAAAATTGAAAAGGACATTTTTTAAAAGAAGTAAATATGTCTTGATTTCATGATTTTCAAAAAATTTTAAAATTATAATAGCTCTTTTTCGATACGTAAACAACTGCTCAGAAATAAAATAGTGATGCCAAACATCCCAATTTTTTTAATATGTTTAAAATGGATGGATGCATAGAGAGCCAACTTATAGTTCCAGGTGATTTCATTTCTCGTTTCGCAGCATCAAAATATTCCTGAAATTCAGATAATATGGTGGTCCGTTGGAGATCTCAAAACGTACCTATCTCCGTAAGAAATATTTAAACATCAGAAGGCTTAAATTCCATCGCGGATTTGACAATACTAAAGCGATAAATGGCATATACATTTAAGTAAAATTATGGGGTGATCGACATCTTTCTGAAGCCTGGTAAAAAGTTGGTTGGTGCAACCATTTCAAAATAAGTTTTAATTTAAAACGATTCTATTATTAAATGTGAAAAATCCCGCACTTTCCAAGTTTTTTTCCCGCTTTCCCGTTTTATATGAAATATCCCGCAAACGGGAAAAAATCCCGCGATCTGGCAACACTGGTGCATGTGTGTTCTATTAATAACTTGAACAAGTTCGTGAATCAGCAAAATCTGACATGTTTACTTTTTTCTAAAAAAATTGATTTTTTAAAACCGTTATAACGGCCGTTTGGATACTAATATTTTAAAAAAAATAACAAGTTTAGAATTTTTGGAATCTTTTTTCCTGAGTGAGCGGCTCCAACAAAAAAATTTGCAAAAAAAAAATTTTTTTAAACAACCGGCACTCTCACGTTCGCATTTGTAGAGCCAGATCAATTACTTCCAAAAAATAGACCTCTGCAGTTGGAGGTTTCTGAGTGAGCGGCTCCAACAAAAAAACTTGTAAAACACAAAATGCGTTTAAATCAACCGGCACTCTCACGGTCGCATTTGTGGAGCCAAATCAAAAAACTTTTTTTAAAAATGTGTGTTTTATGAATATCTTGGAGAAGTTCGTAAATCAGCAAAATCCAACATATGGTTAAGAAACTAGAGTCTTTATACTAGGAAAAAAATTAGTTTTATAAATCCGTTATAACGGCCGTTTGGATACTAATATTTTAAAAAACTTCATAAATTTAGAATCTGTGGAAAGATTTTAATCCGTTTCTTATAAATATAAACCTCTGCTGTTCGAAGTTTTTGACTTGTCGGCTTCAACAAACAAGTTTGCAACAATCCCCAACAACAAAAATTTGCAAAAACCTTATAACAGTCAATGAAAAAATAAATAAAAAGATTTGAATTGAAGAAATAAATTTTTTTTTTAGAAATAAATTAAAACATAGAGTAAGTTTGCCGTGTGTTTTTCATATAGTGTCATACATTATCACACATATGTTCTGTGGTAGGTTTGATATTTGTTAGTTGCAAAATTATCTAGAATAACAAAAACGGGTTCAATTTCTATAAAATATTAAGCAATCAGATTCGATTAAAGAAAATTTCAGTTTTTATTTCGAATAAAAATGAGCGGCGTCAGCATTATTTATTACGACCTATGTTTTTAAAACAATACTGACCATCGAACAGCTGCGCAAACAAGCATATTTAGGTGGGGATACACCATTCATGGATATGGCCGGGCGCACACTGAAAAGTCCGAGCGGCAGGATATCCGCTAGAAATAGGTAGATTTCGAGATCAGACAGTTTTGACTTTTGTATACAAGTAGAATCTGATGTATCAGATTAGTTCAAACAAAACAAACTAATTACAAACATATATCGAACAAATTTTAGAAAGAAAATTAGCTACATATAAGCAAAACTACATCTATCCAATTTTGCAACAAACAAATATCAAATCTACCACAGAACACGTGTGTGAAAATTTATGACACTATATAAACAAAAGCAAACTACTCTATATCATACATATGTCGTACAATTACTGCAAAATACAGTTTCAATTTAACAGTGAAGCGAATCGTTTCAAACTAAATAATTGAAATAAAATAAATTGTTTAAAATACGGTAATTCGTATACAAGAGTGCTTGTTAACTTTTTCAACTTGTAAAATCATTGATTTTGCAACTGAGTCATAATAAGCAGTGAGTGACGACGAGTGTGAAAATAATACTAAGAGAAGCCGCGACTTCTCTGAAGATGAAGCAGATTTAATTAATAAATTCCCCAAGGTCGAGGAATACGTGATAAAAATGAGTCATAACTCTCAACAAACCTCAAAATTAACCAACACATCTACAAAACGCTATAAAGGACTGAACAACATGTCACAAACTCAAAGTTTAAAACCAGATAGCTGTAATCAGCCAAAAAACAATTCAACTCAAATCAAAATTAACATTCCAGTTCAAAATCGATTTGATCTTTTTGATAATAATACGATTGATGACGTCACAGAAATTGACGACAAAATAGATCAACATAATACAGTTACTAATAACAAAAAAAAAGAAATCATACCTCCAATAATATTAAAAGAAATTTCAACTTTTGATGCGCATGCATTAATAAAAAATAATAATATTACAAAATACAAATTAAAGTTTATGTCTATAGGAATTAAAGTTCTTTTGGAAAACGATAAAGACTATAATGAGTTAATTGCTGCGCTAAAAAAGGACAATAAAATGTATTACTCGTTTGAAAAAAAGGAAAACAAACTTATTAAGTTTGTTCTCTCCGGACTACCAAACTGGAGCATAACAGATATTGAAACAGCGTTGAAAGACGAAGGAGTTGATCAACCATCTGAAATTAAGAAACTTAATATTAAAAATCAACGATACATCGATCAAATGACGTATCTTTTATACTTTAAGCCTGGTACTACAAATATTTCAAAACTTCGTCAAACAAAACATATATATAATGTGATGGTACAGTGGAACAACTATATTAACAGGCGATCTGGTCCCACCCAGTGCAGAAATTGTCAGCTTTATGGTCATGGAGCTAAACACTGCAATCTTCCATCGAGATGCATGTATTGCAGCAATCAGCATCTCACAACTGAATGTCCTCAACAAGATAGTCCAAGTGAACCTGTGATATTAAAATGCGCTAATTGCTCACAATCACACAAATCCAATTCGAAAGAATGTCCAAAACTTGCAGAGTACCAACAAATAAGGGAAAAAACAACAAAAAAACGAAACATTAGTCGCAAACCTAGTTTTGTGTTCAATAGCTCGGATTTTCCAACCTTAAATCCGAACCAGAAACTCTCCGAACTGCCGTTAGAAAATGCTAAGCGGATCACAAACACTACAACTACAAATTATTCACATGTCACTAACTTCAATAACCATAATAATAGTGATCTATTTACAGTCGAACAAATAATGAGGTTAGTAAACGACATCATATCCCAGCTAAAACACTGCAGGAACAAGGAACAACAATTTCAAGTCATAGCCGGGCTTTCAGTTAAGTACCTTTATGGCGTTAAATAATTTAAATAATATAAAAATTGCATATTGGAATGCGCAAAGCATTTCCAATAAAATTAATGAAATTTATTATTTTTTAGACATAAATAAAATTGACATTTTCTTGGTGAACGAAACATGGCTAAAGCCTAATTTGAAACTCTTAAAAAATAGTGAATATATTTGCTATAGAAATGATAGACAACAACAACCAGGCGGTGGTGTAGCAATTTTCATAAAACGAAACATTAAACATTCACTACTACCCAGCTTTGACACATCAGTTATTGAATCATTAGGCTTAAAAGTGTTTACACAGCATGGTGAGATAATTATTGTTTCCTGCTATTTTCCAGGTACTAAGATCAATGTTGACAAAATTCAGCAATTTAAAAAGGATTTACGTAAAATAGCCAATAGTCAAAATAGCTTCGTTATCTGTGGAGATTTTAACAGTCGTCATAGATACTGGAACTGTCGAAGATCAAACCGAGCTGGAAATGCTATGTATGACGAAATGTCAAGAGGTAGATTTAACATTAGTTTTCCAAATACTTCTTCTTATTGTCCGAATTCTAGTCGAGGCAACCCATCGACACTTGACCTTGCTTTACACAATATTCCACACCTTATTTCTCAACCGGTTGCCAAAACTGAGTTGTCTTCTGACCACTTACCAGTTGTATTCGATTTGCTAAACACTTCTCCAAATATAAGTGCAACTTCATCAACGAGTTACAATTTTAATAAAGCTAAATGGGCTTCTCTTTATTTATTCCTCAAAGCCAAAATTAATATTTTCGATATCGAAAATCGAATTAATTCTCCAGAAGGCATAGACGATGAAGTAAAACGATTAACAGATCTGGTTTTTGAAGCCCAAGAAAAATATATACCCAAGCAAAAGCTGAAATCTCAAGAGCCTTCAATCCCTAATGAAATCGTACAGCAAATTAAAATAAGAAATTGTTATCGTCGTCAATGGCAAAGAACAAGAAATCCAATTAATAAGGTGAATTACCAGAACATAAATGCAGCCATACGCAATTCTATCACCAATATCAGGAATAAACGGTGGGGGAAATTATTAGAAACAATAACACCCGGATCTAATAAATTATGGAATCTTAACAAAATTGTCGGTAAACCTTCCAAAAAAATACCCCCATTAAATTCTCAGAATAAACTCCTCTTAACAACTTCAGAAAAATGTAACGCAATCGGTGAAGTTTTTTATCAAGCACATGTCATTAACCAAAATATAAATGACCCAGAAACGACCAAAGCAGTTTTAAATACTAAAACTTTTATTAGTTCAATTACTTCATGGGAAATTGATGAAATCACAAACCACAGGGAGCTGTTAACAATAGTAAAAAGACTACGAAACAGAAAAGCTTGCGGTAGTGATAATATACATAATCAAGTTTTAAAACGAAGTCCTAAAAAGTTATTTGTAGCTCTTGCTTTTATCTTCAACGCATGCATGAAAATAGGATATTTTCCATCCGCCTGGAAAAACGCAAACGTCATAGCAATTTGTAAACCAAAAAAGGATCCTACTAGTCCAACAAGCTACCGACCAATTAGTTTGTTAAGTGGCTTTAGCAAAATTTTCGAAAAAGTAATCTATGCTCGACTTAATAAGTTTGTTTCAAGCAAAAACATAATACCATACGAACAATTTGGTTTCCGCACAGGCCACTCAACAAATCATCAATTGTTACGAGTAACCAAACTAATAAAACACAAAATCAATAACAAACAATCAGTGGGAATGCTGTTGCTAGACATCGAAAAAGCCTTCGACGCTATATGGCATGACGGTCTTCTTCACAAATTATTCAACATCCAAACACCTATCTATCTTGTAAAAATCATTCGCAGTTTTCTTTGCGACAGATATTTTAACGTTAGTATTGAAGGAACAAAATCCAAAAAATTCGCAATTCCTTCCGGAACTCCACAAGGAGCAGTGCTTAGTCCATTGCTTTATAATATCTACACCGCCGATCTGCCACGATCTAGTGATTGTGAATACTCACTCTTCGCTGATGACACAGCTATCTTGACATCTTCTGAAGATCCAAATTATATCGTCAATAAACTTGAAGTAGCAATTAATGAAGTTAATAATTTCTTTGATCGATGGAAAATAAGGGTCAATGTTAACAAATATCAAACATGCTTCTTTACACGCAAGCGAAAAACACTAAGCCTTCCCAGCAGAGATATAGTTATAAACGGTAAAAACATCCCGTGGTCAAATAGTTTAAAGTACCTAGGTATAACACTTGATAAAAAACTAACCTTCTCGGATCATATTTCTGAAAGAATTAATAACATGGGAAACGTAATAAAAATGCTTTATCCCTTTATAAACAGAAACTCGAAATTAAATGTTAAAAATAAATTGATCCTTTTCAAATCCGTGATTATACCAAAACTAACATACGGTATTCCAGTATGGGAATGCTGTGCAAAATCTCACAGACTTAAACTTCAAAGGACACAAAATAAAATATTAAAAATTATTTATAACAAACCATGGCACTATTCTACATACAAGTTACACAAATTACACAACATCGATCTAATAGAAACATATATTAACAAACGCAAAAACAAATTTTACCAAAACTTAAATAATATTGATAATCCATTGGTGAATGAGATTCTACAACTTTAGTCAACTTCGTTCACCAAGAAAACCCCTTAATTAGTTTTAGTTATTAGGTTAAGTAGTTATAGGTATTAGGTTAAGTTATTATAGAAAGGTTTTTTCACACAAATTTTCCTTCATTGTACCATACTATAAAAACAAAATTATTCATAAATAATCCAATATTTATTCTAAAGCTGAAAAGTAATATTAAAAAATTTACTGTACTCTTAAAAATTGTAACGAATATTTTCATAATAATAAAAATCAATAATACGTAAAAAAAAAAAAAAAAAAAAAAATACTGCAAAATATCAAAATAGTTTATATCTATGAAAAAAAATAATTTCTTCTATTCAAATCTTTTTATTTTTTTTTTTCATTGACTGTTATAAGGCTTTTGCAAATTGTTGTTGTTGGGGATTGTTTTGAACTTTTTTGTTGAAGCCGACAAGGCAAAAACCCCTAACTGCAGAGGTTGATATTTATAAGAAACGGATTAAAATGTTTCCACAGATTCTAAATTTATGAAGTTTTTAAAAATATTAGTATCCAAACGGCCGTTATAACGGATTTAAAAACCAATTTTTTTTCTAGTATAAAGCCTTTAGTTTCTTAACCATGTGTCGAATTTGGCTGATTTACGAACTTGTCGAAGATATTAATAAAATACACATTTTTAAAAAAGGTTTTTTGATCTGGCTCTGGAAATGCGACCGTGATAGTGCCGGTTGTTTCAAAAAATTTTTTTTTGTAATGTTTTTTGTTGGAGCTGCTCACTGAGGAACCTCTAACTGCATAGGTCTATTTTAGAATAAATTGATAAAAAAGATTCCAAAGATTCTAAATTTGTTAATTTTTTTAAAATATTAGTATCCAAACGGCCGTTATAACGGTTTTAAAAAATCAATTTTTTAGAAAAAAACCTCTAGTTTCTTAACCACGAGTCGGATTTTGCTGATTCACGAACTTGTCCAAGATATTAATAGAACACACATATACAGAAAATTTTTTTGACCGTGCCGGTTGTTTTCGTTATATCTCATATCGTTTATATATACATATATAAACTTTTTTTTTTGTTTTTTCGTCTCTGCACCAACATTTTTCCGAAATTCCGAGATGAGGCACATTGCAATAGATAGATTTTTATATGAAATCTGCCTAAAAACTTGATTTGAAGGAACCGTAGACTTCTTTCGTACAAAATACATTTTTTATACTTCGTAAGAATGTAAGTGATAGATCGATCAAAAAATCATCATGTTATTTACAACTTTTTCTCATTGATTTGTTTAACCATTTTATGTAATAAAATAAACAAAAATTAAAATAAAATTTTATAATTAAATTTAATGATTAAATCTTAAAAATATTCAAATAATAATAAAAACATAAATTTAAAATTTAAATTCGAAAAATTATTCTAAATGTAAAAATATTTTTTTGATACAAAAAATGTGTAATATTATTTTTATTCGCCTATATATTAAAGTGTTACTTTATTACTGTGATTTGCGGCTTTAAAGTATCACTTTTCAACTATTTATTTTGTCGTCATAGCTACGTCCAAAAAAGTAAAAATCATTTGTATATGTTTAAATTCTATGAAAAATAAAATTTTTTTATCAAAGCAACCCGCAAATTCAAAATTTCATTATCCAATTAAAATAGTTGTTATCATTTGTTGTCATACAATTTGGAAAAAATAATAAATATTTTTTCAAGGGTTACTTGTTCCACATATTTTTATTTTAAAATTTATGAAAATTTATAATTTTAATTTAGAATAAACAACTTTTCTTAAAATATTTTGCTTGCGGCGAATAAAAAATAGTATATGATGCACGGACGTAAGCTATTTTGGACTTAATGTGGGTGCAAATCTCGGCTAGCGCCTCGATTTGCAAACTCCACATCCGTCCAAAATCTTTAGCTTTACGTCCTAGCATCATAATGTACTATTTAGTCAAGTGAAATTTTGTATAATGAACGATTATTCCACTTGGGAGTTTAAAAAGCATATCAACCATTCGTTACGTTTGTTTCCAACCATAAGGGCCCACTTTTATCGCTTAGTTGTTTTCTATCTGACTGCCTGAAACTTTTTCCATAAATCGTACCTGAACGTAAATGAACTTTTTCTGAAGTGCCTATGAGTATAACACAGCTATTACATTAAAGATATATTTTGTACTGTTCATATATAATAACTTAAAAATATTTAGTTTGTCGTACATATATCTTCTTCATCTTAAATTAAATTTAATGTAAATTGGATCTTTAGTCCGTAAAACTAAATCTGCAATAAAAATAATTTCACTACGTTTTGTTACTTGTTCTAACTTAAAGTTAAGGAGTATTTTCGTAAGAATAGTTTTCATTTCAAGATATGCAAATTTTTGACCAATACAATTACGAGGACCTGCACTGAATGGAATGAATGAAAATGGATGTCGTTTGTCAACATTTTCTTGTAAAAACCGATCTGGATCAAATTTTTCCGGATCCGGATATTGTTCTGCATCACGATGAATATCGAATATATGAAATTGAACCACTGTTCCTGGTGGTAGCGTTATTCCATCTGAAAAAAAATGATATGTTTAATTTAAGTAAATTTTATATTTGAAACATGACAACGTACTAAATGCAGTATTTTCAGTTAACTCTCTTGATATGAACGGTATTGGTGCGAATAACCTCATGCTTTCCTTGATAACCCGATCTAATAATTTTAAATTATTTAAATCGGTAATAGAAAATTCTGTTGTTCCAACAGTTTTTGAATATTCAAGAATTTCTTCATAAACTTCATTTTGTACATTGCAGTTTTCAGCAAGCGCAAATAATATGAATGTTAAACTTGTTGATGTAGTATCATGTCCGGCGAACATAAACGTATTAACTTCATCCTGTATTCCTGCTTCATCGATTGCCTCGCCCTTAGCTTCAGCTACTAAGAGCGTATCCAACATTGTGTTTCGTTGTTTTTGTGTAATGCCTCTGAAGTAAAAATAAAAAGTTTTAAATTTAAATATACATCAGATGTGTAATAAATAAAATATTACAGATTTTTATCGTTTACGAATGCCGACAAAACATTATTTTCGATTAACATTTTTCGTCTTTCAATAATCACCTTCTCGTTGTATTTGTGTATCGGTTCTATGATTTTGTCAAATTTCGCTTTCGGTCCGATCAATTGGTAAAGAAATGGCAGATACAACCATGGCCGGAATATACGATACAGATATTCTTCTCCAACCGAATTCATTCTGCTATAATAATTGTCTGCTTCTTCGCATGTTGATAGTTTAACTCCCATTGCCGTTTCTGTTAAAGATAAAATTATTTCAATACCCTTTTTATTATATTCTATATCAGTTCAAACCGCAAAGTATATTTAACGTAAGTTTGGGGAAAATCGTTTGCATAGATTCCACACTTTCCTCTTTAGTTTTTATATTTGCGATTAGTTGTTCTGTTTGTTCAATGAAAATTTTATGAAATTGTTGTAATATGGCAAAATGGAAGGATGGAGTTAGTATTTTTCGTCGTTGTCTCCATTTACTACCATTACTTGTTACTAGACCAGTTCCAATAAATGGACGAAGAAATATGTAATAAAAACTTTTTCTAGTACATCGAACACTCGAGAGTATGATCTCAGCATCTTTAGCGTTGGTTATATTTATTGCAAGATATCCACAAAACCACTGACTGTAGGTGGTTTTAAATCTTTTTGCCGCATTTCTTACCCAGATAAAAGCTTCTTCTGTGAATGAAAAAACAAAAATGTGTGATTATTAAAAGAAAATTTTTTGTTATCTGAATTTATATATATATACACCTACAGCAAGATGCCGATAATCCCGGTATGAAACGGTATAATAAACAGTAAAATCGTGTGATGACAGACTGAATAAGAACTTTGAAATAAGAAATTTGAACACGAGTTTTTCTGATTTTTATGAAACTGCGGTAATCGTTAGTATAATAAAAAAAATTAATACGTGACTATCGTAATTAATTAGTGACTATAAAACATTAAAGTTAAATTGTGTTCGAACGAGTTATTCGATTTGAGTAAATTTTTTTTCTGTGACAGCACATGAAAAGTCTATTTTCATCACGCTCAATGCCATGTGAAAATGCGGGTTCTTTTTCCACTAGTGTAAAAAGAATAACAAATTGTAGTTGCTATGGTTTTTCATATAATTTTACAAAGTTTCTTAAACAACGCAACCATGAAAAAATAGAATATGAGTTTTGAATGTTATGTTGTCGATTTCTAATTTTATAATTTATAGTAAATATCGATTATATATATACTTTCATAGAAAACATTGCACTTCCTACGCGAGATAAAAACGTTTTTCGGCAAACGGCTGTAAAGTTTAACTTTACTGCTGCTAGGGAGTTAGTTAGTCCTACTTTTTTGACTGCGGCTGCAAAAGTAACGCCATTTTTATTTTATACTACGGCGGCTGTAAAGTAGCATTTGTTATTTGTTATTTTGTTATTTTTTCAAACAAATTATATAACTATGACAACAAAAATAAGTTGATTCTCATTGGATTATGATGTTTTGAATTATTGTATGTTACTATGACAACAAAACATAACAAATAGTTTCATTGGATAAAGAAATTTTGAATTATTGTATACTAATATTGTAATAACAACTATTTCAATTGGATTATGAAAATTTGAAGACTGCTTTGATAAAAAAATTTTATTCATACAAATTTAAATGTTTTTTTCTCTTTTATGGAAGTAATTATGACGATAAAAATTTTGACGTACTAATTTCATATTTACAAAAAATTTAAACGTTTGCCGAAAAAATAGCGTATTTAATTCGCAGCTAAAGTGACTTTTTGTGTATCGTCTATAATTGTAGCTATAACTCTACACAAAAAGTATCACTTTAGCTCCTAATTAAATAATATACTATTTTCGTTCGTAAACATGTCTCTCTTTCGTGAGTGACCAAATGTTTACTCACGAAAAAACAATGTTTTCATCTCTTGTAGGAAAATATACTATTTTTGTTTGAAAGGTACTTAGTGACTTTATAAAAATATTACACTGATAAAAAGTGAATCTATGAAAAACGGAGGTAGTTTTAAATTTATTCAGTTAAATATTATTATAATTAATAAGAGTTTACATCACCGTATCAAAAGTATGATGGTGCAAATGGCTAGCAGATTTGATACGTAGCAAATTAGATACTGGTGTAAACTTAGTGTCATTTATATTTTAAAGGTTTATTATTTACTCAAAACATACTAAAATTACAGACAGGCACTGAAAAAGAATTGAAGTAATGACAACCTCATCTCGAAGTTGACAGTTTATCATTCAAACAAAGAAAAAATATGTGCAAACAATTTCACCGTGATTGGGACAACTACATGAAAACATTTTCCTGACAACGGCATGACGTTTATTTGAAATATATAAAGTGTTATATCCAATATAACAGTAGTTGAATAAAGAATTAATAACTATTTCGATGAAAATAATTTTCTTTGACCTTATATCTAGCAAGATGAAAAAAATGCGATTTTTTGAAAAAGTTTTTTTTTATTGACAATTCGTATACTACTTAGGCTGCCAAGTTTTTTTGGTAAGGATAACTTCGCCGTCAATTCGCTTAGTTCGCCGCAAAAACCAAAATTATAATTTTTTAGTAAAATAAGATTTAAACATATATAGCAATAAAATCAAAACTTATGATGTATGGTGGGTTTGTACAAAAATGTATGGCGTACATTTTTGTAGAACACTGTTTGCTCCTTAAAGTAGGCAAAATTCTATATATTTAGGTTTAAAGTAGAAAAAGGACTGTGGTGACGCCACCCTGCGGCGTTTCTAAAAACTTTTTCGCTAATCAAAATTTTTAAAAATTTAATCTTCTTTCAATACTTTTTTATTTCATTGAAATCGGTTGATTATTTTTGGAGATATTTGAAAAAACCTATTTAAGCGCGTTAGTCATTTTTTATTAACATCCTATGAGTTTTGTTTTCGTCTTAATACCAATTAAGGATTTACCAATTAAGATTCCACTTCATGCAGGTTTTTAATTTTAAGAATTAATTTTTGCTCAGTATTTAGTGAATCATTGCACCAAGATCGGTGCTTACTAAATTTAAAACCTGCATCTCTGAGCAGTTTAAGCTGTCTTCTTAGAAACTTCTCGCGGTCAGTTTTTAGGACAATACTTATGAGGCACTCTTGTATAGAAATTATGTCCATTATGTCTGTTTTCATAAGTTCTTCAATTACAATTTTAGAGTCTCTTTTTCTTTTCTTTATTTGATGTTGTTCATTTAAAAGATTTAGTCTGGTTATCCTTTCAACAGCATTCCACTGTAACATAGCATCAAACTTTTTCTTAATAATTTTTCCATTTCTTGTGAGATCTTTTAAAGAAATATTTTGGATTGCCCCCGTGTTGTTCAAGAATGAAATCGCTTTATTGCATATTGCTTTTATTTGTTGTGTTCGCATGTAAATTTCTTTATTTGGTGCTATGTCTTTATTTCGCTTACACATAGCAAATACTCTTTCCGAATTAATATTATTTAATACACCATACATATCATCAACTGGTGTAGATAGATATCTTGATCCTACAGAAGATCGTAAAGCCTCAATTAGATTGAAAAATGAATCAGTTGAATTTATAATAATTTCAATATGACTGTTAATCGTAGAGAAGCAAAAGCAAAAATGAAACTTTTCCGGTATATTTGTTTTAATTGTTTCAATGGATATCTCATTTGAGTTAACTATTTCAAATAAGTTTTCCAGTGTGGATCGAAAATCTGTTTGGTGACTACTAGACAATAGATCACTCGATACAAAATGTTTAATTGGTTCAATAAATATTGCATGAGCGATTACACTCAAATGTAAATATGATAGAAAAGTTTTATCCGAAAGATATGTTTTTATTAATTCACATTCCTTTGCATACATACAAGAGCATATTTCAATATATTCCAATATAATTGATTTTAAAATAAGGATTTGTTTCGCAATATCATTTAGATACATAAAGCGATGACCGACAACCTCATTCAAGCTCTTAGGGGTCGAAATTTGTTTATTTTTTTGAAAGTTATAGAATTCGGCGGCAATTGGATGATAGGCCGCGTTTTTAAAATTTAAAATTTTTGCCAATTCTTTAATTTGGTTCCCAAAATTAGGATACTCAATTTCCAAGTGCTTGACAATGTCCTTAGATATATTGTTTGCAATGTGTACATAACATTCTTTCAAAGTAAGAGATTGAATCATTTCAGTATTTTGAATATTTGACCGCTCCACATTTAACAATTTATTGAAGGCGGTAGATGTAGCAGCGCCGTCTGCCATACATGAATTTAAGGACAAAAGAAATTGTTTTTTAAATGCTCCATTGGCTTTTAAAATATCATCCATGCGATCTAAAGCTGTCATTAAAACAAACATTTGGTACTCAGTAGATTTGGTAGGTACCTTTTCTATTGCAATTACGACTTCCTTCATTTCGTAGTCCATGACACAAGCTAATATAAATACTTGGATCTTATGAATACCCATCGTGGTTTCATCATGGTGGAGCGTGAAGCTATCCCCATTATCCAGAAACTATTGGGTAATTTGTGCTGTAGCTAATTCTGTAAGATACATAAAACGAGTTTTGTGGTTGTAAACTGATCTAACTGTTAGAGATCTACCGAAAAGACTATTTATTTCACTCACTTTTTTATAAGAAATTGCCATTTCCAGAAGTTGAGAAACAATTATTGTGTTTTGTTTTATTGTAACTGTTTTTAGCTCTAGAGATTTTGGAACCAGTTTTCTACATGCCAGTTTTGAAGACAATCTTATTACTTTCCGTTTAAGCATACCAATGTTACGTTTTAGTTGATGAATTTGTTGCGTGTTATTAGATTCATCTTCAAATAATGTACATACTATTCCTTTAAATCGTTCTCCTTTAAAATTAGTATCTTTTAACTATTTATTAATAAATTCATCAAACTCTCTTAAAACAGAACGTTTAGCGTTATATCCTTCGATTTCGCACAGAAATTGATAAATTTCATGCTTATCAAAATGTAAACCATTTAGTTTAAATATTGATAAAACCTTATAAGCATCTTCATTAAGAATACCGGTTTTCCATTTATAGCAACCTTGACCATTTTTATACAAAGCATCAAGGATGCATTTATAGGAACTAGGAGGGCCCGGCGTGCTTCGCTACGCTTATAAATAAAGTTTTTGCGTAGACATTTTGTTGACGTAGAAGCAATGATTTCAAAAAGTGGTAATGAGAAATGCTACCATATAATTTTTAATTTTTCTTTTTAAATATATGAATGAAAAATAATCAGAACTCTAGCTGATCAGTTCGGATATATGAAAAATTAGCGAAGCTTACTTGAAAACTTATTTGATCGCTAATTTTTCATATATCCCAACTGATCAGCTAGAGTTCTGATTATTTTTCATTCATATATTTAAAAAGAAAAATTAAAAATTATATGGTAGCATTTCTCATTACCACTTTTTGAAATCATTGCTTCTACGTCAACAAAATGTCTACGCAAAAACTTTATTTATAAGCGTAGCGAAGCACGCCGGGCCCTCCTAGTATAAAATAAATATAAAAATTTTCGTTTTTGTTATTCGTTGTTCGGTTCGATAGCTAATATATAAAAAAGAAAAATTTTAAAGCATTGTTTTAAAGCAAAAAGAAAATTGTTTTTGCATGTATGTAAACTTATAATGCATATGTATAGAAAAAGTTTTCCGTATATAATAACTTTTTTATTTATGATCCGAAAAATCCCAAAAATCTTTAAAATCTAAGTTACACTAATATCAGTTAGCAGTGAAAATTTCAAATGAATCAAAATTCGAATAAAAAAGCCTAATGCTCCACAAAGTTTTAATCTAGCGTATTAATATATAAGAAGATTTGACATACTCATACTTTTGGTAAATGCGTATAACGATGTTAACTCATTAAAAATCAAAAGTGAAATGAAAACAAAAAAAATTCTTTTGTTTTTATAACTCTAGTGATGCGACGCAACATTGAACAGAAAATTATATTTTGGATGATGGGTTATAATTGTGAGTCACAATACCGGTAAATTTTGTTTAAAGTTACCGGTAATTACAAGTAAATGCCACACAAAAATTATCAGCAAAGAAAAAAAAATATTAATACTTTTTTGAAGTACTTAACAGAAAACCGCTAAAAACTAATTAAATATAGACAATTTTGAGTGCAAATGGCAAAAGAGCCCGGATACTAACAAACAAGTATGATACATCAAATTACGCGTCTTGAATGCATGTATAATAAAAAATCTATCAGGGTTCGAAAACTTTGACGACTGAGGTAGAAATGACCAAAAACCGTCAAAAATTTCCAAAAATTGAGAAAAAATACCGTTTTTTGGAGGTTTTTTATTGTTTTTTCCCTGAAGAGAGGCTCTGATAGATTTTTTATTATACCTGACTTTATTATACGTCATTTGATATATTATACTTTTCTGTGCATATTCTGGTTTTCTTGCCATTTGCGTTGAGAGGTCCCAAAAACGTTGATTTAGAGTTTTTAAAAGAAAAAAATATTTTACGGTAAAAGACGTTTAATATCATATTTAGCAAGTACAATTACTATACGGTATAATATAAATATGAACAAGAAATTAGAAAAATTTTCTATACTAAAAAAATCCGCTCAAAGAATTTCATAATTTTTTGAGGTTATGTTTGCAGGCCTATATCTCAGAATCCATTACGACTTTTGCCCCTAAATTTTTATTGAGAAACCATCAGTATGTCCATTGTGATTATAAATTACAATATCACAAATTTAAGGCATCAATTTTTTTTTAAAACTTTTCATCTTGCTACTTATATCATGAATTTTTCATTTTAAATTTGAAGTATTTGAGATTAATTGAAACTTTATTTTATTTTCACATAAATATTAAGTGTGAATGTCTCAACTACATCTTTCTATAACTGTATAGTTGTTGAAACAATTCCGTAGTTCTATTCGCTATATCCCAAGTAGGTTTTGCCAGACATTGACATACGGCCAACTGCCAAGCACTGGCCCATGAATGGTTAACAGTACTTGGCTATTTTTATTGGGCCAATACTAGAACCATTCATCGGCCGATCTATGGTTTACAGAAAATAGCCAGTGTATTGTTACCTATGCTCATCAATGGTAAATATTACTTGACTATTGTTATCGTGCCATTACTGGATCCATGAATCGGCCAATCTAACGTTTATAGAAAATTGCCAGTGCAGTTTGCTTTGAATCAAGTAATGGTCCGTTAATGGTTAACATTAATTGGCTATTGTTATTGGGCCAGTATTGTAGCCATGAATTTGCCGATCTATGTCACTTTTTTAAAATTTCACTAGAGTATTATCCCTTTTAGAAATACATAGTTTGAAAAATTTCACATAGTGTTTAGTTATTGCCTTGTCGGTTGAAAGACTATGATAATATAGAAAAGGTTGGTGTATGTTTTAATTTATTTTCATTTCTATTTTATTTTAGTTATTTTGTAAATAATTTTTTTAAATTTATGTATGAAAATATTATTTTATATTTTTTTTAATGGCGGAGTACTGGCAGTTATGTTTACCATTACTCAGCCGTTTTTGCAACTGAACCAGTTGTATGAGGAGTTTTGAATTTTTTCCGTCATTTTTATTTTATTGCAAATTAGTTGTCTTTAATTTATTTAAATTTATATATGATAATAATGTATATTTTTTTTAACGGCCCAGTCATAGTTGCCAGTATTTGGTCATTACTACAATGCTGGTCATCATTATTGGCCCGTTAGTAGGCCAACTGTACAACCTTGTATGGGCCATTGCTTTTTTTTCTCTGGGCCATCCATGGCAACCATTTATTGTCCGAAGTTATCATCCAGTAAAATTATGTTAATGGCCCGGTCGTGGTTACCAGTACTCGCCCATTGCTGCATTACTGGCTGCCAGTAATAGACCATCACTGGACCAGTTGTACAACCTTGTATGGGATCTGCTCGCACGGCGAGGTTAATGTCGGCTTCTTTTCACCAAAATCCATAAGAAAATTGATGTAAATCAAAAATTTCGTTCTATTTACGCAAAAAAATCAATTTTTTTTTCGATTTACATAAAAAAAAATGTGTATTTTTTCGTAAATTTTTTTGACATTACTATGTACCATGGTAAAATGAAAATTATACCATTCGTATACCATTATACCAATTCGTTATACCATGACTATGTACTATATTATATATCAACAAAGAAAATTTAAAAAATAAACGTTTTGTTAACGACAATTTTAAATTTTGAATTGTGAAACAAATAACTCGAAAAAAAACAAAATAATCAAACAAAACATTCAAAAAAAGTCGTCCAAATTCCCAAAAAATGTATTTGGACAAATCTACTGCTCAATACCTTTCAAACCATATATGTATATTGCCCCACCTATTTTGAGGCAAATAACTCAAAATGGTACCACAAAAACAGTGCTTACGAATTTATATATAGATTTTAAACTTCAAACTATTTATTTTCAAGACATATACTACAATACATTTGCATGTTTTTTTGTATATCAATATAGACTAACAAATTAAATTGTTTCTTAGTTTTTAGCTTATTAAGTGAAGTATAAAATCTTGTATGCATCACTGGTATTACATACTGGATATTATGCCCATCAAGCGATATCCATCTCTTGGACCAGAGGCACTTGGGCTAGGGTGTAATAACCTGTAACGACGGTTTATTTCCAATTTTTACTCTAAAATAATAGTGTTCATATTTAAAGAAATTCGCTAATAATTTATGAATTTATTTCTCTTCAATTGTAATAAACGTAGGGACATTTGTTTGTACTACTGTGCAATTAAACTTTATTTTGTTGATGGTTTAGTTACGTCACTCAATGTCAATTAATAATACATGTTTTACATAAGTGGTTTAATTTGAAAAAAGTAAAATTGTTGTCTGTATTGGAGAGAATCGCTTATTAAGATACTGGAGAGGGAAACAGGAAACCTAATATGGGTGGGTATATAAGCGATCAAATTGTTTGGATCGGGAGATTATGTAAATTTAAGTCGAAGAATTAATTATGTAAATATCAATCAATTAATTATTATGTAAAGTAAAATGAAAAAGAGCAGCGTTATTGTGGTTCAATGTTAAAAAATCTATATTTTTTATATTAAATTTATTAAATTAATTTTTTTTATATAAATTGGTGTTTTTTTATTATATCAGTGTTCGTGGCTTTTTATTAATTTTGTGTGCTAGGAGGTTTTACTAGCCTCAGTTGTTGATGAAAAATCATACAAATATTCCAAATAAATTCCAACATTTTTATTTGTTTTTGGATAACATGTTTTCATATTTTTAAATACGAGCGTATTGTATTAGAAAGCTGCTTCGAAGATAGTTAAACCGTTGTATTACCATTCCGTTTATTGGAACAAATAAATCGATAGTGGCTGAAAGAAATGCAACGAAAGAATATGCATTGGATGGCCGAAATTGTGTTCGAAAAGGTAAAAATAATTCATCAAAAGTTCTTCGCATAAAAGTGAACGAGGAGTTGGATATGAAAAGTATGTTGAGCTTAATTTGAAAATTAGTGCCTACAAATATACATAGCTCGTCATCAATATTGAACAGTGGTAGATTTATTTCAACGCGAAACATATATGTACAAATTAGTGTTTGAAGAATTTTTAACATTACAAAACACAACCGTAAATCGTTGTAATATGATATCACAGTTTTTATTGGGGCATCAAGACATGATTTGAATGAATTAATTACATGTTATTCTTGAATTTTTGATTGTTCATCTTTTGATTTTGTTCATCTTTATCGTGATTAACATGGTGTATTACATTATACAAAGCGTCTATGGATGACGCTCTAGATTTTTGGAGAAGTGATTTATGAAATGCAATTTATGACAGCCTACAATCTATCGACATTTGTTGCACAGGATTGGTTTTGGAAGAAGACAATATTCAAGATATAATTAATGTAAGCTTTTGATTTAATTTATACAATTTTTTGTTAATTTATTTTTGTTTTTTTTTTTAATTATTTTTCTGTTAGCTTCGTAAAATGGTTTTTTTAATATTCTATAAATGGTTTTTTTAATATTCTGTAATAAAAAGAGATTTGCAAGTCTAATTATGTGTAACGTAGATTCGGTTTTCCGGTTTAATATTACATTTTGGCTTTCACAAAGTCCAATTTTCTTTACAAACCTCCATAAAGCTCTTAGTACATAAATAGCTATAATTAAAAATTTAGTTCATTTTATAGTTCTTGTGAGAAATCATGTCATGTCATTTCGTTTTGCTATCGAATTTATCAATCAATTTATATTAAATTTATAAAATATCAGCTAAACCCAAAGTTTCGCAAACAATCTTTTCGAAACTAACAAATATGTATATATACACCTATCCCCCGCTTTACACGGCACTCATTTAACACGTTTTCGACTTTATACGGTTTTTGAAATCAAAATTTCCAAAAAAAAAAGTAAAAAAAAGACAAATTTTGGTATTACACGCACTTATATCTACTTTCTTTTAATTAAACCTTCTGGTATACCACTTACGATCATATACATACAGGTTGTAATTAAAACAAGAAACTTGAAACAAAAAACGCTCTTGAGTGTTCAAAGCAAAATTTTGTAAATACATGTTGTTGTAAATCAGAAAAGGGATGTAAGAGATTCTCTATGTAAATCAGTTGATTTTAAGCAATTGATCGTTATTAGCTAGATACAAAATGCATATTTGTATCAATGGTCATAGTTAATTTGTAAGTAAATAATTCTATCTGTTGACATACGAGTTAACGTGAGATATTATACAACACTGGCAATAGCAGTGAGATCTTATTCTATCCTATAACGAAATATTGGGGTCTGTCATATTTTATTAAATGATTGGATTTATTGTTTAGTTATCAATTCAAAAAAATTTAAAGAACACAAACAATAAAAATTAGCTTTCATCAACATCATTGAACGCATGTTGTTGCGGTGACCGTGATGTTAAAAGTTTTTATTTGTTGTTTTGATACATATTGTAATTCCTACTACACAACACATTCTATTTAAAAAAAATAAAAACAATGGAAAATAAATGAATGACATTGCTTTAAGACTAATATCAAAGACGTATTCCAATTGGTACCAATATCATAACTAGTAAGACTTTTAAATTTTTGGGATGTGAAACAGTTGCCATCTACTTAAATAGATCTACTCCATCTACTCAAATAAAATGCCTTTTAAGTTTTATTGCAAGTCATGTGTGGTTCGAAATATTTAAACACGGGCATTTTTTGCAAAAATTTAAAATTAAAAAGCGCATCTACTGATTTATATACAGCACAACAGTATGTACCCGAAAAAATTGAATGAAATTAAATCCGGTACATCTTACTGTCTTGCAGCCAAATTCTGTAACTGTGAAGCGGTGAAGCGTTAAAAACTCCATCGTTTCTGTTCTTTTAAAAACTTATCACTTCACCGCTTCACAATTACAGAATTTGGCTGCTGATCAGGTTTTCAATACCAAAGAGTGATAAGGTGGCAAAGCGTCCTTAGGTGGCAAAGCGTCCAGGTAAAAAGAAATAAAAAAATCTTTCCATTTATTGGAATGACAATACAAAAGCTTGGGTTAAAACCACATTGTTAATTGATTAGTCTCATAACTCTTACGTACCAGAAGTAAAATAGTATTTAATCAAAATAATATTTAAGGTTCTTCTTTTACTGGACAATGCTCCATGTCACTCTCAAGATTTGCAGCTTACAAATGGATAAATTTTATTTCTACCCAAAATTAAAACTTCTTTATTGCAACCATTATACCAGAAGATAATAAATAATGCAACTACTTTCAACAACATGATCCGAATATTGAACTCTCCGATTTCTGCGAACTTTCCACGAATTTTTAAGTCCATATGAAGATGTTTGCAAGATTTAGCTAAACAGATAGCACAATTATTAACTACCGATTTAACTTCCAAGTCGCACCGAACTG
>OY856186.1:240379166-240381930 GCA_963693315.1 Diogma glabrata
GTACGAATAGAAAATTTTTAGCGTATGGTTTTTTTTTGTGACACATTAAAAAATTAAACTTAAAAATAGGTAGACTCCTCTATGAAATCTACCTAAAACAATACATTGGATACACATTAAATGAACTTACAATCGATTTGATTGCGTGTCTTTTAAGTAAATTAAAAAGTAAAATATTTGAACATTGGGCAGTACATTTGAACATTAGATGTTTACATCGAGCGAGTCTATCCATGCTACTACATCGGGAGTTGCCAAATGGATGTCTGAGATGTTGCCATTGTAACGTCGAATTGGACACACAGTTGCAATGTGTTTTATAGTTTGTTGTGGAGCGCCGCAGTCACACTCAGGGGACTCTGAAATGCCCCACTTGTAGAAAGAATCAGCACAACGTCCATGGTTCGTTCTTATTCGGTTTAATGTAGTCCAGGTATGACGTGGCAAATCGAAACCAGGTTGGGTAGAAGTCGGGTTAGTAATAGAAAGGCCAGTTGTGTTGTAATGTTGCCAGGAGGTGTCCCAGGCATCCAAGATATTAAAATCAGTTGCCAGCAGGTTGCTGGCAGTTTTATGTGGAGGCTTTCTTGACTTCAATCGACAACGAGTGTGGTCACCGTAATATTTTAGTTACCTTTTTATGTTCACGCATGAGAGCATGCGAGCGTCTGAGTGCAGGTGGAGCGATATTGCTTAACACAGGGAGCCAAGGTAAAGGGGTGGATCTGATAGTACCACTTATAGTACGCATCGTAGCATGCAGCTGGCAGTCAACTTTTTGAGTATGTGTGCTATTCAACCAGACTGGTGCGCCATACTCAGCCACTGAGTAAACCAGACTTAGAGCAGTTGTTCGGAGGGTAGCTGGAGTAGCACCCCATGTAGAGCCTGCCAGTTTGTGCAATATATTGTTTCTCGTTTTAAGTTTTTGTGACGTATTTTCTAGGTGGAGTTTAAAAGAAAGAGTTCTATCGAGAGTAATGCCCAGGTACTTTGGCTGTTGATTGTATTTAATGACAGTGCCGTTAAATAACACTGATAGTTCGTGTTTTGCCAGTTTGTTGTTTAAGTGGAAACAGGAGCTCTCGGTTTTACTTAGATTGGGAAATAAACTCCACGTTCGAAAGTAGTCATTCATTATCGCTAGGTCAGTTGAGAGCAAATCCTCCAAAACACCCATGTCTTTGTTTTGAGTGGCCAGGGTCCAATCATCAGCGTAACCAAATTTCTTTGATGTTGTGTCAGGAATGTCATGAATGTACAGATTAAAAAGTAATGGCGCCAGGACGGAACCCTGTGGTAAACCATTGTTAAGCATTTTAGACCTACTGCAGGAATTATTTAGATGAACTTTGAATACACGATTACTCAGCATGTTGTTAATTAAACGCGAGATGGTGCTGCAAGGTATTGCATTGAACAGCTTATATATAATCCCAATTCGCCAGACCGTGTCATATGCTGCAGTAAGATCGATGAATACTGCGCCTGTTTTTAGTTGTTTTTGATACCCAGCTTCGATATAGGATGTTAGAGCGAGCAATTGGTCAGTGCAACTGCGATTGGGACGAAAACCAGCTTGTTCGACTGGGATCTGGTCATTCAATATCGGTGCGATACGATTGTATATGAGCCGTTCTAGCAATTTATAGCAGGTGCTCAAAAGGGCAATCGGGCGATAGCTTCCTGGTTCATTGGATGGTTTACCTGGCTTAAGTATCGCTATCACTTTCGTAGTCTTAAAATGTTTTGGTAGGTTGCCGGTTTCTAGGACATTCGAGAAAAATTTAGTTAGCCACTGTTTTACATTTTTTCCAGCATTCTTAAGAAATTCTGGAAAAATGCCATCGTAGCCAGCTGCTTTTCCGTTTTTTGTTTGGGACAGAGCTGATTCTAGTTCTTCGCTACTAAAAGAGTTCGCATACTTCGATGGAGACGAGCAATTGCGCTTCATTTCTCTTAATTTGCGTTTAATTGTTCTCTTATGAAGGCGATTAATAGAAGCACGAGACATATTTACTATATGATTTGCGATGTCCTCTGGATTTATTTCATTGTTAGTACGAGTAATTGAGTTTGAGCCACCCAGTTTCCGAAGAAGACTCCATGCTTCCCTGCTTGAATGGGAAAAATCAATGTTTTCAACAGCCTTAATCCACTTTTGTTTTCTCGCGGCGTCCAGTGAGTATATTAAGTCATCAGCCACGTCTGCCTCACCACTACTAAGGTACTCCTCATATAATATATCGCTCTCTTTACTCCAGCCAGGAATATATTCTTCACGAAAGCCTCTTGGGATGCATTTCTTTGCAGTTGAGATGATGGCTCCAACAAATCTATCGTAATTTTTAGGAATGGGTTGGATCCAGCGAATCACTGCATCCAACTTCATCCTATATTTATCCCAATCAGCTTTGTTAAAATTCCATCTAGGTTGAGGAGTAGAGTTAACGAGTGGAATTTGGATTCCTACCTCAAGAATTACTGGACGATGTTGAGAGCGTGGAAAACCTTGTAAGACAGTCCTAGATATTGGAATAGGGTTACGTTGTTCGTTTTTTGTGGAAAAACAGAGGTCGGGATTGTAATCACGTCGCCATCTTGCAGATCTAAAGGTTTTCAAGTCTTTCGCATCATATACCAGGAACATGTTGTTATCATCCGCCCAGTCGGTCAGTTGCACGCCATTGGTATTATTATTTGAGTAGGACCACTGAGTGTGATGGCTATTGAAGTCACCAGCATATATTGCTGGATGGTAAAA
>OY856186.1:240382130-240521686 GCA_963693315.1 Diogma glabrata
ATTGGGACGAAAACCAGCTTGTTCGACTGGGATCTGGTCATTCAATATCGGTGCGATACGGTTGTATATGAGCCGTTCTAGCAATTTATAGCAGGTGCTCAAAAGGGCAATCGGGCGATAGCTTCCTGGTTCATTGGATGGTTTACCTGGCTTAAGTATCGCTATCACTTTCGTAGTCTTAAAATGTTTTGGTAGGTTGCCGGTTTCTAGGACATTCGAGAAAAATTTAGTTAGCCACTGTTTTACATTTTTTCCAGCATTCTTAAGAAATTCTGGAAAAATGCCATCGTAGCCAGCTGCTTTTCCGTTTTTTGTTTGGGACAGAGCTGATTCTAGTTCTTCGCTACTAAAAGAGTTCGCATACTTCGATGGAGACGAGCAATTGCGCTTCATTTCTCTTAGTTTGCGTTTAATTGTTCTCTTATGAAGGCGATTAATAGAAGCACGAGACATATTTACTATGTGATTTGCGATGTCCTCTGGATTTATTTCGTTGTTAGCACGAGTAATTGAGTTTGAGCCACCCAGTTTCCGAAGGAGACTCCATGCTTCCCTGCTTGAATGGGAAAAATCAATGTTTTCAACAGCCTTAATCCACTTTTGTTTTCTCGCGGCGTCCAGTGAGTATATTAAGTCATCAGCCACGTCTGCCTCACCACTACTAAGGTACTCCTCATATAATATATCGCTCTCTTTACTCCAGCCAGGAATATATTCTTCACGAAAGCCTCTTGGGATGCATTTCTTTGCAGTTGAGATGATGGCTCCAACAAATCTATCGTAATTTTTAGGAATGGGTTGAATCCAGCGAATCACTGCATCCAACTTCATCCTATATTTATCCCAATCAGCTTTGTTAAAATTCCATCTAGGTTGAGGAGTAGAGTTAACGAGTGGAATTTGGATTCCTACCTCAAGAATTACTGGACGATGCTGAGAGCGTGGAAAACCTTGTAAGACAGCCCTAGATATTGGAATAGGGTTACGTTGTTCGTTTTTTGTGGAAAAACAGAGGTCGGGATTGTAATCACGTCGCCATCTTGCAGATCTAAAGGTTTTCAAGTCTTTCGCATCATATACCAGGAACATGTTGTTATCATCCGCCCAGTCGGTCAGTTGCACGCCATTGGTATTATTATTTGAGTAGGACCACTGAGTGTGATGGCTATTGAAGTCACCAGCATATATTGCTGGATGATAAAATAATGGTAGAGTAGCAGCTGGCCATCCTGTATTTGGAGGCTTGTATACGTTTACAATTTTCGTGTCCGATATATCAACAACAATAAGATGTATATCGTTGTCCGTCTGTGTAAGTACGTGCGTGCAGTTCAGGATTTCTGACTTAACATACGTGGCAGATCCATATGATTGATGGTAAATAGCACTAATTAATTTGTAACCAACAATGTTTCCTCTAGAGGTAAGTTGCGCTTCATCTGCTGCATGCGTTTCTTGCAGAATTATAACGTCGATGTCGTAATCTTTTAATAATCTTTGTAAATGTTCAGTTTTTGACTTGCTTATGCCTTCAATGTTCAATTGCAAAATACGGACTGAAGGTCCAATATTTTTTGTCTTATGGTGCTGAAAAGTACCGTTGTTATTGTGATTTTGATTTTGGTTCATATTTATTTTTTTTTTTTTTTTTGTATCACAGCCAAGAGTTCGAAATGAAATGTTTGGCTACCAAGTTGAAATAGACTATTTGCGTAATCCAGGGTGCAGCACGAGGAGCTTATCTATTTCACACACCCCGAATAGAAAATAAGAATACAAAATAAAAAAAAAAAAAAAAAAAAAAAAAAAAAAAAAAAAAATAAACATAAAAATTTAAAAGTCGTAAGTATTCGGTGCTTTACGATATTTATTATTTTTTTACGAAATGTTTCTGCTTCCTTTCATTAATTTGTTGTGGTTCATTAAAGGGTCCATTGTTGTGGTTTATTAATTCGCAAGTAAGTGTTGAGAAAATATTTGCTAATTTATCAGTTCGAATTCTTTAATGCTTTCATGTTTTATAAACATGCTAAAGGTGCGACACGGCCCCAAATCAAATTAAAATGCAAGTGATCACTTTGGCCAATAAATTAAAATGTTTGGCGGAAGTCGATCAAAAGAAGTCTTTCTCAAGATAGGGTTTGGATTGTAGAAAAATTTCTTCGATTGTGCGCAATCGCTTAGAAATTGAAGCAGTTTGTTTGTTCATTGAAACGTAAAAAAATTAGATGTGTTAAATTTCACAAAGTAGAGGAAGCCGTTAAAAATGGATCAATATAACGAGCTCTTAAAATGTTCCTCTTAAAAATATTGCTCTACAGTCTACACTATAAAGTTCAAATTTAGGATTTTGTAAACTCTAGTGTGTCGAACCTTATAGATAGAGCGAAAACACTCTTAAGGCTTGAAGCCACATACTACAGAAACAGAATTTCATACAAATTTTACAGAAACAGAATTTTTTTCTGTCAAATTTGTATGAAATTCTGTTTCTGTTTCTGTTGTTGTGAATACCCGGCTTTAGATGTCGTTTATTTTATTTCGAAGTCGTGATAAAAAGTTAAAGCAACTACCATAAGCTATTGTTTCAAAAAACCTGGGATAACTACGATCGTATACTTTGACAGTAACTGATAAAAAAATGTTTTCCAACTCAAAAGAAACTTTTGAATGTAAAATAAGTAAATAATTTTTAATAACTATATTTATTTTCACATATATAATTTGTATGATATTTTAAAAAGTTTATTCAATAATAAAATATTTGTAATTTAATGTTGAAAAACAATCTTTTACTTTATGATTCCATAATAACATAATACGAACATAATGCTTCTCCAGTCAAAAGTTCCTAAATAGATTTAGTTATTTATACGGCTTTTTTGTTTGCAGTCGAGACTGTCAAATTATTTTTTATAAGAGTGACAAGTGATTACTAAAAGTGATAAATAAACATTTCATTTTTTATGCCATCTAATACAAAGAAAATAATTGCAGAAGTGCTTTCCTATTCAAAAGAAACTTCTGTTTGTAAAATAAGTAAAACATTTTTAACAATTGTATTTATTTTATTTATTGTACTACATATATAATTTTTATAATATTTTAAAAAGTTCATCTAATAATAAAATATTTGATATTTAACATAAAAAAAAAATCTCTTAGTTTATAACGCCATTTTTATAATTTTCCTTCAGAACAAAAAAACTGATTCCCGACAGTCATATGCACAACGAATTTTATCTCTAAAACAAAAAATAACGCATCTCCTAAACTTTCACAAGTGGTTAGATATAAAATAAGCTTCAATTTTGTTTAAAAAAAAAAAAGGCTATGCCATCTTTTTTTCAATTACACCGTTTTTTTCTTATGTTACACCGTTAAAAATTATTTCAAAAAATTAGCAGTGTACATTTTTAAAAACTTTGTTTTAATACCTATTCAACGACATACCATTAATGAAAATCGATTCAGTAGTTTTTCTACAATCGCTCGTCAAAATGCACTCACATCACAAAATAACAAAAAATTGAGGGGCACCCTGTGAAGACCCCGGGTCGAAAAAAAAATTCTAAGAGAACTTGTATTTTTTATTTATCAAAGACTATCCATAAACAAAAAATAATCAAAATTAAAAGGGGTTAAGTCAAAACGTTGTTGAATCTTCGTGAAATTGCTCATATATATATATATATATATATATATATATATATATATATATATATATATATATATATATATATATATATATATATATATATATATATATATATATATATATATATATATATATATATATATATATATATATATATATATATATATATATATATATATATATATATATATATATATATATATATATATATATATATATATATATATATATATATATATATATATATATATATTTTAATTATAAAACATAATTAAAATAAAATAAGCCAATATACCTAAATTAAATAATTTTTTAAGTTAAACAATCTATCATTAATTGAGTGCAAAAATTATTAAAGTTTATTTGGACTACTGAAATACCGCCCGTGTTGAAACAACAGATTGTGTTTTTTATTAATAAGTTTGAAACTAACAATGGCGGTGTGCTCTGTTTGTGGTCAAAAAGTTAATCGTGATTTAGATCAAAAAATCTGTTGTACGTTGTGTAATGGTGTTTTTCATATTAGTTGTGTAAGATTAAATCCAACAGAAGCTGAAAATTTATTCCAAGGGAAATCTACATGGTTTTGCATAGCATGTACACACTCAAAAACTACTACAATACGTTCTACAGTTACACAACCTTACGCAAACAAGTCGCAATCAAAACCAGTAGCTGTGTCAAACTATGATACTATTTTAAAAAAACTGGAATCAATGGAAAAGGATAACAATCTCAACTTTTCGTCAATCATGCAGCGGCTTGAAAATCTTGAATCTACTTTAATTCGGGTGAAAAATCTGGAAGAAGAAAATAAACATCTTAAACAGGATATCACTCAAAATATTAAAAGAATTAATCAACTTGAGCAAAACTTTCTCCAAAATTGTATTGAAATTACCGGTGTACCAAAAATTGATGACGAGAATATCACAAATACGGTTATAAATATTATAAAAACGAGTCTTGATATATCTATTACGTCAGATGACATTGATAATTGCTACAAAAAAAAAACAAAAAGTGAATCATATGCGGATATCTTAAACAACATTACTACCGATAAATCAAAAAATATTTTACAATCAGCTGGGCAATTTAATAATGCAGTTAAATCGTCATCAGACATATTATTTGTTAAATTTGTTCGGAAAATAACAAAAGACAAAATTATGCATAAAAAAAACACTAACAAAATAAAAATAAAATCGAATACATTCAACAATTCTGCTGCTGATAACGAATACATCTATATCAACGACAGTTTGTCTAGCCATAAAAGATATCTATTTAACCAAGCCAAAAAAGTAAAACTAACTGCCAAGTACAAACATCTGTGGGTTCGGAATGGCATTATAAGGATGAGGAAGACTGACAATTCAAAAATCGTGATTATTGAAAGCCCTGATGATCTTAAATTTATAACATAAGTATATACACCGATTAATCTAAATAATATTACTTTGTTTTATATAATAATCCTAGAATAAGAATTTGTAATTCAAATATGTTAAATCTAAATAATTCTCAGAGCTTTACATGTAACAATTTACTTTCTTCTTATAGTGCAAATCGTCGTCTTCTCCAAAGCAACCCTGGCATATTTAGCAGTATTAATTTCTGTGTGCAGAACATAAGAAGTATGAGAAAGAATTTCAATCGATTAATTCTCGAGCTTAACACGGTTAGCAATATTCCATCGCTAATCTTTCTAACGGAAACCTGGATTAGTGAATCTGAAAACCACCACTACAAAATACCCAATTACACCTTGTATGGTAAATATAACGAAAATTATAGATCAGGCGGTGTTGCTGTTTTCGTTGAGAATTCGCTTAACGCAAAATTCTCTGAAATTAAAGCCAACAGCGCTGACATCTTGAGACTTGATATAAGAATTAATAAAATTGATTATACCTTCATTTGTGTGTATCGCTTCCACTCTGTAAGTATAGAAGTCTTTCTTGATGAGCTTAAAAAAGTGCTTTATTCAATTAATACAAAAAACCTCTTTTTTTTAGGCGATGTAAATCTGGATATCTTAAGTAAATCTAGTGACCGCGATAAGTACATGTTTTTGATGTCTTCTTTTGGCCTAACGGCTAGCATAAATGAACCCACAAGGGTTAGTAATACCACCTCCACATGTATTGACCATATTTTTGGTAGAACCAATGCTAACTATAGTTTTGCCAATCTTAGTTCAGTGATTGACCTGAATATAACTGACCACCATTTTATAATATATTTTATAAATATCTCAAAGCAAGCAGTGCCAGAGAAGCCTGCAAAGACCGCTCAGTATCTCATTGACTATTCAAAACTAAAACAGTCTTTAACAGCCGAAACATGGTATTCAGTTTATACGGAAAAAAACGCATCCCTAGCATTTGATAATTTTTTGATCATATTAGCTGACCACATTGCAAACGCAAAGTTTGTGAAAAATAGAAATTCCAAGCATAAAAACTTAAAACCATGGATAACCCCTCGTTTAGTTAAAAAGATTCACAAAAAAAATTTTCTTTGTAAGAAATCCAAATTACATCCCACTAATAGCAAATTGGCCACTTATCTACGAACGTACTTAAAGAAATTGAATACCAAAATACATGACGCGAGAGAACAGTACTTTAAAAATAAATTCAACAGCTGCCAGAATAATATAAAAAAGCAATGGGAGTTAGTCAACGATCTAACTGGTAATACTAGTAATAACAAACCTATAACTGAGATTCTTAGTTCAAATGGGGAGCTGTTAAATGACCCAAAAAGTATTTCAAACGAATTCAATGAGTTTTTTACAAGTACTCCTGCTAATCTCAGTAGCCAGTTCTCTAACCTTCAAAGCACTGAATCTGATTTTCATCAATATGTTTGCCCTACTGAATACGACTCGCAATGTATTTTCGCCCCTATAACTGCTTTTGAGCTGTACCAAATAATAAACGTCTCATCAGGTTCCAATAGTTGCGGCTTCGACCAAATTAGCAACAAGACACTAAAAATAATTTCTCTATTCTTAGTCGATGTCCTGTCACACATTTTCAATCTAAGCCTGGAAACTGGTTGCTTCCCTGAAACTTTAAAAAAGGTATAGTTATACCCATTTTCAAAAAAGGTAACAAAAAAGACTTAAATAATTACAGACCTATTGCATTACAGTCAGTGTTCTCCAAGCTATTTGAAAAGTGTGTTAAGAACCGGCTTATGGAATATTTAGATATAAAAAATCATCTCAGTGATAAACAATATGGATTTCGCATAGGGAAAAACACTGAGTACGCTCTATTGAATTTCTTAAATGGAGTCCACGAAGGCATAAATTTGAGCAAATCAGTTGCAGGTCTGTTTGTTGACATAACGAAAGCCTTTGACATGGTAGACCACAAACTGCTGCTTAAGAAATTGAAATCAATTGGAATTCCATGTATTATATTGAAATGGTTTGAGTCTTATCTTAAAAATAGACCACAACTCGTTAGAATTGATAATATCCTCAGCTCGGTTTTAACAGTTAACACTGGTGTACCACAAGGGTCAGTACTTGGGCCTGTCTTATTCCTTTTATACATAAACTCAATATTTCAACAAAACTTTAAAGGTCAGATATCTGCCTTTGCAGATGACATGGCATTCTGCTACTGTTCCACCTCAATACACAATGTTGTTGAAGATATTGAGTCAGATTTAGTTACCTTAAAAAAATGGTTCTCAGTGCACCACCTAGTGTTGAGTCCTAAAACAAAAATTGTCCATTTCGACCTCACTTCCCTAAAACATAATCCTAAAGCAATTATCTGGCATTCGCATGACTGCATCTCGCATAACTGTACTACAACTTGTATTGAAATCGAATCAGTTATCGAAATTAAATATTTGGGTGTGTATTTGGATTCAAAATTAAATTGGTCGTCACACATAGCAAAACTCCAACAGTATTTTTGTAATCTTAATAGATCTTTTTATTTTTTAAGGTCGATTTGTCCTCCGGTAGTTCTCAGAAATCTATACTTTGCACTTTACCAATCTAAGCTGCAATATGGTATTGCTTGTTGGGGTGGTACTTATTTCAGCAATATACAACCATTGTTGACCAACCAAAAACATGTACTTAGAATAATTTATCATAAAAATAGAAGAGAGCACTCATGGCCTCTGTTTGTAATGAGCAATATCCTACCTTTAAGGCATTTATATGTTTTCAGAGTTCTTAAACTATTTTATAATGTAAGTGGTAACCGTCTGACTAGTCGTCACAATCCTAACAATCGAACCCTGAGGTCTTATGCTAACTGTGTCTGCTCAATTCCTAAGTTTTATAAAATCCACTTCAAAAAATACTTTCTTGTAACTGCGCCTTTTGTGTTCAACAAATTACCATCCGAAATTAAAGCAAACAACCCCTCTCCCAAACTCTTTCTACAAAATCTAAAAAAATTTCTAGTCAGCTCCTCGAATATCGATTTTCTTTTCCCTTAACTCCAATTATTTCATTTTTTTGTAGTGTTTGAAAATGTTTTTCTAAATTTACCATTAAATAACTTATGCTTAAACAATTATATATGAATAGGTTAATTGTTGTACCCCACAACGCATCTATTTACACAATTATTAAAGATGTATCACATGCAACTAGCCAACTCTAAGCTAAAATGTGATTCTAATTTCGTTTTATTTTGTTTAATAATATAATTGTAATTGTAATATGAATAATAATATAAATGTATAATTAAAACGAAATAAATAAATAAATAAATAAATAAATAAATAAATAAATAAATATATATATATATATATATATATATATATATATATATATATATATATATATATATATATATATATATATATATATATATATATATATATATATATATATATATATATATATATATATATATATATATATATATATATATATATATTTATATATATATATATATATATATATATATATATATATATATATATATATATATATATATATATATATATATATATATATACATATATATATATATATATATATATATATATAGGTACAATTTACATGTGAACATCAGCAAAACAATAAGCTTTCCTATTCAGACATCACAATAATAAAAAACAACAACTTTACAGTCTCAACAAACTACTATCAAAAACCAACAAATACTGACAGATTGCTCAGTTACAAGTCGAAACACCCAATAACACAAAAAACAGGTATGATATATGGTCTAATATCGAAAATCTTATTTGTGAGTTCTAAAGAGTTTCATCATGAAAGTATTAAAAAAATCCACAGAATACTAAACAAGAACGGGTACCCAAATACAATGGTGAAAAAATTGTTAAAAATATATAACGTGAAAATGAAACACAAAAACCGGCAGAAAGCCAAACAAAACGAGTAAAGTACAAAGGAATGATGTACGTTCACACACTGACGGAGAACCTCTCAAAACTATACCGAAAATACAACAATGAACTACGAATTGGCTACAAAACTCAAAAAAACGTAAAAAACCTATGTACGACGATGAAGGATAAGACGAAGAAAACCGAAAAGTCAAACCTCATATACAAGATAAACTGCAAACAATGCACTGGGGAGTACATTGGTCATCCAAAATAAATTTGTTTTAATGGTCTAGAATCCGAAGGAATTTTTATTTGAACTGATAATTCAAATAACTTTCAAAAGTAATACAAAGAATATATATATATATATATATATATATATATATATATATATATATATATATATATATATATATATATATATATATATATATATATATATATATATATATATATATATATATATATATTTATATTTTTATATATATATATATATATATATATATATATATATATATATATATATATATATATATATATATATATATACATATTTATATATTTATATATATATATATATATATATATATATATATATATATATATATATATATATATATATATATATATATATTTATATATATATATATATATATATATATATATATATATATATATATATATATATATATATATATATATAACGGAAAAAACACTTTAAAAAGTAAAAAATTGCACGACCATAATATTATGCACAAAACTTATAAGCAGCTTGCTTGGTAATTAAAAATTAATTAAATCAAAACAAATCTTTTGATCCAAATAGTCAAAAACATTATAACATATTGAATTTGAAACATTTGTTTTAATAAACAAAACCTGAATAATTCTCTTTTAATAAAAAATCAACTAAGTATGTATTGAAAAATAAATACTTTAAGAAACATAATAAATATAAATATCAATGCAAAAAAATAATATATGAATAAACGTTAAAAAATTATATTTAACTATTCATTTCATTTCTTCACAAATAACTGAAATCAATTGGTTCACGACCGAATTTATTAATCTCAATCATTACTTTATCCCATAAACTGTTTTATGAATATATGTTTATGAATTAAATTAATAATAAAACAAAACTGTAAATAGAAAAAATGATTTTCTCTTCACATCTAATTGTTTAACCCATAATTAATTTAAATTTAACTGGGACCTATATTTGTCACGCTAATGTCTACTTCTAAATAGTATGAATTTTTGTTATATCTGGTCGTCGCGGGCATGTTTTTTTCTCTCTGAACTATGTTTGAAAAAATTGTTTTAGAAAATGTTAGTGTTGACGGTTTTAAGCATCGTATTTATTCTGTCTAATTTCTCTAATTCTTCATAGTTGAGAGAGATAAAAGCATACCCGCGACGACCAGATATAACAAAAATTCATACTATTTAGAAGTAGACATTAGTGTGACAAATATAGGTCCCAGTTAAATTTAAATTAATTATGGGTTAAACAATTAGATGTGAAGAGAAAATCATTTTTTCTATTTACAGTTTTGTTTTATTATTAATTTAATTCATAAACATATATTCATAAAACAGTTTATGGGATAAAGTAATGATTGAGATTAATAAATTCGGTCGTGAACCAATTGATTTCAGTTATTTGTGAAGAAATGAAATGAATAGTTAAATATAATTTTTTAACGTTTATTCATATATTATTTTTTTGCATTGATATTTATATTTATTATGTTTCTTAAAGTATTTATATTTTTCAATACATACTTAGTTGATTTTTTATTAAAAGAGAATTATTCAGGTTTTGTTTATTAAAACAAATGTTTCAAATTCAATATATGTTATAATGTTTTTGACTATTTGGATCAAAAGATTTGTTTTGATTTAATTAATTTTTAATTACCAAGCAAGCTGCTTATAAGTTTTGTGCATAATATTATGGTCGTGCAATTTTTTACTTTTTAAAGTGTTTTTTCCGTTTTATTTCACTATTTTTTTCATGATAATTCCTTCAATATTTTAGGCATCTCGTTATTTTGGCTCGGTAGGATCGAACTATTAAATTTTATTAAATTTAAGCAAACAGAAAACTTTTCGGACCCGAGCTCTTTTTCACTTTTCTCGACTAGGATAAAAAACCATAAAATGGTGTATGTTAGTCAGCATTTGAATTAGAAAACTCTTACTCTAAACAAATTGTGTGATTGTTAAGATGCAGTTGCGATGAACGGAACAATGTAAATTGTGGCGATCGACCGAACGATCGAAATGGTGAATGCGCCTTTAATTAAATCCAGTTCACCATCTTGATTTTCATGTACTTTTCTTGTGGTTTTGGCATGTCACAATCCACATGTCACACATTATTTTCTCTTTTGTTTTTATGATTAATTTAATTGTTTTATTTATCTATCTGCAATGAATTAAATATATAAAATAAAATTTAAAAAAAACAACGCCATGTAAGAACAAATGTTTTATTTATTAAATAGAGGGTCCATATATGTATGGTATATTTCATTGATTTGTCTGTTGGCAAATTTATTTCATAACTCATGAATCTAATCAACTTTTTATAAAAACGATATGTCATTTAGCGTAGAAGAAAAGAGTGAACTTCCAATAAAAAAGCAAATAAAAGCTGAATGCGTTAGAAATGCTGGAAATGGAACATTACAAATAGTTGATTAGTTGAAGGAGGTTTTAACCGTTTTATCAACACATGCGCTATGGCTGCAGCACAATTTAATGCAATTACCAGACAATTCCCAGATCTACGAATAGCTGCTGTAGAGTCTCTAAAATATAATTCTTTGAATCCTGAATTTGTAATTGTTGGCTTATCAACGATAATGTCATTTCATCAAGGTCGTCCTGTCATTAAATTTAATTACACCGCCTTGACGCAACTCAATTGGATTCAACATCACAGTATCAACTAAACTATGGGAATCAATCATCGATAGAACCACTTATATTTGGGGACATTTGTAATAAAGCACTGGGTTTACTTCCCTTGGGAATGTTTTCTAAAAATTCAGTTTTTACGTTTTGATACTTTAAACATTTTATTTCATTCTATAAGTCTTTTAATATTTCTGGAAAATTATAAGAGGCTTCGTTTGGTAGATAAATAAAATTAATAATAATTTTTTAGAGCTCCATGATATCGAAAAACTTTACATGTTGATCTTTTTGTGCCTTTATGGTACAATGATACATACAATTTGATAAAACTCAAATTGAAAATACCTTTTGGATTTTCAATTAAGATATATAATTTTAATTTGAATTTTAATTTGATTGAATAAGTTATGAAAATATCGAATGATATTTTTGATTCAATATATGTTATAATGTTGTTATCTTGATAACAACATTATGGTTTCTGATCCCTACCGCTTCGTATTTGTTATAAAAATTGACTTGATGAGATGTAATAGAAAGTAAAAACAAAGTAAAGTTGAAATTTTTATTGGTTAATATTTATTGGTTCTTGTTATTAACATTGTACATTTTTGATTTTTTTAAGATTAAGAATATACGTAAATGAGCTAAGAAAATTTAAACGATTTATTTGTACGAACATATATTTTCCATATCAGCTCCACTGATTTTCGCTTGACTTATAGTCATTCACCTACAACATATTTTATCCAAACTAACAGTTTGAAAGGCTTCTACAGAAAGCTATTTAAAGTTAGATAAAGCTTTAAAAATAAACCTTACAAATGTATGATTGTTTTACTCAGTTTTTATTATACATATATCAAAATGTATTGATTGTTACACTTTTTTTATGATTCTATGTTCTGTTGCATTACAATCCTTACAGATTTAGTTATCTCATAACACTTCTGCAGTTTCAATACCATAATATTTCAAACAATAATCATGCATGAAATGATAGGAAAAGTATCAAGCGTTTTTTATTAAATCAAGAGTCAAATGTCTATGATATTTTCATTCAAACCATAAATCAAAATACATATCTTTACAAATTACAAATACATATCCTTTATTTGTAAATTTAAAAAACTTCATTCATTAATTTTTTCTTAAACCAAAAATAAAATATACTACAATAAATGCATAAATATTTCCATTCATATTTCACAAGTATTTAAAATAATTTTTCTATTTATTACTACCACACTCATATTCCAAATGTGCGATAGATAAAACAAAAATATGTAAGTACTTTCGATTCTACATAGAGTCCTTTTTTTGTATTGTAAAAATATAATAAATAATTCTTTATAGTTCGTCTCTGAGTTTTTTTTTTGTTCAATTTATCCCGTTACGGTCTGTTTTGTTTAAAATTTTAACCAATTTTGGGAATTTTTATATGGAAAACTATTATCTTGGGAACGACGTAACTTACAAACCTGGGGTAAATTTTAATGGAAAGATTTTGCTAAAACTAGGCTCCATCTCTAAAATCAATACATAGTAATGGTTCTACGATTTTTAAATGACGATTGAATCTCAAGGTTATGAATCTTAATGTATAGTAATAGACGAAGTTATTTTCACTGGTCGTGCTCAATAACTATCGCTATTGCACAATATATATATATATATATATATATATATATATATATATATATATATATATATATATATATATATATATATATATATATATATATATATATATATATATATATATATATATATATATATATATATATATATATATATATATATATATATATATATATATATATTGTGCAATAGCGATAGTTATTGAGCACGACCAGTGAAAATAACTTCGTCTATTACTATACATTAAGATTCATAACCTTGAGATTCAATCGTCATTTAAAAATCGTAGAACCATTACTATGTATTGATTTTAGAGATGGAGCCTAGTTTTAGCAAAATCTTTCCATTAAAATTTACCCCAGGTTTGTAAGTTACGCCGTTCCCAAGATAATAGTTTTCCATATAAAAATTCCCAAAATTGGTTAAAATTTTGAATTTTAAACAAAACAGACCGTAACGGGATAAATTGAACAAAAAAAAAACTCAGAGACGAACTATAAAGAATTATTTATTATATTTTTACAATACAAAAAAAGGACTCCATGATGAATCGAAAGTACTTACATATTTTTGTTTTATCTATCGCACATTTGGAATATGAGTGTGGTAGTAATAAATAGAAAAATTATTTTAAATACTTGTGAAATATGAATGGAAATATTTATGCATTTATTGTAGTATATTTTATTTTTGGTTTAAGAAAAAATTAATGAATGAAGTTTTTTAAATTTACAAATAAAGGATATGTATTTGTAATTTGTAAAGATATGTATTTTGATTTATGGTTTGAATGAAAATATCATAGACATTTGACTCTTGATTTAATAAAAAACGCTTGATACTTTTCATATCATTTCATGCATGATTATTGTTTGAAATATTATGGTATTGAAACTGCAGAAGTGTTATGAGATAACTAAATCTGTAAGGATTGTAATGTAACAGAACATAGAATCATAAAAAAAGTGTAACAATCAATACATTTTGATATATGTATAATAAAAACTGAGTAAAACATAAAACAATCATACATTTGTAAGGTTTATTTTTAAAGCTTTATCTAATTTTAAATAGCTTTCTGTAGAAGCCTTTCAAACTATTAGTTTGGATAAAATATGTTGTAGGTGAATGACTATAAGTCAAGCGAAAATCAGTGGAGCTGATATGGAAAATATATGTTCGTACAAATAAATCGTTTAAATTTTCTTAGCTCATTTACGTATATTCTTAATCTTAAAAAAATCAAAAATGTACTATGTTAATAACAAGAACCAATAAATATTAACCAATAAAAATTTCAACTTTACTTTGTTTTTACTTTCTATTACATCTCATCAAGTCAATTTTTATAACAAATACGAAGCGGTAGGGATCAGAAACCATAATGATGTTATCAAGATAACAACATTATAACATATCGTCGCTTTAATAATGAAACAACGTATTCGCAAAAGTGTAGTTGCGAGATAATTGGGTTTAAAGATTTTTCGATTTTCTGATTTTCGTAAACTCGGCAGCACTATTGAATGAATAAAGATATTGGAAAAAAAAATGTATTCTAATTAATCTTGACTAATTTCCCCACAACATATTAAAATTTCACATTGGTACCTGCTGGCTTTTCTACCTAAAAAGAGGTGAAAAGTCAATCAGGTACCTTATACGTTATTTTATTTTGCATGTACTTCCATTAAGCCTAAAACTGATTATTATTGAAATAACGCATGATATTTTTACAATTTTTTATTTATATGAACCGGCATATCATGTAGTCATGAATGATGCTTATACAATATTTTAGATTTACCATTTCGTGTGGCGATCGTAATGTATGTAAAGTATACGACATTGATTTTACCCAAGTTATTATTCTGTAGGAATTGAAATATCGTACATGCATTTACGCTGTTTCAATATTTAACCAAATTCAAATTTGCATGTACGTTAATTAACAATATATTAATTTTCACCCCCAGTTATAAAATAATTGGAAAATGTTAAAATGCCACTCTATAGAGATCCTTATGGGGAATGCAACGCACCCATTATATAATAACAACGTATATATGGCATACGTTATTTCATTATTAAGGCGACGATATATTGAATCAAAAATATCATTCGATATTTTCATAACTTATTCAATCAAATTAAAATTATATATCTTAATTGAAAATCCAAAAGGTATTTTCAATTTGAGTTTTATCAAATTGTATGTATCATTGTACCATAAAGGCACAAAAAGATCAACATGTAAAGTTTTTCGATATCATGGAGCTCTAAAAAATTATTATTAATTTTATTTATCTATCAAACGAAGCCTCTTATAATTTTTCAGAAATATTAAAAGACTTATAGAATGAAATAAAATGTTTTAAGTATCAAAACGTAAAAACTGAATTTTTAGAAAACATTCCCAAGAGAAGTAAACCCAGTGCTTTATTACAAATGTCCCCAAATATAAGTGGTTCTATCGATGATTGATTCCCATAGTTTAGTTGATACTGTGATGTTGAATCCAATTGAGTTGCGTCAATGCGGTGTAATTAAATTTAATGACAGGACGACCTTGATGAAATGACATTATCGTTGATAAGCCAACAATTACAAATTCAGGATTCAAAGAATTATATTTTAGAGACTCTACAGCAGCTATTCGTAGATCTGGGAATTGTCTGGTAATTGCATTAAATTGTGCTGCAGCCATAGCGCATGTGTTGATTAAACGGTTAAAACCTCCTTCAACTAATCAACTATTTGTAATGTTCCATTTCCAGCATTTCTAACGCATTCAGCTTTTATTTGCTTTTTTATTGGAAGTTCACTCTTTTCTTCTACGCTAAATGACATATCGTTTTTATAAAAAGTTGATTAGATTCATGAGTTATGAAATAAATTTGCCAACAGGCAAATCAATGAAATATACCATACATATATGGACCCTCTATTTAATAAATAAAACATTTGTTCTAACATGGCGTTGTTTTTTTTAAATTTTATTTCATATATTTAATTCATTGCAGATAGATAAATAAAACAATTAAATTAATCATAAAAACAAAAGAGAAAATTATGTGTGACATGAGGATTGTGACATGCCAAAACCACAAGAAAAGTACATGAAAATCAAGATGGTGAACTGGATTTAATTAAAGGCGCATTCACCATTTCGATCGTTCGGTCGATCGCCACAATTTACATTGTTCCGTTCATCGCAACTGCATCTTAACAATCACACAATTTGTTTGGAGTAAGAGTTTTCTAATTCAAATGCTGACTAACATACACCATTTTATGGTTTTTTATCCTAGTCGAGAAAAGTGAAAAAGAGCTCGGGTCCGAAAAGTTTTCTGTTTGCTTAAATTTAATAAAATTTAATAGTTCGATCCTACCGAGCCAAAATAACGAGATGCCTAAAATATTGAAGGAATTATCATGAAAAAAATAGTGAAATAAAACGGAAAAAACACTTTAAAAAGTAAAAAATTGCACGACCATAATATTATGCACAAAACTTATAAGCAGCTTGCTTGGTAATTAAAAATTAATTAAATCAAAACAAATCTTTTGATCCAAATAGTCAAAAACATTATAACATATATTGAATTTGAAACATTTGTTTTAATAAACAAAACCTGAATAATTCTCTTTTAATAAAAAATCAACTAAGTATGTATTGAAAAATAAATACTTTAAGAAACATAATAAATATAAATATCAATGCAAAAAAATAATATATGAATAAACGTTAAAAAATTATATTTAACTATTCATTTCATTTCTTCACAAATAACTGAAATCAATTGGTTCACGACCGAATTTATTAATCTCAATCATTACTTTATCCCATAAACTGTTTTATGAATATATGTTTATGAATTAAATTAATGATAAAACAAAACTGTAAATAGAAAAAATGATTTTCTCTTCACATCTAATTGTTTAACCCATAATTAATTTAAATTTAACTGGGACCTATATTTGTCACACTAATGTCTACTTCTAAATAGTATGAATTTTTGTTATATCTGGTCGTCGCGGGTATGCTTTTATCTCTCTCAACTATGAAGAATTAGAGAAATTAGACAGAATAAATACGATGCTTAAAACCGTCAACACTAACATTTTCTAAAACAATTTTTTCAAACATAGTTCAGAGAGAAAAAAACATGCCCGCGACGACCAGATATAACAAAAATTCATACTATTTAGAAGTAGACATTAGCGTGACAAATATAGGTCCCAGTTAAATTTAAATTAATTATGGGTTAAACAATTAGATGTGAAGAGAAAATCATTTTTTCTATTTACAGTTTTGTTTTATTATTAATTTAATTCATAAACATATATTCATAAAACAGTTTATGGGATAAAGTAATGATTGAGATTAATAAATTCGGTCGTGAACCAATTGATTTCAGTTATTTGTGAAGAAATGAAATGAATAGTTAAATATAATTTTTTAACGTTTATTCATATATTATTTTTTTGCATTGATATTTATATTTATTATGTTTCTTAAAGTATTTATTTTTCAATACATACTTAGTTGATTTTTTATTAAAAGAGAATTATTCAGGTTTTGTTTATTAAAACAAATGTTTCAAATTCAATATATGTTATAATGTTTTTGACTATTTGGATCAAAAGATTTGTTTTGATTTAATTAATTTTTAATTACCAAGCAAGCTGCTTATAAGTTTTGTGCATAATATTATGGTCGTGCAATTTTTTACTTTTTAAAGTGTTTTTTCCGTTTATATATATATATATATATATATATATATATATATATATATATATATATATATATATATATATATATATATATATATATATATATATATATATATATATATATATATATATATATATATATATATATATATATATATATATATATATATATATATATATATATATATATATATATATATATATATTCTTTGTATTACTTTTGAAAGTTATTTAAATTATCAGTTCAAATAAAAATTCCTTCGGATTCTAGACCATTAAAACAAATTTATTTTGGAACATCGGGTCATTCTTAGTAAAAGATTTTTCTGATGCTCTATTATAATTAATTCATTTTATTATCTTCAAAAATTGCTTTTTTTTTGATGAAACGACGACGTTTCGGAGCTTTTATGGCTCCATTCTCAAGTCCTTTAAAGTTAAAATAAAATAAAAAAGATATATGGTTAACAATTTTAAACTAAATATTTTAAAATGTTGTTCTGCAAAAAATCATAATTCTGGTTTTTAATGGTAACACAAAGAAATTGACTAAAATGTTTTTAAAACAATTATTATACAAACTTATTTTTGAAGAGGCTATTTTTACAAATTAAAAATTAAAGTTACTGTACAAAATAAATAAAATAAGAGTTTTTTTTATATAATTTAAAAATAAAGGGGAATTTTACTAAACATAAAGACTTAATACTTTTACACTACTGAATTTAGACTAATTTTATTAATTTTACTGAGTGAGATAACTTTTTTATATATACTTTTATCATTTTTGATATTGTTTTTATGGTAATGTGTAAATATATTTTTTATTCTTACTAGTAACACATTAAACTAGTTTTTTAGACATACCAATTATTTATTTTAAAAGTAGGCTCGTCGCTAACTAGTAAAATATTCTCCTCGTCAGATGATCTTGATGTTGTTTTTAAATATTGTTTTTCTGACAGGGTCGATAACTCCACAAATGAAGATTTTATTAAAAAGATAGAAAGAGAAAACCAAAAAACCAAAAATTATATTTTGATTCCTGTGGGAAGTTTTATTGTTTTTTGCTGTACTGGGTGGTGCGTTTTATTTCCTAGTTTTATGTATTATTGTTTTAAATGGTTTGTTTCTTTGTTGTTTTGTAGTAGTTGGGTATACGTTTGTTGCAAGTTTTCGGTATCTGTTTTGAAATTTATTGTTGTTTTTTTAAACTTGTCTATGTATAGAATTTCCTTTGTTTTCCTTTTCTGGTAGTTGTTTTCAATTTCAAGAATTTGAGTATTTTCAAAATCAAAATGATGACCCGTGTTTAGGGTGTGTTGAACAGCTGCTGTTCTATCTGTTCTTATTTCTTTATTTTTATGATCCGATTTATGTAATGCCAGCAGTGGCGTCATTTCACCAAAATCTTGGGGGGGGGGGGGGGCGAGAATTTAAATGACATTAAAAGATTTTTTTCGTAAAACATAACATGTACATTTTTATACACACATATATCTAAAAGCATTTAAATGCATGGTCTTAGAAATGAAACTAAAATGCTTTTGAGCTACCTTGGTTACTATGCTAGATCTTTGACTTCTATTGTTGTTTCATCGAAGCGAATGCCGCAAGGTTCTGCAAAATCCCTTCATTTGTTAAAAATAATTTTAAATTTAGTATCATCTCTGCATTGTTTAAGCATCAAGAAAGTAGTTTGGCATTACCGCCAGCCAGCGAGTTTCACTGTATCCAATAAGTTGGTTATGTTCGACATTATTTTTGCCGCAGAACTCCTTCAACGTCTCCAGTAAAGACAGTAAAATATCCAAATTTTTTAACCCTGCCATTTAAATCAGCAGCACTTCTTATTGCATTATTTAGAATATGGGCTGCGAATCCAATACCCAATACATACTGGTTCAAATAGAGCTTAGCTTGCTTTTAAATTTTCACTTCTTGACGTGACACCACTAAAATTGGTATTCGAGTTATCAGCGCAAATTGCAACTATCTTTTTGTCAATGTTAAATAACAACAAGAAAACAAAATAACAACAAAACTTGTTCAAGCTACTGGAGCTAACGGCTTATAGCAACGCTTTTTTATGTTTATCTGTATCTATATGTCTTTTAATTCATAATGTCCACTGTTAGTTTGCAAATTCACTCCGACTGGTAATACAATAAACCTTTGCGTCGTTATATTTTGATTTTTTTATAAAAGGATAGTCCAATTCAATATCGTATGAGAATTTACGTAAACGTTTTCTATCCATCTTGATTTGTAGGAGAACTTTTTAAATATAATTTTAAAAATTAGTAAAAATTTACCTTTTATAGTAGCTTAAAACTTTTGTTACACAAGTAAAGACTGCAAAACAATTGAAACAATTTATTTTAATTTTGCTAAATAATTAATATCTTTTCTGTATTCTGTAAGTATACCTCTCGTTCTATCTTTTGCAAATATATACCATTTATCAAGTTTTTATGCTCTCTACTTTGTTTGTTCTTTATTGAGAAAAAAAATTAGAAATTAGAAAATAATAATTTTACTTTTGAGCTACCTAGTTAAAGTGTGTTTTAAACAGAGTTTGAAACGCTACTTATATCACTCCTTTACTTTGTTCTTTCAGAGTGCGTAGCTTAAAAAAAATATAACACTCCCACATACAGGAGTGGAAATAATAAAATATCATTCTTGCTACTAAATCGAAATAAATATTTTCTTTCAAATACTCAAAACTTTTATTTTTGCTTCAAATTTGATGCTTTCCAACGTAAAATGCTTTGAATGATTCGTTCAATTATTCATGTATTGTTAGAAAAATGAATATAAAGGATGACGTAAAGGCACTGTTCATAAATCGAATAAAAGAACAGGAAAATGTAATCTGCTCCAAAGGAGTAAAATCATTTTAATTTTTGAATATTATTTCAAAGGATTAAAATGAGTGCTTGAATAAAGTAAAACTCTGGTTTGAAAATTTAAATGTTTATGAATTTATACGGAAAACTGCGACTTTTTAAGTAAAATATTTTGCATTTTATTTTTCATAATATACTTTCGATCTCTCGTATATACACCTGGGAGACGTTTCTATAAACAAAGAAACCTTTTCGTTGAGATAGATCTGTTAGACATCAAAAGATATTCGCAAAACAAAATGTAAATTATTGAAGTGAAAAAAACTGAGTTCAGTATTTTTAAGAAAATTATAGTTAAAACACTATTTAGTAAAAAAAATATTGCACTAGTTTGTTCTCTCAATATAAATAAATCAACATATACATAACATTATACAAATTGCAAGAAAAAACAGTGAAGCCATTGCTTTGACTAAGATATTGCGCAAACTGTACGTAGGTAGATATAAGGCTTATTTGATTATTTCGATAATGCGGGCAAATGTGGTGGAAATATTTGTTTCGTGGGACGCTTCGTGGGACAAATTTCTCCGTGGGACAACGCAATCAAATGTGGGATATTTCCACGCAGCGTGGGACGTCTGGTCAGTTTACTACCCATAATCGTGCGTAAATTTTTCATTTGATTCAAAATTGTACAATTATTGCGAGCGTTTTGGATTTTATTATAACCAACCAAACATATAATTTTTGCTATTTTATGAATTGAAAATATTTACATAACTTAAATATTTGTTCGTGTCCTTAGAAAATATTGCTTGTCCATTATAAAACATTCACTATTATAAAATCACTGGAAATAACACAAAAAATTTAAATTACTCTCGTAATTATTTTCATTCATTTTATAAAAATTAGCACAACTATCAAGAAAACCGATATGTTATAGGATTTTACAACTAGAAATGTTTTTAATTTATTGTTTTTAAAAAAGTCTTGTAAAGTTTGTACAATATGATATAGATAAAAAAACAGGGCCAAACAGTCAGGGTTCTCCAAATAAGTGGGATATAATTAGGTTGTGTTCTCCTGCATGTACTTACTTTTAAGTTTATATAAATTACCAATGACCAATAACAATTGAAATTTGAATGTTAAATACTGCACTATGAACTCTCGAGGAACCCTATACTAATGAAATATTTTGTTTCCTCTGGCTTAGACACGAATATCTTATAAACAAAACACTATGGTACGATAGAATTTTGTCAAAATACGCACCCACGGCGTTTTTGGAAGAACGATCGTGTTCTGTTTATAAAACTGATTTCATCAGAAGATTAGATGCAATACGACCGCCTTTCGTATCGGGGCGCTCTAGTCTATACAAAGAACGATAACGGTTTGAATATTGTGGTGAACCGTACTTTAGTCGGGCCAAAATAATATGTAACGTAATAATTATTTAATCAGATATATTTCAATTAATAGTATGCGATAAAATTGGTATATTAGCTAATACTAAGTTTATACCACCGATAGTTTAATAGAATAATAGTTTTTTGCTATTAAACTATCGATACATTGAGCGTTTATACCACAAAATAGTATTATTCTATCATGTGGTATAAACGCTCACAATAATATTGACAGATAGAATACGGCTACCGTATTTCAAATTTGAATATAAAATCTTATAATGTAAAAGTATTTCAACAAAAAATTATAGTACTAATATTAATTTAAAATAAAAACTAAATTTTAAGTGATTTTGGTGTTGCACATTTTTTACAATTGCCTGAAATTGTCAATTACATTTAACGTTTTGACCGTTACAATTTTTTTGAATATACTATTATACTATCTATCAAAAGCAAAATATCAAATAACTATCTGTCAAAGTAAAAAAAGTATTATTCTATCCGTTTACACCGTAATAGTTTAATAGCTATTTGCTATTATTCTATTATACTACCATGGTGTAAACTTAGTGTTAGTAAATCTTCTAAAAATGATACGAATTTACAAAATAACAGTGCATTGAAATTTTTATAGTGTATAATTTTTATATAGTGTAAACGATTGGATGGTTTTATTGAATCGATGTATTGATAGTATCAGATCCTTGGGGGGGGGGGGGGCCAATGCCCCCCCAGCCCTACCCAATTGACGCCTCTGAATGCCAGTCTGTTTTTTAGTTTCTGTGACGTCATCCCAATGTACTCCCCAGTGCATTGTTTGCAGTTTATCTTGTATATGAGGTTTGACTTTTCGGTTTTCTTCGTCTTATCCTTCATGGTCGTACATAGGTTTTTTACGTTTTTTTGAGTTTTGTAGCCAATTCGTAGTTCATTGTTGTATTTTCGGTATAGTTTTGAGAGGTTCTCCGTCAGTGTGTGAACGTACATCATTCCTTTGTACTTTACTCGTTTTGTTTGGCTTTCTGCCGGTTTTTTGTGTTTCATTTTCACGTTATATATTTTTAACAATTTTTTCACCATTGTATTTGGGTACCCGTTCTTGTTTAGTATTCTGTGGATTTTTTTAATACTTTCATGATGAAACTCTTTAGAACTCAAAAATAAGATTTTCGATATTAGACCATATATCATACCTGTTTTTTGTGTTATTGGGTGTTTCGACTTGTAATTGAGCAATCTGTCAGTATTTGTTGGTTTTTGATAGTAGTTTGTTGAGACTGTAAAGTTGTTGTTTTTTATTATTGTGATGTCTAAATAGGAAAGCTTATTGTTTTGCTGATGTTCACATGTAAATTGTACCTGTTTGTTTATAGAGTTAAGAATGGTGAACATATTTTCTATCTCGTCTTTTTCCATTATTACTAGGATATCATCTACATATTTTGTGATAAGGGTGGGCTCTATTGCGGATTTTATTATTGCTTCATCTAAAATATCCGTTATCACGAAATCTGCTAGTATTCCTGAAGCACAACCTCCTGTTGTTAATCCGGTTGTTAGTCTATATATCTTGTTGGCCCATTGGAAGTAACTAGCGTCTTCAATGCAGAATTTAATCATTTGAAAAAATACGTTTAGTGGAATTTTTGTTGTTCTTGATATTGTTGGCCAGCGTTTTTGGATCGATTTATAAACTAAAAATAAGGGGATATTGTCGAACATTCCAACTACATCAAAAGACACCAAATTATCATCTGGGTCAATCTTTATGTCGTCTAATCTTCTTTTTAGTTCGAAAGAATTTTTTACGTTATATGGGTTGTTTTGTATTGCATTTTTGCAAATATCACTGATGTATTTTGACATTTTGTATGATGGACAATTTATTCCTGAGACTATTATTCTAAAAGGTGTTCCTGTTTTGTGTATTTTCGGGGTTGGGTAACATTTTGGTGATAGTGATACATATTACATATGTTGTTAGTGTCTTCTTTGTTTTTTTGTCAATGTAACCATTTTCATACAGTTTTTTGATTAAGGTGTTATTTTTAATTTGTAGTTTTTCTGTTGGATCACTGGTTAAAATTCTGTATTTTTTTGTATTTCCTAGAAGGTCATTCATCCTGGTTTGAATATCCTCGTCCTTCATTGCGATTGTGGTATTACCTTTGTCTGCTGATAAGATCTTTATGGTTTTGTTTTTGGTTAGAAATTCTTTTGTTTTTTTGTAGTACTTTTGCAAAATTATATCTTCATGGGTTGTGAACGTGTCTATTTTGTGCATGTGGTTCGAAATCATTGTTGATGTTTTCCCTCTTATAAGATTGTGATTTTCGTTCGGAATTTCAGGGATGATGTTTTCAACCAGGATGATATTCAAACCAGGATGAATGACCTTCTAGGAAATACAAAAAAAATACAGAATATATATATATATATATATATATATATATATATATATATATATATATATATATATATATATATATATATATATATATATATATATATATATATATATATATATATATATATATATATATATATATATATATATATATATATATATATATATATATATATTTATATATATATATATATATATATATATATATATATATATATATATATATATATATATATATATATATATATATATATATATATATATATATATATATATATATATATATATATATATATATATATATATAAAGATAAATGGAGAATATTTGTTTCAATTTGGAGGCATCGCTGCATCATCATCTACAACATATTTCGTGGGTAAGAATTTAATAAGTAGAGATCAAAAGGCCTTTTTTGTCTACGATCAGGAATGCTCCTCACTTGGTCATCCGCTTTACTTATTAACTTCACAACCCAAAATTCACCCACAGCCAGTTTAAGAAGATAGATAGATAGATTTGCATTCGATAACAAAAAAAGACAAAATAGTACATTATTTAATTAGGAGCTAAAGTGATACTTTTTGTGTTGAGTCTATAGTTTGACGGCCGACCGCAGGGACACTTTAGCTCCGAATTAAATACACTATTTTTTCGGCAGACGTTTAAATTTTTTATAAATATGAAATTAATATATCAAACTTTTTATAAATATGAATTTGTATCGTCATAATTACTTCCAAAAAAGAGAAAAAAACATTTAAATTTGTATGAATAAATTTTTTTTATCAAAGCAGCCTTTTCAAAATTTCATAATATGAGAATCAACTTATTTTGTGTTGTCATGGTTATACAATATGTTAGAAAAAATAACAAAGTAACAACTAACAAATGCTACTTTACAGCCTCCGTAATATAAAATAAAAATGGCGTTACTTTTGCTGTCGCTAGACGTTACTTTTGCTGTCAGGCTAAAAAGTAAGACTTTAGCTAACTCCCTAGCGGCAGTAAAGTTAAACTTTACAGCCGTTTGCCGAATAAAGATATTCTTTACTTCTTACAGAAAAAAACAAAAATAAATATAAAAAAATTGAATAACCACGAAACATCAAAAAAATTTTAATTTTTAATTTTTTATTGATTTTTTTTTTAAAATTTTTTTTAGGATTTTAATTAGTGATGCACCGGGTCCTAAAAATACAAAAAGCCGGGTATCGGGTACCTGGCCTATATTTCATAATGCCCGGCCGGGTACTTGGTCCGGGTATTCCATTAAATTTTCATTTACAAACAAACCGAGAGCTCTGTAAATGTTTAGCAATTTAATTACTTTAAATGGTGAAAAGTTGAAAACAACCAGAATATGTATTGTTTTACATTAAAATTTATAGAATAAATTTTTAAGATGAATTCAGTTTGAATTAATTTCAAAAATTTCAGTATAACATGACAAATTTTATACTTTAATTTTAACGTTTTTCGATGGCGTTTAATCAGGGTGAGTGGTGACCACCTCACCGAGTATAGCATGTAGCCTCTGAGTTGTAGGCGTAGTAATTTTCGGGTTACGGGTTTGACAACAAACACATTTGACATCTCTCCGGATAAGATAAAATTGTACCTATTGCCATGCAACAAATTTTTAAAATTAACAAAAACGATTATCTTAAGGAGTATTGCAAAAGTTTTAAATTTAATGGCCTTCTCGAAAAGTGGCCTTTATCGCATAATTTTCTAAATAGCAACGGGGTACAACTCATAAAACAAGATTCTTATTTCTGATTGGTTAATAACACCATTTACAGTTCGCATGTTAAAACCCAGATATATAGTTATGACACTGATTTATGTTGATTTTTATTTAGGATTTTTTTTATTATTATTGTTATATCTAAATTGCATATATATCGCAATTTCGACGGGTAAACTTTATGTTCTCCATGTTACTTTGACATATCAGTGGTCAAATTAAAACTGAACTGTCAACCACAAATAATAATAAGTAATTGACCTTTTTACTTAAACGTCAAAATGAAATTTCAAAAATATTTAGAAATATCCGGGTGGCAAAGTGAATTTGTGTTAATACAAAATCTTCAGTTTTTGTATGAAAAGTGTTAAAAAATAATTTAAAAATTTAACCACGAATTGTTTATAACATTTATACAAGTAGTATGTATAAAGTGGTTAAAGATATTCCACATATTTGTGTTAAAACAATGTTTTTGGTTGCCCGTAGTGATGTTTAGTTAGTACAAAATCTTCAGTTTTGTGTATGAAAAGAGTCAAAAAACAATTTAAACTAGTTAAAGAATAAACTAAACTACAAGTTAATAATAATATTAATACACGGGAAATAATTAAATTGGTTAAATATATTCAATAAATTATGTTAAAGTCAATATTTTTTATTTATAGTACATCTTTTTTCCCGAAAAAAACTTGACATATGTGATCAGCTGATTTGTATTTCGAAAACCTTAAATAATTGTTATTTCTTGCAAACCAATACCGTTTTGCGTTGTCTTTAAGTTGTTTTTAATATATTTGCATTATTATTGGTTTTGAAGTAAATTTTAATACATAATTACTGATTTTTAATTATCATTAGACAGATTATAACGACGTAACGACAGATTACATACAGAAATATAACGACGTAACGACAGATTACATACAGTAATATAACATTGATTTTAACAGAAATTTGTTGAATATATTTCACAAATTTAAACACACTACTTGTATTAGTATTGTTAATTATTTGTAGTTTAGTTTATTGTTTAACTATTTTAAATTACTTTTCGGCACTTTTCATAAATAAAACTGAAGATTTTCCTGTAACTAAACAACACTGCGGGCAACCAAAACATCGATTTAACATAAATTTATGAAATATTTTTAACCAGTTTATACTTACTACTTGTTTAAATGTAATTAATAATTCCTAGATAAATTTTTAGTTTATTTTTTAACACTTTTCATACAAAAACTGACGTTTTTGTATTAACAAAAATTCACTTTTGCCACCCGGCTTTGAAATCAACTATTTTATCTGTCAAAATATTTTAAGGAAAATACTCAATAAAGCCGCAATTAGACTATTGCAGAACTCTGCAATATTTCTGCAATGGTAGTGTGTAAAATATTCATTGTAGAAAAGTTTGACAATGAACTGATTGCAAAACATTGCAATGACTCATTGAAATGTTTTGCAATGAGTTCATTGCCAAACTTTTCTGCAATGAATATTTTACACACTACCATTGCACGACTATTGCAGAAATATTGCAGAGTTCTGCAATAGTCTAATTGCGGCTTAACACATGTAATTCGTGAATACAATAAACTGATTCAAATAAAGTAATTTGTAGTTACAATAGTTTGTAATAAAATAAAGTTATTCAAATAAAGGAATTTGTAGTTATAATAATTATTTTATTATATTATTTCAAAAGAATAAATTGAATTCATAAATTTTAGACCTTTTTAATTTTATTTTACCCGGTATCGGGTAGTAAAAAATTGTCGGTTCCGGGTAAAAACCGGGTAGTTCAAAATTGGACCGGGTATGCCGGGTAACGGGTAATTGCCGGGTACTCGGTGCATTACTAATTTTAATAAATTTTATGACTATACTATATGGTTATAGTTGACTACAGTTGATATTTGAAAATTTGTAAAAGTGAAGCATCAGCTCAACATTTAGGCCCCTAACTTTCTTTCTACTGATTAGAAAAATCTTTTTTAGAAAACACAAAATTGATTTACCCTGGCAAAAATTCTTATAGGAATGTTTGTTAGGATCTTACATGAACTTTAAAAGATCCTATGTGAATCTTGTATGATCTTGTAAACTTCTTGTCCCAATTCTCTACAAGAAATGATCACGATCATGTAGATTCCGATATAATTTTCCTACAAGAATTATTGCCAAGTTAGTCACAAAACCTACTACAAAAATAAGAAAAGAAGTGTGTAAACTTAAGGACGGTTCTTGCAAAAAATTCAGAGTCTGGCGTTTATGAGATTAAATGTGCAGATTTCAACTTAATATATATAGGTCAGACTTCAAGGGATTTCGGCACAAGGTTAAAGGAACACCAAAATCTGATACGAATAGGTCAAGTGTCGCAGAACATATGTTCTCGAATAAACACAAAATCGATGTTGAAAATTCGAAAATAATTAGAACGAGCCACCACCGTTGGAAACTAGATGCATTAGAATCTTACCACATTACCAACAATATAAATTTAATGAATAAGATGCTAAGTGAAGAAGCAAAAATTATATCGAGGCTTTTCAATATAAAAGAACATCAAATCACAAATCATCCCTTCCGTCTATAAAACAACATTTAAAATAAAAACAAGATAGATTAATTAAGTATTTAAAAGTATCCCTAATCATAAAGTTGTAAAATATTTATTACCTATACCCCAAAAATAGAATTTCCTTGCCATTCCATTGACACATTTTTATATAAATAAGAATAAAAAAATTTGTAATCTTTAATTGCTGTATAGCACCTGTAGATGGTCTTTATAAGATTGAAACCGGTAATACAAAAAATAAAGTTCCATTTTTTTTATTAAAGTTTTAAACTAAGTTTTTTCCTAAGTTTTATTTTTTTTATTAAAGTGAAGAATAATTGTTGGTGAAATATACAAGTTCAACAAATACTTTATGTTACGATTACAGAAAAATCCAGACGATTACAGTGACTTCCAGAAAAATCAAATCACAACAAAACACAACAACCAGTTAATGAAATGGATAGTGTTGTTGTTGTATTTCGTGGAATTTGGGTCAACAATAAATAAAATTGAATGATCTTATGAATCAAATCAGTATAACATAAAGTAATCGAATATTCTACTATTTTCTCAAGTTTTCTAAAAAGTGACCTCGAATTATCTAGAAGTATTGCAGAAGGTATATAAGCATATTACCTCTTGTAGTTTTTAATTCATTTTATTTTAAACCTGCGATAGTGAAGCTAAAATTTTAAAAGTGATATTTAAAATTAGTTTTTGTAAATAAAGTTTTAAATTTAGTTGAGTAGAAATATTTTGTGTATTATTTTGAACTGGTTGTGTCACTGGAAATTTCTACAATAAACCGTTGAAGTTTCTAAAGCTGTTGAAGGAATATTGAAGCTAGGAATATTGTTTGCTGTATTGTTTCCTGTTGTTGTGGAACAATTAAAGGGTTGAATACTTAATAAAACCTGGTGTGTTTGCTTACTAATCAGTGATCAAACTCAGAAAGAGATTGGGAATTACGTTTATCGAATTGAGAGTAAGGCCAATTCGAAGTAAGGTTGGAAAAACGTAACAATATATAGTTTTTCACGTCACTCCGAAGAAAATATTAATGTTAATTAATAAAAATTTAAAAAGTATTCTTTTAAAAATATTGCAATTAACAGATTTAAAAGGAATTAATTTTAAAAAAATATTCGATGAAAGTAAGTTTTGCAACAAAAAAACCTATAAAGGCCAGTACTAATAGGAGAAAAAATTAGTTACAGCAATCTGACAGCGGGATATTGTAGAACAAGATATTATAAAAGAGGGAAAAATAAATCGAACCGACAGCTGCTCTACTTTCGGTAATTGGTAAAAAAGGTATACTGCGATGGAAAAAATGGCGGGGAAATTAAAAAAACCGAAAAATCGCTTTTTTCTTAGTAATTTGCATATTTATCGTTGAATAATTGTTATTAATTAATAAAATCATTTTAATTTTTTATGACGTAACCGACGATCATTCGGATATACATTTATAAATAATTATATGCTTTCGTTACTTTTAGCTTATTTAAGTAACAAAAAAATATTTTTATTCGCCTATATATTAAAGTGTTACTTTATTACTGTGATTTGCGGCTTTAAAGTATCACTTTTCAACTATTTATTTTGTCGTCATAGCTACGTCCAAAAAAGTAAAACGCATTTGTATTTGTTTAAATTCTATGAAAAATAAATTTTTTTATCAAAGCAACCCGCAAATTCAAAATTTCATTATCCAATTAAAATAGTTGTTATCATTTGTTGTCATAGAATTTGGAAAAAATAATAAATATTTTTTCAAAGGTTACTTGTTCCACATTTTTTTATTTTAAAATTTATGAAAATTTATAATTTTAATTTAGAATAAACAACTTTTCTTAAAATATTTTGCTTGCGCGAATAAAAAATAGTATATGATGCACGGACGTAAGCTATTTTGGACTTAATGTGGGTGCAAATCTCAGCTAGCGCCTCGATTTGCAAACTCCACATCCGTCCAAAATCTTTAGCTTTACGTCCTAGCATCATAATGTACTATTATTGTATAGATACTGTGACTTATACTTTATCAAAATTTTTATCTGATGCCTCAAATAAGGTTGTTGGTAAAACTACAACTTTTTTTTTAAAAATGCTGAAGATTTTAAAGAAAAAATTAAAAACATCTATTTGCCTCCAGGATTTTCTCTTATATCTTTAGACTTTGTTTCACTTTTTACTAATATTAGTCGTGAAGCTGTAAACAGTTAGTAAAAAGTTGACGTCTATTAAGAAAGAAAATAAGTTGAAGTTAAAAAAGATAAATTTTATTGAAGTTTTGATGTTGGTTTTAAATAATTGTTATCGAAATGTTATCGTCAAATTTTTGGATGTCCTATGGGTTCTCCAATTAGTCCAGCAGCAGCTAATCTTGTTATGGAACTTTTAGAAGAGGATATTTTAAATCAATGTGATATTAAACCACCGTTCTTTTTTAGATATGTCGATGATATTGTTACAGCTGTTCCGGCCGATAAAATTGATGTTTTTCTAAAAGAGTTTAATGATTATGATAAAAATATTAAATTACTTCGGTCTGAAAGACCTAAGTATTACATTCATGAGCCAAAAGTGAAATTCTTACCCCCACTTTTTTGGCATTTCTCGACGTTTTAGGACCTACTGATTCTAAAAAAGCAAAAAATGTATGTCTGTTTGCCGGCCGGCCGTCATTACCTACGAAATCTAGAAAACGGCTGGAGAGATTTCAAATTTTTTTTTCTAAAAATAGGTATAGTCAAGGGACAGGTACGAAAGGACGCTGTGTTCGATAACTGTACCGAAAGTGTATCAAACAAATCATTAAGTGTGTCAAAAATAGCAAATTTTCGTATTTTTGGCTTAAACATTGAATTTGGAGAAATCTTGATGTTTGGGATTGGTGTGTGAGATCAAAATCTTGATTACTGCATTAGAAGTTTGTCAAAAAAATGCTGTCAAGTGTGTCAAAAGAAAGATTTTTATTTATTTTTTTACCCAATTTTTTGGAAAAAAATTAAATTAATTACTTGTATGACATGAAATTTTATTATTATTAAAGAGAATTATGGTATTATAAGTTTGTCAAAAAAATGTTTGTCAAGTGTGTCAAAAGAAAGACTTTTATTTATTTTTTTACCATTTTTTAGAAAAAAATAAAATTACTTATTTGTATGACATGAAATTTTATTATTATTATAGAGAATTATAGCATTATAAGTTTGTTCAAAAAATGTTGCCAAACGTGTAAAAAGAAAGATTTTGATTTATTTTTTTACCCAATTTTTTGGAAAACATATAATTACTTATTTGTATGACATGATATTTTATTATTACTATTGAGAATTATGGTATTATAAGTTTTGCAATAAAATGTTGTCAAGTGTGTCAAAAGAAAGATTTTTATTTATTTTTTTACCCATTTTTTGGAAAAAATAAAATTAATTATTTGTAGGACATGAAATTTTATTATTATTATAGAACTATGGCATTATAAGTTTGTCAAAAAAATAATGTCAAGTGTGCCAAAAAACTATTTCATTTCTTTTTGGATTTTTGAGATCAATTAAACTCAAGTAAGTAAAGAAGTAATTGGAATATTTTCAATTCAAAGGTATGGTTTGAAGTTTTCTCAGAAAAAAACTACAATTCACATTTTACGTGTTTCGGATCGGATTCGAACCTACCCTCGTCAGTGCCCGGCTCGAATCTTTGGGCAGACACGCTATCGATTACGCCGTTGAGGCGATGACAATTTCAAAGTTGAAACTTCTTCATCACTTATTTATTTTACTTAAGTTGAATTTTTCCACTGTCATTAGACTCCATATTATGGAAATGCTTTTACATTATATGGGATTTTTTGCATTAAATTTCTAGACAATACTTTGTGTGAATTCATAGAATGGGGAACATTTCTATTCTAATTAACATCCTAAGTCACGATTGTATAGTCATTATTGATTGTTTCCAATCAATGTGAAATCAATGGCTGACACTTGGTCAATTTGTAGTTCTACATGTATTAACATTAGACTACATTAAGGGAATTTAAATTTCATTTTGGATTTTTGAGAACAATTAAACTCAAGTAAGTAAAGAAGTAATTGGAATATTTTCAATTCAAAGGTATGGTTTGAAGTTTTCTCAGAAAAAAACTACAATTCACATTTTACGTGTTTCGGATCGGATTCGAACCTACCCTCGTCAGTGCCCGGCTCGAATCTTTGGGCAGACACGCTATCGATTACGCCGTTGAGGCGATGACAATTTCAAAGTTGAAACTTCTTCATCACTTATTTATTTTACTTAAGTTGAATTTTTCCACTGTCATTAGACTCCATATTATGGAAATGCTTTTACATTATATGGGATTTTTTGCATTAAATTTCTAGACAATACTTTGTGTGAATTCATAGAATGGGGAACATTTCTATTCTAATTTCATTTCTTTTTTTAGCCAATTTTTAGAAGAAAAAAAATTTTGTTGTTTTTATGACGTAAATGTAATTGAACATGGAAATTTTTGAATTTGTTATAGTTTTTTAAATATTTTTACAATACAATTTAAAAATTAGAAAATACAAGATGTTAAGTAGTAAACCTTCATGTCTTTAATTTTTGTTAAAAATCAACTTAGAACAAAATCATAAGTATTATGAAGAAAGTTTGTATCTGTTTGTATGTTCATATAATTTTTATGTTGTTTAATAAGGATTATTTCAAAAATCCTTCGTTTATTTAAATTTTTCTCTCTATCTAAAATTTTAAAATTTCAAAAATAGGGTTGAAGACAATACTGTGCCTTGAGGTACACCAGCGTTAATTAGTTTAGACTCAGAAGAAAATCCGTCTAAGGCTACTGAAATGTATCGGTTGGATAGAAAATTTTGAATCAGCTTCACAACATTGGGATGAAAACCGTACGCAACGAGCTTGTTGATTAAGTTGGCATGCCAGATTCGATCGAATGCCTTGGAGATGTCTAAAGCGATAACGTATGTTTCACCACCTTTATCAAGTATGCTGTTCCAACAAAGCGCTACATAGTTTAATACATCGGTAGTTGATCTTTTGTTTCGAAAACCGTATTGGCTGTCGGATATTAAATGATTTTCTTCCAGAAATTTGAAATATGTATATTAATATAATGCTCGTAGACTTTGAATATGACCGAAAGTAAAGCTACTGACCTATAATTTGAGATATCGGATTTTGGTCCCTTTTTGGGGATGGGCTGGACATTTGCCAACTTCCAGCTCGAGGGAAATATACCAGATTTGTAGGATTGGTAGAATATTTTAGTTAAAGTTGGTGCAAGTTCTTTGGAAAAGGTTTTTAAAATAATGGGTGGAATATTGTCCATTCCTGAGACTTTGTTGATGTTTAAGCCCTTTAAAAGTTTAGCTACCATTTTGGGTTTGAAGTGAAGTTCATTCATATTAACTCCTGAATACTGGATTTGGGGTATTTCTTTAGGAGTTTCCAAAACAGGAGTTCAGAGCAAAGCGTTCAGCGAACAAGTTAGCTTTTCTTGCGGGATCATTGACGATTAAATCACCATCAATAATAGGGGGAATAGAAAATTTTGTACGAGAATTTAAAGAATTAATGGCACTGTAGAAACTCTTGTCAGAAACAGACATAGACGTAAGTTTTGAGGCTTTCGCTCTATCAATTTCAAACTTTTCGGTTGAGATAATCTGGTTAGATATTTTGTTAGCCTTTAGATACTGGGATGGATTAGTGGGAGTTTTGTTATGAATCCAAATATTAAATGATCTACGTTTGTTTCTAAGTGCCGTTTTGGCAGCTTTCGAATACAAGTATTTTTGATTGGGTTTTACTATGGAGAAAGGGACAAATTTATTGATAGCAAATTAGATGGCTTCTGTAAAGTTTTGAGCAGAAACATTTACATTGCCAGTGTAAAAACAATAACGGTCGAAAGGGAAACCATGGAAAAAATTTTAAAGACCACTCTTATCCATTTTTGAGTAGTGAAATATTTTACGGGGTTTGGGAGCTGTAATCAGTTTTGATAACTGATGAGAATAAATAATGATCAGAATTTCCAATACTACCTTTCGCGACATCGACACTCGTAATATCTGGCATTGTGGTAAGATGGAGATCTAAAAGAAAACTATTATCACCGCCATTACGGGGAGTGAAAGTCGGGCTTTTAACAATTTGGAATAGGCCCTGAGATGCGGCAAAAATTTCTGCCAGTTTTCCACTATTGTCAACATCGTCGGTCGATTTGGAGAATTCCAACCATGATTTGTTGTGGACGTTAAAGTCACCGGTAACGATAACTTCACAATTAGGGGACTTTGCTCTAATCTCGTCCATAATTTTTGTCAGTATATTAAAAAAGTTTTTGTTACGTTTGTTGGGCGACCGTTATAAAGCTTTTATAAAAAAGTCATTTCTGGAAGGACAAATATTTGCTGGACAAATATTTGAAACCATTGCATTGAAGCCATCACCTTGTAGTTCAAAACTTGGAAAGCGCGTGTACGCAACACTCTCATGAATGAATGCGCATACGCCCTGATGGAGTTTGAAAGCTGATTCGAGCCTATATTTGGAATTAAGCGATTCTATAAAGAGAAAATTTTCAGAAACTTGTGTTTCTGTAAGGAATAGAATGTTCGGTTTGTCGTGCTCAAGATGATGTTGCACGTGGTCATTGTTACCTTTCAATCCGCAGATGTTTTGAACTTGCATTTTAAAATTTTTTATTGATTCATATATGTCTTGTCCCTGCAAATTCCGTGGATGTGCCGCTTTATGGGCGGGTGGATTACGCAAATTTGCTTTACCACTTGCAGACTTATTTTTTTTCGGTTGTACTGCCATATATATATATATATATATATATATATATATATATATATATATATATATATATATATATATATATATATATATATATATATATATATATATATATATATATATATATATATATATATATATATATATATATATATATATATATATATATAAATATATATATATATATATATATATATATATATATATATATATATATATATATATATATATATATATATATATATATATATATATATATATATATATATATATATATATATATATATATATATATATATATATATATATATATATATATATATATTGTTACGAGTACAGAAAAATCTAAACGATTACAGAAAGATCTAGACGATTACGGTCACTTCCAGGAAAATAAAATCAACAAAACACAACAGAAAGTGAATGAAATGAATATTGTTGTTGTTGTCTCTTCTTAGAAATAGGGTCAACATAAACGATTTTATGAATCAAATCAACATAACGTAAAATAATCGAGTATTCTAATATTTTCTCAAGGTTTCTGGAAAGTGATGTCGAATTATCTAGAAGTATTGCAGAAGGTATATAAGAAAAATACCTTTTGTAGTTTTTAATTAGTTTTATTTAAAACGTGTGACAGTGAAGTTAAAATTATAAAAGTGATATTTAAAATTAGTCTTTGTGTAAAGTTATAAGTGTAATAAAGTTATAAGTTTTATTGAGTAGAAATATTTTGTGTATTATTTTCAACGTTGTGAACTGGAAATTTCTACAATCAACCGTTGGAGTTTCTGAAGCTGTTGAAAGAATATTCTAGTTAGGAATATTGTTTGCTGTATTGTTTTTCTATTGTTGTGGAACAATTAAGTTGTTGAATACTTAATAAAACCTGGTGTTTATACTTACTAATCAGTGATCGAACTCAGAAGAGATTGGGAATTGCGTTTATCGAATTGAGAGTAAGGCCAATTCGAAGGAAGTTTGGAAAAACGTAACATTGGTGACATCGGCGGATTAGTAAGCTGTTAATAATGGTTTTATTAAGTGATTTGAAGGTTCTTGAGTTAAAGAAAGAACTAGAACAACGTGGATTGGCAACAACCGGCAACAAAACTGAATTAACGATACGGCTTCGAGAAGCTATGGAAGCTAGTGGAGTAGTTGTGGAAAGTTACCAGTTTGGAGTGATTAGTCCAAATAATGATCTAGTGGCAGCTGATGAGGAGAAAAGTTCTGTTGCGGAAACAACAACCTCATTGCCACCTGCAAATTGTGATTTTACGCAGTTAATGGCTATGATGCAACAGATAAATTTGAACTTGAATGAAAAACTGGATGTTGTAAATGCTAATATGGATGCCGTAAATGCCAATACGAATCAAAGCTTGGCTGCTACTAAGGAAGAAATTAGCTGCAACATCAATCAACAATTGGCTGCAAATAAAGAAGAAATCAGTTTGAACGTCAAGCAAATAATGGACGAGAAACTTCTCGAAATATCTACTACGTTACGGGAGGAAGTAGGCAGAGTTCATCAAGAGGTGAAAGAGCTAGAGCAGAAAGTACTTGATGAAAACAAAAAGGTACTTGCAAAAGTAGATGATTTCGAGAAACGGTTGCAAGATGTTGAAACGAATAAAGTCACTTCACATGTGGTACAACAAATAGCAAATATTAAACTAAAGCCACCATCGTATGACGGTACCACATCTTTCGGCATCTTCAAGTTCCAGTTCGAGACCGCAGCTGATCAAAATGTTTGGAACGCTGAAAATCGTCTTGCTGCATTGATAGTTGCCCTTAAAGGGGAAGCAGCTGAAGCATTACAAGCAGTACCAGAAAACGATCGCAAAAGTTATGCTGAAGTGATGAATGCGTTGGAACGAAAATATGGCAGCGACCACAAAAAGGAGCTATACCGGATCGAGTTAAAGGGTCGCTTGCAACGGAATGGAGAAAGCATTCAGGACTATTCTTCGGCAGTAGAACGCCTTGTACATTTGGCACACTCGAATACTCCACCGAATTTTATGGAGAAAATGAAGATCGAGGCGTTTACTGATGGTATTCGTGATCCAGAAACACGAAAAGCAGTAATGTTGTCGCCAAAAGCAACATTCGCAGAAACTATTGCTTATGCCTTAACAAATGAAACTGCACAAGCAATTATTAAACCATCAATTAAAATACGCCGGGTAGAGTTGGCTGATGATAACAATTACAAGCCCAGAGCACGAGAAAGTATTCGAAGTGACAGAATACGATGCTGGTTATGTGGCAAGTTGGGCCATATTTCGAGAGAATGTCGAGATGTTAGAAGGAAACGAGCAAGATCAGCATCGCCTATGCAGAGACGTCCAGCAGAAGAACGTGTGCAGCAAGCTAGGGAAGACGATGGAGCAGCAGCGCATCAGTTAAACTACAACGAGTCAGCCTAAAGGGGCGAAAGCTGGCTCCCACAACCGATTGCCCCATAACCTTCATCCATGTTTCGAGATTAACAAGGAGAGGTGACAGCCTAACTGTTAGGGCTAATATTGATGGAAAAAGTTGTGTCATCACGTTAGATACGGGAGCAACAAATACAATTGTCCGCACTGATGTTATGAAAGGGAAACTAAAACCAGCAGGAAGATACCGAATGCAGACAGCTACTGGTGAAAGCGCAAGTATTAAAGGAAAGAAAGTGGTCAACTTTGAAATTGGGAATACTCACTTTCAACATGAAGTGGTTGTAGCTGACATTGTGGATGAAGTAATCCTGGGAATGGACTTCATGAGGCCAAATGGATTCGTTATTGATGCTGGCAAAGGAGTACTCACGTACGGAAATGTTGAGTTGCCACTCCAATTTAATTGTGAAGATTCAAATTGTGTTCGTCGAATAATATTAGATCACAGGGAAAAGCTGCCACCCCAATCAGAAACAATCATTTGGGGAAAATTGGAAGGAGGTTCTGGGTCACCCAGGTTGTGGGTTGTAGAAGCCAACAAAGAACATCAAAATTTTAAAGAAGTCGTTATAGGGAAAACTTTAGTTAGATCGGATGCTGATTACAAAATACCAGTAAGAGTTTTAAATCTGTCAGATACGCAGAAAACAATGAAAAAAGGATCAATCATAGGACAATGTGAAGAGGTAGCTAAAATAATAAAGTGCGAGCAGAAAAACATCAATTGCTCGGTCAACACAAAACAACAAAAGGCAGAAATGGAGCAACTTGTGCAGAAATGGACAGAAGGGCTTTCAGAAGAACAGAAGAAAGCAGCACGTCAATTGTTGGAGCGGCACAAGTCTGTATTCTGTAGTACACCTGAAGGGAATGGCAGAACCAATATGGTAAAACATCGTATTGACACCGGAGCAGAAAAGCCGATACGCCAGGCACCAAGACGATTACCATTAGCTAAAAGAGAGGAAGCTGATAAAATGGTGAGAGATATGAAAGAAGCTGGTGTGATTGAGCCTTCAGACAGTCCCTGGAGCTCACCTGTGGTGTTAGTTGGCAAGAAAGATGGGAGCTTGAGATTTTGTGTTGACTACAGGAAACTAAACATAGTTACGAAGAAGGATAGCTACCCATTGCCTAGGATTGATGATACACTGGATACATTATCGGGTTCAAGATTGTTTTCAACACTGGATCTGCAGAGTGGTTACTGGCAGGTTGAAGTTGCGGATGAAAATCGGGAGAAAACAGCGTTCAGTGTAGGGAATGGACTATGGCAATTTAATGTCATGCCATTTGGGCTATGCAACGCTCCCGCAACTTTCGAAAGATTAATGGAACGGGTACTTAAAGGCTTGCACTGGAAAACATGCCTTGTATATTTGGATGACATCATCGTCATGGGCAAAGACTTTGATGATCACTTGAGGAACTTGGCGGAGGTACTGGAAAGGTTGCAAGCAGCAGGTTTAAAGTTAAGTCCCAAAAAGTGCTCACTTTTCAAGGAAGAAGTAAAATATTTGGGACACAAGGTTACGGCAAAAGGAATTCATACCGATTCTGACAAGATTGCAGCAGTTATGAACTGGCCAAGACCGAAAAACCTACATGAACTACGAAGCTTCCTTGGATTGTGCACATATTACAGACGGTTTGTGCCAGGATTCGCCAACGTTGCCAAAAGTCTGCATAAGTTAACCAGAAAAGATAAGGCATTTGAATGGAATAAACCTCAAGAACAAGCATTTGTGGAGCTCCGAAAGAGATTATGTACGGCTCCAATTCTGTCCTATCCTATACCAAATGTTCAGTTTATTTTGGATACTGATGCCAGTTATGAAGGTATAGGAGGAGTCTTGTCGCAGAATATAGATGGTCAGGAAAAGGTGATAGCTTATTTCTCGAAAATGCTATCCAAGCCGGAGCGGAATTATTGTGTAACTCGAAAGGAATTATTGGCTATTGTGGAATCCGTCAAACATTTCCATAAATACTTGTATGGTCAGAAATTTCATCTCAGAACTGACCATGGTGCGTTAAGGTGGTTACTCCAGTTCAAAAATCCAGAGGGACAAGTAGCACGTTGGATCGAACGGTTGCAGGCGTACGATTTGGACATTGAACATCGAAAGGGTACTGCACATGGGAACGCTGATGCATTATCGAGACGACCCTGTCAAGTTGAATGCAAGCATTGCAGTCGTCAAGAAAATAAAGAGAACATCATCGATGTACGATTACTACAAGTGCTACCTGACGATGAATGGACTGCTGAAGCCATAAGAAAAGATCAATTAGAAGATCCGGATCTTGCACCCATCATCGAGTTCAAGGAAAAGGGCTGCAAACCAGTATGGGGAGAAATTTCTGATAAAACTCCAACTTTGAAGGCGTACTGGGCGCAATGGGACAGTCTCCAGTTAGAGGATGGATGTTTAAAGAGAGTATGGGAAAGCTCAGATGGCAAGATAAAGCAATCCCTTACAGTGGTACCAAAAAGGAAAATAGAAGCAGTACTAAGGGAGTATCACGAAGGAACGAGTGGAGGTCATCTTGGGATCAATAAAACTCTTGCAAAAATACGACAACGGTTTTACTGGTCGGGGACTCGGCAATCAATTGTGGAATGGTGTCAAAAATGCGACAAATGTGCGGCGGTAAAAGGACCCGCACGAAGAAGTCATGGAAAAATGAAGCAATACAATGTAGGTGCTCCATTTGAAAGGATCGCAATGGATGTAGCGGGACCATTTCCAACAACTGATAATCAGAATAAATATGTGCTTGTGATCATGGACTACTTCAGTAAGTGGCCGGAAGTGTGTGCGATTCCCAACCAGGAAGCAACCACAATCGCTGAAGCTGTGATAAATAATCGGATTTGCCGCTATGGAGTTCCTATGGAGATCCACACCGATCAGGGACGGAACTTCGAGTCAGCTGTATTCCAGGAAATTTGTCAAATGCTGGGGATTAACAAAACGAGGACGACAGCTTCACACCCACAGTCAGATGGGATGGTTGAGAGATTCAATGCTACTTTGGAGGAATTTCTAGCTAAAGTGGTCAGTAAGAATCAACGTAACTGGGATCAACACATTCCTTTATTTTTGATGGCATACAGATCAGCAGTTCATGACACCACGACCATGACACCAGCTCAAACTTTTTTTGGAAGTGATTTAAGACTTCCTGGTGACCTCAAATTTGGAGCGGTACCATCAACATCATTGTCTGCGCAAGAATACGTCAACCAAGGAGAACCTTGAGGATATTCACAAGCTTGTTCGGCAGAAGATACAACTGACCAGTGATAGAATGAAAGCCCGATATGATATACGATCTAATAATAAAGGTTTTGAAGAAGGACAATTAGTATGGCTACACAACCCACAACGAAAACGAGGGTTATCACCAAAACTGCAAGCTGCATGGGAAGGACCTTACAACATTATAACCAAGTTGAATGACGTGGTTTATAGAATTAGGAAAGGCCATCGGGGCAAAGCGAAAGTCGTACATTTAGAAAGATTGGCCTTATACAAAGGAGAGCTAGATCCTGTTCGGGACGAACAGGCTTAAGTGGAGGGTAATGTTACGAGTACAGAAAAATCTAAACGATTACAGAAAGATCTAGACGATTACGGTCACTTCCAGGAAAATAAAATCAACAAAACACAACAGAAAGTGAATGAAATGAATATTGTTGTTGTTGTCTCTTCTTAGAAATAGGGTCAACATAAACGATTTTATGAATCAAATCAACATAACGTAAAATAATCGAGTATTCTAATATTTTCTCAAGGTTTCTGGAAAGTGATGTCGAATTATCTAGAAGTATTGCAGAAGGTATATAAGAAAAATACCTTTTGTAGTTTTTAATTAGTTTTATTTAAAACGTGTGACAGTGAAGTTAAAATTATAAAAGTGATATTTAAAATTAGTCTTTGTGTAAAGTTATAAGTGTAATAAAGTTATAAGTTTTATTAAGTAGAAATATTTTGTGTATTATTTTCAACGTTGTGAACTGGAAATTTCTACAATCAACCGTTGGAGTTTCTGAAGCTGTTGAAAGAATATTCTAGTTAGGAATATTGTTTGCTGTATTGTTTTTCTATTGTTGTGGAACAATTAAGTTGTTGAATACTTAATAAAACCTGGTGTTTATACTTACTAATCAGTGATCGAACTCAGAAGAGATTGGGAATTGCGTTTATCGAATTGAGAGTAAGGCCAATTCGAAGGAAGTTTGGAAAAACGTAACAATATATATATATATATATATATATATATATATATATATATATATATATATATATATATATATATATATATATATATATATATATATATATATATATATATATATATATATATATATATATATATATATATATATATATATATCAAAAGGGTTTTATTTTATTTTTGTATGTTTTATTTTAAAATGGATAACTAAGTAAAAAATCCTATCATTCAACAAAATATGACATATGTCAATATTTCATGATAAAATGAAGAAATAATAACAAAATAATAAGTGAAAAACAAATCGTGAGAAATTTGCAGAAAACAAAACAAAACTAAAACTATATAGTTAGCTTTTTCTTTTTTGATTGTTAGTTTTTCATATTTATATTTATGTCAATTTATTGTTGTTATGTTATTTTTGTATAAGAATTTTTACCAAAATATTATCGTTGAAGATGGTTTATTATTAAAAACCGAAACAATTGTCGGATAAACAATTATAATTATTGTTTTATTTATTGGCTTTATCCAAAGATATTATTATTTAAACAATATATATAAACAATATATATATATATATATATATATATATATATATATATATATATATATATATATATATATATATATATATATATATATATATATATATATATATAATATATATATATATATATATATATATATATATATATATATATATATATATATATATATATATATATATATATATATATATATATATATATATATATTAGGGTGCTTTTTTTTGGGGCGACAATTCTTTTTTTCTGGTGCCCCACCGAAATTTTGTTGGAAATACCCAAGAAAACGTCCTCCTAAAATATGAGCCCTCAAAATTAATGTTTAGCACTCGGCCTTTGCGTTTGAATATTTTCCATACAAAATACATGTAAACTTTAGTGTTTTTTAAAAAAAAAATTACAGCTCAGCGGCATTTTATACTATTTCAAAATGGAAAAAAGCAACTAACTCAAGATTAAATTATCTACAAAAATGCTTATGGAGGTGTCACTGTATCTTACACCGGTGACACAGTACAGATCACTAAAGTCAGTTTTATATGAATTTCTTGTTCTTTTGTTTTTATTTCATAAATGGTTAAAGCTACAGGAAAAATGTCAAAAACAAAGTTGTAGTTAATTAAGTTTCCTACAAAAAACTAACAGTAACCGAATCTCTATGATTGATATTTCTCGAGATAATAAGCTTTTATTAAAATGGATGTTTTAATAGATTTTCGTTATCAATTTATGAAGACCACAAGTTCTTAAATAATAAAAGTTTATTATCTCGAGAAATGTCAATCATAGAGATTCGGTTACTGTTAGTTTTTTGTAGGAAACTTAATTAACTACAACTTTGTTTTAGACATTTTTCCTGTAGCTTTAGCCATTTATGAAATAAAAACAAAAGAAAAAGAAATTCATATAAAACTGACTTTAGTGATCTGTACTGTGTCACCGGTGTAAGATACAGTGACACCTCCATAAGCATTTTTGTAGATAATTTAATCCTGAGTTAGTTGCTTTTTTCCATTTTGAAATAGTATAAAATGCCACTGAGCTGTAATTTTTTTTTTAAAAAACACTAAAGTTTACATGTATTTTGTATGGAAAATATTCAAACGCAAACGCCGAGTGCTAAACATTAATTTTGAGGGCTCATATTTTAGGAGGACGTTTTCTTGGGTATTTCCAACAAAATTTCGGTGGGGCACCAGAAAAAAAGAATTGTCGCCCAAAAAAAAAGCACCCTAATATATATATATATATATATATATATATATATATATATATATATATATATATATATACATATATATATATATATATATATATATATATATATATATATATATATATATATATATATATATATATATATATATATATATATATATATATATATATATATATATATATATATATATATATATATATATATTTATATATATATATATATATATATATATATATATATATATATATATATATATATATATATATATATATATATATATATATATATATATATATATATATATATATATATATATATATATATATATATATATTTATATATATATATATATATATATATATATATATATATATATATATATATATATATATATATATATATATATATATATATATATATATATATATATATATATATATATATATATATATATATATATATATATATATATATATATATATATATATATATATATATATATATATATATATATATATATATATATATATATATATATATATATATATATATATATATATATATATATATATATATATATATATATATATATATATATATATATATATATATATATATATATATATATATATATTATATATATTTATATATATATATATATATATATATATATATATATATATATATATATATATATATATATACGTCAGATTTTATTTATTATATTCTCTAGTGTGTAGAAAAAAATATTGTAGACCTCTAGGCCATTTGACCTTCCCCATGGCAGAGTTAAAACAAATAACACTTTCAGTAAAATGTCCGTTTTCAAGTAACCACAAAAATTCATTTTTTAACCGATTTGCTTTTTGTAAAGCTTATTTGTTTGTTTGATCTATACTCTTTAACGAAAAAATTTAATCAAAATTATTTGCGTAACGGAATTGGAAATATTCCGCTTCAAAGTTGGTGATTTTTGAAAAATCACAAAGTTTGATCTTGCTGTACGCATTTCTATCAAAACCAAATCTCACCAAAATTTAACTGACCGTAGTATTATGTTCCCAGAACAATTCCTCTTAAGGATTTTCTTAGCCCGAACTTATGTCATCATCTACGATCTACTGAACATTGGTAAAATCAACAAAAATGTTAATTCTCAATTTTAATAATAAAGTTTCTAACTTTTTTTTCTGCTTATGTTGCTTCAATTTGGATAATATGACATCAAAACTAAGTCAACATAACGTAGGCAATTTAAAGCAAAAAATTTTAGCAGTTCGTACCGGTTAAAAGTTCGGTTAGCAGTTCGTACCGGTTAAATTTTAGCAGTTTTACCGGTCTAACAAAAATGTTTATGCTCTCATTATATAAAAAACAATAAATTAAACTAGACCCCATGTCCCTCTCTCGAATATTAAAAAGGTTAAGGCTACTATGATTAAATTGAATTAAATTTATATTGTGAAAAAGATTATCTGTTTTGTAATTGTTTTTTGGTTTCACATTTCATTATTATAAAATTTAATGTCTTTTACAGGTAGGTCATTTCATTTTCAAAGTACATTTTCAAATTCATTTTCAATTTAAATAAATTTATTTAATTGTTTGGAGGTAAAAATAAAATAAAATTCATTATTTTCCCACACTGGCTCTGTAAACTTTTGCTTGAAAAATTAAATATTGCATTAAACACTTAAGCAATAAATTACTATTATTATTAGCTTTACTTCGTATCAGATAGAGAATTGAGAAAACATAAAAAATTCAAACGGCCACAGAGTGGTATGCTTCGCTGCCTGTGCATGTAAAAAGTGTATATTTCTTATGTAAAATTTGCCGTGGAACTCGAATTTGCTGTCAGAATTTTAAAAACATTTAAAAGCTTACCTATAAAAGATAGCTGTCTAAATATCTTTATTGGTTAGAAAATTGGAATTTCCTTTAAAATGAAGGCTTCTCAAAACAGTTGAAAGATCAAACTTTATATGTATTTTAAGTTTTAACCTATGTATGAATACGATATCGGTGTTTGAAAATTATAAAAAAATTTATTTTTTCTCTTTTTCAATTTTAAATTTCTCTTGCTTGATCTTGATCAGCACAAACCGACCTAGTTTTAATTTTAATTCCCAGATTCTGATGGTGTTATAAATATAAATGTTTTGTATGAATAAATTTGCGTATAAACAACAACTGTACTGCAACTCGTGCTGCTGCAGAATAAGCCGGTGATTGTGCCTACTCTGGGGTATATAGAGACCATCAACATAATCCTACATTGAAAGTTATAATTTATTATCAATTAAGCTAAACGATTTATTAGCAAAAATGAATTTTTGACATATTAACCAATTTGTGATCCGGCCCGAAAGCTTTTCAGATCAGCGCACAGCGCATAAAGTCAAATATTTTTTAAAGCTAAAAGATTTGACAAAAATTCGGTCAATTTTAATTCCAACAAAACCCAACTATTGATTGTTTCTAAATCGAAGATCAAGCTCCCTCCCCTACGATATTTCATTTACTTTGTGTGATGAACAAATAGACGAATGTGAAGCATTCTTTTATTGGGAGTCATAGTTTCAATGACTAACTATGGAACGATCATCTAATGACAAGGGCAAACCGCGCATCAAGAAAACTAGGCCTCCAAAATAGATGTAAAATTATTTCACTCTGTATCAATTACTCCACATTTATAAGTCCTATATTCGTCCCTGTATGAAGTATTGTGGTCAAGTTAGGGGCGCTGCTTTGTTTCCATCCCGTTTTTTTTGGACTCTGTTCAAAAGCAAGCTGTACGAATTGTTGGCGATCAGAATTTTAACATCACATCTCGATTCGCTACAGCATCACCGAACTGTTACCCATCTCGTTGTTTTTTATAAATATCATCACCAGTAGTGGTCGGATGAAATCAAACATGTTGTTGTGGAACCTAGGTCTTAAAAGGTATCTAGGTGTTGTGACACATATTGTTATAACTATTCCACAATACTTTTTATTAAAAAAAGTATCTTCCAGAATGTTTGATATTTTGTGCAGAAGATATCAAAGTTTTTATATATCGATATTAACACAATTTATATATCCCTTGTACACTGTTAAGAAAACCATCGCCAAGCAGACTAATGGGTCGATTACATTGGACGTGTTTACAAGCAAGTGAATTTACTAGGTCCTAGTGTGCTCGTCCATGTAATCATGCTTGCCATATAGCTAACTAGCAAACTAGATTGTAAATAATATACTAGATTACCAGGAAAGTTGACGGGCTGGCCACTTTTACGCTTTTACACTCGCCGACTAATAGCTTGTAAAAATGTAATCTCGTCTAATGTAATCGATGCTTTAAGATAAAAAGAAATATTTTTTTTGATATTTGTGATCAAATCTAGAATATCTACCTTTTTTCTACCAACGGATCAGATTTGAGCATCACACTTTTATAATAAATCAAAACCAAAGCAGACAAAAACTTAATAAGACTTAAATATAATGTTTTGATTTATTTTGTCATCTCTAATTTCCAATCTCACGAAAATGACTGGAAGCAAATGGGGTTTATAATTGTAGTAGGCAGATGGATGAACAAATTCTGAATACATTATGAATGTACTCTAATCAAATCACAAGTAAAAACTAAACGCAATTAATGTATGAAAATGATGCAATTTTCTGACAAACGACGCATAAAGACACAAACACGCAAGTTAGTTGACGCTAAAAATTTTTTAAAATGTATACAATACACATAACTTTTTTACATGCAAATTTTACCAAAATACCAAAATGCAAATTTTACCAAATAATAATATATAAATAAAATGTTGTTATAATTTTTGATTTTTTTTATTAAAAAATCTTTATCAAGGATGATAAATATTTATAATACTTTGTGTTCTAGCAAAAAAATATCATTACATGCGTTCCTTTGGCAGCTTTTGAGTAGATCACTAATGGATTATGGAACGGAAAAAATTTGAAAATATTTTAAATATCACCACACAATTTTATTAATATTGACAATATTTATTGCGGCCTTATATCTGACCTGTCTATTTTATTATTAAAAATGCCAAAACATGTTTATAACCGATCTAAATAAGATCGAAAAATAAACTGCTTTTCAACTACACAACTTGTTTGAGGTAGAGTAGATCAAAGCAGATTTGAGCAAGTTTGATCTTCAATTCTGTTGTAAATTTTGTTGAATTGTGAAATATCAAACAGAGCCCAAAATGTTTAGGAATAAAATAAATTGCGATTCCTCCAATAGAATCAAAAACGGTAACAATTAGTTTTTAGTTTTTTAAATTTAAAATAATTGTCCGTTACACTAGCCTCTCAGGACTTAAACTTCGAAACATAGAATTTTATAAAACTCATCACTCAGTTCAAGTCACACGAACAAATTACTTAAATAAATTTTTTGATCTTGCACATTTTAAATACTAACCATTATTTAAAAATAAAATGCTTTTCAAAGTTCCAATAAAAAAGCTACATTTATCTCTCGGAAATAGTTTATGAATTTTATATTCAACTTTTGAATAATTCCTAATATCGTTAAAAACTAAACAAAATATAAATAACACGATAATCACTAACAATAAAATAATTAAAAACATTTTTTTTCTTTTCTAATAAATTAAGTTGAATAAAAAATATTACACTGAATTAAAACATAAACGTCTGATCATATATAAAGAACTTTAACAAATATGTTCAGCAAACAATATTTAATTTTTTTTTTTTCATTTTTGATTTAAGCTTGACTAGACAGAATTAGTCATTAACATAAAATGTTTAGCCTTTAGAGTTGCTAAGTTTCCTAATCATTTAAGCGCAACTTAAAGTTTTTAAATATTAAAAAGAGAAACAAAAGTTCGGTTCCTAAACACTGTCGTGTGCGATCAAATATAAACAAATCGTGAGAATTTTATTATAAAAAAAGTTCAAGTTTAAAGTTTAAAGAAGAATACCAAAAAGCATTGAAAAGATTGATATAAATTATAAATGATTAAATTGTCATTTATGATAAATTTTGGTAGATATTCGATATATGTATTGAAAAAAATTTCTTCTTTGTCCATTTAAGTGTTTGTTGTGTGGTGCGAATATTTTGTCACACACATATGACCTCGGAAGGCTTATTATTTGTTTTCCTTATGTTTTTACCGAAAATGTTTAAAATGAGATGCAAAACATTTTTCTTTTGAAAATGGCAAATGTAATAAATTTGTTTTAAAGATTTCTTGATACAAATTTTGGTAATATAAAAAATTATCGGTTGTAATAGCACGAGTCTATGAAATTTTTTCGACAATTCAACTCACTAATTAAAGTTTCGATAAGGTCCAATAAAAACGCTTCATTTACTATTTTTAAACAAATCAAAACGAATTGTTTCGATTATTTTTATCTGGTGGGAAGGAACAGCGAATATTTTCGAATATTTTCCGCCTACTTAATATATTAATTTAAAACACAAAATTCACATACAAAATTATGTGAAAATGCAATTTGCAAATAGTAAAAATGTCCGTTTTCATTCATAAATGATTGCATGTTTATGTTTATTTGTCAAAAATAAATTACAAATTTATAACATTTATGCGCCTACTAAGATGAAATAATATTTTATTATGTATGATTATGTTGTATGCAATAATGTTACTATTTCTGTTCGTTAAATTGTCTGCTAAATACAACTCGTCACCAAATTATTAGTCGATTATTTTTCAACATTACCACTCATGCCATTTGAGGTTAAAAATTTCCCTCGTGCGCTACGCGCACTCGGGACCTCAAATGACATTCGTAATAATGATTATGAAAAATAATCGACTATTATTAGACGACTCGTGATATTATATATGAAAATTTTTTGATTTTACGAATACTGAATCAAACCGCACAATAAAGTAACGGTTTGATTGAGCAGTGTTGCTTAAAAATAATTTAATGAGTGAAATTGAAAAATTTTAACAAACATTTCAATGAAGAGTGGTATTTAATGAGATAATTTTTTTAAAATTATAATTTTGATTAAACGATAATTATTAGTTTTAAATAAAAATGTTTCTACAAATTATTCATTTAATAAAAAATTAGGCATTATCCTAGTTTATCCCCCAAATAGATTTGCGTTTTTTTTCATAGAAAGATTAGGTCCTCTGCATCCTAATTATGAAAAAAAAAATTTGCGGAAATGAGGGGGTCAAAAGTTATAAAGGATCAAACTTTCAATTTTACCTTGGTCCCCCCTTTGGTTTTTTAGACTTTGAATTCAATTTTTAAATTTTTTTTGACTCAATTCTGCAATCTTGCACAATTTCGATCAGAGATAGCACCGACCCCCCCCCCAACGCGACTCCCCCCAACGCGACCCACCCCACGCGCCCCCCTCGTGCGTCCGCGGCGCAGGGGACGCGGAAAAAACGCAGGGGGGAGGACGTGGGGTGGGCGCGACGCGCGGGGAGGGGTTGGTCTTTGCTATCTCTGATCGAAATTGTGCAAGATCGCAGAATTGAGTCAAAAAAAAATTTAAAAATTGAATTCAAAGTCTAAAAAACCGCGGCGTCCGCGGCGCAGGGGACGCGGAAAAAACGCAGGGGGGAGGACGTGGGGTGGGCGCGACGCGCGGGGAGGGGTTGGTCTTTGCTATCTCTGATCGAAATTGTGCAAGATCGCAGAATTGAGTCAAAAAAAAATTTAAAAATTGAATTCAAAGTCTAAAAAACCAAAGGGGGGACCAAGGTAAAATTGAAAGTTTGATCCTTTATAACTTTTGACCCCCTCATTTCCGCAAATTTTTTTTTCATAATTAGGATGCAGAGGACCTAATCTTTCTATTTATCTGAAAAAAAACGCAAATCTATTTGGGGGGATAAACTAGGATTGTACCAAAAATTATTTCAAAAATGCAAATAATAAAAATGTCCGTTTTCATTCATAAATGATTGTATGTTTATGTTTTTTGTCAAAAATAAATTACAAATTTATTATATTTATGCGCCTACTAAGATGAATTTATATTTCATTTTCTTAGAAGAAAAAATGACAACAAAGAATTATCACAACGACAAAGAAAAATTTTCGACGACAAGAAGAATTGTCGACAGCTAAAACAAAGCCTACTGTTTAAAAATCATAGTTTGTATGAATGAAAAATAAAATTTCTGACAGCAAGAAAAAAATATCGTTTATATTACATCCTCTTCAAAATACGCGTAAGCTTATTATTTCTTTTCATATTAGTATTTTAATAGATGGAAATTTAATGATGTGCTAACGAGCATTTCTGATTTTCTTGAAAACGTTGGTAACCGTTAGGAATTAGGATAGTAAAAAAATTAAATCCGTATTTTTATTTTTCACTAGTTTTGAAACTTGGTGGCTCGAAATTTGTTAAGAATTTTAGAAACGAGGAAAGTTTAAAGTTAAATTGTACTCGAACGGATTAACTGATTTAAATATTTTTTTTTGTTTGAAAGGTACTAGGTAAGGTTTTATAAAATTATTACACTGAAAAAAAAAATATATTTTAATATGATTTCTTTTAATTTTAATTTATCAAACATGACGATTTCAATAAGTTTCTGTTTTCTTTTTTTTTATATTTTAAAGATTTACTATTTACTCAAAACATAATAGCGTTATTTTTTGTTTTCGGAAAAATCTACTTCTTGTACTTTGCGCCATTTACTATAACCAAGTTTATCGATACTATTGAATTTGTTTTTGCTTAGAAGGTGGAGGTGTAAATAAGCCTTTATAACAAAACTTCACTGAAAATTTTTTGCCTTAGTTTTATTTTAATTTAACCCAATGAAATTCTCTAAAATGTAATGATATCATTGAATTTCACCAATAACATTAGAATTATACTAATAACAAATAGTTATACGTCTGGCCTACTGGGATATTAAAAATTATCAGCCTAATTTTGAAATAATTAACTGATATCCCAGTAGCCAATTTATAATTCATAAAAAATATATAAATAAATGAAAAATGGCAAAAAATTTTCTAAACGAATTCTCCTCGTTCGTTGAAAAATTCTCATAATTTTTTGAAAAATTCCTCAAGCAAGTGGTATTGATGAAAGCCCTCGGCCTACGGCCTCGTGTTTTCATCAATATACTTGCTTTCGAAATTTTGGCAAAAAATTATTTCGAATTATCATCGCCCTTGGGAAATTACAACTGAAAATTTTTTTGCTTATTTTAGATGAAGTTTTTCACATTTTATTTTTAAAAAAATTTATTTTTAAAGATGGCGAAACCCAACGGTAGATAGTTTTTAAGACCTAGGTTTTACAACAACATGCGTTCTGTGGTGTTGATGGACACTAAACATTCCATTTGTACGATGTGCGAACAAAAAAATCACTCTGCATTCTGTCACTATGAATATGATTGTTTATTGTGGTATTATCGGCTTATTAATAAATCGTACTCATTTGAAACTAATTGCTACCGAGTTAGATGTAAAAGCCCGATTATCCGACATACAATTAACCGAATATTAAGTTAACCGGAAATTTAAATTTTTTCCCTTTTCACAAGAAAAATGGTATTTTTTTGGCAATTCACAAGAGTTGTATTTTGCTTTAACTTTTATATTATTTAAATTTTTAAAATATTCTTATTATTTATTTATTTATTTATTTTTGTATTTGTGCTAAATATTATTTGCAATCAATGTTATAAACAACTTCAAATACACATACAAAAATAAGTTTCTAGTATTTTATTTGAAAATATATTGACGAGAATCCTAATAAAATATTTATATGCAGAATAACATGAAATCGTCCTAAAATTTCATTTACATTCAATTATCCGGAATTTTCGATTATCCGGCATGCTTCAATCCCCGAAAGTTGTGAAAGAGGAACATTAATTAGGAACATGAAGGAGGAACATTAAGTTCAAACATTTCGTTCTGAATTCTTGAGGTGGTTTGAGTCGGAATTTTTTTGTTTTTGTTGAATTGTGTTTTTTGGAATTTTAGAGTTTGGTGTTTATTAAATTTGTTGATTTAATTTTTGGTAATAATTGTTTGGTTATACCTCACACTAAGAGGTTAAGTTCTTATAGCAAAAAAAATGATGAGTTTAGTGATCTTGAAGACGGCAAAGCATCGTAAATGGTCGAATTTAACATGAGAACTTTCTATGACGCATTAATATACATATATGAATGAATTATTATAAATAAAAAGACAATGAATTAAACCGAATGGTATTGTCACGCAGTTTATTAACCACGCAGTTTATAACATATACTGGGTAGTCAGAGGATCATCACCAAACAGGGAAGTTGTTATTTTTGTTTGTTTGTGTTTATTAATAAATTTAGTATTATAGTGATGTTGGGCTATGCAAATAGGACAATTGGGGATAGTTGTGACATTGCGGCTCGTCCGTTCTGGAGATCCTACACTCAGAAAAATGATTAATATAGTTGTAAGGAAAATATAACATCAGAATTATGTTACAGAGATTACATTGATTGTAAATAAAGTTCCATGGCTTTTATGATTTTTTATTATTTTAGTGAAATTTTTAAACTCATATATATTATAGCTATTATAAATTTTAAACAATGAAATTCTTAAAAAGAATGCTACATTTTTTTATTAAATTTGTCATTACCTGTCGTAATATTTACGAAATAGATATCATTAGACATAAATATATTTTGAAAATAATTTTTTACTAAATTTAAAGCACATTTTCATAAACTGTATTAGTAAACTAAATAAATAACATAAAATCTACGACAAAATTTTATAAATTTTGGGACTAAAATATTGCATTAAATTTATGAAATAGAAACCCACAAATTAGCGTAATGTATCGTAAATACAAGAAATATAACGTAAGCTTAACATTATTGCCAATTAATTGTAGTATCACAAAACATAAATTGTGATTGATTAAAACTAGTGCAAATATGAAATATTGACGATTGCAATATTACTAAAAATATTGAATAATGTCATGATGAGCTGAACTAATAGTTTTAAGTGCAAAACAAAATATAATTTATTAAAGCGATGGAATTTGAAGCTCTACTTTATGTGATTTCTAGTTAAGTATTTGCGGTGTTTAGAAAATGTTATGTGACATGTGTTGACTTCTGAAATCGATCATTTTATCAGAATTCGCGACGTCACTATCAGAAGAGTTACTTTTGTCACATAATCTCCAAGACATTAATTCAATTTTAAAACGTATTGTAGAAATCTATCATAACACGTTTTTGATGCTGCAGGCTCATCACATCAATGATATTTTTTATAACCCTAAAGACTTTGTAGCAAAAGTGAAGTTTGAATTCCAAAATACAAAAAAATAACGACGTGGAGTCGGAAACATCAACAACAAGTAGAGTATATAAATTGTGTGATCTAAATAATTGGATAAGTGAGAGCAATAGTGACACTTTTGCTGATGAGTGAGTGTACACTACAATTTGTTAGCCAATGAACACTTTTTATTATGAAATTGAGACATGGTTTTTAATTTTTTAAGTAAACTAAGTATATACTCTGTTTACATATTAACGAAAGTAAACAGTCGCCAATTAGTGTTTATAAATTACCAAATGGTATTATGTTATGACACGAATAAAGGGATGTAGACCAGGACCAAACCGAAATTAAATAGCCGAATTCATGAAAAATTCTTTGCAGTATTTGGATGGTCGGAAAAATTAGCATAAATTATAAGTAAATTATAAGGAAAATCAACTCAACTTGGTAAACGTTCCGGAAAGGGCGTGGGGGTAGCTAAATACGTTTTGAGGGTTTGAGGCTGGTTTTATACGATTTGTGGCTGTAATATGTATCCTATCAAAAAAAACTAATCTGAAAGAAGTAGTAGATAATCCAAATCTAAAACTTTTGTGTCGATAATTTTTCAGCATAACCTCAAACTATGGAGAAAAACGCTGAAAAGCTGTTTTTTTCGTTTTTTATTTTTATCTACCGCAAAAATTATTTTTTTTATGAAACTTGGTAAAAACGTACGTGCTTGTGTGTGAAATAAGCTGTAATTTTCTTAAAGAAAAATATTTATTTTCCGATTTTATACGAATTTAAATTAAAAAATAGCCTAATTTTCAATCGAAAAAGTTGGCTATAGGATATTTTCAATAGTTTAATTTTTTCAATGCTCATTTCCTTCGTTGAAACCAAAAGATAACACCACAAACAAAACAAAAATGAAATGGTGTTTAAGTCTTACTTTTTTTACGTATAATAAAAACAGCTGTAAAATGCTATACATTATTTAACAGCGGGAGTAAAGTGATGCCTTTTTTCCATTTTCTCATGGTGGCTGTAAAAGGATATTACATTTTGAACGGAGATGATGAATTTCTTCAAAACAGCATAACAACTGCGTTGATTTTTTATGTATAAAACTCAATATCTAAAATCCATCTATCAATAAATTTGTACAGGTAAAAGAGGAATTAATGTTATACATCTTAATATTGATGAAAAACGTGTTCTAGACAGAGTTGTGAAAACTTGACCATTTTTTATTTTCCTGAAACTTGGCATATAAGTAGTATGGACAAAATCAAAAAATACAACTTATTTTAAAATTTTTTAAAGTGCTTAGTTTGAGCAAAGGGGGCACCCAACATGCATGAAAAATGAAAATTCTGACAATCCGATGAAACTTTGAAATTAAATTGTTCAAGAACGGCTATACCTATTTCATCAAACTTTTTTTTTGTTTGATAGATGATTAATTAATCGTTTGAAAAAAATTAATTTACGGTTTTTATAATTAGTTTTTAAATAAAAATATTAAAAAAACTTTTTTAAAGATGGCGCTAGGGTCAAAGATCAATTGGGATTTAATTAATTTTTTTTTTCTGAAAATAGTTCTATCCTTACTCTAAAATATATCAAATTTACAAAGAGGCGTAAATTCTTGTTCTTGAGATATTCAATTTTAAAGATTTTTAGTACGGCTGAAATTCGAATTTTTCTTCATTTTTTCAAACAACTTCCATTAACAAAAAATTTTAAAATCAACTAAATTTTAACTTTTTTTATTTTTTAAATATAGTTCTAACCTTCCTTTAAAATTTATCAAATTTACAAAGAGGAATTAATTCGTGTTCTTGAGATATTTAATTTTAAAAATTTTCAGTCATTCTAAAATTCTAATTGTTCATTATTTTTTCGAACAATTTTTATCATCAAAAAATTTTAATCACTGAAGTTCGAGAAAATAATGAACAATTAGAATTGTAATCGAACTAAAAATCTTTAAAATTAAATATCTCAAGAACAAGAATTTTGGCCTCTTTGTATATTTGATATATTTTAGAGTAAGGATAGAACTATTTTCAGTAGAAAAAATTAATTAAATTCCAATTGATCTTTGACCCTAGCGCCATCTTTAAAAAAGTTTTAATATTTTTATTTAAAAACTTATTATAAAAACAGTAAATTAATTTTTTTTCAAACGACTAATTAATCATCTATCAAACAAAAAAAAGTTTGATGAAATAGGTATAGCCGTTCTTGAGCAATTTAATTTCAAAGTTATATCGAATTGGCAGAATTTTCATTTTTCATGCATGTTGGGGTGACCTCTATGCTCAAACTATGCACTTTAAAAAAATTTTAAAATAAGTTTTATTTTTTATTTTGTCCATACTACTTATATGCCAAGTTTCAGGAAAATCAAAAATGGTCAAGTTCAAATTTCGACTTTTTCATCTGCGTAGATCACGTTTTTCATCTATTTAAATTTTAAAAATTTGATCGCCAACAAACCAGCTGTTTTGTGAAAACTTAAGTTGTTGCGTATATAATTGTGTATATTTTGTATATTTATACTTTATAGTTTTAATATGAGTAAAATTATAATTAGTATTAATTAAAAAAAAATTTATTTAAGTTGAATTGGAGTAAATATAAACATTTACAAACAAAGTGTTTCAATAGGAAAAATATTCATATTTAAAATGGAAGGGAATTTGTTTTCAAATAGTCTTTCACATACACCAATAGATATTGCAGAATATGCTAAATAAATTTCGAAACAGTTTTTCTGAAAAAATGGTTTATTTTATTCAGAACCACCAAAGTGAGAATTTGTGTTTCGTCTATAACTGTCCGACAACTAACGATCGACCGACGTAGATCCAAACAAACACAACACAAAAAGTATCAGTTTGCTCCTAATAGAATGAAATAAATCATATATTTCAATTTTTAAAAACTGAGGTTCACAGATACATTATGCATAAAAAATTAAAAAGATTTCTGAATAAGTTTTTGATGTTTTAAGTATTCGATTATTTAAACAATTCGACTTTCAAACAATGTTTTAGGTAATTTCAAAACTATTAACGATAGTTAATCCAATGTAAACGATACTATATTTAATTTCATCTTTTTCATCAATTTCAAAGTCTCCTTGCAATAAAATATACAAAATTCTCAAATTTAACTGAAAAACTGATTAAGAAAAAGTAATCTTTTGGTTTGTTGCATTTTTAACAATATTTGTCTATGTAAACAATAAATTTTTCTTACTCTATCTTAAATTTAAGGTTTCCACGAAGAAAATGAGCATTGAAAAAATTAAAATATTGAAAAGCCAACTTTTTCGATTGAAAATTAGGCTTTTTTTTTAATTTAAATTCGTATAAAATCGACAAATAAATATTTTGCTTTAAAAAAATTACAGCTTATTTCACACACAAGCACGTACGTTTTTACCAAGTTCATAAAAAAAATAATTTTTGCGGTAGATAAAAATAAAAAACGAAAAAAACAGCTTTTCAGCGTTTTTCTCCATAATTTGAGGTTATGCTGAAAAATGATCGTTACAAAAGTTTTAGATTTTTTAATTATCTACAACTTTCAGATTTATTTTTTTTAATAGGATGTTTATTACAGCCACAAATCGTATAAAACCAGTTTCAAACCCTCAAAACGTATATTTAGTTACCCCCACCATCTTTCTGGAACTTAGTTGGTTCTCCTTAATTTTATAAGTAAAACTATTTACTAATCCTAAATTTTCCGATCCTAAATTTTCCGACCATCCAAATGCTGCAAAGATTTATTTTTGTTTCAAAACCGATTGGTCCTGGTGACTGGTCTAATCTTTTTAGAAGTAATTTTCAATATTAGTTGTATTTTATTAACCTTTTTTATAATATTGAATTAAATTATAATAAAAATGTATATTATTTGTATTTATGAATTATATGCAGTGGCGTAATTTCACCAAAATCTTAGGGGCGAGAATTTAAATGACATAAAAAGATTTTTTTCGTAAAACATAACATACACATTTTTATACACACATATATTTAAAAGCATTTAAATGCATGGACTTAGAAATAAAAATAAAATGCTTTTGAGCAACCTTGGTTACTCTGAGCAGAGATCTAGCACTAGATCTTTGTCTTCTGGTGTCGTTTCATCGAAGCGAATGCCGCAAAGTTCTGCAAAATCCCTTCATTTGTTAAAAATAATTTTAAATTTAGTATCATCTCTGCATTGTTTAAGCATCAAGAAAGTAGTTTTAATTAAAGCGCTTGTGCTAGAAATTATTATATCTTTGCTTTGTTCAGGGAGTGAATTTGTAAACGACAGCAGATCGAGCAGCATCAAAAAAGGATGGTTTTTCTATACGATCCCGGGCATCCCGGGATTTAAAATTTATGAGTCACGTAGTCCCAGGACCCAAAAACACCACGGGATTACAATCCTTACGTGACTCCTCTTATGTCGAATCGTTTTTTTGTTTGTTTTCCTTTATTTGTCTCAGAGAGAAAGAGTTATGTCTATCCTAAACTGACCAGAGCCAAATCGTTAAAAAGTGGGACAAAATGCAAACATTCTTCCAAATACTAACTAATTAGAATTTCTATTGCGAGAAAATGGGACGGTGAAAACGTGCTATCTAGATTATGCATAAATTTACTATTTAATACTTTCCCTTACTATTTGTTTACTATTTAACTTTTCAAAAATTCTTTTATTTTAACTGGATATTTTTCAACCGTTAGGAAATGTGCTTACAGTGGTTCGTACATTTTCAAAATTTTTTCTAGTGCTGGAATTACCGCCAGCCAGCGAGTTTCACTGTATCCAATAAGTTAGTTATGTTTGACATTACTTTTGCCGCAAAACTCCTTCAACTTAAACCAATAAAAACAGTAAAATATCAAAATTTTTTTAACACTGCCATTTAAATCAGCAGCACTTCTTATTGCATAATTTAGAATATGGACTGCGAATCCAATACTCAATACATTCTGGTTCAAATTCGCGTTTAGCTTGCTTTTAAATTTTCACCCCTTGACGTGACACCACTAAAATTGGTGTTCGTGTTTCAGCGCAAATTGCAACGAACTTTTTGTCAATGTTAAATAACAACAAGAAAACAAAATAACAACAAAACTTGTTTAAGCTACAGGAGCTGGCGGCTTATAGCAACGCTTTTTTATGTTTATCTGTATCTATATAGTTTATCTGTATCTATATATGTATCTGTACATATATCTATCTTTTAATGTCATAATGTCCACTGTTAATTTGCAAATTCACTCCGACTGGTAATACAATAAACTTTTGCGTCGTTTATTTTGATTTTTTTATAAAAGGATAGTCCAATTCAATATCGTATAAGAATTTACGTAAACGTTTTCTATCCGTTTTGATTTGCAGGAGAACTTTTTAAATATAATTTTAAAAATTACTATAAATTGACCTTTTATAGTAGCTTAAAATTTTTGTTAAACAAGTAAAGACTGCAAAACAATCGAAACAATTTATTTTAATTTTACTAAATAAATAATTAATATCTTTTCTGTATTCTGTAAGTATAAGAGGTATACAGTATACCTCTCGTTCTATCTTTTGAAAACCTATACCATTTATCAAGTTTTTATGCTGTTTACTTTGTTCTTTATTGAGAAAAAAAATTATAAATTAGAAAATAATAATTTTACTTTTGAGCTACCTAGCTAAAGTGTGTTTTAAACAGAGTTTGAAACGCTACTTATATCACTCCTTTACTTTGTTCTTTCAGAGTGCGTAGCTTAAAAAAAATATAACACTCCCACATACAGGAGTGAAAATAATAAAATATCGTTCTTGCTACTAAATTGAAATAAATATTTTCTTTCAAATACTCAAAACTTTTGTTTTTGCTTCAAATTTGATGCTTTCCATCGTAAAATGCTTCAAATGATTCGTTCAATTATTCATGTATTGTTAGAAAAATGAATATAAAGGATGACTAATTTTGTTCTTTTGCACATCGAATGAAAGAACAGAAAAATGTAATCTGCTCCAAAGGAGTAAAATCGAAAAAAACAAAAATTTTACTCTTACGAGTAAGAACGATATTCAAATTATGAACATTTTAATTTTTGAATATTTTTTCAAAGGACTGAAATGAGTGCTCAAATAAAGTAAAATTGTAAACTCTGGTTGGAAAATTTAAATCTTTATGAATTTATACGGAAAACTGCGTCTTTTTAAGTAAAGTATTTTGTATTTTAGTTTTCATAATATACTTTCGATCTCTCGTATATACACCGGGGAGATGTTTCTATAAACAAAGAAACCTTTTCGCTGAGGTAGATGTGTTAGACATCAAAAGATATTTGCAAAATAAAATGTAAATTATTGAAGTGAAAAAACTGAGTTTAGTATTTCTAAGAAAATTATAGTTAAAACACTATTTTAGTAAAAAAAATATTGCAAACTACATAACATTATACAAACTGCAAGAAAAAACTGTGAAGTCATTGCTTTTTTTTTTTTTTTTTTTTTAATAAAATGTGATGTGTAGTAGGCATTACAATATGTGTCACAACAACACATAAAAACCTTTTAAGACCAAGGTCCCACAACAACATGCGTTCTAAGGATGTTAATGAACGCAAATCTGTTTTTTTTTTGTTTTTGTTAATTTTTTTTTGTTCAATAATGGATAACTAAACCATAAATCCTATCACATATAAAATATGACATAGGCCAATATTTCGTGATAGGATAGAGAAAATAAAAATAAAATAAGAGATAAAAAGCAAATTTGTTTTAAAAATTTGCAGTAACAAAACTAAAATTGGTTTGCCAATAGTCCAGCTAATGGCATAATCCTTGATTATGGGACGCAGTATATTTTTCAATGATTAAAGCTCAGATATCTAGTTATATGAAGGCTCGTTTCTTCGAGCAAGCTACAGCGTTCCAGCATCAAGGAATATTCATTAGCTACAACTGAGAGTGCTACCGTTGACTGAATACAGTTCATCCGCCAGCACCCCTAAGATATCACCTTGGCTAGTGATATCTCACTGCTATTGCCAGTGGTATGTGATATCTCACGTTAACTCATATGCCAATAGCAGGGACTGGAGTACGCGGGGTTGTCACACCCGTGGATCAAAAAATAGAAAAAAATTAACAAATTAATAAAAACTGATCCCTCCATGCGTACCAAGACATTGCGCAAACTGTACGTAGGTAGGTATAAGGTTTTTTGATTATTTCGATAATGCAGGCAAATGGGGTGGAAATATTTATTTCGTGGGAAGCTTCATGAGACAAATTTCTCCGTGGGACAACGCAACGAAATGTGGGACATTTCCACGCAGCGTGGGACGTCTGGTCAGTTTACTACCCATAAACGTGCGTAAATTTTTCATGTGATTCAAAATTGTACAATTATTGCGAGCTTCTTTTAAATCTATAAGAAAAAGCTACCCCAAAAAATAATAGTTTCTCCCTCCCTGTGACTGTTTAAAAAAAATGAACAAAGATTGACGTTTAGGATACGTTTTAGATTTTATTATTTAACATATAATTTTTGCTGTTTTATGAATTAAAACTTATAGTCCATATAGCGAAAAGAATTTGTCAGCAAGTTTTCATAACATACTTTGAAAATATTTACATAACTTAAGAAAAGTCTCGTCTTAAGCTCGTGTCGTTAGAAAATATTGCTTGTCCATTATAAAACATTCTATATTATAAAATCAGTGGAAATAACATAAAAAATTTAAATTGCTCCCGTAATTATTTTCCTTCATTTTATAAAAATTAGCACAACTATCAAGAAAACTTTAGATATGTTTGTACAATATGATATAGATAAAAAACAAGGTCAAACAGTCAGGGTTCTCAAAATAAGTGGGGCATGGAGGGATCAGTTTTTATTGTTGTGACATTTTTATTTATTTTGGATCTAGGGGTGTGAAAACCCCGCGTACTCCAGTCACTGCTATTGACATACGAGTTAACGTGAGATATCACATACCACTGGCAATAGCAGTGAGATATCACTAGCCAATGTGACATCTTAGGGGTGGTGGCGGATGAACTGTATTCAGTCAACGGTAGCACATTCAATCTTAGCTGTGAAATAATCCATGATGATGAGACGCTATTGCTTCCTTGAAGAAATGAGCCTTCATATAACTATGTGTGGGCTTTAATCATTAAGAAAGACGGTGCGTCACAGGATCAAGAAATATGCAACCGGCTGGATTATTGGCAACTACATTTTTGTTTTGTTTCAGCAAATTTTTGTCAAAATTTGCTATTTACTTTTTAATTTTCTTTTATTTTCTTTATTCTATCATAAATATTGGCCTATGTCATATTTTGTCAGTGATAGGATTTTTTGTTTAGTTATCCATTCTTTAACAAAAACTATAAAAAAAGGAAGATTTACGTCCATCAACACCTTTGAACGAATGTTGTTGTGGGACCTTGGTCTTAAAAAGTTTTTAAGTGTTATTGTGACACATATTGTAATTCCTACTACACAACACATTTTATTTAAAAAAAAAAATTAGGTTGTGTTCTCCTGCATGTACTTACTTTTAAGTTTATATAAATTACCAATGGCCAATAACAATTGAAATTTGAATGTTAAATACTGCACTATGAACTCTCTAGGAACGCTATACTAATGAAATATTTTGTTTCCTCTGGCTCAGACATGAATATCTTATAAACAAAACACAATCGTTCTTCTAAAAGCGGTGATGCCGCGCACCTTATAGTACGATAGAATTTTGTCAAAATACGCATCCACGGCGTTTTTGGAAGAACGATCGTGTTTTGTTTATAAAACTGATTTCATCAGAAGATTAGAAGCAATACGACCGCCTTTGTATCGGTGGCGCTCTAGTCCTTGATACAAAGAACGATAACGATTTGAATATTGCGGTGAAGTGTACTTTAGTCGGGCCAAAATAATATGTCACGTAATAATTATATTATCAGATATATTTCAATTAATAGTATGCGATAAAATTGGTATATTAGTTAAGTAAATCTTCTAAAAATTAGACGAATTTACAAAATAACAGTGCATTGAAATTTTTATAGTGTATAATTCTATCACGATTGGATGGTTTTATTGAATCGATGTATTGATAGTAGGTATCAGATCCTTGGGGGGGGGGGGCAATGCCCCCCCAGCCCTACCCAATTGACGCCCCTGATTATATGTATAATAAAAAATAAAACTACAAATATAGACTATGTGTTAGTGTTACTATGTTAGGTTTATCTATATATTTATTTATGTATATGGAAAAATAGAATAAACTGTCTAAATTTGAATTGTGGTGTTTTCTTTAAAACTTATACGAAATCCTGAAAATGTACATCCTACATCTACATCCTACATCTTTCATACAAAAAATAGAAGAACAGCAGAAATTTTCAATAGAAGATTTTACTAAATAGGACCCCATTTAAAATTTGTGATAAACTGTTTCTGAATTAAATAACACATTTCTTATTTCTAACGTTAAACTTATTATGAAGTTAAGTTTTGGTTCATAAATATAAAAATAAAGTAACGTATAAATAAATTAATTCAGGGCCGATTGTATGAATGCGGATAGAAGATAAATCCTCGGATTAATCGTTTGTACAAACGACGATTAATCCGAGGATTTATCTTCTATCCGCATTCATACAATCGGCTCTTAATAACATTAATATTATGTTAAATTCGTATATTTTAAAACCTTTACAATAAACCCTATGAAATGTCATATTAAATTTTAGGCAATTGAGGACGTAATGTTTACAACGCATACTTCAAAACAAATATACCTATTACACCTATTAAATGATACGTGTTTAGTCATTACGTTAATTTTATGAGATACGATACTACATATTATGAAATTTTCCTTATTTTTATGTGACGTTTATATCATTAAATCAATGAAAATCATATACTAATTTATATTAACACTACACATTGACTCGAAATCGTGTGCATATTTTCTTAGGTTTTACGTAGTTTTTCATTGTATCAATGAGGCAGTTTTTTGAGTGTAGGTGATGTATTGAGGCACGCGTGTTGTTGACTTAATACTTGTAACTTGACACTTGATAAAATCGATTATATCGATTTAAAGCTCATAAAATTACGAGACGGAAAGCGCATAAATTCTATACAAAGAAGCATAGCTTATGTATGATTAAACATGGATGGCAATCATGATAAATAAAATAATTAAAAATGGTGGCACTTAGCCGATAGTGATTTGCAAACGGCAACAATGCGAATTAATACCAATGAATTTGCTTAGCTTTCCGCAGAAAGATTTGTAAAATTTAAACTTGTTGATTTATGGGTGTGACAACCACGCGTACTTTAGTCCCTGCTATTGGCATATGAGTGCTATTTTGACAATTATTTGGTTTACAATGTGTGTAGCTAGCGGTTTATCGTTCTGATTTGTTTCTTATTTATTCTACTAATGCGATCCAAATACTACTAATACGATATCAATTGATTATGATTGCCAATGAAGTTTTCACTTCTGCCGTGCGGTCTCAAGCACACTCTCTATTTTTTATGTTTAATTTAAGACCACAAAGGTATGAAAGGTTTCTTCAGACATATTCGTAAAGGGATTTACGATTCCGCATACCTTAGTGGGGTAGAAATTGGCTGCTGCGAGAGTGTTGTGAGTGGTGAAGTGACATGGCCCGGATCTTGATGATCCCTGATGGTTTACCGGTCAAGGTTATCCCACCATGGTTATTTCAGCATGTTCATGGGTTCTCAATGAGGTCATGACCGCCAAGTGGTACGCTCAAGTAGTCTAACTGCCATGGTCTTTGAATATTCTATTCGTTAGAGCGGCACTTTTTGGAGGGTAGGAGGATCGCAGACCAGTGGATGATAACAGGGAAAAGTATTCGCCTGTCGTTCGAGTCATTGTGACTAACGTTCTCTATAGGTACATACACCAAACTCTTTATTATCAATACAGGGGGTTTAGGTGTCCTTAGCTTTCCAGGGAAGAAAAATTCTAGCCCTTGGCTTTCGAAGCCACAGTTAGACCAACTCTGTCCTTTGGTCGTGATTACACCGAAACGCTCTTCCAAAACTCTTTTTTTGTGGATTATGTGTTTAGGTTAAATTTGTTTGCTCTCCTCAAGCAAGCATGTAAATTTGACATACATTATTTAAACAATCGTATAATATTATAATTAATTATTTAATTTGTTTTATTTTATTCACACCAAAGACAATCTGAAATTGGGTACTCTAATTTTCGTGAAGAAATCTGCATTATTACATCACACTGCAGAGTTTATATAAAGCAAAACCAAATAAATAATTTCGATTATTTGGAGCTTTTAATTAAACTCAAGCAAGTAAGGAAATAATTTTAAAAATTTCAATTCGTAGGTATGGTTGGAAATTTCTCAGAAAATTTTTTGCCTTAGTTTTATTTTAATTTAACCCAATAAAATTCTCTAAAATGTAAAGAGATCATTCAATTTCACCAATAACATTTGAATTAAAAATAGTTATAAATAAATTCTCATAACTTTTTGGAAAATTCCTCACGCAAGTGGTATTGATAATAGCCCTCGGCCTACGGCCTCGTGCTTTTATCAATATACTTGCTCTCGAAATTTTTGGCAAAAAATATTTCGAATTATCTTCGCCCTTGGGAAATTACTACTGAAATTTGTTTGCCTTAGTTTTATTTTAATTTAACCCAATGAAATTCTCTAAAATGTAATGACATCATTCACTTTCACCAGTAACATTTGAATTATACTAATAACAAATATTTATACGTCTGGCCTACTGAAATATTATAAATTATAAATCTAATTTTGAAATAATTAACTGATATCACAGTAGGCCAACGTATAATTCATAAAAAATATATAAAGAAATGAAAAATGGTAAAAAATTTTCTAAACGAATTCCCCTCGTTCGTTGATAAATTCTCATAATTTTTTGGAAAATTCCTCAACCAAGTGGTATTGATGAAAAACGGTAAAAAATTTTCTAAACGAATTCCCCTCGTTCGTTGATAAATTCTCATAATTTTTTGGAAAATTCCTCAAGCAAGTGGTATTGATGAAATCCCTCGGCCTACGGCCTCGTGCTTTTATCAATATACTTCCTTTCGGAATTTTTCTTATCACCGCCCTTGGGAAATTCAAACTGATAAAAACTCAATTTACATCTAATTTACGTGTTTTGAATGAATTGGAACATTCTTCATCAGTGCCATGCTGGATTTCCTTGGCAGACTCGTTTTCAATTACGCCACTGAGACGGTGACTATTTTGAAGTTGTTAGTCTAATATAAGTAAATTTGCTCGGGATTGAAATACTTTTTACATCGAATCAAGAATCCTAATTTTTGCATTGCAGATTTAGCGAGGTTGAACACATGTTTATTCCATTTCAGGTTATTTTGAATATCCACTCCAAGAAGTCTAACTGATTCAACCTCATGCAATTCCTCATGGTTTATTTTAATAGGAAAATTTTTATGTCGCTCTATTTGTGAAAGACGGCATAATTTGGTTTTGGTTGGATTAAATGAAACAAGATTACGATCACCCCATTCCATTATACACTCCAGATCTTTGTTGATGGAATCAATTAGCAGCTCTCTATCAGTGGTAACTGCAGTATGAGATCGAAATTTAGGAGATGCATGTGATGCATGTAATGTGCTGTCATCAGCAAAACTATGGATTGGGTGCACGGTGGAAATAAGTAAGTCATTAATGTATAGAAGAAACAAGGTTGGTGAGAGTGCCGAACCTTGGGGAGCCTCAGCATTGGTTGTGAAAATATTGAATGTGATACCATCTAAATTAACATGAAATTGGCGACCTGTAAGAAAACTATGAATCCATGAGACAGTAAGATGGTCTATGCCATAAGATTTTAATTTAGCTATGAGATTTTTATGCCACACTTTATCAAATGCTTTAGAAATGTCAAGTGAAATACTGAATGTTTCACCGTGGTTTTCCAGCGATTTGTTCCAGAGATGGGATACGTAGGCTAACAGATCACCTGTTGCATGACTTCTACGAAAACCATACTGCTTATCATCAATAATTCGCGACATTTCCAAATAATCTATCAAATTGTAGTTAACACATTTTTCAAATATTTTAGCTATAACTGACAGAATTGCAATTGGTCTATAATTGTTAGGGTCTATCTTACTGCCTTTCTTTGATATGGGTTGAACGCTGGCCAGCATCCAAGAATCGGGAAATATTCCGGTTTTATAAGATAAATAGAAAATTTTTGTTAAAATTGGAGCTAGTTGTCTAGCAAAGTTTTTAAGAATGAGGGGTGGAATACCGTCGGGGCCAGTGGATTTGTTGATATTGAGAGAATGAAGCATTTTCTGTACAATGTTGCAACGAAAAATAATTGGTTTCATTTTCGTTACAACTGGGGGAATGAGTGTAGGAGAATGGGGGGGTTCAACTATGTTTGAGCTCTCTGCGAAAATACGACCCAAAAGATCCGCTTTCTCTTTCGAGTCGCTCACAGGAATGTCATTCAGAACTAAGGTTGGAATAGAGGATAGAGTAAAATTGCTGTGGACTGATTTAACTGCCTGAAAGAAACTACGTGAGCCAGATGGGTGCTCGGCGAATTTCTTTGCTTTCTTCTGGATAAACGCGTCTTTGTCCAAGTCTATTTTGAATTTACTAATATTTCTGGTTTTCTTATAGGCGCTATGGGTTTCAGGTGTTTTATTAGCGTTATACGTCTTAAATGCTTTGCGTTTATTCCTCACTGCCTCATCAACATCCCGTGTGAACCAAGGCTCAGTTATACGAGTGATTAATCGATTTGGAATAAACCGCCGCATTCCTTCTTTTATGATTTTAGAAATTCTTATTGCCGATGTGCTGAGATCTTGATCAACACAATAAATAGTTTTCCAAGGTGTTTCATCATAAAAGTTTCTCAGTCCCTCCCAGTCAGCGCGTTTATAGTTCCAAACCCGACGAGGATTTGCTTTAATTTGTGTCGGTAATGTAAATTGCACTATTGCTGATATTAGTAAATGGTCCGAGGTTGTTCAACTTCGTAGTATCTGGTTCGTTTGTCAAAAACAGATCCAGCAAATTATTGTTATGATGTGAATTGTCTGCGATTCTAGTGGGACACTCTTCCTACGTCGTCAGTGCGCGATGAATACTTAAGCCATTCTTTATTATGAATATTAAAGTCTCCAAGAATGACCAGTCTTGCTTAGGGGTAGTCCGTGGTAATCTTGTCTAGATTAGCCGATATTTGATCGAAAAAGGGACATCCTGGGAGAGAATTTGGGGATCTATATAATCCTATTGTAAACATAGTTTTATCAACACCTGAGATCTTCAGTGCTATAGAATTATGGTGCTTAGAGTTCAACTCGTAGGCTTTAATTCTCATACATGAAAGTGAATCTCGAACAAATACACAGACTCCATGCTTGTTATAAAAGGAATGTTCCAATTCGTAACAAGGTATCCGGTATTTATCGAGATCCAATTTCGATGCTTTGCCACTAACAATTGTTTCTGTAAGAAACAATATGTCAGGTTTATTTTTTTCGATATAGTGATGAACCTCGTTTAGATTCAAATTGAGACCTCTTATATTGGTGAAGTCAATGCTAAGCTGTTGGTTTACTCTGCTCCCTTTTTGTTGAGGCAAAGACTTACCCTTTGACATTGCAGGTATAGATACTGAAATTCGGCCAGGCCTAAATTTCAACACTACACAATACAAAAGAAACTGGGTATCTCTGTCACAAAAACACGATAGCAGGTTTCATGCAACAGTAGCTCGATAAGAGAAAAGCAAAAAAAAAATGGGGACACAAAAGACACTAACAAAATTGAAGAGTACAAATAAAGGGTTACTAACAACTAAAACCAAATTTTACCTTCCCTGTTACCAAGCAATATTAAACAAATTTATGCTTTAAAATAATAAATAAATTTATTACATCAAAGCAATAACAGGTAAAATTTTACCTGCCTATCTGGTAACGGCAAATATAAAATACCAAATAATTATCTAAAAAAAAAGAACAATCTCACCAATTATATAAATGTACGCCTCCGTTCTTCAACAGTTTTATTTTCATAAACACTAACACAAACACAAACACTATACCATACACTAATTTTTCTATTTTCGATTATTTGTTTTTTTTCCTTTAAATAAACACTAACACAAACACTATAATATGCACTTTTTTTTCTATTTTAGATTATTATTTTTTTTTTTTGTAATTTTTTCTTATAAAATTTTTACCTTCTTCGTCTGATTCTGGTTGATGAGTGAGCCCAAATAGAATAAAATTTAAATCATCCAAATCGAACGGAGCCGTCTTTGAGAAATCGGTGTATATACATAAAAAAAACCTACAGTGAAACACAGAACCTCCTTCTTTTTTGAAGTCGGTTAATTATCTAAATGCATAGAGCTATGGTCTACATATGGAAGGCTGTAGTGTAAACAAAAACACTGAAAAAAATGCGAAAAAAATATTTACCGGACACGATTTTATCAAGCTTTCAAAAAATAGGTGCTTGTGTGGGGTAAATAAAAATTTGGGGTACATGTAAAATTTTTTTTTTGCGGTAGATTACATTAAACCACTCAATTTTCAATTGTGGTGAAGTAAAATAGTATATTATGCTACGATCACGTTATGACGGTTATTAATACACGAGCATTAACCGGGATACGGTCAATGCTCGTGTATTAATAACCGTATGGTATATGCGAGTATATTAATAACCATTACATGAAAGTGGCATACGCTATTTTTTCTACACCCGGTAAATAACGAAGAACGAAAATTACAACGAAAATTTCAATTATCAAATTTCAAAGTTCAATTTTTTTTCCCATACGAAAATTTCAACAAACGTCAAATGCATAGCATATTTGATTGAAAAACTATGGGTTTTTTTCTATTGATTAATCTGTATCGTAATAAAATCTGTATCGAAATGAATATCATTATAAAACGGATTTTGGTCATATAAGTGTATTTTTATAGTACGGGTGTAGACAAATGTATATTTTTACTCTTTTGAAATTATTTTAAACCATTTATTTTATTTTTTCAAAAACTTTATGTACATCATGTGCTTTATTAGAAACGACTAAGAATAATACCTTGGGAACAGTTAATGGAAAAGTAGTTAACCAAAACATTTTAATATTCCTTACAAACTTCAATTATCCGCTCCACTTTAATTAAAACAATTATTAATATATTATTAGTTGCAGTTGCAAGGAATAATATTAGTATAATTCTGTGCTCGTTGTACAACATACTATTTTCATATACATATACTAAATGGTTACCTTTTTTGTATTTAGTTATAATACATCTGATGAGCGCTAATTAATAATTGCATTAATAGTAGTTTAATCAATGAGTGAATAATGAAGTAGTTTATTCTCAAGCAAAAGTTTAAAATTTGAGCGAGGCACGAACGAGAATTTTAATTTGCGAGAGAATAAAATTCATTATTCACGAATCGATTACAATACTTTATTCTCTGACAAAGATTTTATTATAAAAAAGAATTGTGTATTATAAAAAATAAAAACATTTTCTTCAATTAAAACAATAAATCTTTATTGTTTTAATTGATAAATCAAATTTCTTAATAAAAAAAACCCTGATGATAAAAAACGCCCTTCTCATACAATCAACCAAGTTCAACTAAACGAAATAAGAGAATTTATTAAAATTTGATTTTTGAACAAAACTTATCAAAGCAATTGTGATTATAATTTGAAAATAATTTTAATGAAATCAAAACAATTTGACCAATTGGAATCATACCAATTGAATAAAATGTTCATTAGGCAATAGGTTAAGTTCATTAGGTTATAGGTTAGAAAACAATACAATAATACATACTATTATTATCGAAAAAACCTACAAATAAAGCTGATATAATTAAATGGAAGAGAATAAAATATATTATTCATAGAGTAGTTGTTATTTATGAAAAATCGATAAACAAATGTAACCAATGTTCGTATTGATGATAATTATAATAAGCTTGTTCAGCAATAATGAATATTTGCATTAACATGTATTATCTAATGATGAGTAACTATTTATAAAAGAAAATCATTACACACATGTGATCTTATTAATTCAAAACAAAAAACGTCGTCAATATTAAGGGTCGTCAATAGTTGTCCACTGGTTACGCTTTTGGGCATTTTTAATGTTGTATTCTGGCCATGCCATTTTGGGTCCTGTCCATTTTTTAATAACTGTCTTGTGTTATTCACTATTTTTTAGAATAAAAGCGTAAACAAATGGCAAAGTTCATGTCGTTTGAATTTAATTCAAATTTCAAAACTTTTTGAAATCAGGACGCTAAAATCTATGTTACAAATCGGAACAGTCTTGTCGAAATCGGAATGGATGGTAACCCTGATAAGAACCTCGAATTTCTCAATAGCTTAACATTACATAAACACATATCTAAGGTTTAAAAAATTATAAAAGCTAAAAATTGTAAAAATCATGTAAATTAATCATAACACATACAGTTGACATTTTAAAATGATCAACACTACATGAATTTTGCATTTAAAATTACTAAATTAACATCGAACTTGAACTATTTAAAAATTAATAATTAGAACATTGCAGATAATTTTAATTATTATTGATCTCGCCGCCAAAACACAAATCATCTTTTTATAAAAATTATTTCAAATTATGTAGGTCATGGTACAAACCCTATCTACCTCAACAATATGTATTATCTAAGTATTAACTTCGTCATGGCCGCTCTTAATTACTGAATAATGAATATTATTATATTGTGGTTTGTACATCATTACGTTGTCATATAAAATTTTTAAGATGTTCCTCAGGAGCAATCCGGCTGTTACTATAACCACACCCGACAAATGGAATGTCACTATAAGTATAGGCACAATTAAATATGATAATATCATTGAGCGAAGGTCTTTGAAGATGACAAGAAGTACTGAGGTTAACGACAGATCAAACTAAGCACCTTGAAGACAGGAACAACAACATAGTTCAGCTCCTATAGTTCAGCTCCCCTCCTTTCAGAATGATAAAATATTTAGGCTGATTTTAAACATGACAGGAATTACGGGTAGCGAAAATCCGAAATTCTACGTCCACGCCGTGCTACCTGGGTAACGCTAACAGAATTAGGTTGGTGTAGTTGAGAGGGGCAGAGTAAATACTGCTTATACTCAATGATTCTGCACCATGGCGAGTCATTGGCGCCATAAAACCAAGGCAACTCAAGCGTCTGTTCTCCATGTTAGGGGCGGCTTGGAGCGGGCGTCTGTCTTGGATCAAGCGGCTCGCTATATAAATGTGTAGAAAGCGTCTGTTCTCCATGTTAGGGGCGGCTTTCAGCGGGCGTCTGTCTTGGATCAAGCGGCTCGCTATATAAACGTGTAAAAAGGTTGTTTCTGGTGACCTTAAGATGCCGAACGAACCCATTCACGAAAATTTGGGTTGGGCGAAGGGCTAACACCACATTTCCGTAAAAAAATTATTGTCATGAATTCTGTACACAGGCCTCGGAATATCTCGGATTCATTATTGGAACGACCTCGGAAACTGTACCCGGACTACGATTTAAAAATAGGAACCTGGAACGTGCTAAGCCTTAGAAGACCAGGAGATCTCCTAAAAATCACCCAACAACTCGAGAGCTACACACTGGATATAGTGGCATTACAAGAACTAAGATGGCCAGGCAGTGGAATCCATGAAACAGCGAAAGGATACACCCTGTATTATTGCGGTCATCAAAACGGAGGAGAATTTGGAGTTGGCTTTCTTATACACCGTCGCGTGAATCAGCATGTTATTGACTTCTGCCCAATTAATATGCGGTTATGCACACTGAGAATCCGCACGTAAAAATTCAATGTAACAATCGTCAATGTTCATGCACCTACTGAAGATAAAGCAGATGATATTAAAGACCTGTTCTTCCTAGAACTCGAGGAAGTCATCAATAACATCCCGCGGCACGATATAAAAATCGTGGTAGGTGACTTTAATGCTCAAATCGGTAGGATTGCAGAACTTAAAACCCATATCGGCCCTAACAGCTTGCATCATACCAGCAACAATAACGGTTTTCGCGCAGCCGAGCTGGCTATGATGTATGATCTAGTAATTTTCAGCACTTTCTTCCCTCACAAGAGAATTCACAAGGCAACGTGGAAATCAAATGACGGAAGAACGGAAAATCAAATCGATCACGTCATGATCTCTAAGAGACACTCTACAAGTATAACTGACGTTCGATCATACAGAGGTGCTGATATGGACACCGATCATATGCTTGTCATCTTTAAGTACAACTGCAAATTATGATCTACATTTAACAGACAAGCAAAAAAGACCGTGCGCTGGAATGTCGAAGCATTTAAACATTCGGAAACGCTGAATAGATATCAGGAAATAATAACACAAAACATAGAAGAGCATGACATCTCTTCTGAGATGCCATTAAACATACAAGAAGAATGGCAAACGCTTCAATCAACCATTATAGCCGCAGCACAAACTACAATCGGAAAACGACCACCGAAATCACACAAAGAATGGTTTGACGACGAGTGCCGCCAATCCGTTGAAAATAAACAAAAACTGCGAGAAAAATGGTTAACAAGGAACACCCGAAGCTCCCAAGCTGATTATCTATGCGCCAGGAAAGCCTCAGCAAAACTTCTACGTAAAAAAAAAACGCGAACACATGAAGAGCTGCATCGAAAACATCAACCAACATGCGGCCAACGGATATTCAAAAGAGTGCTTTGCCAATGCACGGAATCTGACAAAAGATTTCCACCCAAGATCTACAGCCATCAAAAATGAAAATAATGAACTTACAACAAGTGAATGTGATGTGATGAAAAACAGCTCTCATTGTTCTGCTACATAAGAAAGGTGACCGTCTAAAGTGTGAAAATTATCGTGGCATCGCACTGTTGAACACTGCATGTAAAATACTAGCTAATGTTGTACTTGCTCGACTCATCCCGTTCGCCGAATCTATCATCGGTGACTATCAGTGTGGTTTTCGTCCCAACCGCTCAACCACAGATCAATGTTTTACATTAAGGATGATTCTGGAAAAATGTTGGGAGTACAACATCAGCATTCACCAGCTCTACGTTGATTTCAGGCAAGCATATGATAGTATCATCCGCGACAACGTCTGGTCCGCGGTCATATGCCTTGGTATCCCAGAGAAACTTGTTTCTCCGTGCAAACTCACAACATCGGGATCAAATTGTAGAATAGTAATCGAAGGGTCTGTTTCTGATCTTTTCTATATAACATCAGGTGTTCGACAAGGTGATGCACTCGCGCCCATACTATTTAATTTGGCGTTGGAGTACGCGATAAGAAAAAGCAGAATTGAGACACAAAACTGCATATATAACAAATCTAGTCAAGTTCTTGGCTATGCAGATGATATTGTGCTTCTCGGACGTAGAACCAGCGATATCAAGGATAGTCTCTCTCAGCTTGAAAGAAATGCTAAACGACTTGGATTATGCATTAACACCGGCAAGACTAAACTTTTAACAACATCCAGGAATATACCTCCCGGCAATCTGAATACTGGCGACTATGAAGTGGAACGTGTAGAAAACTTCAAATACCTTGGGTCTGTAATAACATCGTCAAATGACATGCAGGCAGATATTAAAGACCGTGTCTCTGCCGCATACAGAGTTTTCTACGCATACTCAAAACTTTTGCGATCCAAATATCTTTCGCAGTCGTGCAAACTCACACTTTACAAAGCATTAATCCGACTTGTGCTCACATTTGGAAGTGAAAGCTGGACACTGACTTCCTCCGATTGTAGAATTCTATCAACATTCGAGAGGAAAGTCATACGAACAATTTATGGTCCATGTAAAGTTGCTGAAAATCAGTATAGAATCCGAATGAATCATGAAATCAGACAGCTTCTTGGAGGCTGCGATGTAATCGGATTCATTAAATCCAACCGGATTAGATGGTTTGGTCATGTAGAAAGGGCTCCATTGGAAAGAATGATAAAAAAGCGTCCCAACAACAACCAGCTGGTGTTCGTCGAAGAGGAAGACCTAGACAACGCTGGCGTGATGACATCATCCAAGACCTTCGTGATATAGGATGTCGAAACTGAGTTCAACTGGTCATGGAACGAGATGATTGGAAGCTGGTGGCACAGACGGCAAAATCCCTTCATGGGATGTAAACGCCAGAGAGAGAGAGAGGAATTACAATAACTAAAACATAAGAAACTCATGCAGACTCAAAGGAATGCTCGATGATACTATAAAAGGCAAGTAGAAGTAACTATATAACATATAAAGGTCGGTTCTACAAACAAAGAGATGGACTTATAATAGGAATATCTGTTTCGGGCATTTTACCGGAGTGTGTCATTATGGAATATGATGTTCTTCAGAAATACACACAGCAAAATAACAATCAGGCATTACCAAAAACAAACGCAACAAAATAGAATATTGAATATCGATTCCGAGCCCCTGATGGGACAAAAAACTAATATGGCCTACGGCATAATTGATGGATGCTTGATGTAACAAATAGTATGTAAAGTGCTAAGAATGAATACAACCTAATATAACGGCACAGTGCTAAAAGTTTATACAAATAAAATTAGGGTTTAAACCATACATTACGGTAAAGAAGGTAAGGAAGATTACGAATTTGATGTATGCCCGAATCGATAAGAGTGGACAATATGGTGTATTATACTCGTTTGAGTGATTGTGCTGATTGTGCAGAGGTTTATGTTGGTCAAACGGTATAGAATGGGAGAGCAGGCAGGGATAAGAGTAAAACAACTCATGACTGATGCTACGTCAATTATGAAAACCAACCACAATAGAACAGCGGCCCAACAACATGCAATAGATACAGGACACAATCACTAATTTAACTACAGTAACTATAGATAACTACAGAACTATAGATCGGTTGTTGATCTTTTGTTTCTAAAACCGTATTGGCTGTCAGATATCAAATGGTTGTCTTCCAAAAATTTGGATATGAGTGAATTAATATAGTGCTCGTATATTTTAGACAGGACTAGGAGGACACAAAAACAGTTAGATTCAAAAATGCAAAAATAATGTGTCCCTGAAATTGAAACACAATGTCAGGGTAAGACACACCAAAAATGTATCCAAAAACATGAGATTTGAAATTTTCAAAGTAAAATTCACACTAAAAATTCAATATCTGGTTTAAGAAGACTATGAAGAAACGTCAATTCCTCAGATTCGTACAAATAAATAATTTACTGATGCACACCTTAAAAAGGCGTTTGATTCCATAGAATCTGCCAATAAACGGTCGAGAAATTTTTTTAACAAAATAAACAGACTACTACCTACAATACAAAAAAAAAATTTGAGTTATCAAACATTTTTAAACAACAAAGTTTCGATGACTTTGAAATATATTGATCGATCAACCTGACAGTTCAGTGTAAATAGTTGTCGTTCAGTTCAAATATTAAACAATTAAGGTTGAATACATTTAATTATATTTTAATATGTAATGTTATTTTTTAAGAAATTTTCTATCATACAAAAAAAAATTCATTGATATTTTAAGGTTGTGGTCCAGTTGCCAATTCAAACATACATTACCTTAGCCTTCAGTCATGGTAGGGAGAGAGTAAAATCTTTCTAATCTATAAAATTCATCTAAATTAAATTGCGATCACAAAAAAAATATCTTATAAAAATCAATGAATTAATTAAAAATAAAGCAAAAGTTAATCTATGACATGAAATGAAGGAATCGATCAAACGATTTATATTTTACAAATTCAAACAATAAAGCCGCAAATAATAAAACAAGTTAGAAATATATTTGAGTATTACGAGTATTATAAGTATACGAAAGATTGAAATTAACCTTACAAATTTATGACATTTGGTACTTCTATTCCCAAAATTTTAGTTAAAAGTTTTAGTTGGTTTTAATAATTTGTTTAAATTTTCTTTATAACTAATGTGTTTATTTTGTTTATTAAATCTAAATGTTTATTTTTTGTATTAAAAATAAAGAATCTTTTAATTATTGTTAATTAACTATCTTTATTCTTTCAAGGTAAATTGTATTTATAACGGAAAAATATTTCAACTTTATTGATGTTTGTACTTTAATTGTTTATGTGGTGTGTATGGTCTACGGAGATACCTATAGGCTATAGCCATTTCCAACCGGAATGCGTTTCCAACCGGAATGTTTCAAAGAATACATATTTAAATTTTATAAAATATTACAATTTAATAAATGCTTAAAAAACTTAAAGTATTAATTAACCAAACAATTTAAATTAATTTTTTTATTTTGTATTTCCTTAATTAAAACCCCATTTTCAATTTACATTAATATTTGTTATTTAATAGATCAATATATTTCAGGCTAAGCCCATCTTCAGGATCATTATATATAAAAAAATATCAATTATATTAAAATTGATATAAAATTAATAAATGACATTTATATATAAACAAAATTTGATATATAATTTTAACGTAAGACTATGTTAAAATTAACTTAAAAAATAGTTGTCAAGTGGAATTTAATGAAATTTAACGTTACTTTAAAATTAAAAAAAAATCGATATAAATTATAATAGTTATTAGAAAAGTCTTTCGTGTCACTTTTAAAATTAAAAGTTTTTTATTCACTGTTAATAATTTGGCATACATCATGTATCCTGTAATTTAATTTTAGTTTTTTCTTTAACCAAAATTTGAACATTATCGAATTTAAATGCATTCAAGTGCAGAACAATTATTGCAAACAATAGTTTTTTTGGAATCATAATGATGTTAGTCCATACGAACACCGAATAACTGTATTGTTTCCCCAATATATGTTGTGTCACAATTATCACAATCAACTTTGTAAACAACACCACTCTGTTGTTCCTTAGAATGTTTTGCTTTTGAGTTAGTAAAATTATAACTATTTTTATTTTTAGGTGTCATCGATTTTAATTTAAAATAAAAAAAATAATAAAATTAATAAATTAATAATTTAATTAATTTAAATTAAACTAATTGAACTAAATTGATTTAATTTAAATTAATTTAATTTAAATTAAACCAGTTAACCTTAAACTAATGATAATATAAACTTTATTCGCTTCCAAATATTAATATAATTTTTATTTGTATGTTTTTCCTTAATAATAGTATATTATTATATTGTTTTCTAACCTATAGACTAATGAACTTAACCCATTGTCTAATGAAAATGTTGCTATAAAACATTATCATTATAAAAATTATATTCACAATGGCTTTGATACGTTTTGTTCAAAAATCAAATTTTAAGTTAAATTCTCTTATTTCTTTTAGTTGAATTTGGATGATTGTATCGAATGGGGTTTTCTTATCATCGGGGTATTTTTAATCAGAAATTTGATTTCTCAATTAAAATAATAAAGATTTATTGTTTTAATTGTAGAAAATTTTTCTATTTTATATAAAACATAATTCTTTGTTAGAGAATTAATGGAAAAAGTGCAAATTATTTTTAATTAAAAAAATGACTTATAAAATCCAATATACAACTATTAAAGGTCAAATGTCCAAGTTCACAGTTACAACATAAGGATTGCTAATCAATTGAGGCTTTCGCAACCAAGAACGGATAGAAAACTACGAAGCTTTAAATTCACAGACATTAAATATTAAAATGAACTACCACCATTTATAAAAGAATCTAATTGTATTCACACGCTGAAAAAGAGATTTAAAAAGTATGCTAGGAACCAATATCTGATGTCAACTGAAAACTAATGCTATAAATATTGAGTCAATAAATATAATAATTAATAACGCTTTTAAGTCTTAACTTCCATCCATATTGTCTTGTTAGGTAGATTTCATATAAAAATCTACCTATTGCAATGGGCTTCATCTCGGAATTTCGGAAAAATTTTGATGCCAAACGACTATTTGTGATAAGCGAAGATGGAAAAACAAAAAAAAAAAAAAATTATATATATATATATATATATATATAACGATATGAGGTATAACGGAATTTAGCGGCACTCTCACGGTCGCATTTTTTGACCTACACCAAAATAATTTTCTGTGTATGTTACGGCAAATAATGTCTTGGACAAGTTCGTGAACTGGCCATATCCGGGTACCGGTTAAGCGGCTAGAGCCTAAAAAGTCGAATAATCTAGGGCGCTATAACTTCCGTTTGAATAATAATATTTTAATAAAATTTATAAATATTGAATATTTGAACCTTTTTTTATCATTTTTATCCAGATGACTACTTTGGCGTTTCAGGTTCCTCAAAAATCAGCTGTTTTAAAAATTTACTAAACTTTGCTGCCCTTGATCTAGCTGAAATGGCCAAGCTCATAGTTGAAAACTTTTTTTCACGTACTTAAGATATAAATCTTTCCAAAATTTTCAAAAATAATAGTTTAAGTCTAACGGTTGAGACCCTACGGCTGTTGAAATAAAAACAAACGCAAAAGACAATGCTTTCATCATGTTTCAGTTTATGTTATTTAAATTCATTTTAGCTTTTAAACATACTTTTCAGCTATAGCCCCAAAAAATTTCAGCTTTCTAACCCAAAAGGTTCCATTTTTATAAGCATTATAATGCAACCCTTACAAGAAAAATATTAACCAATTTAATACCATAGAAAAATTATCAAAATCTCTTTTGTTTTTATTTTTTTTACTAAGTAACCGTTTGAAAAAAGATTAAATAAGAACAAAAAAACACAACAACAAAAGATGATTTTGAAATAAAATTGTTTGATAATGTTATAAATTATGTGTGATGGTATAATTGTAGTTGTGACGTAGTTCATTTGATCTTTGGTGGATTTAATATGTTATTAAAAGTAGTTTAAACCAACTTAAATAAAACTGTTCCGAAATTGTGTTGATGGCGTTAGTTCGGATAATGTATTTAATTTGGTTCGATAATTTTTTTGAATTATTCTGTTTCTACTTATATTTTTTATTTAAACTAATCTGACTTATCTAATTTTATTTGGACACACAACCGTCTGACCCCGAAATCTACCTATTTCTAGCGGATATACCTGCCGCTGGGATTTTTTAAATTGAACCATTATTTTGTATTTTATCATAATTTAAATCAATAGAAATGTAAAATGTAATTAAATAAAATAAAATAAATAAAAAAAATAATCAATTCTTGTTTGATGTGTTTTATTCTCTTGCTCGAGAATAAATTAATAAATCAATTAATTGCTTAAGAATAAATTAATACATTAAACGTTTATTGGTTAAACTACATATTAGTAAATAAATAATAATAACATGTAATAATATCTCTTATTTTTAATATTAACCATTATTTTTGATAATTAATTATGTTTCAATTTCTACTATTATGCGAATCTTCGTGTAATCTAAATTTAGATCCAAATTCTAAGTTTGATTTTTATTTTAAGAATTAAAATAACTATAAAATATGGAGGGGCTGAAATCTCAAGCTCTGAGATATCAAGACTTCGGTCTGGGTTAAGGGTTTCCATATAGTTTTCGGCAAAAAACTTTTATGAGGACATGGATTTTAGTTTTGGGCAGCGGTGTATATCAAAGATAACTCTTTGTTAAAGTATAAGTATTTTTTTATCTCTGTTTAGAAATTTATTACAAAATTATCACAAAACATCAAAACGTTGCCGGAAAATTATAACAGATCGTAAATTAACATAAATTAGTGAAAAGATGATACACTCAGCAAACTACTCAAAAACCTTTTCATTTAGCGTTTCGAGAAAATATTACAAAATCACAAATTCATATTTCTTTCAAAATTCCAAAAATATTGTAAAAATTAAATAAAATTCAAACTTTTTTCAAAATTCTAAAAACATTCCAAAATCTATTACAAAATCAAAGATTAAAATTTTTCAAAAATTCTAAAAATATTGCAAAAATTATAACAAAATCAAAAATTGAAACTTTTTTCAAAATCCCAAAAATGTTCCAAAAATTAGAATTAAATCAAAGACTTAAACTTCTAAATTTCAATAATATTCCAAAAATTCTTAAAAATTCAAAATTTTTCTAAAATTCTAAAAATATTGCAAAATTATTAGAAAATCATTAATACAAACTTTTTTCAAAATTCCAAAAATATTTCAAAAACTATAACAAATTCAAAAATTTCCATGTCCAATTTCTTTTCAATTACATTTACGTCATAAAACAGCTACATTTTTTTCCAAAAATTGGCTAAAAAAATAAATGAAATTGTTTTTTGACACACTTGACATTATGTTTTTGACAAACTTATAATGCCATAATTCTCAATAAAAATAATAAAATTTCATTTCAAACAAATAATTAATTTTATTATTTTCCAAAAAATTGGGTAAAAAAATAAATAAAAATCTATCTTTTGACACACTTGACAACATTTTTTTGACAAACTTATAATGCCATAATTCTCAATAATAATAATAAGATTTCATTCCAAACAAATAATTAATTTTATTATTTTCCCAAAAATTGGGTCCATCAAGACCATCAAGATTTCTCCAAATTCAATGTTTCTTCTCGTAATCACTTAAAATGAACGTTTTTTAAGCAAAAATATGCGAATTTCCTTGTTTTGACACACTTGATCATTTTTTTGACACACTTCCGGTACAGTTATCAAACACATCGTCCTTTCGGCTCTTCCCATTGAGTAAACCTATTTTGAAATCCGTCCATCGGTTTTCTAGATTTCGTCGGTTGTGACGGACGGACGGACGGCCGGACGGACGGCCGACAGACAGACATACATTTTTTTTGCTTTTTTAGAATCAGTAGGTCCTAAAACGTCGAGAAATGCCAAAAAACGTGGGGGTAAGAATTTCACTTTGAGCTTATGAATGTAATACTTAGGTCTTTCAGACCGAAGTAATTCGGTCTTTCAGACCGAAGTAATATGCTATAATTATTACTATACAATATATTAAATGTTTGCATTAATGTTAAGATAAAAACAATTTAGAAAATAAGTATGTAACATTTATGTTTTTTGTTAATCTTAAATATGTACCTAAATAAAGTAAAAAAAATCAAACTTTTTTAAAAACATTTAAAAAAATGTAGTTACTAACGTATAAGCAATGATGAAAATTCCAAGTATTCATCGTTATATCATGATATTAAGTACATATAAATTGTCAATCTACAGTATTGTAATGAAGTCTTCCGAAAACAAAACAGATGATAAGTTTTAATAAAATGCAAATTAGCATCGATTTAAATACAAAAAATTATATATTTATAAACATTAAAAAGCATATTTTAAAACTTCAAGTTTTTCTATGAAGGCTACATACTACATAGATCTAATAAATTTGAATTATGCCCGATTTATTCAGTTCTAGATAAGTTTTCGATAACTTTATCTAGAAGATATCTAACAGAAACGGGTTTCTTCACCTTTAGATAGGGTTTATCTACCAGATAAACTTGTTCGTTACTTGAGGTACCAGATATGTAGCAGATGAGAATGAAAGTTTGACATATATTTAAAAACAAAATTACAAATTTGATAGAACATTCACGAGGATATATCCATATACTAACACCCCAATTACCGAAGGCAAGTCATGTCACTTTAAATGACTAAAGTCACATCGCATCAATTTTCTTATTGTTGAAGTCGTTTTTTGCGCCTCAAGTCATTTTATACGACAGATGTCACTTTAAATGACATTTTACTCGCCTCAATTTTTCATGTGACAATAATTTTTTCAAACAATTTTTATTTGTTTTTATGAAATTGAAGAACGTAAAGTGTAAGTTTTTTTTAGTTTTGGAATTTTGTCGTTTCAGAATTTTTAGTTTAGTCGTGACCATTTTTATCGACTTCAATAATACCAATTTTTCAGCGACGTGACATGACTATAGTCATGTCACCTGATGTGACACGACTTCAGTAATCGGGGTGCAAATCTTTATCTGGCTTGTTCTTTTTGAAATCAGTTTCTCAGTTGTATTGTGGTTTCAGTATCGATTGTTAATATGTCGCATTTTCAGAGTTTCTAAAAAAATTTTGCGGAGCTTCTAAGGACTTCTAAGCCCTTTAAAAATAATCGTATTCTACCCTAGAGAGTTTACGTATAGTTTTAAAAATATTAAAATGGCCTTTTATTGATTTTTCTAAATTCTGAGTTTTCTAAAAAAAAAATACGAGTCAAGATCTCGGCAGAGATGGTCACCCAAACAGTGTTCCTGAATTTGATACAAAGTCAGACGAGTAGCACAAATAGCCGATGCTATAACTTCAACAACAAAGGAAAAATTAAGCTCTTACACTTGAGCCCACTGAAGGCTGGATTTGGGGTATTTCAATTAATTTTTTCGAAATGGTTGAGTTTATAATACTTTAAATGTTATTTTATGTTTGTTTTTATTTTATTAGATCATTTTTTATTAATTTTAAACTTCTCACATTTGACAAGTGTTGAAAATAATTCACATTTGTCTAGCATTTATTGAAAAAATAACTCACAGCAATATTTAGCGTCGATAATATCAATAAGTACAACCCTATACAGAATAGTTATCTGTTAGATATGTACCCAGAGGTTTTAGTGAAGAAAATCAATTTTTAATTATCTGACGGATATCTTTATCTGGAAGATAGTTATTCGGCGGTATGAAGAAACCGGACATTAGAGACAACAATATTACAATAGTTGATTATACACCTTAAGGGAGAGAGAGAAGTGCATGTTTTCTCCCAAAGTGTGTAGGGAGCCCGAAGAGGAAGCCTGAGGACGACTTATCAATGAGGGAAATGACATCTCTTAGTATTTTTAGTAAAAGATTTATACCCGGTTTCTTCATACATCCGAATAACTATTGTAATGGGCAAGATTTTAAATTTTGGGTGTACTTGCATTTTCCATCCTATAGTAATATACTATAGATCTTAAATTTTTCACTAACTTTTCAACCGGTTTGTGTAACAACACAACTGGTTAAACATTCCAACGTACATCCAACACTTCCGGTAATAAGCTGTTTTTTTTATTAATTTTCTACATATTTTTTTACTTAAATATGAAAGAAATGTAAGAATTAATAGAATAAAAGAAAATTTATGCTGACGAAATTTTTTTTTGTGCGAGGAAAATTTTTATTAATTGTTTTTTTGAATTATTAGTTAGTTGGTTGTTGGCAGTGGAAAGTTAATGGGTTTGGCAAGTGGCAACGAGAAGTGGTATTTTTTTTTAATTCTGGAGTTTTTTTGTTTGGGAGTTGGATAGTGAGTCGGGAGGAACTGGAGTGGTGGTTTTATTGTTTTAAAGTTTAAATATTGGCCAGAAAAAAGCCAGTAAAATTTATGCCAACTCAATTTAAAACTTGGAAATTAGTAGTATCAAAGTTTGTTTAGTTCTGTTTATGGTTAGTTACTAATAAAAAGTGAAAGTTATTATAGTCTCAACAAACGAAAAAAAAAACAAACTCACTAGTTAACCATAAGTTGTCAAAAATTAAATAAAATTAAATAAAAATTAAATTAAATAAAAACACATGTGAAAAATTATATATGTTTTTTTTAATAAAAAAAATATCCAGTGGAAAATGGTTTTTGTTTGTTGGAGTTTCGATTTCCGTGTTAGAAGTGTAAGAAATAAAGTGCAGTGACCCTTCCAGGTCAATGACGGAGCGCTATTACGTATTGGCTAATAGCACATTTGGGGTCCGTTGTCAAAACTGTGCTACTTCATTATAAACCGTAGGCAGTCAAATAGAGGTTTGGGGCCTGAATTTTGTTGTATACCAGCGTGGAATGGATTATTCATATCTATAGTAATCCCATCAACCTGCCAAGCATCCGATAAATGTCTACAGGATAATCAAGATAAAAGGTAACATAGAACATTTATTTATTATTAAGGTTGATACAACACAATAATTGAAAAAAACCACAGTGAATTAATATGAATTGTTAGGGTAAATAAGTTAGGGGAGAGTTGTTAAATGGCAGATCTCCCTTCTGGAGATCTGGGTGGTGATGTTTAAGGCACGCTTCGTTTGTTTTTTTTTTATCTTAAATTTTCTTGTTAGTGAGGTTGGTCTAGAACCTTCGCTCTATGAGCTAGCGCAGGGTTTAATGGCGTGCAAGACCAAATGGTAGACCTTCACGGTCTACCAGAATAAACCTCGCATTACAAGATGGCGTCCAACGGGGCCTCTAGAGCGACAGTGTTTGGGTCTTTGGATCCAAACAGGGTTGTTCTAGAGACAACAATTTTTTTATTTGTGTTTTTTAAATTATTAATTTTGTGCTAAATTGTGTGTTATTGTGGTACCGCAGGAGTGAGCATTAGCCCTTAAGGCTAAAGTTCAACGGGGTTTACGATCCCGCGGACTCCAGTTAGAGTGAAGTATGGACTTTTGCGTGGAGGTCAGGGGTGGCAGAACAACAGGAAATGGACCTTGTTGATCATTGGTGACTTTCACCAGTATCATCCCATCCTGTGTGTGTTGTCAGGCCCTGGGTCCTCGGTGGAGGGTATACTTTACCACGCTATGCTCGCATTACATTTTTTGTTCATAGTCTTTTACAAATTCGGTTAGAGCATAGCTTGTTAGGGTGTGCTTGGGTACAATATTCGTGGACGTTAACAGAGATGTTATCGTCTGTCATTCGTGCCACGATGTTTGCATCCAAGTAAACCAAAGCTAACACCTTCATTTCTCAATTCAGGTTGTTTGGGTGTTGATATTGGGCTGACAGGAGAACACATGTTGGAAAATGCTAGCATTTGGCTCTCTGAACCATAGCTAGACCATGTGTGTTGGCTTGTCAGACTGTTGTCACCACAGAAACAACCTATTAAAAGCCCTTTTAGTTAAACATTTTTATCACCACCTAGTTTTTTCGGATCGGAACTGTCAGTCACAACTCTTCCCTTAATTTTTTTTTGGAAACGTAATTTTTGTTGTATTTTTTGAATTTTTGTTGTGTTTTTTTTAGAATCTTTAGAAATTAGGATTTTGTGTTTTTTTGACTTTTATATAATTTAAAGTTTATTGCAAGTTTAGTAATTTTGATTTTTTTTGATTATATTTAATTTTTTTTGTATATTTTAGCATTTCAAATGAATTTTTGAATTTTTTAGTATTTTTGTAATTTGAGAATTTAGTGAATTTTGGTAGTTTTAACATTTATTATTTTAAATAATTGTTTTAAATTTTTTAAGTTTTGAACGTTTTTTTTTTGGATTTTGAGATTTTGTAAATTTTTAATAATTACGTTTTGTTTGAATTTTGTGTAATTTTGTAATCAAATTTTTTTTTATATGGTAGAAAAGTTTTAGTAATATTGTTCAAGTGGTATTAAGTTGTGTAAGGAATTTAGATTTTGTTAGTATTAATTTTAAAAAATTTTGAAGAAATTTTGAGTATTTTAGTAATTTTAGAATTTAATGAATGAATGAATGTTCGTAATTTTAAGTTTTATTATTTTAAATAATTAATTTCAGTTTTTGTAAGTCTTATGAATAGTTTTTGTAATTTTAGGATTTTTTATGAAATTTTGAATTTTAATTTTAAGGAGATTTTTATTTTGAAAATTTAGTTATAACAGAATATTAATTTTCTTGTAAATGTTAATTTTTCTGTAATTTTAAATAATTGTATGGTTTTGCAAATAATTTTTGTTTGAAAATATCTTTGGAATATTTTGTTAATCCATTTGTTTGAAGATCAGCTTTTTGGATTTTTAGATTTTAGATTTTAGTTATTGGATTTTATAATTTTTCTGATTTTTCTGGTTATCGTAAATGAGATTTTGAATATATTTTTGGATAATTGTTTGAAAATTTTTTTTTAATTTTAGTAAATTTTTGATAATTTTAATTTCCAGAATATTTAGAAATTATTGACATATTAATTTTTTTTAAATTTTATATTAAGTGGTTAAATTTTAATGATGATTTTGGAATTGTGTTTAAATTATAAACTCTAATGTTCAATTCTTTCGAAAATTTGAATTGTTCATGTTTTTAGAGTTTTTGAGTTTTATTGAATTTTTATAGAACTTTTGATTTATTTGTAAATAATTTTGAAAATCTGTATAATTTTAGTTAATTTTCAATTTATTTTTAAAAAAATTAATTTTCAATTTTTTTTTGAAAATTTTTGTTATATTTTTGGTTGAAAATTTTTATAGTTATGTAGTTTATGTTTATTGTTTGTACTTTTAGTAAGTTTTGAGTTTTAATTTTGTTTGCTGTTTTGTGTAATTTTATATTTTTTCGAAATATTGTCTGTTGGAAAATTTTAATTCATTTCTTAGAAAATTTTTGTGAAATATTTGTTTTAGATTTTTTTTTTGAATTGAGGTTTTATGAAAATATTGTGGTTTTGAATATTTGTAATATTGTTAGATTTTGGAAGTTTTTTTTGAAAATTTAATTTTGATCGTATTTAATTTTTGAAATTTATAAATTTTTTTTGTAATCTTCTAATTTTGATGTATTTTTTAATTTATTAAACTTGGAATATTTTTAATCATTATTTTTTGAAAACCTTTGTAAAATTTTTGGAATTTTAAAAAAAAAAAAAAAAAAATTTTGTTTAACTAAATATTTTAGATTAATATATAGTAAATATTTTTCTATATAATTTTTGGAAAATTTTTTTTTAATAATTTCTAAATTTTTTGTAAAGTATTTGTTGCTTATAAAATTTGGATATTTTTTTTGAAAATATTTTTGTATTTTGTAAATTTTAATATTTAGTATTTTTGGGTTGTTAAGTTTTTTAAGAAAGTGTTGTAATTCACCTTTTGAAATTTAAATAATTTTCTGACACTGTTAATTTTGTTTGAAAATTTTGTATTTTGTGAACTTTAAATTTTTGTTTGAAATTTAGAAAATTTTTTATTGCACTTTTCAATTTAGTTTGAATAATTTTTGAATTTTTTTTAAATTGTTTTAAAATTTATTTTGAGTTTCTTAATATTTTTTTTGAAGTAATATACCAGTTCAAACAGGTACTTCAACTCCACCAACTCCAACTCCACCTACACCAACTCCAACCGTCTTTCATTTTAGAGGTTAGAGTAAGTTTATTTTAGTAAATTTTTTTTTAGAATATTTTTTTTGGATTTTTAATATAATTTTAATTTTTTTTTGGAATTTGTTAATCTTTTTACTTAGAATTTTTCGAATTTTTTATTTTTGTTATTTTAGTTTTTTCTAAATTGTAAAATTTTTGATTAAAAGTAACAGCAACCACTGCCGAACTCCAGCTGCTGCATCCAGCTTCCAACCCCCAACTCAACTTTGTTTTATTGGTTTTTTTGAATTTTGTTTATTTAGATTATTAAATTTTTAGACGTTATTTGTTTTGAAATTAGATTATAAATTTTGAATTGCGCTGATTTGTTTTTATTTTTTTTATTTTTGAAGTCTCAATTTTTTTTTGAAAGCATAAATTTTTTTTTAACAGTTCTTGGAACTTCTTTTGTTTTTTTTTGAATCCTTAAGTTTTTGGTTTTCATCTCTTTTCGTTCGGTTTTCTTTAAGTCACTATGGCTTCCACTCCCCAAATCACCTTGGTCAACAGCAGTGCGGTATGTAATCTTTGCAGGCAGAAGATGGAAGGCCTAAGTGAGGCCCTGATTCTGCCCTGTGGCCATTCGTTCCATAAAAGGTGTTTCTGGATAACACCTTCGCTGTTAAAGGCATGCCCAACCTGCCAATACGTAATTCCATCTGATATCCTCGAAGCAGCCGCGGCTCCCACTTCACAGTCCAAAGGGGCAGTGAAGAAAGGATCTGCTCGTGAAAGATCGACTGCCCAACGTCTTAGAGACAAGGCAGCAGCCGCTTCCCTCACAGACAGCGATGGTCATGGCTGTATATACCGCAGAAGTCCCCGGTTCAAGGTGGGTGCTAACGGTAAAGCTACATCCAAACTACCGATAGCATATCACCCCACTTCAACGGTTCTCCGTGGAGCACCGAAACCAACCCAAGCGTTGGTTCCAAACCCCTTTTCGAAAGGAGCTGAGTTACCAGCTGGTCCTCCTCCATTACATACCTCTCGGGTAAGTTGGGAGGATGGCAGTGAAGACGAATTACATCCTCGTCAGAAGCATGTAAGAGAAAACGACAACTCCAAATTAAAGTCATCAAAAACACCACGTTCATCCCCACCACCAGTTACAACAGCTGATGACAATACTGATTACAGGAATCCTACCCTTCCGCCTGTGTCTGGGACTGTACGTAGTCCAAATTCTTCCGTCACCCAACAGACGATGGAAGCATGTATAAGGGCTAGTGAAGCCAATATTTTGCGGGTGTTGACGCAAGAAGTGGCTCGATTATCGATGTCACGTGGTCCAGCACCACCATCTCTCCATCCATCGAATGGCCAGTCATCTTTGGTGACTGCTGATCAGGCTAGATCCCAATTTATGCCCCCGGCAAATCAACAATTGCATCCACCTTCTGGGCCGCTCAACATCCAACCATTTGATCATCAGCTTAACGTCCCTAATAATCCGATGACTAATCAACAAGCTTCCCCAGTACGTCATCCACCCAGGTACAATATGTCAGCAGTCCCTACTCCTTCCATGTTCCAGCGTGAGTTTGTTCCTCCTGTGAACCTCACCTCTTCTAGATATCCACCCCAGGTTCATCCTCCCCCACCTCCTACCCAGAACAGTGGAACAGCTTCCACTGAAAAATATTCCAACACTATCCGGAATTGGAATGTAGTGTTCACCGGTCGACCTGACGGTCTAGAAGTTGAAGAGTTTATTTATCGAATTGGAGTCCTGAACCACAACTCTTTCCCCAATTCAACTGATATCCTTTCTCGTCACCTTCATCTTTTATTCGTCGATCGTGCTTCTGAATGGTTTTGGCGATATCATCGGCGGACCCAACAGCTTCATTGGCCAGACGTTTGTCAAGCTTTACGCGTAGAGTTCAAGGATCGTCGTTCTGACGATGAGATCCGAGAACTTATGAGATCCCGTAAACAACGAGCTGGTGAAACATTTGACGACTTCCTGCACGCTATACTTCGATTAACCGATAGATTGAACACACAGCTTAGTGACAGAGACCTATTGTCCCTGTTGAAAAACAACCTGAATGGGGACATTCGCAAGGACTTGATGTTCGTTCAAGTGTACAGCGTCGAACACCTGCGAGAGCTCTGTCGTGACCGAGAAAAGTTACTGGCAGATGTTAACTCTAGGTACAGACATTTTTCTTTTAGACCAGCACGGCATATCTCTGAGTTACCCTTCGAGGTCAATGAACCACAAGAAGAACCCGAAGTGTGTTCACTTAACCAAACATCCATTGCAAAACCTTTTTCAAAACCACCTAACTGCTGGAACTGTAAACGAGAAGGTCACATTCATCAAGACTGCACTGCAGCACGACGAGTTTTCTGTTTCGGGTGTGGAAAAGATGACACCTATCTACCCAACTGCCGTCGTTGTCAGGAAAACCGACGAGGGAGCGGGGTACCAAACCCACTTCCTCGCTCCCCGAACTCTTCAAACAGGGTCCAACTTCCGAAATAACCCCTCTTAAAGTTACAGACACCAATACTATTCTTCCAGTTCTAGACACCAACGTTCAATTATCTCTACCAGCTGAATATACATCTATCACACTCTCCATCCCAACGGTTGTAGAAGATGCTTCTCCTGTCGAATCAACCGTTGTTAACCTTTCGACAACCACAACGGAAAATAAACCGCAAATAACCATCCTCAAACGAGATCCAAGTAGCGTTATAACTCCACCTGTTCTGCCTTTTAAGTCACATAAGCAGCGACTTCAAGATTACTTAGCTGCCAGGTCCAGAATATTCATTGATGCCATTGGAAATACCAAATCTCCATCGAGATCCACTCTTCGAATGCGTCGTTTTTGGCGTATTCGCAAATCATTTCGTTCTAAAACAATCTCTTCAATTTTTACACTTTCAAATGATCTAAGGTATCATGCCAAGGTTGAATTATTGAATCAAACTCGGATTGGACTGCTGGACAGTGGAGCGTCTATCAGTGTCATCGGTGGTGCATTCGCACAAGAAATGGTGCAAACTCCCCATCTTCTTACTCGCTCTACAGCTAAGATCAAAACTGCAGACGGTACCAGCCAAAAAGTTATTGGCTGTGTTACTACTAAAGTTTCCTTTAAGGGCCGCAGTAAGTCCCTTGATCTCTATGTCATCCCTTCTCTTACCCAGGATTTATATCTGGGTATTGATTTTTTTAAAACGTTCAAACTATTAGATCAAGTTCTTTTGGCATCTTCTTTAGATTATTCTATTGGATCAATTTCCACCAACCTTTCTTCCGACGAAGATGATCAGCTTCAGGATGCGATTCAGCTTCTTCCGTCATTTTCTAAAATGGGTTTAGGTCAAACACATGTGCTTGAACACATCATTGATGTTGGCGACGCTGTCCCCATCAAACAAAGACACTATCCCATATCACCAGCAATAGAGAAAATGATGGGAGATGAGCTGGATCGTATGCTGGCGCTGGGTGTCATCGAAGAAAGTTACAGTCCTTGGAGCTCGCCAGTGGTCCTAGTACGCAAACCTGGTAAGGTTCGTTTATGTTTGGACTCCCGTAAGGTTAATACCGTCACCAAGAAAGATACATATCCCCTTCCCCAAATAGATGGAATTCTAAGTCGCTTACCTCAAGCCAACTTCATCTCCAGCTTGGATTTGAAAGATGCCTTCTGGCAAATATCTCTCGAAAAATCGTCCAGAGAGAAAACAGCTTTCACTGTTCCTGGTCGGCCGTTGTACCAGTTCGTTCGAATGCCGTTTGGACTGTGTAACGCGCCCCAAACAATGACGAAATTAATGGATCAAGTCATCCCTCCCCATTTAAGGTCCTGTGTCTTTGTATATTTAGATGATCTTTTAATTGTTACTGACACCTTTTTAACCCATATAGATGTTCTGAAAGAAGTCGCCAAGTGCCTAAGACTTGCAAACTTGACGATAAATGTTGAGAAAAGTAATTTCTTAATCCCGGAAGTTAAATACTTGGGGTATGTAGTAGGTAGAGGTGTATTAAAAATCGACGAAGATAAAACCGCCGCAATTGCTGAGTTTCCCGTGCCAACCACGGTGAAACAGATTAGAAGATTCTTAGGCATGGCTGGTTACTACCGTCGATTTATTTCTGCGTTCGCCTCACTAACGGCACCAATTTCGGATTTGTTAAAAAAATCTAATAACAAATTAGTGTGGACCCCCGAAGCTGATGTGGCCTTTAACTCGTTAAAGAAAGCATTGACCTCAGCACCAGTTCTGGTGAATCCAAACTATTCCGAGCCGTTTATCCTACAATGCGACGCGAGTAATGATGGTGTGGGTTGTGTATTGGTACAATTGGACAAAGAGGGTATTGAACATCCTATAGCCTATATGTCCAAGAAACTGAACTCAGCTCAACGAAATTACTCGGTCAGCGAAAAGGAATGCCTTGCTGCAATCCTAGGTATCAAGAAATTCCGAGCGTGGTAAGCTAAACGTGGTTCCAGATGCTCTTTCGCGAATGTTCTCCATCGATGCGGTTACCGAGGACAAAATTGGTAATTTTAATCTTGATTTAAAATCCCCAGCTTTCATCAGTGACAATTACCTTAAATTGGTAAAGATAGTCAGTGATTCCAACGGTTCTCTTCCTGATTTACGTACGTCCGATGGACTAGTGTACAAAAAACTTAATTTCTCACCGAGTGATGTGACACCGGAAGGTGAAAATTGGAAGTTGTGGATTCCTGAAGAGTTGACAACCAAGTTGATTTCCCAGGCCCATGATCCTCCTACCTCTGCACATGGTGGTGTTGCGAAAACATTGTATCATCTACGTCGATTCTATTTTTGGCCCCGGATGGCCACACAAATTAAATCCTATGTCTCTCAATGTGACGTGTGTAAGACTGTCAAAGCACCTAACACCGTGCTTCGTGCTCCTATGGTGACGTCACTCAAATCTGAAAGACTCGGCCAACGGTTATATATTGATATAATTGGTCCTTACCCCCGAACTAAGTCTGGTCATATAGCTATTTTGATTGTCTTAGACCATCTTACTAAGTTCCCGTTTCTTCTTCCCTTACGGAAACTCACCGTCAAGCCTATCTGCAAACTGCTAGAAACTAATGTGTTCCATGTTTTTGGTTGTCCCGAAACAATTGTCTCAGACAATGGGTCGCAGTTTAAATCTAAATTGTTTGAAACCTTTCTTTCAAGGTATGGGGTCAACCATACCTTTACAGCTTTATACTCCCCTCAAGCTAACGCATCCGAGCGAGTGAACAGAAGTGTCATCGCTGGATTACGTGCGTACTTGACCGAAGACCATACTCGGTGGGACGTGCATCTTAGTGAAATCGCATGTGCTCTTCGATGTTCTGTACATCAAACTTTAGGTTGTTCCCCCTATTATGCTTCCTTTGCGCTGCCCATGATTACTCATGGTACGTCTTATTCTTTACTTCGACGCTTTAATTGTCTGGACGAAAATGGGGAAAACCTTGTTCGTTCAGATCAATTATCAAAGATTCGCACCCGAATTCAAGATCTGACCGCTGAAGCCTTTGTTCAAAATGCAGCGCGCTAGAATTTGCGTTCTCGAAAACGTGCTTTCGTACCCGGTGATATCGTTTTCCGTCGAAACTTCATATTAAGTGACGCTGGTAAACAGATAAGTGCCAAACTGGCACCTAAATTTGTTAAAGCCAAAGTTATCCGGTTGGTTGGTAACGCCTCATATGAACTGGAGGACCTTATTTCTCGACGATGTGAAATATACCATTCCAAAGACGTGCGTCAATAGATACCACCTTTCCTCTAGTACTCATTGACTTCCTACAATCCGAAAAATCCTGTTTTCTGTATATTGGTTTTCTTGTCTTCATTTAGTTTTCGGCCATATATTTTTTTTTGTCTCGCCCGGCTAGCTCAGTGGGTAGAGCCTGAGAATCTTTCTCGGGGTTTGGGTTCGAGCCCAGCTCCCACTTCCTTCCTTACTTTTTCATACGATTCTCAGGACGAATGTAGTCAGCCGGACTTCCTCCTTTCGTCCTGTCCTGTAATGGGCAAGATTTTAAATTTTGGGTGTACTTGCATTTTCCATCCTATAGTAATATACTATAGATCTTAAATTTTTCACTAACTTTTCAACCGGTTTGTGTAACAACACAACTGGTTAAACATTCCAACGTACATCCAACACTTCCGGTAATAAGCTGTTTTTTTTATTAATTTTCTACATATTTTTTTACTTAAATATGAAAGAAATGTAAGAATTAATAGAATAAAAGAAAATTTATGCTGACGAAATTTTTTTTTGTGCGAGGAAAATTTTTATTAATTGTTTTTTTGAATTATTAGTTAGTTGGTTGTTGGCAGTGGAAAGTTAATGGGTTTGGCAAGTGGCAACGAGAAGTGGTATTTTTTTTAATTCTGGAGTTTTTTTGTTTGGGAGTTGGATAGTGAGTCGGGAGGAACTGGAGTGGTGGTTTTATTGTTTTAAAGTTTAAATATTGGCCAGAAAAAAGCCAGTAAAATTTATGCCAACTCAATTTAAAACTTGGAAATTAGTAGTATCAAAGTTTGTTTAGTTCTGTTTATGGTTAGTTACTAATAAAAAGTGAAAGTTATTATAGTCTCAACAAACGAAAAAAAAAACAAACTCACTAGTTAACCATAAGTTGTCAAAAATTAAATAAAATTAAATAAAAATTAAATTAAATAAAAACACATGTGAAAAATTATATATGTTTTTTTTAATAAAAAAAATATCCAGTGGAAAATGGTTTTTGTTTGTTGGAGTTTCGATTTCCGTGTTAGAAGTGTAAGAAATAAAGTGCAGTGACCCTTCCAGGTCAATGACGGAGCGCTATTACGTATTGGCTAATAGCACATTTGGGGTCCGTTGCCAAAACTGTGCTACTTCATTATAAACCGTAGGCAGTCAAATAGAGGTTTGGGGCCTGAATTTTGTTGTATACCAGCGTGGAATGGATTATTCATATCTATAGTAATCCCATCAACCTGCCAAGCATCCGATAAATGTCTACAGGATAATCAAGATAAAAGGTAACATAGAACATTTATTTATTATTAAGGTTGATACAACACAATAATTGAAAAAAACCACAGTGAATTAATATGAATTGTTAGGGTAAATAAGTTAGGGGAGAGTTGTTAAATGGCAGATCTCCCTTCTGGAGATCTGGGTGGTGATGTTTAAGGCACGCTTCGTTTGTTTTTTTTTTATCTTAAATTTTCTTGTTAGTGAGGTTGGTCTAGAACCTTCGCTCTATGAGCTAGCGCAGGGTTTAATGGCGTGCAAGACCAAATGGTAGACCTTCACGGTCTACCAGAATAAACCTCGCATTACACTATCTTCTAGATAAAGATATCTGTCAGATAATTAAAAATTGGTTTTCTTCACTAAAACCTCTGGTTACATATCTAACAGATAACTATTCTGTATAGGATTGTAGTTAACGATATTATCGACACTAAATATAGCTGTGAAGTGAGTTTATTTTCAATAAATGCATGTCAAATATGAATTATTTTCAAAACTTGTAAATGTGAGAAGTTTAAAACTAATAAAAAAGGAATTAGAAAATAAAAACAAACATAAAATAACATTTAATGTGCTATAAACTCAACCTTTTCGAAAAAATTAATTGAAATACCCCAAATCCAGCCTTCAGGAGCTCAGGTGTAAGAGCTAAATTTTTCCTTTGTTGTTAATGGTATAGCATCGGCTATTAGTGCTACTCGTCTGACTTTGTGTCAAATTCAGGTACACTGTTCGGATGACTTTTTTTTTTTAGAAAACTCAGAATTTAGAATAGTAAGGAAAATGCCATTTTAATATTTTTAAGACTACGTAAGTTCTCTAGAGTAGATTACGATTATTTTTAAAGGGCCTTGAAGTCCTTAGAAGCTTCTAAGATTTTTTTTAAAAACTCTGAAAATGAGACATATTTACAATCAATACTGAAACCACAATACAACTGAGAAATTTATTTCAAAAGGAACATGCCAGATAAAGATTGATATAATATTTATATATGCTGGTGAATCTTCTATCAAATTTGCAATTTTGTTTTTATCCACCATACTTAGTTAGTTTTATAAATATAAATTTCAATATATATTTAACAATTATGTCAAACTTTTATTCATATCTGCTAGATATCTGGCATTAAATAACATAAAATAAGCTTATCTGTTAGATAAGCCATATCCGAAGGTGAAGAAAACCGATTCTGTTAGATATCTTTTAGATAAAGTTATCGACAACTTATCTAGAACTGAAGAAATCGGGCATTAGTAAAATTTTCTATCGAAAGTTTCTGCTATTCTTCTATTTTTTGTATGAAATTTTAAAACTGGAAAATAAAATTTCATAAAAAAATAGAATAGCAGAAATTTTTGATAGACGATTTTACGGAATAGACCCCAATGTCGCTGAAACATTATTGTATTTTTTAAATAAAATATATTGTGTAGTAGGAATTACAAAATGTGTCACAACAAAACAAACAAAAAATAAAACCATGTGACGTGTCACAACCAACAACACATAAAAACAAAAACAACATACGTTCTAAGGCGTTGATGGAAGCAAATTTGTTTAAATATGTGTTTTTTGTTAATAACTGTTTTTAAAGAATGGACAAATAAACAATAAATCTTTACACATAATAAAATATGACATAGGCCAATATTTGATGATAGCATGACGGAAATAAGAATAAAAAAAAAATGTAAAATGCAAATTTTTTAAAAAACAAATTTGCAAACAAAACTAAAATATAATTACCAATAATCAAGCATACTGCTTGATCGTGTGACGCATTGACTTCCTCATGATTAAAATCTAGATATATAAAATTATATGAAGGCTTGATTCTTCCACGAAGCTATAGCGTTCTATCATGCAGTCTGCAGGGTGTTTAGATTGCGGGTACTGTTGTATGTACTATTTTAAGGTTTTTCTTTAATATGTATATTTAATTATGATAAATTTTAAATTATAATTTATGAGTATCGCGCCAAACTTAAAAATTAAATTAAAATCAATGTAGCCGTTTGAAAAACTTTATTACAAATATCCATGACAACTCACAGCATGATAAACAAATAATAATTGTAATTTGAAAACTGTTTTGTTTTTAGCATTTACAGAAATTTTTCAAAAAAATTTTGTCTTTGATGAAAAGATGAACTCATCGTTTTTTCTGGAAGAAGATATTTTAAATGTTCTTCAGGCTCAGGCATTAATATCCAGTTAACTGAAAAGTCTAAGGAGAGATATGATATGGTATTTGGTAAAATTTACAATGATTCGTAATTGCAGAAAACTCAAATCAATCGATGAGGTCATTAACAAGACAATAGATCATATAAATGACACAGTTTGTCATTTACCACATTGGAGTTGGTCAGTTATTGACCAGTTCCTGTTATTAACAAACAATAGTTAAAATTAAAACAAAAATGAACCGCATTCGTGATACACTAAAGTGTAAAAAATGGCTTGCTTGTAACAGCAAAACAAGTGATAAGAAAATTTCAGAAATTGCGAACTGATAAGAAGACAATTTTGTATGTTGCGAGCTGCAATTTTCGCTCGCATTTCAATTGCGTTTTATAAAGTTGTTATAAAAGTTTTGCGACGAAGCAGAAGAAATAATTCACAATCAATACGTATAAAACATACACGCAAAAAATAAGGTATTATACCCTGATGCCACTCGTCATAATGAGTAATGATAATCATAGTTAAAGTTGACATTTCTCAATTATGCGCAACTAGAAAGATCAGACAATTGTAAGGAATACCAAAAATTTTAATAAATTTTGACTTCAATTTTTGTTATTCATGATATGGTATCCCAAGCAGAAATTAGTTAGGAAAAGCCTGAATACAGTCAGGGTGTGATCAGGTCTTGGTCAGTCCAGAAAGGGCAAGCCTTATTAGGGCAATCTGATGTGTCCCCGTTTCGGGCCTGATTTACAATACCCTTTTAGGGTTAACCTTATTTGAATATATCAGGCCCTGATTTGTTTTTCGTATTCGACCCCTAGCTGAAATTACAATTGCTTAAAATTCACTAGAGTATTATTATCCATTTGAAAAATATACAGTTAAAATCGTTTCATGTTGATGTTTAGTTTTAGTTATCGCTTCTTGCCCGAAAGATCATGATAACAGTGATTAGGTGGTATATGTTTTAATTTTTTCCATGGTAATTTTTTTATTTAATTTAATTAATTTATTTATTAATATATATCAGGCTCTGTGATGTGTCACAAAAAACAACACACAAAAGCCACATAAAAACAAAAACAACATACGTTCTAAGGCGTTGATGGACGCAAATTTGTTTATTTGTGTTTTTTGTTAATTTTTTTTAAAGAATGGACAAATAAACAATAAAACCACCTTACACATAATAAAATATGACATAGGCCAATATTTCACGATAGCATGACGGAAATAAAAATAAAAAAAGTAAAATGCAAATTTTTTAAAAAACAAATTAGCAAACAAAACTAAAATGTAATTGCCAATAATCAAGCATATACTCCTTGAAAAGTAAGAAAAAATACGAAGTCAATTAATAACGCTTGGGTAGAAAGTATTTCATTTCCTTGCGTAGCGCCATGTACATTTAAAGAATGGGCGATTAGACCGATATGAAGCTTTCTACTGAGGTATGATTACTATTTTTGTCGATTTTGGTTAAGGCTTGATGATTTTTAGGATGTGATTTCGGTTACAGTTTGATTATTTTTGAAATGTGGTTTTGGTTTTGACGATTTTTAGAATATGGTTTTGTTTTACTGTTTTAATGAGGTTTTCTTGTCTTTTCGGTTTTGGTTTTGAAATAGCTGTTTGCATACCTGTTTATACTACTATGTTGATGAGTGGTTGATTCATAAATTCTACGAAGGACAAAAACCACGATGGATATTGGAGAATGAATGAAAGATATCTCTGAATTTAAGATAAATTTAACATGCTTGAGATAGGATTGGCTTAATTAAATTAATCTTATATATAAGACACAGAACACTAATGTGAAGTTAAAATGTTACATTTTTCTTGAAAATGACGAATTCATTTTTAGCAAAACACTTTTCTATTGGAATAATTTGAAAATAGCAGTTGGAATGACGTATAATCCATAGGTTTAATTTATATAAGTACTTTGAAAATACCGATCGAAAGATTGAAGGTATTGGTCCGAGAATAAAATAAATATAAACGAATAATTTCATTAATTTAATATGTATAGTAGTAAATAATTAATTATGTATATGTCGTTTGACATCAAAATATTGCAATTGAACGAAACTTCTATCCTATGAAATATTGAACCTTTACAACCTTACACGCAACACCTTTCCACCGTTTTGCGGTTGCCAGCGATCCATGTATCCATGTCTTTCAGGGATCTCCTAAGCTTCGATAACATGCAGCAGCTACCAATGGTAGAAAGTTGCTCAATAATTTTATCGTTTATAATGCAGGAGTGTAACATGTAAGTAGTACTAGGGGCTCTTCTGAATTTCAAAAAGAAAAATACATTGCTAGAATCAGAGCCAGTAAGCGAGTGACATATCAACGGGTGAAGGAGATACACCTCAAGTCTCAACCAAATTTAGCAGTAAGTAGAACGAATGAATATGCGGAACTTTTACGTGAGAGAAAATTTCAGCAACAAAAGAAAACTGAATTAACCCATAACACTACTTTAGGCAAACAACTACAGTAACAAGCTCAACAATTACATGTATCTAAACAAGGAGAACAAAACAAACTACCATTACAAGAATTAAATTTAAATCAAACAAATGTGGAAACAGAACAAATATAAATCAAGAGATACCATTACCAAACCAAGGAAGTACATTCTTGTTGAGTTCAATCCAACCAAAACCAAATTATGTCGTCTTTCGCGGCTGGGAGCTACATGAAGATTGTCACACCAATATTCAAATACCCCTTTGTAGAAGAATTTCTTTTCAGAACGATTATTTTAATAGGAATGTTAATTGGAATTCATTGCCCATTTCCGTTTTTCTTGATGCATTCAAATATTAGACATTATCAAAAAATGTCCATCACTATTTAAAACAATTGGCCTAACTATTATGACTAAAAATATCCTCATTCCTTTCATTTATCCTATGGCGTATATTAAAACTAAAAATTTCAAATTCAAATATCTAATCTTGTAGTTAAGAAATTGTAAAACAAAGTTTAGTTTAAGTTTCGTTTTTCAAGAAAAATGTTGGATTTTTCCTCATTCAGTTTTTATTTTCTCTGTTGCTATAAAAAATTAATTAATTCATATTCATGATTACTTAAATTAATATTAAAGAAATATTATAATCATTTATTTTAGATTTTTGAGATCAATTAAACTCAAGTAAGTAAAGAAGTAATTGGAATTTTTTCAATTCAAAGGTATGGTTTGAAGTTTTTCAGAAAAAAACTCCAATTCAGATTTTTCGTGTTTCGGATCGGATTCGAACCTACCCTCGTCAGTGCCCGGCTCGAATCCTTAGGCAGACACGCTATCGATTACGCCGTTGAGGCGATGACAATTTCAAAGTTGAAACTTCTTCATCACTTATTTATTTTACTTAAGTTGAATTTTTCCACTGTCATTAGACTCCATATTATGGAAATGTTTTTACATTATATGGGATTTTTGCATTAAATTTCTAGACAATACTTTTGTGTGAATTCATAGAATGGGGAACATTTCTATTCTAATTAACATCCTAAGTCACGTTTTGTATAGTCATTATTGATTGTTTCCAATCAATGTGAAATCAATGGCTGACACTTGGTCAATTTGCAGTTCTATATGTATTAACATTAGACTACATTAAGGGAATTTAAATTTTATTTTAGATTTTTGAGATCAATTAAACTCAAGTAAGTAAAGAAGTAATTGGAATTTTTTCAATTCAAAGGTATGGTTTGAAGTTTTTCAGAAAAAAACTCCAATTCAGATTTTTCGTGTTTCGGATCGGATTCGAACCTACCCTCGTCAGTGCCCGGCTCGAATCCTTAGGCAGACACGCTATCGATTACGCCGTTGAGGCGATGACAATTTCAAAGTTGAAACTTCTTCATCACTTATTTATTTTACTTAAGTTGAATTTTTCCACTGTCATTAGACTCCATATTATGGAAATGTTTTTACATTATATGGGATTTTTGCATTAAATTTCTAGACAATACTTTTGTGTGAATTCATAGAATGGGGAACATTTCTATTCTAATTAACATCCTAAGTCACGTTTTGTATAGTTTTGTATTGATTTCACATTGATTGGAAACAATCAATAATGACTATACAAAACGTGACTTAGGATGTTAATTAGAATAGAAATGTTCCCCATTCTATGAATTCACACAAAAGTATTGTCTAGAAATTTAATGCAAAAATCCCATATAATGTAAAAACATTTCCATAATATGGAGTCTAATGACAGTGGAAAAATTCAACTTAAGTAAAATAAATAAGTGATGAAGAAGTTTCAACTTTGAAATTGTCATCGCCTCAACGGCGTAATCGATAGCGTGTCTGCCTAAGGATTCGAGCCGGGCACTGACGAGGGTAGGTTCGAATCCGATCCGAAACACGAAAAATCTGAATTGGAGTTTTTTTCTGAAAAACTTCAAACCATACCTTTGAATTGAAAAAATTCCAATTACTTCTTTACTTACTTGAGTTTAATTGATCTCAAAAATCTAAAATAAAATTTAAATTCCCTTAATGTAGTCTAATGTTAATACATATAGAACTACAAATTGACCAAGTGTCAGCCATTGATTTCACATTGATTGGAAACAATCAATAATGACTATACAAAACGTGACTTAGGATGTTAATTAGAATAGAAATGTTCCCCATTCTATGAATTCACACAAAAGTATTGTCTAGAAATTTAATGCAAAAATCCCATATAATAATCATTTATGTTTTAAATGCTGTTGAAAATTGTATATACTATTTTACGGATGTCAATTAAATATTTACATTATATGTGAAAAATTTGCATATTTCTAATTTACAATTTATACGAAATAATTCCCAATTTCTAATCATGGATTTCTCTATGAGCTTTAATGAAGAGTTATCAAATTCAACTTCTTGTAAATAAACAAACGAGTTAAGCTTATATCAAAATTATTATACAAAGGGAAAATAAGTTAAATAATTTCGTGCTAAACATGCCCAATTAATTAGTGAAAATAAAAAAACTATAAAATTCTCAGTGCAAAATAAACACCGAAATAATTCTTTATCAAAACCAAATTTACATATTTCAAGCTCAGTGTCATATATTAAATTTATTCAGTAATTTTATGTATCCATCCATGTATCAATCATCCATACAAATGTTTTCACTTTTCAGAAAAATTAAATCATCCTCAAAAATGTAAAATTGATTTTTTCTTAATTCATCAATTTATCTTTTGAGTATCAAAATTGAACTCTTTCAAAAGATAAAATCATAAAAGTCTCAAAAGATAAAATCATAAAAGATGCTCAATTTGACGAAACAAATTTTGGAAAAAAGAGTTCAGTTTATCTTTTTTATTTTGTTTGTACAAACAAAAGGAGTATCAATTTTTTTTAAAATTTTTAATTGTTGATGAACTACTTAAAGTGTTAATCTAATGAAAATTTTTTGATTAAAAGACTTCTTATACACTTTAATAATATTTTATTTTTCTAAATATATTTTCTGTCTCTAAGAGTTCTTCTTCAGAGAATGAATTCTGATTTCTGGAAATCAGAATTCATTCTCTGAAGAAGGTCTCTTAGAGACAGAAAATATATTTAGAAAAATAAAATAATATTAAAGTGTATAAGAAGCCTTTTAATCAAAAAATGTTTATTAGGAGTATCAATCTTTCGTTCAAACGAAAATATGAGTGATCAAAAAGGCTTAGATTAAAAAATTTTCTCAAAATAAAATTTCACAAAACACATGTCTGTAAATATATGTATGTAATTGGTGAATTTTTGAGATCAATCAACTGAAGTAAGTAAAGAAGTAATTGGAATTTTTTCAATTCAAAGTTATGGTTGGAAATTTCTCGGAAAAAAACATCATTTTTCATTTTTCGTGTTTCAGATGAATTCGAAAACCTTCCTCCTCAGTGCCTGGTTCGAATCCTAAGGCAGACATGCAATCGATTACACCGTTGAGGCAATGACAATTTCGAAGTTGAAACTTCTTTATCACTTATTCATTTTCCTTAAGTTGAATTTTTCCACTGTCATTAGATTTCATATTATGGAAATGCTTTTACCAGAGAAAGAAGATTATCATTTTTCTAAAGATTTAAATTTATCATGAAAAAGCAAAATCGAAAATTATTTAAATATAAAATTCATTTGAGTGAGGAAATTTTTTTTTGTTGAATTCTTTTTTTCATATCTTTCTTCTACTCATTCGCAAAAGATCAACAAAAAATTTCGGATAAACGAAGATCGATTGCGTGTCTGCCTTAGGTTTCGAACCAGGCACTGAGGAGGAAGGTTTTCGAATTCATCTGAAACATGAAAAATGAAAAATGATGTTTTTTTCCGAGAAATTTCCAACCATAACTTTGAATTGAGAAAATTCCAATTACTTCTTTACTTACTTCAGTTGATTGATCTCAAAAATTTCCCAATTACATACATATATGTATTTACAGACATGTGTTTTGTGAAATTTTATTTTGAGCAAATTTTTTAATCTAAGCCTTTTTGGGTTTGTTAGTAATTTGATATACAATTAAAATTAAATAAATTGGTTGCTAAAAAAATTTAGAAAAGATCACCATACAAAAATTATTTAAATTTAACGATTTTCTTAAAAAATATTTTACAAAACATATGTATATTTAGCAATACGATAGATCAAATACAACTGAAAAAAAAAATGTTTTGTCGAGCAACAATTCCACTCTCAAGCAAAAAAGTTCTACTTTATTTATTTGTTTATTTATTTATTTAATTATATATAATAAATTACAAGTAGGGTACTCCTCTCAGAAGTTACAAACAACTGTAGGGCCCTTTCTATGTATGTAGTTTTTATTAAAAAAAAAAAATTATTTACAATAAATAAATTTGATTAGGTATATAAAAAATTAAAATATATTATATTAAATTAATTAAAGTAATAATTTATGCATTGTTTATTTATTATTTATGAAACATTTATTTATTTATGTTTTTATAAATTTAAATTTATAAATTGCATTATAAAATTTCATCTTATAAAAGTTTGGGTTGGGTGATATCCAAATGTGTTCTTAAAAGTTTTTTAAATTGATTTGATGACGTAAAGTCAGTCCTTAAAATACATGAATGGCTATTTTCTATTCATGTTCAATTACATTTCTATCATACAAATAATTAATTTTTTTTTTAAAAAAAAGGGCGTGACGAATTGATTGATTGAATTGATTTCAAAAAATTATAACTTTTTAAAAATTCCAAAAATTGTAATCAATTCCAAAAATTGTCTCAAAATTTTAAAAATACTCCAAAAATTATTACAAAATAAAAATTGAAACAAAAAAAAAATTGAAAAGTTATAACAAAATCAAAAATTCAAACTTTTTTCAAAATTCTTAAAATATTGCAAAAATTGTTCAAATATTTGATCTTTTTCAAAATTCTAAAAATATGTCAAAAATTATTACAAAATAAAAAATTTAAAGTTTTTCCGAAATTCTAAAAAATTGTAACAAAATCAAAAGTTTAAACTTTTTTCAAAATTCTAAAAATATGTATTCCAAAAATTATAATAAAATCAAGAATTTAAACTTTTTTCTAAATTCTAAGAATATTCCAAAAATTAATCGAAAATCAAAGATTGAAATTTCAAAATTCCAAAAATATTGCAAACATTATAACATAATCAAAAATTCTAATTTATTTTCCAACTGTTACTTGAAACTGGATAGAACCATATTCCATGTCCAATTTCATGTCATAAATATAATTAATTTTATGTTTTTCAAAAACATTGGTTAAAAAATGAAATTCATGCTTTTGACACACTTATAACGATTTTTTTTGACAAGCTTATAACACAATAATCAAGGTACTGGTCTTACATACAGATGCCGATCATCAAGATTTTTCCAGATTCAAAGTTACTACAAATGAAAATCAACGTTTTTTATGCAAAAAATATGAAAATTGGCACACTTAATGATTTTTTCGACACACGCCCGGTACAGTTGTCGGACCCATAGTCTTTTCGGTTATTACTATTAACGTTAACCAAAAAAATGTTTGAAATCGTTCCAATAGTTGTTTTGTTTTCGTCGGTTGTGACGGTCGGCCGGCCGGCAGACAGACGGACATTTTTTGCGTTTTTAGAATTGTTATGACCTAAAACGTCAAGAAATGCCAAAAAAGTGGTGGTGAGATTTTCAATTTTGGATCGAGATTGTAATATGTACTTTGGTCTTCAGACCGAAGTAATATTTTTTGTTTCACTAGCGTTTATCCGTCAAACGATTTTCGTGAAAAAGTTTTAAGAATAGTTCTATCTGGTTTTTCCATTTACGTTCTTTCTATTTTTCTATTTTTCATCCTAGCTCTTTGGGACTCTGTTCAAAAGCGTGCTATACGAATTGTTGGAGATCGAAATTTAACATTAAATCAATTACAATCAATCATTAACATTAATTTATAAATATTGTCACCAGTAGTGCTCGGATGAAATCAGATCCATAATGCCTCAGACATATACTTTTGTCTGAGGCATTATGGATTATGGCATTAAACTGTCGAGATTACTCACTGTCATAGACTATGACATAGTATCGTAATGAATTTTTTTGTGCGTACATCGTACAAATGAAATGCTTTGCCCGAATCAATAGTCTCGAGTGCCTTCAATCCACAAACATTTATTTATTTATTTATTTATATCTTTTCACATTCCCTTATAATTACAACATATTAAATTGCAATTTTAAAACAATTTTAAATTTAGAACAAAACCAATTAACATTTAGAAAAAAATTAATATAAAATTGATTATAACATTAAGATATTAATAAAGAAAATGGGAATGAAAATTAGGAAATTTCTGTGATCTAAAATTAGATCAATGGCAAAATTCCCTTCCAAAATTCAAGTGACATTGTGTAGTGGGGCAAAAATCCATTATTAGATTACTTCCAAGAAAAAAAAAATTTTAAATGAATATTTAAACAACAGCAGAAAAAAAATATGGATGCATATAAAAGTATTGCAAATATAAATCAAAACAAATAAGAGGAAAGGCACACCAACTGAATAAGAAAAAAAAAACAACAACAATTAAAAAAAAACAAAAGAAAAGAAAAGCAAAGAAAATGCAGTATAACAGATATTAATATTACCAAGAGAACAAAAAAAATTACAGTGAATTAATGAGAAAAAAAAATAATCGTAACAAATAATATATAAGAATCAATGAATTTGTACAACTTTCCTTATTAGCAATAAAACTGTGCAAACACCCAAAAAAACAAAAATAAATGAAAATTAACGAGCTGCTGATAAAAGATTCTGTACTGTATTCTTTCTGATTTAACAGCTACTTCCACAAACATTTTAAAAAAAGTTTTAAATTATTTATATTTTTAATATCAATTGGTAGCTTATTAAAAATATTAGGCCCACTAAACAAGAAAAACTTTCGAAAATGTTCACATCTTGTCAAAGGTAGGTTAAAATTTAAATTTCTCAATCTTAGTCTTAATCTTTCCAAACTCCTATTACTACTTCGAAAAAAAAATAATTTAAGGCATTTAAAAATATATAAATACTGCAAAAGCAAAGGTAATATTTTCAATTGTCTGAACAATGGCAAAGATCTTTCCAGTCTATTTTTTCTTAAAATTATCCTACAACAAATACAATTTTCTGTTAACATTTATTATATGTATATTTGTAGAGATTATTCAAATGACAAAATTTAATCGAGAGTCAACCCAAACACCAAGGTACTTGAAAGTATCAACATTTTGCAATAAGATGCAGTTATTTGAACACATTGAAAAAAGAGGACAGTTAATACTAAAAATATAATTAAAGCAGGATGAACAATATACAATGTCAAAATTCGGAATTAAGCCACTGTATTTTAAAAAACCTAGTTTTTGTTTTTGAACTTAACACTATATAATGTACATCAAACCACCGACGAACCAAAAGTAAATCACTATTCATGTCTTCAGCAATATCTTCAAATGAATTACCATTATAACAAATACCAATATCATCAGCAAAAGCTATCATACTCCCCTTGAAAGGTAAAGAAAAGATAGAATTAATGTGAACTAGAAACAACACTGGGCCAAGAATAGAGCCTTGTGGAACACCTGATTTCAGTGGCTGTTTCTCACTTAATGTATTTTAATTTTAACTATCTGATGGCGATTAGACAGGTATATGAACTAAACCAATGCAAACAGACACCTTGCACACCAGCATGTTCCAGTTTATTTAACAGGAGTTTATATTTTACTAAATCAAATGCCTTAGTCATATCAAGAAAATTTGTACCAACACATACATTATTATTTATACTAGGAGGGCCCGGCGTGCTTCGCTACGCTTATAAATAAAGCTTTTGCGTAGACATTTTGTTGTCGTAGAAGCAATGATTTCAAAAAGTGGTAATGAGAAATGCTAGCATATAATTTTTCTTTTTAAATTTAATTTAACCAAATTTAATTTAAAATTTCAAAGATTTCAAAAAGTGGTAATGAGAAATGCTAGCATATAATTTTTAATATTTTTCTTTTTAAATTTAATTTAACCAAATTTAATTTAAAACTGAGAGCTCAACTTAAAAAGGACATGCTGGAATGTCTGGACCGATTCAGTGTTGAATTCCGAACTAGACTGAAGTCAGTTCAAGATGTAGCTTCATTGTTCGAGATTGTGCAGACAAACACTTAGCTTTTGGCGAACAGTGAAGAGTTGAAATTATCTGTATCAAAATTTAACTGTTTTTACGATGAGGTATCGGCAACAGAACTTCTCATAGAGATACAAAGGTTGAGGAGGCATTTAAAAGCGGCCAATGTTACAGTTTCTAACTGGGTGTACCTAGACTTTTTGAAATTCATCGTAGAATGGGATTTTTCAGAATTTCTTCCAAATCTTACGGTCGCACTAAAGTTATTCATGACTATTAGTGTATCAGTGGTTTCGTGTGAGAGGAGTTTCAGCAAATTAAAATTAATTAAAAACTACTTGCGGGCAACAATGACCCAATGTTTTTTGAAGATGGCCGCTGAATGAAGTAGACGTGAAAGTCGTGGAGCAATAATTATTTAAAAAAATTAAATTTTAGTAATCGAATATGATTAAAAAATTAGTAATGGTTATTTAAAAATTGTTTTTTAGTAATCGAATATGATTAAAAATTATTTGAAACATAGTTTACAAACATTTAAAGGGATATATTTTTCTCCTTATTAAAATAAAACAATGGTGTCGTTCAAATTAAAGTGATATTACTTCAAAAGATTATTAACTCAATATACTCAATGGTTATTACTTAAAAATCTAATTCAAATAAATCTAAATATGTAATAAAAATTGGTCAAATAGTGCCGTTTTAAGTTTTTCTCATTATTAAAATAAAACAGTATTATTGATCAGCTGTTTGTTGAAAAAAGCATAATAAATTATTAGCAATAAATTTTATTTGGTAATCAAAATAATTGAAATAAAGACTTTATTTGATCTTTTAAATTCTAAAATACGGTGTCGTTTATGGTGTCGTTTAAATTAAAGTGAAATTATTTCAAAAGTTTATTAACACAATTTACTCAATGGTATTTGAAAAAAAAGTTATTATTTGATATGTAGTATACATTACAAGTGAAAAACCTATTAAAACTTAGCAACACAAGTGTCTAACAGTATTACATTACTTAGGTTATTACTTAAAAATCTAATTCAAATAAATCCAAATAAATGACAAAATTGGTCAAACAGTGCCGTTTTAAGTTTTTCTCATTATTAAAATAAAACAACGGTATCGTCAATAATAAACAGGATTGTATTGTTGATCAGCTGTTTGTTGAAAACAAAGCTAATAAATTATCAGCAATAAATTTTATTTGGTAATCAAAAATAATTGAAAGAAAAACTTTATTTGATATTTAAAATTCTAAAAATACAAGTGATAAACTGTTCAAAACAACTTAAAACAATTATATAAACCAGTATTATATTATTTATCTTATTACCAAAATTTACTTAAATTTGAAATTAAAATAAATCAATCAAATTTTTCTTAAACATTCTTACACAGTAAATTTGTCAACAATAAAACATAGCTATGGCTGACAAAACCAGAAGCGCCAACAAATTAAAAGAATTTACCGACATTGAAAACCCAACACCAAAGCAAATGATGGCTGCAATACTAATGTCAAATGAACAACTAAGCAAATTGATAGACATAAAAATCGATTCAATTAATAACTCGATTGCAGCATTTACAACAGAAAATCGGCAAATTAAAAAAATATAAAAGAACTGAGGAAAAAAATTCTGAGCTGGAAACAGAAAATATTAAAATTATCTCCCAATTAAACTATTTGAGACAAAAGGATCTAAACGATGAAATCATTTTGACCGGTCTTCCAATCGATATCAACAATATCCAAGAAGTCGTAAAAAAACTTGACTCTATATATAATATTGGACTACACAACATTGTTAGCTCAACGAAAAAAATTGTTTCAAGCAACAAGGATGCAAACTTAAAGTATCTCCATCTGTCAATTAAATTCCGGGACTACACAGTTAAGGAAATTTTTATAAAAAATTATAAGGAGTGTGGTCCTTTATTTGCGAGACAATTATGGCCAACTGAAAGTCAAGGAAAGATTTTCATACTGGACAAACTCATTCCTGAATATCTTCATTTCATGAGGCAACTAAATAAATTAAAGAATGAAGGAGTCATAGATTCTCGTTGGCACTACAAGGGCAATGTGTACGTGCGATTAAAGAAAGAAGACAAACAAACCATCTTGATTAGAACGGCCGACGACATCAACAAATTAACTAAAACGATAATCACCACTGATAAACCATCTTGATTACTTTTACCCAGCTTAAAAACTCCACTTCTTTACCAACGTTACTCTAATATTTAACTTAATTTTTAAACCTCTAAAAAATTTCTTTTCTCTTTACTTTTAGATTTTTGCTACTAATAATATTTTGGAGACAAATAAGTCTTGCACACTATAAAAATCTAGAAAAATCTGCTAAACAATTGGTAAACTCATTTAAATTGTATACAATGATGAAAAATCTTAATAAACATTTTTTGGATCTTAAAGACTTTAAGGAGTCTTTTAATACAAAGGATGTTCCCGGTATGACTATACTATATATCAATATTAATAGGCTGCTAAACAAAGTCGAGAAGCTTGAGTTGCTAATACAATCACTCAATATGGATATAGATATCATAATATGTGTCGAAACTTTTTTGAAGGACAACGACTTGAAGTTTATCAACTTACATAATTATACAGCATTCCATCATATTCGAAGTGGAAGACCAGGTGGGGGAATATCAATTTTTGTTAAACCATCATTGAATTTCAATTTCATTGAGGGCAATTCGTTTAAAGAGAACGACATGTTAGTTATTAAATCCCAAACTACTAACTTCCATATAATAGGTATCTATAGACCACCACACACTAATGAAATTGAATTTCTCGAATATTTAAACTCCTACCTAGAAAAATATGTACATGCTACTGTTATAGGAGATGTCAATCTTAATTTACTTTTGCAAAAAGATCACATTATAGAACGGTATAAACGTGTCGTAGAATGTAATTCCTATCAATTCATTAATAAAATAAAACCCGAGTTCTTTACTCGTCCTTCAAATCGTATCAATACATTAATAGACCATATTATCACTACAGAATTCACCAAGCACTATCATATACTTTATAATACAACACACCTTAGTGACCATAAATACATTATATTGACTAGTATCAATAACACCAAAACAGAAATTCCGTGTATAAATCAGTAACAAAAATAGATTACCGAAATATACAAAATCAGATGTCCAATATTGACTTCTCTCTAATCTCATTCGAAGATCTATATAATAAGCTAAGCAAAATAATAAGCCAAAGTACTAGCATAACCAAAAAAGTTCAAAAAAATTATCATAAGGCCTGGTCTACTCTTCTGTTGCTTAATAAAATGAAGGAAAGAGATCTGTTTTATAAACTAAAAAAAAATATCCATTAAATCTATATTTCCTAGAACAATTTAAACGACTTCGTCATGAAATCAATGATCTCATAGTTACTCAGAAACGCTTATATTATTCCAATAAGTTCATGGACAATGTAAATAATCCTAAGAAAACATGGGGAATAATAAATGAGATCTTACACAATCGCCCCCAACGTGAGAGTGTCGAACCTATTACCCTGAATCATAACAATTCAAACGTATCCGATCAAGAACTAGTTGTTAAGGCATTAAACGAACACTTCAACAATATAGGTCTTCAGATAAATACCAAAAACTGCCATCAACAAAGCCATAACATTATTAACTCTGTAGCCCATCACCAACTTACAGATTTTAGTCCCGTTGATACTAATGAAATTAACGGTATAATAAATCAACTTGACTCTTTTGCGTCAACTGGAGTTGATGGAATTTCAACAAAATTTCTTAAAGCAAACTTAACAAAATTTGGTCCAGTTATCAGAGATGGTATAAATTTAGCTTTTAAAAACAATACTTTTCCAGATTATCTAAAAATTGCCCGCATTATTCCAATTTTTAAAGGCGGTGATAAATCCAACAAGGGAAATTATAGGCCTATATCTGTGCTTCCTGTCATATCCAAAATATATGAAAGAGCGATGCACAGTCGGATAATGGAGCATCTTAATCTTAACAATATTATCCATAAAAACCAATTTGGATTTAAAAAACATACAAACACACTCTCCGCAACTCTCAATATGACTGAATCTCTTTATCGAAGTTTAGAAAAAAATAAAAAAACAGCCTGTCTCTTTATAGATTTCATGAAGGCATTTGATTGTTTAAACTATACCACACTCTCCAAAAAACTACATGCAGCTGGAATTAGAGGGAATGCTTAAAACTCCTCGAAAATTATCTTTCTAATAGGATGCAGTTTGTACAATTAAATGAATGTTCCTCCGAATTACTAAAAGTAAAATGTGGCGTACCCCAAGGATCAATTCTTGAACCAATACTGTTCCTACTCTATGTAAATGACATTTTTTCTTTGCCGTTAACGGGATCCATCCAATTATTTGCAGATGATGCAGCTATTATTTATAGCTGTAGAAATAATATTGAACTAAAAACAGCTATCGAAAACGACCTGAAAATTCTCCAACATTGGCTTTCTCTCAACTCCCTTCAGCTAAATTGTAAAAAAACCCATTACTTAATCTTCCACTGGAAAAATTATGACTTACAGGATTCTTCGCTTGATTGTGTTTCGGTGAACGGTGAGACGATTAAAAGGGTTGACCATATTAACTATCTTGGTCTACATATCAGTGAGAAGCTAAATTGGACAACACACATAGAGTTTGTAAAATCAAAAATTGCACCGTATGTAGGCGCTTTTAGACGTATCGCTAAATACATTTACCACCCTGTACTACATAAATTATATCATGCGTATATTAATTCTCAGTTACTGTACCTATTACCAATATGGGGAGCGGGATTGTCTTCAAAATTAAATGAACTACAAATCTTACAAAACAAATCTCTAAAATATATGTACAATCTACCACCACGTTTTCCTACGAAACCTTTATATTCCAATTCCATCTTACCAATTCACAAGTTAATAGATTATGAATACATCTTTCTTATCTACAAGATATCGCACAAGTTAATTGTTGTCAATAACGCCCTTGTAACCAACTTTGAAGTAAGCAATAGGCAAAGTCGATTCAGCAAGTACTATAGAACACAAAAATACACTAAAACTATTTCTATGAATAGTGCATTCTACAAAGGTATAAAGTTATTCAATGACCTGGACGAAGAATACAAAGAACTAAAGATAAGCAAGTTTAAAAAACAATTAAGATTGAAACTTTTAAAAGAGTTTGGGCACGATTATGATATTTCTCACACCTTGAGCTAGTCAAACACTTTGTTACGCCTGAAATTGATATTTGTATATAAAGCCTTATGAGTTACCAATTATCATCTCCTTAGTAGCATATATAGTAGTTTTTAGTAGTTATCTTAATAAAAAATAAAACCAAATATTTTATAAGAATATAATATTTTATATGAACATAATTTTTGTATACATACTTCATAAATCGCTGTTTATTCAAAAAAAATGTAAAATGAAATATCTTTATTATTATATAATTATTATAATTTTTTTGCATCACTTACTTAATTATATACCGTATATTATTGTATATTGTTTTCCTGTATAAATTTAGTTTTTTGGAAAATAAAAAATGAAAAAAAAAAAAAAAAAAAAAAAAAAAAAAAAAAATGTAGCTTATTAATAATAATGCTCATTTGTATTAATAAAAAAAAATTATAAATTACGTTTATCGGCTTTTTATTATTATTGACAGTTTTTATTTTTGGGGTGACACCACAATATCCGCCCCGGGTGCCACCCATGCTAGCTACGCCACTGAGACCAAGGTCCCACAACAACATACGTTCAAAGGTGTTGATGAACGTTAATCTTTCAGTTTTTTTTGTTTTTTTTTAATATTTTTTGTTAAAGAATGGATAACTAAACAAAAATCCTATCACTGACAAAATATGACATAGGCCAATATTTTATGATAGAATAGAGAAAATAAAAGTAAATTAAAATGTAAATAACAAATTTTTACAAAAATTTGCTGAAACAAAACAACAATGTAGTTGCCAATAATCCAGCCGGTTGCCTATTCCTTGATCCTGTGACGCACCGTCTTTCTTGAAGATTAAAGCCCACATATAGTTATATGAAGGCTCATTTCCTCAAGAAAGCAATAGCGTCTCATCATCAAGGATTATTTCTTGGATTTTTAAATTAAAAAAGTTAATTGCACCTTTTTCCAGTCTGGTTTTATTTAAATATCAATTTTTAATCAATTAAATATTTTAAATTTAATCACACGATATTTCGCCAAATTGTGGCATTTTCAAGTGTATCATATTTATTTATAAATAATTAACAATAAAAATTTTTTTTACAAAATATTAAAGTACAAACACAAAATATTTGAATTTAAAAATGATTTTAAAAAATTTTGGAAATGACATTAGAAATTATAATTTGTTTAAAAGGTAACTAGAAGTAAAAATGAAATGAACAATTTCATTTTTACTTCTAGTTACCTTTTAAACAAATTATAATTTCTAATGTCATTTCCCAAATTTTTTAAAATCATTTTTTTAATTTTAATTTTAATAAAATCAATGATATTATCGGAGTGACTTGAGTGATCCATTATAAGTATAAATTATTTTTTGTATTTTTACTTCACCACAATTTTAAATTGTGTGAAGTAATGCAATCTATCGTGAAAAAAAAAATCTTACATACCCCAAATTTTATTTTTTCTTTAGTTTTGGACCATCCTCTATCTAAATAGCAAAAAAAAATTTTGGTGTACGTCTGTGGGTGAGTGGGTGAGTTTTCTGCATAGGATCTTGATGAAACTTTGGCAAATGATACAGGTTCACTTGAAAATGGAAGACATGGATTCATTTCAAATTTGGACAAAATCGCGGGGGGGGTCTCCCGAACACCTCTAAGTTAAAATCTTGAATAACTTCTGATCGCGGGCTATGATCTTATTGAAACTTAGTATATAAGGTTTTAGTACTGTTTCCAATATTTCTGCGTACCAACTTCCGGTTAAAAAGTTTTTTTTTTCAAGTGTTTATCCCTACTGTAGCCTACAATTACCGTTTGATTTTCATGAAACGTTGGTAAAAGCTTTTAAATAACATGACAAAGATTTTATCAGCTTTTGAAGCACATTGGATAAAGGGTTGGGGGGTCCACCATACAACAGGTGGTTTTTTCCACAAAGTTTTTATGTTTGTTGGGAGCATAAAACATTCATTCGTCAATGAATTTTGATGACACTTTGGTAAAAGATGCAAACATGTATGACAAGGAACTGATTAGTTTTTGAGCGATAGTGAACAAAGTGGTGGGGGGTCCCTGGAGCACATGTTTTTTTGAAAACTCTATAACATCTGTACCTGATAAGCGAATTGAATGAAACTTGGTACATGAGTATGTAGTACGGCTCACAATAGTTCTGCATCCCAACTTCCGGTTTTTCACTTCCAGGAAAAAAATTTTTTTTGTACTTTTTTGAAGTTTTTTCAGTGTCTCTATGCACACTACAGCCTACAATAATGAAGTGATTATGATGAAACTTATGGAATAGGGTTCCAATTAGTGTGAAAAGATAATTATCATCTTTTGGGACACATTGATCAAAGTGGCGGGGGGTCTACCATACAAATGCTGACTTTTCACACTTTGTTTTTAAAGTTTGTTGGGAGCATACAGACTTCATTCATTAATTTATTTTAATGACACTTTGAAAAAAGATGGAAACTTAAGTAACAAAGAACTGATTAGTTTTTGGACAATATTGGAATAAGTGGTGGGGGTCCTCCTGAACACCTGTTTACTGTGTCACACTTTTTTCAATGTTTGTTACGAGCACACAGCATTCGTTCGTGAACGAATTTTCATGACACTTTGGAAAAAGATGCAAACATATATGGCAAAGAACTGATTAGTTTTTAAGCGATAGTGAACAAAGGTTTTTTACTTCCGGTAAAAAAATTTTTTTTTAATTGTTGGCAGTTTTTCCAGTATCTTTATGCACACTACAGCCTACAATAATGAAGTGATTATGATAAAACTTATGGAAAGGTTTCAATTAGTGTAAGAAGATAATTATCATCTTTTGGGACACATTGATCAAAGTGGCGGGGGTCTACCATACAACTGCTGACTTTTCACACTTGGTTTTTAAAGTTTGTTGGGAGCATACAGATTTCATTCATTAATCAATTTTAATGGCACTTTGAAAAAAGATGAAGACTTTAATGACAAAGAATTGACTAGTTTTTGGACAATGTTGGGATAAGTGGTGGGATCCTCCCGAACATCTGTTTATTGTTTCAATGTTTGTTGGAAGCATACAACATTCGTTCGTTAAGTAATTTTGATTACACTTTGCAAAAAGATGCAAATATGTATGGCAAGGAACTGATTAGTTTTTTTAGCGATAGTGAACAAAGTGGTAGGGGGTCCTCCAAGCACCTGTTATTTTGGAAGCTCAATAACTTCTGTACCTGATAATCGAATTGGATGAAATTTGGTACATACACATTTTGTACGGTTTACAACAGTTCTGCATCCTAACTTCCGGTTTATCACTTCCAATAAAATGTTTTTTTACTTTTTCTCGTACAACAGAATTTATGTTTGTTGGGATACTACTGCCTGCTTTAATATTTTTATTATTAGAACTACGAAGTCCATAATATTTGTTAGCTTTTAATTAAAGTATTTTCTGAACATAAACTGAGCTACTACAGAACTAAATTGAATTGAATAAAGTGAAGGAAAATATGGGTTCATCGGTTCAACATATTCATATTTTTTTATTTACGGTTGGACAAACGTTAAAAATAATAAAAAAATAAATCCGAACGTATTTGTTTGTGTCTAAATTTTCGATTTTGGTTATGTATTTTTTAAATGTCAAAAATTGCTATATTTTGTTGTTTTGGCTCTATTTTTGATGATTTACTGAATACTAGACCAATTGGCTACAATCAATTCCTTCAGCAATTCACTCGATTGGAAAGCGGCTTACATTTAATCGATTTTTTGTACTTTGATTCAATATTTTAAATGTTGTAGATCACAAAAGCGAATTAAAAGTTGTATGGAAATGTCAACAGTTTCTTTGTATTTTATGTGCATACAATACAAAATTTCTTTTGACTAACTACCAACGCATTCTATTAATCAATAGATGAGTTATTGAATAGCATGAATATATGACAGAAAGCTTTGAACAAAAAAAATGTTTGAACTACTTTAATTTTTATATTCATTACTTACAATTTAATGGCATTTTTCCATTAAAAAAATGAATAAAACGTATAATATGTCCTCGATCATATTGATATACTCAGTATGATCAGTAATGATTTTCATATAAATGTTGAAGTTTTATAGATGGAGAAAAAAAAATTAAAAATTGAACATTTTTTTTTCAGTTCTGTTAAGTTTTTCGTATAAAAATTTTTGAAACGCGTTTTATCAATTTGTTCAGTTTGTTAAATCTAACAAATATATCAAATTTTTAAAGTCAAATTTGTATATGGTCTCTAAATGTGATCACCTCACCTCTCCTTGCAGAAATTTGAAAAAAATTTAGAAGCATTTTTTTAAGCAAGTAGCTACCCTTATCTAGTCAATTTGTTTTGGTGTATATTTGTCGAGGATATTTTCCGTTTCTGCATGTGAGCAATGTGAAAACAGTTGAGATTTGTGATTGGATTTATGTTGGACAAACTGGTCGTACTTTTTACAGTCGTTACTCAGAGTGCTTACATGTCTTAAGAACAGAAAAGACATTTTGAACATTTTCTAATCATTAAGTTTTGAATAAACATAATAGTAATATCATCAATAATAATTATTCATGCATTCATAAATTTTTATGCTCTTGAACCATATCGAATATGGTAGTTTTAAAAATTTTTACCAAAAACAACAAATGTATTTATTTATAATTAAAATATAATAAAATTTACTATATATCAAAAACCCAACACGAAAAAAACACATTGTGTTGCTTTAGCTTAATTACTCGTAAAAAATTCCATAAATCTAGGTGTTTTATTCGGCGTTGTTAGTCAAATGACATATCAGGATATAATGTTAACAATTCAAAGAACCATACTTGAATCAAACTTCTAGGAATTTTTATTTATTTTTTTTCTTAATTTTAATGTGTTTATTTAGTTTATTGAAAACAAATGCTTCATTATTGGTTTTAAGCAAAAGAATTTTTTCATTATTATCAATTAAGCATCTAAAAGTTTTCCAAGGTAAGATGTAACAAAATAAAACTTTTGTTTTAATTAGGTTCATTATGTTTTGTATTGTTTATTTATAATTTAAAGTTTAAAAACGAAAAGAAAAAAAGCTGTAATTCCGAATTTCATTCAACTTATCAGCTCCTAATCATTCTTCATCTTAAATTAAATTTTATGTATATCGGCTCCTTAGTTCGTAAAACTAAATCTGCTATAAAAATAATTTCACTTCGCTTTGTTATTTGTTCCAATTTATAATTTAAGATTATTTTGGTCAGAAAAGTTTTCATTTGAAGTAAAGCAAATTTTTGACCGATGCAATTGCGAGGTCCGGCACTAAACGGTATATAAGAATATGGATGTCGTTTTTCTATATTTTCGGGCAAAAATCGGTCGGGATCAAATTTTTCAGGATCTGGATATTGTTCGGGATCTCGATGAATATCAAATATATGCAATTGAATTATTGTTATGGGTGGTAATATTAGTCCATCTGCGAAATAAAATGTTTACTTAGTTTCAGATTTATCGTTGTAATATTGGTACTTACTGAATTCGATGTCTTCTGATAATTTTCTTGAGATTAATGGAACAGCGGGAAATAATCTCATGGTTTCTTTTATAACACGTTCTAATAGCTTTAAATTATTGAAGTCATTCATTGTAAATTCGGTTGTAGTGATAGATTTGGAATATTCCACAATTTCTTCATAAACTTCATTTTGTATCTGATCGTTTTCCGCAAGCATTAGAAGTATAAAAGATAGTGTATTTGTTGTTGTATCGTGACCGCCGAACATAAACGTATTAACTTCTTCCCGTATTCCTTTATTATCGATCGTATCCCCTTTTGCTTCTGCCATTAAAAGCGTATCGAGCATTGCATATCGTTGTTTTTTATTAAAATTTCTAAGGTTGAAATAAAAAAATTAGGTGAATGTCACATGAAATAACTACTGTACATACATATTGTCATTAGTGTTCGAATCGGTTGAAACTTTATTTTCTAACAAAATAAGTCTTCGTTTTTTTATAACTTCATCGTTCAATTTGTGTATTGGTTTTAAAAATTCTTGAATTATTCGCTTTGATCCCAGCATTCTATAAAATATCGGAAAATATAACCAGGGTCGTAATATGCGATGCAAAAGTTTTTCGCGAACGGCTTTGATTCTCTTATGATAATTATCTGTTTCAAGTCCTGGAGATAGTTTGACACCCATTGCTGTTTCTGTTGATAAAAAAAATTTAATGGTTTTTATTGTTTGTTGCTAAATACATGTTTTCTTACCACAAATTATGTTTAAAACTAATGGTGATATAAGTGCTTCCAGATTTATATATTTATTCGTATTATTTTTCATACTTTCGATTACTTGATTGGCATGTCCCTGAAACACCCCTTGAAATTGCTTTAAAATATCAAAATGGAAAGAGGGAGTGAGCATTTTTCGCCGTTGTTTCCATTTGAGGTGGTTACTTGATATTAACCCTGTTCCTATAAACGGTTGAAGAAATTTATAATGAAAACTCTTTTTAGTACATCGAGTACTTGACAGGAAAATTTGTGCATCTTTTGCATTGATTATATTTAAAATGAGATATCCCCAAGCCCACATAGTGTAAGATGTTTTAAATGTTTTAGTTGCGTTGCGTAGCCATCCAAAAGCTTGTTCTATAAAAATAAATAAATACAAAAAGTGTTTCATAAAGTGAGGTCATTCCAAGCTTAGATTTCAAAATTAACTTTAGTAATTTAAGGTCTTTTATTGCGATATGGCAACATAACTATTTTCAAAAATATTTTGCTGGTTAAATTCACAATACCAATAGAGGCTAACGAACAAAATCTATCACAAAATCATATCAGAAATGAGTCGTTTAATAGTTTTGTTAATTTTTTTTGCAAAATGAACAACGAATACTCTAGATTAGGAATTTGTTTTTCAAATTAATTATTAGCAAAACGAAAATTTATCATATACTTATTTTATTTGTTTGATTGTTATTGTGCTCAGATCTTTTCCAAAGTTCATTTGTCCAACTTTGTAAAATAGGTTAAACATTACAAAGTCTTTGTAAATTTTAAAGACATTTAGTAAAATAAACAACAAAATAATGGATTCTATAGAGGAAGTTGGTTTTTATCTCTTAAAAAATGTAATTTGAATATCAATCATGCTAGTTTTTACAAGTTTTCTTTGTTTTCAAAAAACAAATGCAAGGATATTCTGGTTTTCTTTAAAAGGTAAATCTTGATTTGATTGTTGTGGTAAATGGAGGTTTTCTTCAGAGGGCTTGGCTTGGCTTTTGTTGTTAATGTCAACAACAACTCACAGACGGTGTGCCGATTCATTTTTATAGCTTAAAAAATAGAATTTTAATAATTAAATAAATAGTAGATTGTATTACTAGTGTGAATGCGTTTTCCAAACAAGAGTTCGTCCCTACGGTCGTGCTGCAATAACTCGCGTTTGGAAAACGCATTCGCACTAGTAATACACACTATTTTTTTGTAACAAATGGATAAAATTTATAAATATTTATTTAATTGTTAATTTAATCATTTATTTAACAAAGTTATAAACAAATTTAAGATATTTAAATAATTAAAGTGCGCTATCTTCGTGGTAATAGTTGTAAATTATACTAGCTCGAAAAAATAAACATAAGAATCCAACTACGGAGTTTTAAAAAAACATAGTAATCCAACTAAGAGCTGTCAAAATTGTAAACTTTTAAAACCCAAATAAATTGTTTTTTCTTGCAATTCAAATGATGCAATGTGTTTAAGTTGTTTTTACTATATGGTAAGTTATTTAAATTTTTTTTTTTTTTTTTTTTTATAAAATGTGTTGTGTAGTAGGAATTACAATATGTGTCACAATAACACATAAAAACCTTTTAAGACCAAGGTCCCACAACAACATACGTTCAGAGGTGTTGACGGACGTAAATCTTTCTTTTTTTGTTTTTTTAAATTTTTTGTTAAAGAATGGATAACTAAACAAAAAATCCTATCACTGACAAAATATGACCTAGGCCAATATTTTATGATAGAATAGAGAAAATAAAAATAAATTAAAAAGTAAATAGCAAATTTTTACAAAAATTTGCTGAAACAAAACAAAAATCTTGTTGCCAATAATCCAGCCGGTTGCATATTCCTTGATCCTGTGACGCACTGTCTTTCTTAAAGATTAAAGCCCACACATAGTTACATGAAGGCTCGTTTCCTCAAGGAAGCAATAGCGTCCCATCATCAAGGATTATTTCACAGCTAAGATTGAGGGTGCTACCGTTGACTGAATACAGTTCATCCGCCACCACCCCTAAGATGTCACCTTGGCTAGTGAAATCTCACTGCTATTGCCAGTGGTATGTGATATCTCACGTTAACTCGTCAATAGCAGGGACTGGAGTACGCGGGGTTGTCACACCCGTAGATCAAAAATAAAATAAATTTTCAAAACAATAAAAACTGATCCCTCCATGCGGTTAATTATTATTTTGATATTTTAGTGCTATAAAAATATTATATATAGGATAGATTTAACTACAAATCTCACATGCAGGTGGCGTGCGTGACAGGCATACAAAATATTTTGTGGTCATATGTGCGGAAAAGTAGATTTTTCTTTTATTCTATTCTAGTACAAAATTGAATATTTTTTATGCATGTGTTACAAAAAATAAGTTGTGTTTTATATTAATATTTGTTTATATAATCTGTTCATAACAATAAACCAACAAGTTGTAGTGTAGTTGGTATTCTTTGTGTATAGTGATTTATCTTTTTGTTTTGATAAAGAAAATGAAGTATAATTTTTAAAATCATATATTGTTAAAGTATAACAATGTCAATAGTTTTGTTAATTCTTGATGCTGAAGTTGGTGTAATAATTTTGTTGCATAAAATATTTAAGTTAGCTATAACTACTCTAATGTGTTTATCAATAGCTGCGCGTTTTTTAATTTGGGTCAGGGTCAAGGTCTAGATCAACTCTATTTTTTACATGTAAAAACAACAACAATATAACCCAGATATTTATCTGGGTCTAGATCAATGATCTAAAATATTTCTATAACAAAAAATTGCAAGAGATGGCGAAACGTAGGTTTTGATTTTATAAGGTTGGTATGGTCATTTTAAAACATTTAATTGATACCTTATCGATTATAAATCGATTACGTACTACCTGGGTTATAAATGTCAAAGAAAATTTATTCAAAATAAAAAAACTGTCAAAGATACTTTGTTAAATTTGCTTAAAATCAATTTTAATATGATTTGTTTTCAACATGATTTCAATAAATTTGCTTAAAATTAATTTTAAAGCAATATCTACGATATAAAATCCATATTTTTATCTCTTATAGACGTTTTAAATGCTATCGTAAAAATGGATTCTCAAAGTTTGTAAAGGTGATGCAATTGTTTATGAAACATTTTGGGTATTTTGTATTACGAATATGTTTGGGTAAGATATGAAAATATAAATATGGAGGGGCTGAAATCTAAAGCTCTGAGATATCAAGACTTCGGTCTGGGTTAAGGATTTTGATATAGTTTTCGGCAAAAAACTTTTATGAGGACATCAAGTTTTGGACAGCGATGTATATTAAACATAACATTTTGTTAAAGTACAAGTATTTTTTATCTCTGTTTAGAAATTTATTACAAAACTAACACAAAAACTCAATACGTTGCCGGAAAATTATAACGAATCATAAATTAACATAATTTAGTGAGAAGATGGAACACTCAGCAAACAACTCAAAAACCTCTCCATTTAGCGTTTCAAGAAAATATTACAAAATCACAAATTCATATTTCTTTCAAAATTCCAAAAATTAAACAAAATCAAAAATTAACACTTTTTTCTAAAATTCTAAAAATATTGCAAAAATTATAACAAAATAAAAAGTTGTAACTTTTTCAAAATCTAAAAATATTCCAAAAATTAGAATAAAATCAAATATTTAAACTTTTGTAAATTCTAATAATATTCCAAAAATTCAAAAATTCAAACTTTTTCCAAAATTCTAAAAATATTGCAAAAATTATAACAATATCGAAAACTGAAACTTTTTCCAAAATTATAATAAAATCAAAAACTTAAATTTTTTCAAAATTCTAAAAAATTCTTACAAAATCAAAAATTGAAACTTTTTTCAAAATTTTAAAAATATATGTAAATTCTATTTTTTTCAAAATTCTAAAAATATTGCAAAAATTATAACAAAATCAAAAATTAAAACTTTTTCCAAAATTCTAAAAATATTGCAAAAAATATTGCAAAAATTGGAACTTTTTAACTTATTTCAAAATGCTAAAAATTATAATAAAATCAAAAATTACAAATTTTTCAATATTTTAAAAATAATCCAAAAATTCTTACAAAATCAAAAATTGAAACTTTTTGCAAAATTCTAAAAATATATATAAATTCTATTTTTTTTTTTTCAAAATTCTAAAAATATTGCAAAAATTATAACAAAATCAAAAATTGAAACTTTTCCCAAAATTCTAAAAATATTGCAACAATAGTCATTTTTTTCAGAATTCCAAAAATTATAATAAAATCAAAAATTTAAAATTTTTCAAAATTCTAAAAATATTCCAAAAATTCTTACAAAATCAAAAATTGAAACTTTTTTCAAAATTCTAAAAGTATTGCAAAAATTATAACTAAAACAAACATTAAAACTTTTTTCAAATTCCAAAATAATGCAAAAATTATTACAAAATCAAAAATACAAACTTTTTTCAAAATTCATAAAATATTTCAAAAACTACAACAAATTCTAAAATTTCTATGTCCAATTTCATTTTCAATTACATTACTTCGGTCAAAAACTAGATTATTGCATTATAAATTTGTCAAAAAAATGTTGTCAAGTGTGTCAAAAGAAAGATTTTTATTTATTTTTTTACCCAATTTTTTGGAAAAAAAATAAAATTAATTGTTTGTTTGAAATGAAATTTTATTAATATTATTGAGAATTATGGCATTATAAGTTTGTCAAAAAAAATGTTGTCAAGTGTGTCAAAAGCAAGGTTTTTATTTATTTTTTACCCAATTTTTTTAGAAAAAAATAAAATTAATAGTTTGTATGACATGAAATTTTATTATTATTATTGAGAATTATGACGTTATAAGTTTGTCAAAAATATAATGTCAAGTGTGTCAAAAAATGATTTAATTTATTTTTTTAGCCAATTTTTTGGGAAAAAAATGTAGCTGTTTTTATGACGTCAATGTAATTGAAAATGAAAATATGGAGGGGCTGAAATCTCACAGCTCTGAGATATCAAGACTTCGGTCCGGGTTAAGGATTTTGATATAGTTTTCGGCAAAAAACTTTCATGAGGACATGGTTTTTAGTTTTGGGCATCGATGTATATCAAACATAAATAACTCTTTGTTAAAGTACAAGTGTTTTTTATCTCTGCTTAAAAATTAATTACAAAACTAACACGAAACATCAATACGTTGTCGGAAAATTATAACAGATCATAAATTAACATAATTTAGTGAAAAAATGATACACTCAGCAAACTACTCAAAAACCTCTCCATTTAGCGTTTCGAGAAAATATTACAAAATCACAAATTCATATTTCTTTCGAAATTCCAAAAAAATTGTAAAAATTAAATAAAATCAAACTTTTTTCAAAATTCCAAAAATTAGAATAAAATCAAATATTTAAACTTTTTCTAAATTTCAATAATATTCCAAAAATTCTTAAAAATTCAAACTTTTCCAATATTCTAAAAATATTGCAAAAATTATTACAAAATCAAAAATTCAAACTTTTTTCAAAATTCCAAAAATTATAATAAAATCAAAACTTAAAATTTTTTCAAAATTTTCAAAATATCCAAATCTTTACAAAATCAAAAATTGAAATTTTTTCAAAATTCTAAATATATATATAAAATTCAAAAACGCTATTTTCTTCACAATTCTAAAAATATTCCAAAAATTAGAATAAAATCAAATATTCAAACATTTTCTAAATTCCAATAATATTCCAAAAATTCTTTAGAATTCAAACTTTTTCCAGAATTCTAAAAATATTGCAAAAATTATTACAAAATCAAAAATGGAAATTGTTTTCAAAATTCCAAAAATTAGAATAAAATCAAAAATAAAAATTTTTCAAAATTCTAAAAATATTCCAAAAATTCTCACAAAATCAAAAATTAAAGCTTTTTCCAAAAATCTAAAAATATCGCAAAATCAAAAATAAAAACTTTTTTCAAAATTCCAAAAATATTTCAAAAACTATAACAAATTCAAAAATTTCCATGTCCAATTTCATTTTCAATTACATTTACGTCATAAAAACAGCTACATTTTTTTTTCCAAAAAATTGGGTAAAAAAATAAATGAAATCATTTTTTGACACACTTGACATTATTTTTTTGACAAACTTATAATGCCATAATTCTCAATAATTATAATAAAATTTCATTTCAAACAGATTATTGATTTTATTTTTTATTAGAAAAATTGGGTAAAAAATAAATAAAAATCTTTCTTTTGACACACTTGACAACATTTTTTGACAAACTTATAATGCCTAATTCTCAATAATAATAATAAAATTTCATTTCAAACAGGGGCGTCAATTGGGTAGGGCTGGGGGGGGGCATTGGCCCCCCCCAAGGATCTGAAACTATCAATACATCGATTCAATAAAACCATCCAATCGTGATAGAATTATACACTATAAAAATTTCAATGCACTGTTATTTTGTTAATTCGTCTAATATTTAGAAGATTTACTTAACGAATATACCAATTTTATCGCATACTATTAATTGAAATATATCTGATAATATAATTATTACGTTACATATTATTTTGGCCCGACTAAAGTACAATTCACCGCAATATTCAAACCGTTATCGTTCTTTGTATCAAGGACTAGAGCACCACCGATACGAAAGGCGGTCGCATTGCTTCTAATCTTCTGATGAAATCAGTTTTATAAACAAAACACGATCGTTCGTTCAAAAACGCCGTGGGTGCGTATTGTGACAAAATTCTATCGTACTATAAGGTGCGCGGCATCACCGCTTTTAGAAGAACGATTGTGTTTTGTTTATAAGATATTCGTGTCTGAGCCACGTCTGAGCCACGATTTCATTAGTATAGCGTTCCTCGAGGGTTCATAGTGCAGTATTTAACATTCAAATTTCAATTGTTATTGGCCATTGGTAATTTATATAAACTTAAAAGTAAGCACATGCAGGAGAACACAACCTAATTATACCCCACTTATTTGGAGAACCCTGACTGTTTGGCCTTGTTTTTTATCTATATCAGATTGTACAAACTTTACAAGACTTTTTTAAAAACAGTTCTAAAATGTAAAATCCTATAACATATCAAAAGTTTTCTTGATAGTTGTGCTAATTCCATTTTCCATTTCCAGTGATTTTAGGATAGTGAATGTTTTATAATGGACAAGCAATATTTCCTAATGACACGAACAAATATTTAAGTTATGTAAATATTTTCAAAGTATGTTATTGAAAACTTGCTGTCAAATTCATTTTATGAATTTTTAATTCATAAAATAGCAAAAATTATATGTTTGGTTGGTTATAATAAAACCAAAACGTATCCTAAACGTCAATCTTTGTTCATTTTTTTTATACAGTCACAGGGAGGGAGAAACTGTTATTTTTTGTGGTAGGTTTTTCTTATAGATTTAAAAGAAGCTCGAAATAATTGTACAATTTTGAATCAAATGAAAAATTTACGCACGTTTATGGGTAGTAAGCTGACCAGACGTCCTACGCTGCGTGGAAATGTCACACATTTTATTGCGTTGTCCCACGGAGAAATCTGTCCCACGAAGCATCCCACGAAACAAATATTTTCACCACATTTGCCTGCATTATCAAAATAATCATCTACCTACGTATAGTTTGCGCAATATCTTAGTCAGAGCAATGGCTTCACAGTTTTTTCTTGCAGTTTGTATAATGTTATGTATATGTTGATTTAACCATATTGAAAGAACAAGCCAGTGCAATATTATTATGAAAAATAAAATACGAAATATTTTACTTAAAAAGATGCAGTTTGGCTTATAAATTCATAAAAATTTAAATTTTTAAGCCAGAGTTTACGAGTCTTTATTCGAGCACTCATTTCAATCCTTTGAAATAATATTCAAAAATTAAAATGTTCATAATTTGAATATCGTTCTTACTTGTAAGAGTAAAATTTTTGTTTTTTCGATTTTACTCCTTTGGAGCAGATTACATTTTCCAGTTCTTTCATTCGATTTGTAAAAGAAGAAAATTAGTCACTCTACGTCATCCTTTATATTCATTTTTCTAACAATGCATGAATAATTGAACGAATCAAGCATTTTACGTTGAAAAGCATCAAATTTGACGCAAAAGTAAAAGTTTTGAGTATTTGAAAGAAAATATTTATTTCAATTTAGTAGCAAGAATGATTTTTTATTATTTTCACTCCTGTATGTGGGAGTGTTATATTTTTTTTAAGCTACGCACTGAAAGGACAAAGTAAAAGTGTGATATATTTTACTTAAAAAGATGCAGTTTGGCTTATAAATTCATAAAAATTTAAATTTTTAAACCAGAGTTTACGAGTCTTTATTCGAGCACTCATTTCAATCCTTTGAAATAATATTCAAAAATTAAAATGTTCATAATTTGAATATCGTTCTTACTTGTAAGAGTAAAATTTTTGTTTTTTCGATTTTACTCCTTTGGAGCAGATTACATTTTCCAGTTCTTTCATTCGATTTGTAAAAGAAGAAAATTAGTCACTCTACGTCATCCTTTATATTCATTTTTCTAACAATGCATAAATAATTGAACGAATCAAGCATTTTACATTGAAAAGCATCAAATTTGACGCAAAAGTAAAAGTTTTGAGTATTTGAAAGAAAATATTTATTTCAATTTAGTAGCAAGAATGATTTTTTATTATTTTCACTCCTGTATGTGGGAGTGTTATATTTTTTTTAAGCTACGCACTGAAAGGACAAAGTAAAAGTGTGATATAAGTAGCGTTTTAAACTCTGTTTAAAACACACTTTAACTAGGAAGCTCAAAAGTAAAATTATTATTTTCTAATATATAATTTTTTTTTTCTCAATAAAGAACAAACAAAGCAAACAGCATAAAAACTTAATAAATGGTATAGATTTGCAAAAGATAGAACGAGAGGTATACTGTATACCTCTTATACTTACAGAATACAGAAAAGATATTAATTATTTAGTAAAATTAAAATAAATTGCTTCAATTGTTTTGCAGTCTTTACTTGTGTAACAAAAGTTTTAAGCTACTATAAAAGGTAAATGCATACTAATTTTTAAAATTATATTTAAAAAGTTCTCCTGCAAATCAAGACGGATAGAAAACGTTTACGTAAATTCTTATACGATATTGAATTGGACTATCCTTTTATAAAAAAAATCAAAATATAACGACGCAAAAGTTTAGTGTATTACCAGTCGGAGTGAATTTGAAAATTAACAGTGGACATTATGATATTAAAAGACATATAGATACAGATAAACATGAAAAAGTGTTGCTATAAGCCGCCAGCTCCAGTAGCTTGAACAAGTTTTGTTGTTATTTTGTTTTCTTGTTGTTATTTAACATTGACAAAAAGTTAGTTGCAATTTGCGCTGATAACACGAACACCAATTTTAGTGGTGTCACGTCAAGGGGTGAAAATTTAAAAACAAGCTAAACTCGAATTTGAACCAGAGTGTATTGGGTATTGGATTCGCAGCCCATATTCTAAATAATGCAATAAGAAATGCTGCTGATTTAAATGGCAGGGTTAAAAAAATTTGGATATTTTAATGTCTTTACTGGAGACGTTGAAGGAGTTCTGCGGCAAAAGTAATGTCGAACATAACTAACTTATTGGATACAGTGAAACTCGCTAGCTGGCGGTAATGCCAGCACTAGAAAGAATTTAGAAAATGTACGAACCACTGCAACCACATTTCCTAACGGTTGAATGTCCAATTAAAATAAAAGAATTTTTTGAAGAATTAAATAGTAAACAAATAGTAAAGGAAAGCATTAAATAGTAAATTTATGCACAATCTAGTTAGCACGTTTTTACCGTTCCACTTTCTCGCAATAGAAATTCTAATTAGTTAGTATTTGGAAGAATGTTTGCATTTTGTCGCACATTTTAACGATTTGGCTCTGGTCAGTTTAGGGTAGACATAACTCTTTCTCTTTGAGACAAATAAAGGAAAACAAACAAACAAACAAAAAAACGATTCGACATAAGAGGAGTCACGTAGGGATTGCAACCCCGTGGTGTTTTATTTTTCCTGGGACTATATGACTCATAAATTTTAAATCCCGGGATGCTGGAGATCTAAAAAATTGTATAGAAAAACCATCCTTTTTTTCTATGCTGCACGATCTGCTGTCGTTTACAAATTCACTCTCTGAACAGTTACAAAGCAAAGATATAATAATTTCTAGCACAAGCGCTTTAATAAAAACTACTATCTTGATGCTTAAACAATGCAGAGATGATACTAAATTTAAAATTATTTTTAACAAATGAAGGGATTTTGCATAACTTTGCGGCATTCGCTTCGATGAAACAACACCAGAAGACTAGCAGAGTAACCAATGTAGCTCAGAAGCATTTTATTTTTATTTCTAAGTTGATGCATTTAAATGCTTTTAAATATATGTGTGTATAAAAATGTGTATGTTTTACGAAAAAATTTTTTTTATGTCATTTAAATTCTCGCCCCCCCCCAAGATTTTGGTGAAATGACGCCACTGATTTCAAACAAACACTTTTATTATTTTTGCAAAAAATTAGGTAAAAAACTAAATAAAAATCTTTTGACACACTTGACAACATTTTTTTGACAAACTTATAATGCCATAATTCTCAATAGTAATAATAAATTTCATTTCAAACATACAATTAATTTTATTTTTTTCCAAAAAATTGGGTAAAAAAATAAATAAAAATCTTTCTTTTGACACACTTGACAACATTTTTTGACAAACTTATAATGCAATAATCTAGTTTTTGATCTCACATACCAATCTCGACCATCAAGATTTCTCCAAATTCAATGTTCTTACTCGTAATCACTTAAAATCGCCAAAAATATGAAAATTGCTGTTTTTGACACACTTAATGATTTTTTCGACACACTTCCGGTACAGTTATCGAACACAGCGTCCTGTCGGACCTGTCCCTTGAGTATACCTAATTTTTGAAATTCCTCCAGCGGTTTTCCCTGCAGCGTAGGTAATGACGGCAGACAGACACACATTTTTTTTTTTGCTTTTTTAGAATCAGTAGGTCCTAAAACGTCAAGAAATGCCAAAAAAAGTGGGGGTAAGAATTTCACTTTGAGCTTATGAATGTAATACTTAGGTCTTTCAGACCGAAGTAATTGGACATGGAAATTGTTGAATTTGCTAAAGTTTTTGAAATATTTTTGGAATCTTGAAAAAGTTTGTATATCTGATTTTGTAATAATTTTTGCAATATTTTTAGAATTTCGGAAAAAGTTTTAATTTTTGATTTTGTAGGAATTTTTTGAATATTTTTAGAATTTTGAAAAATTTTTATTTTTGATTATATTATAATTTTTGGAATTTTGAAAAAATTTTCAATTTTTGATTTTGTAATAATTTTTGCAATATTTTTAGAATTTTGGAAAAAGTTTGAATTTTTAAGAATTTTTGGATTATTATTGGAATTTATAAAAAGTTTAAATATTTGATTTCATTCTAATTTTTGGAATATTTTTGGAATTCTGAAAAAAGTTTCAATTTTTGATTTTGTAATAATTTTTGCAATATTTTTAGAATTTTGGAAAAAGTTTGAATATTTAAGAATTTTTGGATTATTATTGGAATTTATAAAAAGTTTAAATATTTGATTTCATTCTAATTTTTGGAATATTTTTGGAATTTTGAAAAAAGTTTGAATTTTTGATTTTGTTATAATTTTTGGAATATTTTTAGAATTTTGAAAAATTTTATATTTTTGATTTTATTATAATTTTTGGAATTTTGAAAATAGTTTGAATTTTTGATTTTGTAATAAGTTTTGCAATATTTTTAGAATTTTGGAAAAGTTTAAATATTTAAGAATTTTCGGAATATTATCGGAATTTAGGAAAAGTTTAAATATTTGATTTTATTCTAATTTTTGGAATATTTTTGGAATTTTGAAAAAAGTTTGATTTTATTTAATTTAACAATATTTTTGGAATTTTGATTATAATTTTCCGGCAACGTATTGATGTTTCGTGTTAGTTTTGTAATAATTTTTTAACAGAAATAAAAAATACTTGTACCATAACAAAGAGTTATGTTTGATATACATCGCTGCCCAAAATTAAAAACTATGTCCTCATAAAAGTTTTTTGCCGAAAACTATATACAAATCCTTAACCCGGACCGAAGTCTTGATATCTCAGAGCTGTGAGATTTCAGCCCCTCCATATTTTACTTCATAAAAACAGCAAAAATTTTTTTTCCAAAAAATTGGTTTAAAAAATAAATGAAATCATTTTTTGACACACTCGACATTGTTTTTTTGACAAATTTATAATGCCATAATTCTCAATAATAATAATAAAATTACATGTCATACAAATAATTAATTTTATTTTTTTTTCCAAAAAATTGGATAATAAAATAAATAAAAATCTTTCTTTTGACACACTTGACAACCTTTTTTTGACAAACTTCTAATGCAATAATCTAGTTTTTGATCTCACATACCAATTTCTACCATCAAAATTTCTCCAAATTCAATATTTCTTCTCGTAATCACTTAAAATTAACCTTTTTTAAGCCAAAATATGCAAATTTCCTTGTTTTGACACCCTTAACGATTTTTTTGACATACTTCCGGGACAGCTATCAAACACATCGTCCTTTCGGCTCTTACCATTCAATATACCTATTTTTAGAAACAAAAGTTTTTGAAATCCCTCCAGCGTTTTATTAGATTTCGTCGGTTCTGACGAACGGCCAGCATACATTTTTTTTTGCCAGTTTAGAATCAGTAGGTCCTAAAACGTCGAGAAATGTCAAAAAGGGGGGGTAAGAATTTCACTTTTTTCTCATGAATGTGATACCTAGGTCTTTCAGACCGAAGTAATTATAACAAAATCAAATATTTAAACTTTTTCTAAATCATAATAATATTCCAAAAACTGTTAAAAATTCAAAAATTCTAACTTTTTCCAGTATTCTAAAAATATTGCAAAAATTCTTACAAAATCAAAAGTTGAAACACTTTTCAAAATTCCAAAAATTATAATAAAATCAAAAGTTTAAAATTTTTCAAAATTCTAAAAATATTCCAAAATTTCTTACAAAATCAAATATTGAAACTTTTTTCAAAATTCTAAAAATAGAAAAGTTCAAAAATTCTATTTCTTTTTTCAAAATTCTAAAAATACTGCAAAAATTATTACAAAATCAAAAATACAATCTCTTTTCAAAATTCCAAAAATGTTTTAAAAACTATAACAAATTCAAAAATTTCCATGTCACATTTACGTCATACAAACAGCTAAATTTTTTTTCCAAAAAATTGGCTAAAAAAAATAAATGACATAATTTTTTTGACATACTTGACAATATTTTTTTGACAAACTTATAATGTAATAAAATTCTGAATAATAATAATATCATTTTCATTTCATTTCATACAAATAACGAATTTTATTATTTTCTTAAAAAAGAAATGAAAACCATTCGTTCTGACATTATTTTTTTGACAAACTTATAATGCCATAATTCTCAATAATAAAATTTCATGTCATACAAATAATTAATTTTATTTTTCCAAAAAATTGGGTAAAAAAATAAATAAACCGAAGTAAAATCTTTCTTTTGACACACTTGACAACATTTTTGTGACAAACTTATAATGCAATAATTTTCAATAATTAAGAACCTAAGTAATAATAAAATAAAATTTCATGCCATACAAATAATTGATTTTATTTTTTTCCAAAAAATTGTGTAAAATAATAAATAAAAATCTTTCTTTTGAGACACTTGACAACACTTTTTTGACAAATTTATAATGCAATAATCTAGCTTTTGGCCGCACATGCCAATCCCGACCATCAAAATTTCTTCAAATTCAATGTTTCTATTCGTAATCACTTAAAATAAACGTTTTTAAGACAAAAATATGCACTGAAAAAAACATGTCCTATTTCCAATCGAAATGCAATTGCCTCAACCTCACGGTGCGGTCACATATGGCGAATCAAACTACGAAATTGCTTCAACAACTCTACAATTATAAATCGATGAAGTTGAGACAATCACACGAAATATTTATGTGAAAATAAAATATAGTTCAATTAATCTCAAATACTTAAACTTTAAAATGAAAAATTCATGATATAAGGTCAAAGAAAATTTTTTTTAGGGAAATAGTTATTGTCTTTATTCAATTCAACTACTGTTATATTGGATATAACACTTTATATTTTAAATAAACCTCATTGTGTTGTTAGGCAAATGTTATCGTGTAGTTGTCTCAATCACAGTGAAATTGATTGCAAATAATTTTTCTTTGCATGAATAATAAACTGCCAACTTCGAGATGAGGTTGTCATGAACTTCTATTTTTTTTCAGTGTGCAAATTTCCTTGTTTTGACACACTTGACGATTTTTTTGACACACTTTCGGTACAGTTTTCGAACACAGCGACCTTGGCTCTTTCCATTGAATAAACCTATTTTTTGAAAACAAAATTTTTGAAATCCGTCCACCCGTTTTCTAGATTTCGTAGGTTGTGACGGCCGGCCGGCCGGCAGACAGACAATCATTTTTTTTTGCTTTTTTAGAATCAGTAGGTCCTAAAACGTCGATAAATGCTAAAAAAGTGGGGGTAAGAATTTCAATTTTGGCTCGAGAATGTAATACTTTCAAACCGAAGTAATATAAAATTATTTAGTAGAGAATTGCTTTATCTGCAAGCTTCTCTTATCAGCTTTATATAGTGCAATCTTTATATCGCAATCTTTGTATAAATCTGACTCATGCTTCTTTATTTACACTAAAAGTTTTTACTGGCAAATCTTTTATCAACGTTGATTGTTTGTCGTTTTTACTAAAAATATAGTGAGTTGTTGATTTACAAATCAGTGTACAATTAACAACAATTATAGTAGTTCCAATTGTTCCGGTATAGTTATCAAAGTACTTGAAATTTAAATGATGGTAGTAAAATAAACCTGAAGAATTTACACCGGAAGTTGACTTTTGTATAAAACTAAGTTGCCTTTAATTCGTTTTTTGCAGATTAACGATTAAAATATCAAATGAAAATCAGTTTATCCTATTACAAATCTAGTTGAACTTTATGATTCAGATAATCTTAATTCTTAACCCTATTTTAAAAAACACATTTACTAACCTTGATTTAAAAATAAAAAACTTTTTAAAGTTCCAATTAGAAAACAACACTTCTCAGTTGGAAATTTTTTATGAATCTTATATTCCCTTTTAGTATAATTCCATATATCACATAATAATAAATAAAATGTTAGCAACACTATCACTTGCAAAAAAATAATTAGAAACATTTTAAAGTGAACAAAATTTTTAGAAAAATTTCACTGTTTGACTAAGTGAAACTGGAAATATTTCTTTATATACATACACATCTTTCCAAATTTGCCATTTCACCAAAAATAACAAATTAACATTTAAGTTTGAATTATTTTTGTAATTAAAAATGAATAAAACTTTATTATCCTTTAAATTAAAAGTATTTTTAATTAAATAATTTTCTGTTTGAATTTCTTTCAATGGTTGTTGAGCTGAGTTTAGATAAACCGCCTTCGTCGTACCTGACGCATTCTAAAACTTACTGCATCGAGCTTATACAGTTCCACTTGCATTGTATTAAAGATTCTCGAAGTTGAAAAAGTCTTGGTTCGAGCATATTTTATAGATACAGCTGTTTGTTTGTTGATGAAATCTTTCAAATAATTTTTTATTATTAACAAGAAATAAAATAAATTAAAAACCAGGTTTCTGGCCACAATAAATAGTTCGTTAGTTTATTGTAAAAGGAATCTAATAATTTTTTTTTTTTAAAGAAAAGGTGTTGTGTTATAGGGTTTACAATATGTATCACAACAACACATAAATGCCTTTTAAGACGTAGGTCCCACAACAACTTGCGCTTTAAGGTGTTGATGCACGCTTTTTTTAAACCTCTGCGGATTGAAACCACCTGAGATTATGGATGCCGGCAAACTATTCCATTTGTACGCAGTTCGGACAAAGAAGTCTTTCTGTGATCTGCCAGTATGACAGCGCGGGATCTCGACCGTTTGACTGGTTGCGCTAGCCGATTGCCGAGTGGAACGGAGGTAAGGATAAGTTTGAAGCATGATGCTGCTGATTTCTTCTGAGCACTGTTGATGACGATATTTGTAAAAAAACAATGAGGTCAGCAACAGTGCGACGACGTTGTAGGGAATCAAGTTTTGATGTCAAATCTCGATCACCCACAATTCGTATAGCCCGCTTTTGAACAGAGTCCAAGAGGGCCAAGATGGAAACAGAAGCAGCACCCCCAAACTTGACATTAGTACGGCATGCAGGGACGAATATAGGACTTATAAACAAAGAGAAATTGGTATGGAGTGAAAATTTTTTTGCATCTATTTAGGAGACCGAGTTTTTTTCCTAATAATAAAAAAAATATTTAGTTCAAGTCTTTGTAAAAAAGTATAATACTTTACCGTTAGGTAATAAACTTAATCTTTACTTTGTTAATCTATTTATTTACACTGTTTGATGTACACGATACAGTGTTCTGTACTCAGTCAGTTTCAAGAACTCAGTCAGTTTCAAGAACTGTATTCAGTCAACGGTAGCACTCCAGTCTTAGCTATGACATTTTCGTTGATAATGACACACTAGTGGTTGCTCGAAAAAACGAACCTTTACGTAGCTTTATGGATGGGTTTAAATTATTGAGGAAGACGTCACATGTTCAAGTGCGCTGTGCGTCATATATTCAAGAAATATTCCACTAGTGGGATTATTGCCAACCCAATTTTAATGATGTTCCTATAAATTTTTAAAACAAATTTGCTGTTTACCACTTGTTTTCCTTTTAACCTTTTTCATATTTTATATGTGATAAGATTTATTATTCAGTTATCCAGCCTTCAAAAAAATATAAAAATAAATTAAAAAAAAAATGGGCATCCATCAACACCTCCGAAATGTTACAAAGCTGTTTAACCCGTTAAAGTTCATGCATTCAATACAACTGATCGTCTTTTTATTTATATTTTCTCTCCACTGTCACGATTCTGTTTAACCTGTAAAACTTCATTTGTCTAAACAACTTTCTTCTATGTGAATCAATGTATTCAATACAACTGTATTGAATGCATTGATGTCTAAATCTCTAAAAATACAGTGGTGCAATAATAAATGATAAGTTCGTTCAATTTTTGATCCTTTGTTTTCATTTTTACATTATCATTTGTACTAAAATATGATTCCCTAAGTGCAAAATGATAAAATGAAATTTACTGTTCAAAATTAAAAACAAATTGTTCTAAATGATAAATATTTGAAAGAACTGTCATTCAATATCTGGATTGTACTGGATTGTACTTTTATCATCAATTCAAATAGACCAGGTTATCAAGCTTTTATGTATTCGATGCAATTTCTTCTAATAATTTTGTCCAGCGTTTGCAATTTTATTTTGTTTGAGTATAACTCCTTTCACTCCTCAAAATAATATTCACGAGTTAAAATTTTTATATTTTTAATATCGTTCTTACTCGTAATGAGTAAAATTTTTATTGTTTTTATATCACTCTTTTTAGTCCCTGGGCCTTCACCTACATAATTTTGTGATTACCACATATTTTATACTTCGTAAGACGCTTGTCCCTGACGAGTCCTACAACTTTTTTATATGCCATTTTCCTTGATTCGGCCGCCTTTTCCCTCGGGAAACTCCGAAACATGGCGATTTCCCGGGGTCTTGTATATTTATTACCATAACTTTGTTATTTATTATAGGGGGTGGAAATTTGTTTTAGAAAACGAGGGTAAATTTGTCCGACAAAAAATTGTCTGCTTTTGTCGAGTCCGACAACTCAAACTGGTCAAAATACCAGGGTATTGAAAATCAAACACCACAAAACTAGTTTTCACAGGATTGTTTAACAAAAGTTAGTGAAATTGAAGGGTCATATTGTCCGACGAATTTTCGGCCGCGTTTTTTCAGTCCGACGACTGGAAGTCGGAATTCTGGCAGGGTAGTGTTTATTGATTACCACATGTCGGACAAAAATGAAACACGATAAAAAACCATTTGCTATTATAAAAAATCGAGTTGTCCGACAAAAATATAGCCGCGTTCGGCCAGTCCGACAAGAAAATGAGAAAAATATTTCAGGAGAACGATTATTTTTGTTTCTTTGTTAAATTTGCTAATATTTATGAACAAATTTAATGTATACATTTATGACGTAACATTTTTTAATGAAACAGTGTTTACAGATGGCACTGTATAAAGAAAATTAGAAAATTTTTGTAAATAGAACAATTATAAAAAAGGAGCATGTACCCAAAAAATGATGTAAAACATGTTCTCATATTAATTTTAAAAATTTAAGGAACATTAACCAGTTGAAAAGGTTATTTACACAATTTTAATTAAAAAGATTGAGAAGGATTAAAAATATGCGCCAATTTTAACAAGAAAAAAATATTGCCATTTTTTCTATTTACCAGATTTAAAACTATATGCGCCGATAGAGTATATAAATATAAATGATACTTTTACTCGCCGCGAGAACGGAAAAGTAGTATATATACGACCGATATTTTTAATCGTCGTCTTGCAATCTGGGACCAACAAAAACAACCTGCTGAATGGAAAATAACAAGCAACACAAGAAATGTGGCCGCCTAAAGTGTGCTTATTATCATGGAGTCGCACTGATGAACACTGCATATAAAATACTAGCTAATGTCGTACTTGCTAGACTCATTCCGTTCGCCGAATCAATCATCGGTGACTATCAGTGTTGTTTTCGTCCCAACCGCAGAGCAATGTTTTACCTTAAGGATGATTCTTGAAAAATATTGGGTGATTAACATCAGCATTCATCAGCTTTACGTTGATT
>OY856186.1:240521886-240974328 GCA_963693315.1 Diogma glabrata
ATATATATATATATATATATATATATTATGATATATATATATATATATATATATATATATATATATATATATATATATATATATATATATATATATATATATATATATATATATATATATACATATATATATATACATATATATATATATATATATATATATATATATATATATATATATATATATATATATATATATATATATATATATATATATATATATATATGTATATATATATATATATATATATATATATATATATATATATATATATATATATATATATATATATATATATATATATATATATATATATATATATATATATATATATATATATATATATATATATATATATATATATATATATATATATATATATATATATATATATATATATATATATATATATATATATATATATATATATATATATATATATATATATATATATATATATATATATATATATATATATATATATATATATATATTAGAGTGGGGCCATTTAAAAATCTTAATGGGCCCCTCGCGATTCTGATTCCTGGAGTTGTACTGAGCAAAAAAGTCCACTAGACCATATGTCTACGGTGAAAACCGAGCTTGCGAATTTTTGTCTGAAGTTTTTTTGTCTCAATTTATGTTTTGTGAAAACTTGCAAATTTTCTTAGGCTCATATCTCGTAAACCATTTGGAATTTTACTATGAATAAAATTAGTAAACTGTAGTTCTTGACCTCAGCTACAAATTTGCTGGATAAACAAACCGAAAAAAATCACATCTTCATGACCAAAAACACGAAAATGCCAAAAAATCTAGATTCTGAATAAATCCTAAAACAGACATTTGTTAAATTTTTTGACACCATTTCTGGGTAAAAACTGTATTTGAGGTTATGTTTTCAGACTCTCATATCAGGGGTCCCTGAAGTGAACATCATAACCGTCAACTTCAATGAAAGTCCCTGAAGCGAACATCAACTGCATAACCGCCAACTTCAATAGAATTTGATTAAAATATATTGCTTTTGCACTTTTTTTGCTTTTATAATAAATATTATAAATTATAATTATTATAATTATAATAAATATTGTAAATTTTATAATAAATATAATAAATTTAATAATAAGTGTTTCGAGAAAATATTACAAAATCCCAAAATTATTTCAAAAATTTGTAATAAAATCAAATATTTAAACTTTTTCTAAATTCTAATTCAAACTTTTTCCGAAATTCTAAAAATATTGCAAAAATTAAAACAATATCAAAAAAATTGTAACTTTTTTCAAAAATTATAATGAGATCAAAAATTTAAAATTCTAAAAATACATAGATAAAATTCACAAATTCACAAATTCAATAATTCTATTTTTTTTCAAAATTCAAAAAATATTCCAAAAATTATAACAAAATCAAAATTAAAACTTTTTCCACATTCTAAAAAATTTTGCAAAAATTATTACAAAATTAAAAATACAAACTTTTTTCAAAATTCCAAAAATATTTTTAAAAACTATAACAAATTAAAAAATTTCCATGTCCATTTTCATTTTCAATTACATTTACGTCATAAGAACAGCTACATTTTTTTCCAAAAAATTGGCTAAAAAAATCAATGAAATCATTTTTCGACACACTTGACAATATTTTTTTGACAAACTTATAATGTTCTATAATTTTTATAATTCTCTATAGTTTTCATGTCATACAAATATATATAATATTCATGTCATACAAATTATTAATTAATTTATATATAATTTTCATGTCATACAAATTATTAATTTTATTTTGTTCCAAAAAATTGGGTAAAACAATAAATAAAAATCTTTCTTTTGACACACTTGACAACAATTTTTTGACAAAGTTATAATGCCATAACTCTCAATAAAATTTCATATCAAACAAATAATTAATCTTATTTTTTTCCAAAAAATTGGGTAAAAAAATAAATAAAAATCTTTCTTTTGACACACTTGACAACATATTTTTGACAAACTTATAATGCCATAATTCTCAATAAAATTTCATTTCAAACAAATAATTAATTTTACTTTTTTCCAAAAATTGGGTAAAAAAATAAATAAAAATCTTTCTTTTGACACACTTGACTACATTTTTTTGACAAACTTATAATGCCATAATTCTCAATAAAATTTCATTTCAAACAAATAATTAATTTTACTTTTTTCCAAAAAATTGGGAAAAAAAATAAATAAAAATCTTTCTTTTGACACACTTGACAACATTTTTTCGACATAATGCCACAATTCTCAATAATAATAATAAAATTTCATTTCAAACAAATAATTAATTTTATTTTTTTCCAAAAAATTGGGTAAAAAAATAAATAAAAATCTTTCTTTTGACACACTTGACAACATTCTTTTGACAAACTTATAATGCAATAATCTAGATTTTGGTCTCACATACCAATCCAATCACTTAAAATGAACGTATTTTAAGCAACAAAATATGCAAATTTCCTTTTTTTGATACACTTGACGATTTTTTTGATACACTTCCGGTACAGTTATCTAACACATCGTCCTTTCGGCTCTTCCCATTGAGTAAACCTATTTTTAGAAGAAAAAAAATTTTTGAAATCCGTCCAGCGGTTTTCTAGATTTCGTAGGTTGTGACGGCCGGCCGGCAGACAGACAAAATTTTTTTTTTCTTTTTTAGAATCAGTAGGTCCTAAAACGTCGAGAAATGCCAAAAAAAGTGGGGGTAAGAATTTCACTTTTAGCTCATGAATGTAATACTTAGGTCTTTCAGACCGAAGTAAAATAACAAATAGAACGTTTTTGATGAGTTTAAATTATAGACAACTAACAATGGTAATTTTTCGGTATGTTCGCGATAAATTTTCACTTCTGCCTGGCGAAAACTGCATGAAGAAATGTTCAGATGTGGTTAGTATATCATAAAAATTGTTAAATATTTAATTGACTACAATTTTCTGTTAGATTATTAGTTTTAATTTTCTGCGGTTTGGCTGCTATGGCCTCAAAACGGTTAAAAAAATGGTAAATGTTTGGAATTTTCGTGTTTTTGGTCATGAAGATGTGATTTTTTTCGGTTTGATTTTTCAGTAAATTTGTAGCTGAGGTCAAGAGCTACAATTTACTTATTTTATTCATCGTAAAATTTTAAATGGTTTACGAGATATGAACCTAAGCAAGTTTTCACAAAATATAAATTACGACAAAAAAACTTTAAGCAAAAATTCGCAAGCTCGATTTTCACCGTAGACATATGCCGACCTAATTTTTGGTTTATATACATTAGCGTTGACATTTTTTGGTAGAGTTTATCTAGTCGGCTAGCCCTGATGAGAATGATAAACTTTTTTAAAGTTTAAAATTTTCTCATTGGTTCGAAACTAGATCGCTCTGAAATTGTATGGATTGCAAAAAGTTTCATAATTTGCACCATAATTTTTTAGATTCAGTTCTTATATTATTCTTGATGGGAGATTTTCCATCGGGGTGATGTTATATCACAAATAATTTACTGAATTAATTGTTGATCATGTGTCAATAGACACAAGTGAAGACTAGTCATCTTCCTCTCACCGATACAAGTTTGTTATTCAATACTAGAATGTCTAGAGTATAACAAAACAGTGATCACCAGAGAAATTAATTGACTAAACCTGAATTTATTAAATGTATGTTTATGTAAATTTTTTGTTTTTACACTTCGCTAGAGTTGTAACCTAATTTTTGGTTTATATTCATTAGCGTTGACATTTTTTGGTAGAGTTTATCTAGTCGGCTAGCCCTGATGAGAATGATAAACTTTTTTAAAGTTTAAAATTTTCTCATTGGTTCGAAACTAGATCGCTCTGAAATTGTATGGATTGCAAAAAGTTTCATAATTTGCACCATAATTTTTTAGATTCAGTTCTTATATTTAATTTTACATCAAGTTTTTACAGAAGGAAGACGTAACGCACACTTTTATTGAACTTCTATTGTAATAGAATCAAAAAATACAAAATTTATCTTTAATTAACATGGTCATTCCGCCACGATGTGTCGTATTTGTATAATTTTTTTTAAAAATATGATAAAGTATAAGCAAAAACTTACAATGATCTTATAAAATTATTTAGATTTCACTTGTTGGCGTGTTCACCATAACACTCTCTTTCTAGTGTCATTGAAGTTGGGATGATTTAAACCGAAAGAAAGAAAGCAAGAGAGAGATTTTTTGTGACACCAAAGGCAAGGGTTTTAGTAGTTTTACCAATCAGCTCGTGAAATTACTGATTCTGGATTAAAAAGTAGTTGCTGTGGAGTGAGATTAAACTTTAACTTTTAAGTTAACATATAGCAGCGTTAATTTTTCATTTTATCGTACTGGAAGGTGGCGAATTTTGATTAACTTAATATTCAGATTCTTTGCTAATGCGAGGTTTTAATCGGTCGGTTTTTTATTGAATTGTGAGATTTTTATTGCAGCGTCTTTGATGAGGACTTGCTTTAGCAGAATTCTGATCAAAGCTTAGATAAGAGGTTTAAGATCGGTGAATAGAATGAAGACACTATGTTCAAGGAGGAAGCGATAAGGTTTGATAGCAGAGTTAGTTACTAGAAGATCGCGACCATATGCGCTTTATACCTGTAGCGACTCATTTAGTGGAACAAAGAAGAAGAATTTAAAAGGTGTCAAAGACGGGTTTTTGTTGTGTTATTTAGATATAAATATAAAGCGCATATATGATCGCGATCTTCTAGCCTTGTAAGAAGCGATGCCAAATTGGGCAGCGTGAGAATAGCTTGACACTTCATTTAGTTGGATGGCATTTTCAGACCATTGAACGACGCGTTTATTTATGTAATTCTACTAAAACCCCTTTAGAAAATTATTGAGAAGGGCTTGGTTGCACGTAAAGAATGAATCGCAATTTTTCGAATGTTGTAATCATCAATAAAGATATAGCATGAACAAGATCGGTATTTATGAAAAGTCATATAGATAGATAAGGATAATAGGATATTTATCAGGATCCAGGAGTAATTACATTATTAAGACAATGGTAATCACCGCAATATTTCAACTTGCCGGTTTGCTTATTTACGAGGTGAAAAGGCGAGGTCCAGGTCTTTACGATGGTCTGTATATGGTTTGAACCCACATAGATAGCTATGGCCAACCAAAATAGATAAGTATGGGTTTCATTGATGTGAGTTATGTTATTCTTGACTGGCTTAGCCAGGTTACTCAAAGAAGTTAAAATTTTGAGCTCTTTAACAATATTGCTAACATTAGTGTCTTTAGACTTAGACCCATTGTTGATAGTAGTTAGAAAGAGTACAGAAAAATTGAACATTTCAGTTAGAACTGACTGAAATGGATCAACAAACCGTAGGTTTCAAATTTTCACTAAAAGAACGTATTTGTTTAAAAATCTGCACCACGGCCTTGCATCAATGGTAAAAGTCTGATAGAATGATCGTTAAGACGATCACTTCTGCGCATGGATCAAAAGAGATTGAAAGATTGGGATTTGTATCACGGTCGATTTCAGAAACTAGCTCGTTTTGAGATTTGTGAAATTGTACCTTTGAATTTGATAAACTTTGGCTTTGCCGGAACGACTTGAAATTGATATTGCTGATGGCGTTCAGAAGTTGTGTCTAGATTAAACTTTTAAAAGAGACCAATTATTTCGTTTGAAGTAGATGATAAAAAAATTGTAATCCTGCAACCGTTTTGAGCAGTGAGAGCTACTTTTGTCGTTGTCTAAAGGTCAGTTCTGTCATTGTCTGCAGCTTGACATTGACCACGGACTCTTTTTTTCCACAGAATTTTAAGAGTACTATTCATATCTTTTGCTGTTTTTAGTCACTCAATGTTGAACAATTTGTCGAGAAGTTTGAGGACCTTTAGAATGTAAAGGGTAAGTTATAACACGATTTTTTAGGTTGGTATGGGCTACGGCGGTCCTAATCCGTTCCACAATCATAGCATTAAGTGTTGAACTTTTATTTGAACGGGTCAAATAAGGTTACTTTTAAAAAACTTCAAAAAACCATTCATTGAATTATACTTATCTTAAAAATTGAATCTTAAAAATTTCTCAAACTCTTGGATTAAAACCATATAAATGTTTGTATAAATTTATTTTTAAAATTTAAACTTATAACATACTGCATTTATTTAATCATAACGATATGTATGGGTTCTTATATATTGATCCATGATTTTTATAACATGAACATACATTTTTGTGTGCCAGGATTTTTCTTCGATTTATAGAATTATTTCAATTACATTTCATTGAAAATATTTTATAAAAAAAATGGTTGTTGGCTTGAATATAAAAAACAGTACAACAGTTTATAAATGTAATAAATATTTGAACATAGGTAATCTAGTACTGTGTTATATTATCAATATGTACATACAACAATGTGTAAGGTAATTTTATATTTACATTTTATTTAATATGTTTTTGAATTTCATTGGTAACAAATTAGTTTTGTTATTTATTTATATTATTTATTCTATTAGCTAATGTTACAACATGCGAATGGAATATGTTTGGACTTGAAATTTTTATCGTTTATCAGAACTACAAGAATGGAAAGTGTGTAGGATAGAGACAAAATTTTAAAAAAGGGGCTTTTGGAACAGTTCGTTTGAGTGTTTGTACAAAAATATAACTGGTCTTATGAAAATGATATGTCAAAAAAATTAATACAATGCTAATAAGTTTCACAGAAACTTTTGGTATAATTAATTTGTTTTTAATGATAACTAAAACTTAATAATTTTATCACGAAATTAATAGCTAATTTGAAAGAAAATATTACAAAATGTCAATAGAATAAAAAAAGGAGTAACTAAAATTACACTTTTTTTGTTGTTTCTTTAAATAAAATCATATAAATAATTAAATAATTGAAGAAGATTAAGGATAAATAATAATTGATAAATGAAAATGAATGAAAACGGAATAATGAGGAATGATGATAAAATATTTTAGGTTTTATAAATTAGTGACGTATGATATCCAGTCCACTGTATAAGGAACTCTATGATAAATTCCCGGTTGTCCTCTCGTTGCACAAGAATAACCAGCTGATACGATACCTTAAAATAAACGAAATAGATTGTAGAGTTTTGAAGATAGTCAAAGTAGAAAGTTAACGCTTACCTATTAAATACCATCGTCCATTTTTTTCGTGCATCAAAGGACCACCCGAGTCGCCTTGGCATGAATCTTTTCCTCCATTACGGTATCCAGCACAAAGCATTTCAGGATATATTACAACGTTTATACCGTTTGTTCTGTGCCATCGTTCACATATTCTGTAATTAAAGATAAAAAACATTTTTCATTTTAACAATTAATCATACACTATCCGGTAAAGGTAAAAAAGTGACCGAGGAAACCAGAGGAATTTCTTTTACATAGTAAAATCATTATAATTTGTAATTAAAAAAATAAAAAACCTTCACAACCTTGTAATTGATTAGCCGAAATATTAAGGCTGGAGTTAAATCAACAAAATGATAAAATATTGCATTGAGGACTTTTAATATACTATAAAACAATATACTAGAAGATTTTTCTACGCTTAAGAAACTTCAATGGTCGATTGAAAAAATTACTAATATGAACACAGAGTCGATAATAACACGCACAATACTTTTATTTAATGAAATTAAAATTGTCAGTTAAAAAGTCACTATGTTTCGCTTTATCGCTTTGAACTATATCACGTTCCGTATACAATTGTACTACATTTGAACTTCCATCCGTCTAGTCTAACACTAGAGGCCCTTCACGTACTATTTGATGGTTCAAATAAACCAGTTGCTTTAATTTTTTATTATCATTTGCTCAGTCGTTAATGTTCTGTTGCTTGCATTTAATTTCTGTGGCTACTTTTTAGCTATAATGTTTTCGACCTATCATATAACCTCGACCTATCACGTCTGTATCTGATTTTTTGACGGGGTACTTGTACTTGCACAAGTACCCAGTACTTGTGCGTACTGATACTCAGTGGCCTTCTACAAACCAAAACTCGCTTAACTAAAACGCCCCTTCTAATTTTTCCCCGTTGTTGCTGAGTTGGGTAGTTACTTGTCTATGTGTTGTAGTATTTGAGTATTTTTTAGCATTTCTTTCACATTGCAATGAAGTGACATATCGATATTTTCGTAAGTGAGTCTTCCTTTTTCAGCATCTATTACAAATTCCCTCAGCCATCTCTATTAATTTACAATTTCCACTTTAACTCTTTTACTCTATGAAAACCTGGCAAATGATAGCCTTAAGGACAAATCTGTAAGATAAATTGTTTCCCGTATGAGGGAACTGTTCTTATGTTTTAGCCACTCTCTTTTAGTACCTCAATAAATGAAATAAGCTGATTTCCAGCGTTAGAACAATTTTGTTCTACTGCTGTGTAGAATTGAAACTTAAAGATGTCTAAGGATATATGATGTCGTCGTATGATGGTGGTGCTAAGTTAATATTTTCTTTGAGCTTACCAACGAATACCGTTAACCGCCAATATATGTTAATATTCATACTCATTTATTTGTTGGTTTATTTACCTTTGTTGACACTCATATTGTTTATGATAAAAATTTGTTGATTCAACTGACATCATAGCCATAGCCATTGCTTAAAAAGAATGTAGGTATTAGTTTATTATTGTTGCCACAATATTCCTTTCCTGTTCCTGAGAAGCTTCCTATTTATTAGTTTATTATTGTTACCGCAATATACCTTTCCTGTTCTTGAGAAGCTTATGATTTGATAAACCTGCTCCAAACTGGTAATTTTGTATGTCATTCATCTAATGGCATAGTTTTTCAAACATCGCCAACAATTTATTTTTTTCCAGTTGGTGACAACCGTATTTAATTCGAATTCAGTTCTGACAACAAGATATCACTTAAAGGAACCATATTAACTTGTTATACCACCGTTAACACCCGTCTCCGTCTTTGAACTTAGCAACATCTATAAAGATCGTTTGACACAGCAATTTCTACGGAAAAAAAATGCCACATATCATTTCTTCGTAGCAACGGCCTTCACCCTCGCCAAACTTGTTTCGAAAGCACTTCTCTATATAGACCATATGGCCAAGGTGTCCGAAAAAAATATGAAATTCCTGAAAGATTGAATACAGCTCTTTGTAGATAGAAAATATATATGAACATTTATATATAAATATATGAACAAAATATTGGCGGCCCACATTCTTGTAGCGTATGATACTTGAACTTCTCCATATAATCCGTTTGTCTAAGATGTCCGACCAAAAATGTGCAATTTTCGAAACAGTGAACTTTGAAGGCAGCTCTTTGTAGAGAATCGAAAAAAACCCCCAACAGCCCACATTTGTGCAGCATGAGACACTTTCACCAATATATTAGATGCCATCATTCATACCAAAGGTGGTTATATCAAACCTTAACATGTTTTTCATTTAATATGAAATATTTTTAACATTCGCTGTAAATTTTTAATAAAAAAGTTCATAGCTGTGAGAAGCGTTTTGAATTAGTGATACTTAATTATCACCAACCTGCAAATTTTTTACTTCGTTGTTCAAAAGCACTTTGACAGTTTTTATTATTTTTATTGAGTAGTCAATAGTCTATATAAAAGAAATACATGTTTACTCTCAATAAGACTGTGTGTACGAATTTGTTCTTGCAGTATTTGAACGTTTCCTAAACTTTCTCTGTGTTCAGTTCTATAACAGTTATATTCTGTTTCGAAACTGTAACAGAGCGCAAGACGTGATTTACGTTATTAAGAAACCTTTGAATGTTACATGTCCATTAATGCAACATCGTGCTAAACCCGATATAAAATTATACAAAACGATTTAACAACGCGATACCTCCGAAACGAATACTATAAAATTGAACTTTATCTATTCGAGCTCAAATTGCTTAAAATTGTACTGTATTGTATAGAGATGAAATCAAATGATTACACACAAATTTTAAACAGAGATATTCCCAGCAATGGGCTTACTTAGCTTAAAACTTGGTTTACTTTACCTTTAGTTCGTTGACCTGTAAATCATAAAAATTTATTAGTTTTGTTCAAATTTTAGTCAAAAAATTTTAATGTTTTTTGTTATGATCTATACTCTATAGAGATCTAGGTTTAAGGTTTAAGAAACAAGATAAAAAATAACCAAAACTTTATAGTTTGCGCTCTTAAAAATTATTAATATAGTCACCTATTTTCAATAACAGGAACATCAACAGCTTGCAGCGTTTTCGGTCGAAGTCTTGAACCCGGATTTAAAGCGCCCCATCCAGCCGCCCAACCGAATTTCCCCAAAAAATCTTCATTTTTCTCCGGCAAACAAATAGGCGCTACATAATAATATAAATATATTAAAAACATTTATACTAATATTATAATTTTTAAATGAATTCTGAAAATATTTGAAAACAAAAACATATATACAAAATTTTACCAATGTGTGGCATATAATGAACAGCTCGCTCTAGTGTTAAAACTGAAACATCAAAACGATCGGCTTGTGGAGTAAACTTAAAATATGGATGTACATCAATTTTGCGTACACCAAAAGTGTAAGCTGGTAATGGTTCAACAGCTGAATTAATAACATAATCACCTAATGTTACGTGTACTTGACGTGGACTTGCACGTGCAACACAATGACCTGCTGTTACCACATGGCGACGTGATATTAAGGAACCACCGCATCTGGAAAGCAGAAACCTGTTTAGCAGTTAAAGAATTTTTTATATTATTGTTAGTAACGATTAACTTTTATTTTGTTTATAATTTAATAATATTAATTAACATTAGTTGTGGTTTTATTAAATAATTATGCCAACTAAAGATGAAGATTTGGTAATGGAGATTTTTCCTGTAAGTTTGCCAAGTAAGCTCAGATAAGTACTAAAATCATGTGATACTTTCATATGAAAAATATTTATGATAACGATTTACTAAGTGCCGTAAAATCATACACTGATTAAAAACAATTTATAATGACTCTACAATGTAACTTAGAATTATTCCCAATTTATTCTAATTCTTACATAATACTGTCAATCAAAGTATAAAAATTATAACAATAATATAAAAAATGAAATAAAAATAAGAAGGAGCAGGGAACGCAAAAACTTTAAACTTCTATCTTCTATCTTCTTCTATATAAATAAAAATGTAAATCTTCGGTTGTTCAAAATAGGTAATCTCCTGAAGTACTGGACCTATTCCTTTGAAATTTGGACATAATGTTGCATTCGAATACAGGCAGGTTTTTATGTACTTTTTTGGTTTTTTTGTTATTCATTTTTTAGCTGTATATGCTTAATAACGTAAGCTGTCAACAAGTACAAGTACAAGCTGTCAACAAGTTTTATTGTGGAGTTTCACTTCATGCTTAATTTAACCGATTAGTTTTGTATAGTGATAAGGACGATTATTTTATCTAATTTATCAACCAATAGGGTTGCCACGTGTCCTCCTTTCGGTAGTAGCACTGTCCTCCTTTGGAGCAAGAATGTCCTTCATCCTCATTTACTGTAAAATGTTTCTCCTTTAAGCAAACTATAATACAATAAATATTTTACACTAAATAAAATTGATTTCTTTGCTACATATTTCTTCCAATAAACATGGATCAGCAAAATAAGTAATTGTGATTGCACCTGTACCTAGATTAAACGAGGAGAGTGAGTCGAAGGACTCCCCGGCATATTTAAAGAAACTACGATAGGCAGACTGTACACCGTGCATCAGAATCAAGATGAATGCTTCTTCACATGTTATTGATAAAGATACCTAGTCCTACGTCTTTTCAACAAGTGAGTGTTGACAACAGTGTTATAAATAAACCTTTTCGCAGCACATGTCAAGCTTTGAATTTATTAGAGAACAACCGTCACTGGTATATATGCATTAGTGACGCGTGCAACACGTGTCACATCCAAATCAAGTTCGTGCTATGTTTGCAATCATATTAATTCATATTCACAATCATTTCTACTCATTTCGCCTACTCTCGGTCATCTCCAACAGATTTACGGAAAAAATATAAATCACACATGGCTGAAGATATTTTACGTCGTATATCCAAAGAAAACGCCAAAATAAACATATATTCCACAACAAAATTTACAACGAAGATTTGATAATCATTGAAGATTTGTGCTGTGAATACTGTGAACAAGGTTCTCAATCAATTAGGAATGCCAACGCCGAATCTATCTGCGTCGTGAACAAAATTACAACACGGATGATCTTTTATCGTATGTGCGTTCAAATATTCCAAAGCTAACGTTTTGAACAAAAAGTCATTTACTAATGCAAAATGTGAATAATGGGAGGCGCCAGGAGGAACTGATAAAACATTCCTAATCAGACTGATTCTAGCAGCATTTCGATCACAAAATGACATAGCTTTAGCTATTGCGTCGTCCGGAATAGCTGCGACATTGCTACCAGGTGAAAGAACCGCTGATTTCGCTTTGAAATTTTCATTGAACATGCAATTTATTGAAACTCCCATATGCGACATTTTCAAAGGTTCCAAAACCGAAACTCCCACATTTTCAAACGTTCCGTAATGCGAAAAAATATCGCAAAAATGTTAACTTATTATTTAGAATGAATGCACAATAGCGCACAAAAAATCGATTGAAGCTCTTGATCGATCATTGCAAGATTTCCGTGGAAATACCCAAGTATTAATACATTCCCAAACCATTTGGGAATGTATTAATACTGCTTGCAGGATATTTCAGACAAATATTACCTGTAGTTCCTCCAGCAGAACACCAACAACAGCAGATGAAATAAATGTTTGCCTGAAATGCTTTACTTTGTGGCGACACGTAAAAAGGTTGAAATTAACTACAAATATGCGTGTCTTGCTTCAAAACGATAAATAAACTGAGATATTCTCACATCATTTGCAGACGGAAAGGTACCAGTTGATCTTACCTCAGGACGAATTTCATGGCCTCATAATTTCTGCAATTTAGTGTCATCAAAAGAAAAATTGTTTGAAAAAGTATTTCCCAATATTCAAACGATTGGCTGAGTGAACGAGCCATTCTTGCGGCCAAAAACAAAGACGTTAATGAATTTAACAGTATAATTCAGTCTTTAAGTCAAAGCAAGGCAGTCACATACAAGTTCGTAGACACTTTTATGGAATCAGATGAAGCGATTAACTATCCAACAGAATTTTTCTATTCATTTCATCTTCCAGGGATTCCTCCGCATCTACTGCAATTAAAAATCGGCGTACCAATTATCATGTTGCGAAATATCAACCAGCCAAAACTTTGCAATGGCACGTGGCTCGCAGCAACACAAAACAACGAGCAACGTAGCAGAATCAACAATCTTGACTGGGCCTTTCAAAAGTGAAGATGTCCTCATTCCTCAGATAACTATGATGGCAACGGATATGCCATTTCAATTTAAAAGATTCCAATTCTAAATTCGATTTGCATTTGCAACCACCATCATACGCTCAGCGTCAAACATTTGAATTATGTGCTTTAGATCTAGATACCGATTGTTACTCACATGGACAATTATATGTTACGTGTTCTATAATCGGTAAACCAGACAATCTCTATATCTGCACAATCTCTATATCGGCGTTCATAAATTTCTAAAAGAAACTTAATTCTCAATTGATTATAATCCCTAGTTGGCATGGTATCTTCGGATATTCAGAGACGTTAATGTATAATTAATTATATTAACACTAAACATGCCTAACTTCCAATAAAAAAAAAATAAAAAAAAAAACAAACAATTGAACAGTTGTTGTTTACCCTCAAGCATTATATTTCATATATCATATATTAGAAACGTATGTTCTGTTTTCTTTATTTCTTATATATTCAACCAGACTGAGCCACTGCAACGCGTGGCCGGGTCTAGCTAGTTTCTTATATATTTAATAGACTGAACCACTGCAACACGTGGCCGGGTCCAGCTAGTGACAAATAAAAATGATGTTTTTCTTAAAATAGAAAAAATGTTGTATGCAAAAATCTTAAGCGTAGATTTATCGATAATTTAATTCAGTTTTGTCAAAGAGACTTAAAACGCAGATTAAATTGCTTTCAACAAAACCATTTTGAAATTTATGATAAAACAACATATTTTCGCATAGTTTCATAATTATATACATATATAGCTACTTTCAACACGAAATAGTTTCGGTTTTATGTTAAATAAATAATAAATTTTAGCTATTTATTTTATAGGGAAACGATAGCGATTATTTTGGTCAACATGTACTATTGTATGTTGACAGTGACAGTGTAGACATAAAAATTAAACAGTAAGAAAATACTGTTACGTTTTTCTGACCTTACATCGAATTGGCCATACTCTCAATTCGATAAACACAATTCCCAAATCTCTTCCTGGACTCGATCACTGATTAGTAAGCACAAACACCAGGTTTTATTAAGTATTCAACTTCTTAATTGTTCCACAACAACAGGAAAACAATACGTCAAGTAATAGTCTTAACTAGAATATTCTTCAATAACTTCTGAAACTCCAACGGTTGATTGTTTGTAGAAATTTCCAGTAACCCAAATTTCCAGTTCAAAATAATACACAAAATATTTTTACTCAATAACACTTAAAACTTTGTTTACAAAAACCAATTTCAAAATAACTTTTATTTACACGATTTTATATGCAAGGTATAACTTTTTGTTTACAATTAATTTAACTATTTCCCATATCGCATTTAAAACTAAATAATTTTGCAATGAATCCCTCCTTATATCCGATTCTGCATAATCACGATTATTCGAGTCACTTTTTAGAAACGTTAAGAAAATATTAGAATATTCGATTATTTTACGTTATGTTGGTTTGATTCATAAAGTAATTTAATTGTATTTCATGTTGTCCCTTTTTCTAAGAAAAGAATGTGACCTTGTTTTATTTTAGAAATATTGTATATCGAAAAATAAGGTTTTGTATTTCATTACGTTTATGTAGAATCGTAACAATCCGAAACATGATGTGAAATGTACAAGGCTCTTTCAGTATGAAACCAGCAGTATTTCTGTATTCTGCTCTATATGGCTAAAAATTTGCGTAAATAAGCATGGTATATACTTGTGTTATTTATACCGTAGTCCTTCTTACCACAATAATCAAACCTTGGAAGCATTTAATTCTTTTACAGACACAATCGATAACATTTTCATCACCGCGCCTAATGCAGAAATTATATTAGCAGGTGATTTCAACGTTCACCACAAAGATTGGCTACATTTCTCAACCAAATCATCTATAGAAGGGCAATATGCTAAATTTCTTGCTGATTTCAATCAGATTACACAAATAGTAGGTAGGCCCATCCATATTCCACATATTGCAAGCCATTCTTCTAATCTACTAGATCTTTTCATGACAACTCATTCTGCCAAATATACTTGCTCAGTCAATGCTCCTCTTGGAAGATCAGATTACTGTGTAGTTTCGGCGTACTTCAAAATAAGTCCTCAAGCGTCAAGTCCAAAACTGTCTCCTCCACGAAAAGGTTTGGCACTATAATAGATGTAACTGGCAGAAACTTAATAAGTTCTACGACGAAATCGATTGGCGTCTATTTCTGCAGAATTTAAATGTTGACCAAGCAACTGCATTGATTACGTTCAATATTCTACTGGGAATGAACATTTTTATTCCAACCAGTTTTGTGAAAAAGAGAATTGGGTCCAAATCCTCTATCCCACCATTAATGGATAACCAGGGCAATCCTGTAACCGAAACCAAAGCCAAGGCAGATCTACTTGCTGCTAACTCTGAAGTCGATGATTCCGATATAAATTCACCGATCATTCCATCTGTCCAATCATCAATGAACAAAATTTACTTTCATCCAAGAATTTAGCGGTCAACACTGCTGAATCTAGATCTTAGCAAATCTGCTGGTCCGGACATTATACCACCTATTGTAATAAAATGCTGCGCTGATACACTGGTTTATCCACTAATTAGTCTCTTTCATTTATCTTTAAGCTCGGGCCTTTATCCACCAATGTGGAAGTTGATTAATTTTCAACCGGTCCCGAAAAAAAGCAACAAGTCTGACCCATCAAACTATCGTCACATTGCACTAACATCGATACTTTCTAAAGTTATGGAAAAAATTATCAATTATAAACTAATGGCATATCTTGAAAACTACCATCTTTTCCACGACCGCCAATATGGCTTTCGTAAAACTCGGTCTACTTGTGATATAATGTCAGTCCTCACGGAGAAATGGGATAAAGCAATTCATGACTTTGGTGAGTCTCATATCATTTCCCTTAACATATCCAAGGCGTTTGACAGAGTTTGGCTTAGTGCTCTTAACAACAAATGAATTTCATTTGGAGTCTGTAAGACATTGATCTGTTGGTTAGAAGATTTTTTATCCCATAGATCGATTAGAATAGTGCGGGATGGTGCTTTGCCGACTAAGTTCCCAATTCAAGCCGGTGTTCCAAAGGGTTCGGTTCTGTCACCAACCCTTTTTCTAATCTTTATCAACGATTTATTATCTATCACCACAAACCCAATATATAGCTTTGCCGACTACAGTACTATCTTCCATTCTTTTAAAAAACAACCATCCAGTCGATCTAGTTGATCTAGTCGATCTAGTGGATCTAGTCGATCAACCATCTAGTCCATCTAGTCGACCATCGTGTCGATCTGCTAATCTGTCGATATGTCAATCGGTCGATCTGTCGATCTGTCGATCTGTTGATTTGTCGATCTGTCATTCTGTCGATCTCTAAATCTGTTGTTCTGTCGATCTGTCGATTTGCCGATCTGTCGATCTGTAGATCTGTCGATCTGTTATTCTGTCGATCTTTCAATCTGTCGATTTGTCAATCTGTCAATATGTCGATGTGCCGATCAGTCAGATAGTCGATTTGTCAATATTTCGATTAGTCAATCTGTCAGTCTGACGAACTTTTGGCTGCCGCTTTGTCGCTCTGACGCTTTTTTGATCTCTCAGGTAGGTGAGCTCTCGATTTGTCAAACGGTCAATTTTTCGCTTTGTCGATCTGTTAATCTATCGATCTGTTTATCGGTCGATTTATCGATCTCATTATATAGATCTACATCTGTCAAAATGCCAATCCATGGACCATTCGATCTCTTAGTCTATCGCTTTGTCGATTTGTTGCTTTATCGATTTGTCCCTTTATAGTCCTTGTGCCGGCGCTGATTTTATGTGATGATTATCAAATATTTCATACTTCGTGAGGCACCTCTCCTTGAACAGCCCGAAAACGTTTGTTCTGCGATTTTTCTCAAATCGGCCGCTTTTGCGTTCGGCAAACAACGAAAAATGCCGATTGCCCGGGATCTTGTAAATTTTTGTTTTTTTAACTATGGGGGGTTGGAAATCGAACCTTGTCCGACAAAAATTTGTATGGTATTGTCTAGCCCGACAACCCAAACATCCAAAATGTCAGTTGTCAGACTCGACAATAGCAAACACATTTTGGTCGGACAAGCTTACCATCGTGTTCTAAAACAAATTTCCAACCCCCACATTTAAAAAAAATAATGTGGTAGCAAATTTACAAGATCGCGGCCAATCGGCATTTTTCGAAGCTTGCCGAACGCAAAAGCGGCCGATTTGAGAAAAATTGCAGAACAAATGTTTACGGGCTCGTCAAGGACAGACGTCTTACGAAGTATAAAATATGTGGTACGATATGTGGATCTGTCAATACTTGAATCATTTACACCACCATTTGAGTATTCTGTCAATACTTGAATCATCCATACCACAAAAATTATTAACTCTATTGAAAAAGCTTTTTTCACCCTTCCTCATTCCCACCCCTCACAAAATATAGTTATGAACATTTGACACTTTTTTTTTCGCTTAAAATTTACTAATTTTCTATTGCGATATGAATTTTTTAAAATTTGTTTCTTAATCAAGCTTGGAATTAAGGGGGGAAGGGAGAGTTTATAGTCAAAATCGCACATTTTTGAAAATATTTCAAGCGGCCAGAGCTTTAAAAATCGAATAATCTAAGGCGTTATAACGGCCATTTGAATCATATTGTTTAAATAAAATTTATAATTAATTAATATTTAAACCTTTTTTTCGAATGCAACATAAATCTTTCTAAAATAAAAAAAAATGATCCAAGTCCAGAGGTTGAGACCCTAGGTCTGTTTAAACGAACACAAACGCAAACGGCCATGCTTTCATCATTTTTGAGTTTATGCTGTTTAAACTCCTATTTTATTTTAGATACATTTTTCATTTATAACCTCAGAGACATTCAGCTTTTTAACCCATGAGGTTCCAATGGATTTAGCGTTATACTTACCTTATGCACGGCACTCTCACGCCATACAATTACAACAACAAATTCCATAAAAAATAATAAATAAATGTTCTTTTATATCTGTTTCTTGAATCATTATTTTTTTGAATTAACGAATATTTTCTTTGGAAATTTGGAAAATTTGGAATTGTTAGTTGAAATAAATATATATTGATTTCATATTTACAAAAGTTTTCTTAAATTGATAGATATTTGAATTTTTTTAGGTGTAAAAGTTGTTTGAAGTAGAAGTTTTGGTAACACTACCAAGTATTATAGGTGTGACGTAGTTAGAAAGTTATTCCACTAAAGGATTTTATATGTTACTAAGTAGTTTTAACCAAATTAAACAAAACTGTTCCGAACTTGCATTGATAGTTTCCGTTAGTGTATTTAGTTTGGTTTGATAAATTTTTTGGATATCTCTCTTTACTTAAAGTTTTTATTTAAACTAATATGACACATCTAATTCTATTTGTACACAAAACTGTCTGATCCCGAAATCTACCTATTTCCAGCGAATATACCTGCCGCATGAACTTGTTTAATAATACAATTTATTTACATTATAATATTATGTATTTATTTAAACTATTTGTTTGACTTAATCAAAATTTTGTGAAACATTACATGTTTGATCGATTTTATAACTCAAACTAGGGGGTATCCCGCGGGCATCGCTCAAACACCCCAATCCTCCCCCGCACGACAACGCACTCTTTATCTTTTCATCCAACTTTGATACAGCTACTATCCATCACATAATCTTTTATGCATGCACCTTCTGCTTAACTAATTTTACAAAAACACATGGGTTAAACATACCATACTTGTTAGTAAACTTTTATTGTAATATCTCTTTATAAACTATGTTAGGTGTTTTATTGTCCTTTGCCAAAATGAAAACATTTGCGGCATCACTAACACGTGAACATTCTACGTTTAATTGTCCATGGGTGAAGCGACTTTGGTTTGAATCATAAACCCATTTGGATTCCTACATAATTTCAAAATATCCCAAAATAATTCTTAAATATCCTAAAACAATTCCAATACATAACTTTAATAACAATTCAAAAATAAATAAAAAATAATAGGTACGTAATAAATTTAATCTTTTAATTTTTAAAAACTTTAGACGCTAAAGTATTGATATATAGGAACAATAAGATTATAAACGATCAGATGATACTATTTATGCGTCAATGAGACTTAACACATACAATACATTCTAATCCCTCTCTAAATAATCTTAGGATTTAAAACATATACAACAAAATAAAAATTTGTCTCTATATAATAAAAATATACTTCTATATAACAAATGAGAAAATTTCGCAAGTAAAAACTTAACACATAAAGTCAAAAAACAACTCCTCCAACGAATAAATACTTTTAAGCAACAAAACAATTTTAATAAATACTTTAGAACAATTAAAAACCAAATTGTAACCAACATTTAGGCAAACTCTTACGAAAATCAAATTTGTTGCTATGAATTAAGTATCGGAGTTGCCAGAAATCAAAAATTCTGGTGCGTAATCTTGAAGTGCGAAAAATGAAGTGAAAAAATTGAAGTGCGTAATCTTTACATGCTGTTGAAGTAAAACTTCTTTGGCTACTGTGGGAAAAATATTAAATATAAAATAAATATGTCATATTGAAATTTAGCATTTCTTGATAACATAGTTTACAACAATGTGTAATAAAAAGCCATATTTACATAATGTTTTACAAAGTCTTACAACGTATTACGTTTTACAAATTAAATTTCACGATGAATACATGTCCACTTAATTCAACAACAAATGATGCAGTTTTTCAAGAAATTTAGCAAATTTTCAAAGTAAAGTTTATGTTTCTCACTTTTGTAATCCTAAACCTCTAATTTCATATTTCAATTATGATAATAATTGAATTGACTTTGTAATACATTGTGTAAATATTATACTAGCAAGAAATGCTACTCTAAATTTCAATATGACATATTTATTGTATATTTAATCTTTTTAGTAATACCTGCCACAATAGCCAAAGAAATTTAATTCAACCGTGTGCAAATATTACACGCACTCATTTTTTTATTTAACAAAACAAATTTAATAAACACAAATATTTTTATTTAAAAATAAACTTTAAAAAAAACGGCATATAAAATACAATATTTTTATAGCTAATTGGCTAACTCATACGGCATACAAGTTATTTAATTATATACGACCACCTCGCCACCTATACAGCAATATAATACAATATAACTCAAACTTTCCAAACAGATTAAGATGTTTTGATTAAATCGCCTAAAATACATAAAAATACGGGTTTTTCCAATTTTCTGAAAACGGCATTTTTCACATCATAAAAAATTATGGGACTCTCTCGAAATCAACCCAAATAGAATACGATTTAAATCATCCAAATCGAACCGTTTTTGGGAAATCGGTCAACATACATAAAAAAACCCATAATGAGACACAGAACCTCCTCTTTTTTAAAGTCGGTTAAAAACTAAAATAATTCAAAATATAAATTTAAAAAATAACGAAACTCAAAATCAACACATCAAACTCATATAACATTTAGTACGAGACTGAATAAAAAATATAATAACATTAACACATGAATGACAATTGACACACACAATACACGTAATCGAATTGTATCGCATACTTGATGAACATAATATTCGTTTGCCTTTTTACTTCATTGTTGGTTGAAATTTCTTCTTTATTGTATTTATTATTTTTTTTCAAGATGTTATTTCCGTTCAAAAACTTGTCATATCGCGCCTAAAGAAGCAGTGATGCCAGATTTTCAAAAACGAATTTCCCGTTGTCGTATCGAAAATTCCCGATTTTTCCAGTTTCTTTAAAGAAAAAATCTCTCAAAAATTCCCACCGAGTTTTCAATAAAAATATTTATATGTAAATTCAATTGTTTATTGGAAATCTTTAAAAACAACAATTATAACAAAAATAAACAATATAGTAATAAAATAAACAAAAATAAACAATTTCAATAAAATTAAAAATAGCAATAACACTTTTTGATAGGTTCTGTAAAAATAGGAACTTCAGTACAAATGTAATAAATATATTAACTTAAATAAAAGTTTGACTAACTAATAATCTTCATTAGTATAATGTTTAAATTTTTAATGTAATACATTTAAATTTGGTATAAATTTGATGATGTTAATAACGAAAAGTGCTTCTCAGTTGCTTCTAATGTCACACAGTTAATATTTTTGTTCTGCATTGCAGACTTGAAAACGCACAAAGAATTTAAGCACTCTTCTCCAATTCGGTTACGTTTCTTTACCTTGATATCCGTCACCATGGAAAATATTCGCTCAGCATCCGCATTTGAATGCGGCAAAGATAATATAAAATCAGCAGCTTTGCTTAAGTTGGGAAAAACTATAATTCTATATTTATGCTTTTTTTCGTCGATATTTCTTTCCAAAAACCTTCTTCATTAAGATTTTGTAAATGTTGTTTCTCTTTTTCTGTTAATTCGAAAGGTAGATCACCCCATTCGTCTTCAAGACGATAGTTATCACATACAGGAGAAATATATTTAAACAAATCAGCCAATGATTTACAGAGGTTTCTGTTGGAGATATTTAAGGCCACTTCAGGATTCAGGAACTCAACTGTTTTAAAAAATTTGTCATTTATAGGAAATTTTTAAAAATTTTGTAAATACATTTCTCAATAAATTTCCCACAATTATTTTGAATATTAAATTTTTGTTCTACTGATAAATATCCAGTTTCATTTGCCAGATTATTTAAATTTAAATATTCCTTAAATTCAGCTCCTCCTTCAAAATCTTCAACGGTAAGTTTAGTGTTATCATTCACTAAGCTTTCAAATGTTGAAATATTATTTTTCAATATTTCTTCTACAGTTTTAGGTTTGAGAATCATCTTAGCAACAATTAACAATATTTTTTCGACTCTTCAAACAATTTGTGAACTAAGATAGTCAGAGGTGTAGCTAGGGGGGGCGGTGGGGGGGGGGGGGGGGGGGCGGTCCGCCCCGGGTGTCACCCGTTTTGGGGTGACACCCGAATGTAAAAAACTTAAACAAACCATCACAATGTTTTCAACGATAAATCATTTCGAAACCGTTTTGGGGTGACACCCGAACGTAAAAAACTTAAACAAACCATCACAATGTTTTCAATGATAAATCACTTCGAAACCGTTTTGGGGTGACACCCGAACGTAAAAAACTTAAACAAACCATCACAATGTTTTCAACGATAAATCACTTCGAAACCGTTTTGGGGTGACACCCGAACGTAAACAACTTAAACAAACCATCACATGTTTTCAACGATAAATCACTTCGAAACCGTTTTGGGGTGACACCCGAACGTAAAAAACTTAAACAAACCATCACAATGTTTTCAACGATAAATCACTTCGAAGCCGTTTTGGGGTGACACCCGAACGTAAACAACTTAAACAAACCATCACAATGTTTTCAACGATAAATCACTTCGAAACCGTTTTGGGGTGACACCCGAACGTAAAAAACTTAAACAAACCATCACAATGTTTTCAACGATAAATCACTTCGAAACCGTTTTGGGGTGACACCCGAACGTAAAAAACTTAAACAAACCATCACATGTTTTCAACGATAAATCACTTCGAAACCGTTTTGGGGTGACACCCGAACGTAAAAAACTTAAACAAACCATCACATGTTTTCAACGATAAATCACTTAGAAACCATTTTCACCAGGTTATCCATATAATTTTAATTTATAAATTGTGATAACTTATAAATGTGTCCTATAAATGTGTTATTGGTTCAAAAAGAATCTATTCTACTTTTTAAAATTTTTGAGTTATTACGTGAAATAAAATTTTAACAAAATTAATCGAATCAACATGTTGAGCATTGAATTCCATCACCACAATTACTCAATAACTTTGAATATTTCTATAGATACCATATTGACCGCTTTTTACGATATATTATTTAGTATGCAAGCATGATTATTTAATGACCAGGTCTGAAAACACATATGCTGAATAATGTATAGGAAAAGTGGTTTACGTCGATAATGTGGCACCCTTTGTCGATAGGGTGGCACCCTTGAGTTACAATGTCTCTATTCCAAAATTATTTCTAAAATATCCGCTTAACCTTACTACCTAATATATGTATGTTTTACATTTCAAACAAATTAATTGCAAACACCTAAGGAAACTAACAAACAATCAAATTACCGTGTTTTTAAATGATCTCAAAATAATTTTTTTTTCCTTTATCTTGAAACTCAAAGAATAAATTGAAATAGATCGTTTTTCAATGGACACAAAAATAATTACTGTGGAATAAAATAACAGTTATGCAATTACTGCAGTTTTGCAAATTTTTGTAGGTTGATACATACTCATACTGTTTGTTTTCAGTTTTATATATTTACATATTTGAAATAAATGAAAGTTTATCATTTAAAATTACATTTTGTTGGGTTTTAAATTCCTTGGAAATTTCAAACTCATCAAGTGATTATTTTAAAGATCCTTGGCTACATAAATGTAAAGCCTTCAATTTTTTTTTAAAAGTGGTGTAGCTATTGTTATTAACTTTGTAAATGGTTTGCAAAAATGAAATTTAAGTTTTGTTTATTTTTCTTCTTAGGAAGGTATTCCTTAAATCAGTCTTTAAAACATTTTCCGGTTTTCCCGATGTAAAATTTTTCACAAAAATCACATTTGATTTTGTAAATTATTGAGCATGATTCTAATTGCACTGAAAAAAACATGTCCTATTTCCAATCGAAATGCAATTGTCTCAACCTCACCGTGCGGTCACATATGGCGAATCAAACTACGAAATTGCTTCAACAACTCTACAATTATAAATCGATGAAGTTGAGACAATCACACGAAATATTTATGTGAAAATAAAATATAGTTCAATTAATCTCAAATACTTAAACTTTAAAATGAAAAATTCATGATATAAGGCCAAAGAAAATTTTTTTCAGGTAAATAGTTATTATCTTTATTCAACTACTGTTAAATTGCATATAACAATTTATATTTTAAATAAACCTCATTCTGTTGTTAGGAAAATGTTATGGTGTAGTTGTCCCAATCACAGTGAAATTGTTTGCAAATAATTTTCCTTTGCATGAATAATCAACTGCCAACTTCGAGATGAGGTTGTCATTACTTCAATTTTTTTTTCAGTGTGGATATTTAATTTTGGTTTCAATTCTTTATATAAAATATCTTTTAGGATTTCATACTTATATTTTTTTAAATAGTTCCTTATATTATTAGGCTATGATTTGTATATACCATTTTATCAAATATTATTTAATATAAGTTGTTACAAGGAAATTTAAATAAACTAATTTTCTTGGCGATGTATTTAGTCGTTAACACAGTGTACTTATTATGAACTATGTACCTATTATGTATCCTACAAATATATTTAGAATTAATGCTTTGCTGATACCTATACTATAATTAAAAATTTTTTTAGATTTCGTTTAGCAAATATCCCAAAAAATAAATATGCCACGAGGAGTTCATACTTTTTAAAGAAAAAGTTGGTTCCAGCAGAGAAAGACCAAATCTATAAATATGTTACAAAACTCGATGATATCCAAGGTTCATCAAAAGAAACTGATTATCACGTTGATGCAACGAATGTTTCAGAGAATATTGGCTCATCTTCGGAAAGTAACAACAACAATACAGAATTAATAATGATAACCTATGATGACAAATTAGAAAGGAATAATGAAAATGACAGTGATAATGCCGCTAATGCTTCTACTATCGAAGACAGTATTTGCATGGGTGAATCACTTCAGGACTTAAGAGATGTATCACATTGGAATATACTCGTCTCTGGTAATGTTCGCATTGAAATCATAAAAAAAGAAAGTGAACATTTTCAAAATAGAGAAGGGTCGTTTGTTACTGTATCTAGACACGGGTTAGACATAAAAGGTGATGTTCGCCATCTTTCTAAAGAATGGTTTTATAAAATGATGAATAATGGTGAAAAAATTCTACGGCCATGGATTGTTTATTCTCCTGTAAATAATAACTTTTTTTTTTTTTTTTTTAATAAAATGTGTTGTGTAATAGGGTTTAGAATATGTGTCACAACAACACATAAATACCTTTTAAGACCTAGGTCTAGACCTGGGTCCCACAACAACTGGCGTTCTGAGGTGTAGATTAACGCTTTTTTTAAACATCTGTGGGTTGAAGCCACCTGAGACTAAGTGTTCCGGCAAACTATTCCATTTGTACGCAGTTCGGACAAAGAAGTCTCTCTGCGATCTGCCAGTATGACAGCGCGGGATCTTTACCGTTTCACTGGTTGCGGTAGCCGACTGCCGAGTGGAACGGGGGTAAGAATAAGTTTGAGGCATGATGCCGCTGATTTCATCTGAGCACTGCTGATGACGATATTTGTAAAAAACAACGAGGTCAGCAACAGTGCGACGATGTTGTAGGGAATCAAGTTTTGATGTCAAAGTTCGATCACCTACAATTCGTATAGCTCGCTTTTGAACAGAGTCCAAGAGGGCCAAGATGGAAACAGAGGCAGCACCCCAAACTTGACAGCAGTACTCCATACAGGGACGAATATAGGACTTATAAACATGGAGCAATTGGTATGGAGTGAAAAATTTTTTGCATCTATTTAGGAGGCCGAGTTTTTTAGACGCGCTTTTTGCCATCGCCATTACATGATCGTTCCAGAGTAGGTCATTTGAAACTGTGACACCCAATAAACGAATGTTTTTACATTCACCTATTGGTTCATCACACATACTAAATAAAATATCTTTGGGGAACTCGGTCTTTAATCTGGAAACAATCAACAGCTGTGTTTTGGTGGAGTTGAAATTGACAAGGTTTTGGTCACCCCAGTCGGCGACTTTATTCAGGTCTTTGTTCACGTTTATGGCAGCGTCTCTCCGGGCAGGATTAATTCGTTCGTGCATTTTACCTTTTGAAGGAAGGGGCTCGAACGACTTGTGCAGAGTACTATCATCTGCAAAACTATTTATTGGGTTGCTGGTGATTTTCAACAATTCGTTGATATAAATCAAAAATAGGGTTGGGGACAATACTGAGCCTTGGGGTACACCAGCGTTAATTAGTTTAGACTCAGAAGAATATCCGTCTAAGGTTACCGAAATGTATCGGTCGGATAGAAAATTTTGAATCAGCTTCACAACATTGGGATGAAAACCGTACGCAACGAGCTTGTTGATTAAGTTGGCATGCCAGACTCGATCGAATGCCTTGGAGATGTCTAAAGCGATAACGTATGTTTCACCACCTTTATCAAGTATGCTGTTCCAACAATGCGCTACATAGTTTAATAGATCGGTAGTTGATCTTTTGTTTCGAAAACCGTATTGGCTGTCGGATATTAAATGATTTTCTTCCAGAAATTTTGAAATATGTGTATTAATATAATGCTCATAGACTTTGGATAGGACCGATAGTAAAGCTATTGGCCTATAATTTGAGATATCAGATTTTGGTCCCTTTTTGGGGACGGGCTGGACATTTGCCAACTTCCAGCACGAGGGAAATATACCAGATTTGTAGGATTGGTAGAATATTTTAGTTAAAGTTGGTGCAAGTTCTTTGGAATCCTGTATTGCTTGCATCCTGTATTGCTTCTGTTGTCGTGTATTTGCTGTCACCAATAATAATAATACAAAATCAACATTTACTACTGGATATCAGAAGCGGTGGAAACTAAGTCCCAAAGTGGCCGACCATGAAACTTCAAATGAACATCTGGAGAATGTTGAAAAGTGGAAAACTTTGGAAATGAGGTTAAAAATTCATAAAACGATACGAGACGCAGCCTTGCAATTAATATATAATAAAAAACAGAAGTGGAAACATCTTTTATCAAGATTATTGGATATAACTTTGTTTTTATCTAAACAAAACCCAGCATTTCATGGACATGATGAAGGACAAAGTTCTTCAAATAAAGGCAATTTCTTAGAACTAACCAAACTATTGTCAAAGTATGATGTAGTGTTAAAAGAACACATTTTGAATTTGGAGCATGGCAAATCACCAAAAGTATCATATTTGTCACCAGATATACAATTTGAGTTCATAAATGTTTTAGCGATCCACGTAAAGTTTAAGCTTGTCAACGAAATTAAATCGGTTAAATATTTTGGAATTATGTTTGATAGCACACCTGACATTTCACATATTGATCAAATGTCAGAAGTGATTGGTTATGTGAAAATTGATGGTAGTAAAGTGGAAATCAAGGAAGTATTCCTTGGATTTTTTCCTTTACATGGAAAAAAGCCGCTGATTTAAGCGATGAAATTCTTACACTGAAAAAAAATTGAAGTAATGATAACCTCATCTCGAAGATGGCAGTTTATTATTCATGCAAAGAAAAGATATTTACAAACAATTTCACCGTGATTCGGACGACTACTCAGTACTCAGTAACATTTTCCTAACAACAGAATGAGGTGTAATTAAAATATAAAGGGCTATCCAATATAACAGTAGTTGAATAAAGTTAATAACTATTTCCATGAAAACATATTTCTTTGGCCATATCATGAATTTTTCATTTTAAAATTTAGGTGTTTGAGATTAATTGAACTATATTTTATTTTCACATAAATATTTCATGTGATTGTCTCAACTGCATCGGCTTACCATTGTACGGTTGTTGAATCAATCTCATATTTCGATTCGCCATATCTGCCCGCACGGGGAGGTTGAGACAACTGCATTTCGATTGGAAATAGGACATGTTTTTTCAGTGTAAAAATCTTGAAAATGATGGCATAGATGTTATGAATTGTCGCTCCCATAGGTTATGATAATGCAGCTGTTATGAGTAGTATACATGGAGAAGTGCAAGCTATTATTAAAGCAAAAAATAACAAAGCAATTTTTGTGGGCTGCAAAGATCATTCAATTAATTTATACGGTCAACACTCGTCAGTGGAAGCCATTTTTACATGTTTTTCTGCTTCGACTAGCCGCTGGGAAGTACTTGCTAAACACAACAAAGCAACTGTTAAAATACTCTTAACAGCGCATTGGAGTGCTCATTATGCTGCAGTAAAAGTATTGGCCGAAAATTTTGATTAGATTGTGGCTGAAATTGAGAAGTTCAGTGTACAACAAGAAAATGTAGACAATAGAGGCGCTGCACAGAACCTTATCAATGCAGCATGTAATTTTTCGTTTCTTTGCTATCTTTTGTTTTGGAATGATATTCTAAGAGAAATAATATCTGTGCTCAGATTGGATTGCAAAGCACGGGCTTGAATATTGATCAATTAGCTACAAAAATAGAGTCAATTTATAACGAAGTCTCATTGTAGAAGAGGCAATAGATCTTGCTGCGAAAAAATCGGAGGACTATGACATTCCAATGGAAAGCCGAATTCGTCATAAAAACGCAAAAAACGAGCGGGTGGTGAGTTTGCACCTGATGTTGGACTGACACTGAGAGCTCAACTTAAAAAGGACATGTTGGAATGTCTTGACCGATTCAGTGTTGAACTCCGAACTAGACTGAAGTCAGTTCAAGATTTAGCTTCATTGTTCGAGGTTGTGCAGAAAAACACTTAGCTTTTGGCGAACAGTGAAGAGTTAAAATTATCGGTATCAAAATTTACTGGTTTTTATGATGCGGTATTGGCAACAGAACTCCTCATAGAGATACAAAGGGTGAGGAGGCATTTAAAAGCGGCCAATGTTACAGTTTCTAACTGGGTGTACCTAGACTTTTTGAAATTCATCGTAGAATGGGATTTTTTAGAATTTCTTCCGAATCTTACGGTCGCACTAAAGTTATTTATGACTATTTGCGTATTAGTGGCTTCGTGTGAGAGGAGTTTCAGCAAATTAAAACTAGTTAAAAATTACTTGCGGGCTTATAATAATAATGCTCATTTGTATTAATTAAAAAAAAATATAAATTACGTTTATCGGCTTTTTATTATTACTAGGAGGGCCCGGCGTGCTTCGCTACGCTTATAAATAAAGTTTTTGCGTAGACATTTTGTTGACGTAGAAGCAATGATTTCAAAAAGTGGTAATGAGAAATGCTAGCATATAATTTTTAATTTTTCTTTTTAAATAAATGAATGAAAAATAATCAAAACTCTAGCTGATCAGTTCGGATATATGAAAAATTAGCGATCAAATAAGTTTTCAAGTAAGCTTATTTGATCACTAACTTATTTGATCGCTAATTTTTCATATATCCGAACTGATCAGCTAGAGTTTTGATTATTTTTCATTCACATATTTAAAAAGAAAAATTAAAAATTACATGCTAGCATTTCTCATTACCACTTTTTGAAATCATTGCTTCTACGTCAACAAAATGTCTACGCAAAAACTGTATTTATAAGCGTAGCGAAGCACGCCGGGCCCTCCTAGTTTCAATTATTCAGTTATTTTTCTTTTTACTTGCAAAAATATACTTAAGTCGGATGAAATTTGTGGCACCTATTCACAAAACATTGACATCAATACCAAAACTCCTTGAAAAAGCCTCAAAAATTCAACCGCGCATAACTCCGATTCAGAGTACACAAAAAATAAAAGCAGAAATAACTTTTTTCCTTTCGTCAATATCAACAAAATATCAAAATTTCAGATTTTTTAAAAATCAAATATTTAAAAATCAACAAAAAAATGTACGTTTTCAAAATAATAGCCTTCCTATAATAAGAAAACTAAGAAAAATATTACGCAAATATCTTTATATCAATAAACAAAATAATCGAAATAATATCGAAAACCGTCCTTGTTCAAAGACAAAAGACGACTGAAATGAATGATTTTAGAAAAAAAATAAATTTTTAAGTTTCGTTTTTGTTGTTCGTTGTTCGCTAATATATAAAAAAGAAAATATGTCCGAATCCGATTATTAGGTTACACTAATATTAGTTAGCTGTGAAAATTTGAAATGAATCCATCTGCGAATAAAAAAGCCTTAGGCTCCACAAAGTTTTGATCTAGCGTATTAATATATAAGATTGACCGTTTTTATTTTTGGGGTGACACCACAATATCCGCCCCGGGTGCCACCCATGCTAGCTACGCCACTGAAGATAGTACTACTCTGAAATAAAGCATTAAATCTATTGAAATAGCTAAGAAATTTTTTTTAAAGAAGTAAATATGCCTTGATTTCGTAGTTTTCAAAAAAATTTAAAATTGTGACAGCTTTTTTTCGTTTTGTAAGCGACTGCTCATAAATAAAAAACTGAGGCAAAACATCCCAATTTTTTAAAATGTTTAAAATGCATGGATGCATAGAGAGCCACCTTGTAGTTGCATGTGATTTTATTTTTCGTTTCGCTGTGTCAAAACATTCATGAAACTCAGAGAACATGACGCTGCTTTTGGGACTTTTCGAAACGTATGTTCCTATTTCCCTAAGAAATATTTCAATATCAGAAGGTAGGAATTCCATCGCAGATTTGACTACTAAAGCCGATGAATGGCAGATGCATTTCAACAAAATTATCGGGTGATCGACATCTTTCTGAAGCATGGTAAAAAATGAGTTGTTCCGACCAATCATTACAGCTGCGGTATCATATGCCATTCCAATTATATTTTGAATTGGAATATTTCGTGCAAATGAACAGTTTTTGAAATGCTCATATATGGTTTTCGCAGAGCAATCTGTTGCGTTAATATTTATTAATTGCAGTAATTGAGTATTCACTTTATATGTAACTAAGACACATATATTTTTTTGATTGCTTAAATCAGTTGACTCATCAATAAAAATGGAAAAATTAGTATAAAATAAGATAGAATTTAATTCTTCTTCTTTTACTTTACATAATACGTTTGTAATCACCTTTGTACATTTTGTACGGCCCAAATTTATATCCTTGCAGATTGTTGAGTCGACAAAAATTGTAGAGGCACCAATGAGACAACAATTTGTATGGAAACGTTATTGTCTGCTAAAAATGAGGCTAGTTTAATTTCCGCGGTTTTAATTTCATGGTTACTTTTCACACCAAAATTGCTTGCTGATGGTGTGCGTACCATGTTGCTTAAATTAATTTTGTGTTTCACACCGTTACTATGCCGTTTTATTTCAGTACTGCCACAAATTATTGACGATTTACAGGCCTTACAAAATGCTTTAGTTTTGTCATTTTTAACGGGGAGTAACCAAGCTTTAAAATCTTTGTTTTGTAACCATATTTCGTGGAAAATTTTACTTTTTGATGTTTCAGATTTTTTTATATCTGCATCATCTGTTTCCGAAGAAATTTGTTCATTATCACTTATTGATTCTTCCATTTATTTAACTAAAAGTAAACATAAAAAAATTTAATTTGTGTATTTTAAACTATACACAAAACACAACGATTTACTTGTTAACATAAATCACATTTGATTTGACAACTGTGACAATTAGTTCACCCTACGAACCGTTTTGCATGTAGATAATAATAGAAACCATTTAAACGAAGATTGTGTTAGTTACCCATCATGCATTACGATAGTTGTGGTGAATTGCAAATGTGCAATACCCAATTCATCAATTTTGAGTGTCACAATTTGTTTTGAAATAAATTGTAATTTAAAACGCTTCTACTATACAAAAATATAATTTTAAATAATATAATATAAAAAAATCCCGCACTTTGCAAGTTTTTCCCCGCATTCCCGTTTTATACGAAATATCCAGCAATCTGGCAATACTGTAAAGAAGTTTTACTACAAAAACTATAAAATCTATAGACAAAAGTATTCTATTATACTTCTGGCATTCCTTTCTTTATATATGTCAAGTTTCATCTAAATCGATTCAGCCGTTTCGAAGCTTATCCTGAACAGATAGACAGACAGACAAACAGGCACTCGAATTTTATTTATATAGATTTGGAAAATTGGTGAATTTCATGAAATCAAAATTAATATTAGCAGTAAAATTTAGCTGCAAACTGAAATCTACCTATAATTTTGAATACAAATATTACAACGAAACTTTAGTTAATATTTTAATATGTATCTTATAAATTTGTTAGATAAATTATATAATCAACAATTAAATGAATTAATTATGTTCTCATCGGAATGACGTGAGGAACTATACATTATATGAGCAATTTCACGAAGATTCAACATCGTTTTGACTTGACCCCTTTTAATTTTGATTATTTTTTGTTTATAGATAGTCTTTGATAAATAAAAAATACAAGTTCTCTTAGAATTTTTTTTTTCGACCAGGGGTCTTCACAGGGTGCCCCTCAATTTTTGTTATTTTGTGATGTGAGTGCATTTTGACGAGCGATTGTAGAAAAACTACTCAGTCGATTTTCATAAACGATATGTCGTTGAATAGGTACTAGAACAAAGTTTTTAAAAATGTACACTGTTAATTTTTTGAAATAATTTTTAACGGTGTAACATAAGAAAAAAATGGTGTAATTGAAAAAAAGATGGCATAGCCTTTTTTTTTAATTTTTTTTTTTAACTAAATTGAAGCTTATTTTATATCTAACAACTTGTGAAAGTTTAGGACTAGCGTCATTTTTTGTTTTAGAGATAAAATTCGTTGTGCATATGACTGTCGGGAATCAGTTTTTTTTGTTCTGAAGGAAAATTATAAAAATGGCGATTTTTAGATTCAGATTTTTTTTTTATGTTAAATATCAAATATTTTATTATTAAATGAACCTTTTAAAAAGCAATTTCAGTCAAGTTCAGCAAAATTTTGCGACATTTTGACTCGACCCTTTTTAATTTGGTTTATTTTGGTCTATATTTAAAATAATTCTACTTGAAGCCGTTTTTTTCATTTATCAAAGGCTATCTATAAACTAAAAATAAACCAAATTAAAAAGGGTCGAGTCAAAATGTCGCAAAATTTTGCTGAACTTGACTGAAATTGCTTTTTAAAAAGTTCATTTAATAATAAAATATTTGATATTTAACATAAAAAAAAAATCTGAATCTAAAAATCGCCATTTTTATAATTTTCCTTCAGAACAAAAAAAACTGATTCCCGACAGTCATATGCACAACGAATTTTATCTCTAAAACAAAAAATGACCCTAGTCCTAAACTTTCACAAGTTGTTAGATATAAAATAAGCTTCAATTTAATTTAAAAAAAAAAAAAAAAAGGCTATGCCATCTTTTTTTCAATTACATCGTTTTTTTCTTATGTTACACCGTTAAAAATTATTTCAAAAAATTAACAGTGTACATTTTTAAAAACTTTGTTCTAGTACCTATTCAACGACATATCATTTGTGAAAATCGACTGAGTAGTTTTTCTACAATCGCTCGTCAAAGTGCACTCACATCACAAAATAACAATAATTGAGGGGCACCCTGTGAAGACCCCTGGTCGAAAAAAAAATTCTAAGAGAACTTGTATTTTTTATTTATCAAAGACTATCTATAAACAAAAAATAATCAAAATTAAAAGGGGTCAAGTCAAAACGATGTTGAATCTTCGTGAAATTGCTCATATATACTATTTGTTTAATTGTTTGCCCAATAACAGTTCCTCACTTTAATAAAATTCCATAAATTTAGTTAAACGTTATAAATTTTATTAATAATTTCAATTGTACTACCGGTTTCAATCTTCTGAAGATCATTGACAGGTACTTTGGTGAATTGTACCAAAGTACCTGTCGATGATCTTTAGAAGATTGAAACAGGTAGTACAATTGAAATTATTATTACGTTTAACTAAATTTATAGAATTTTATTAAAGTGAGGAACTGTTATTGGGCAAACAATTAAACAAATAGTATATATAATTAAATGAATATTTAATATATTTTGTGCATTTGTTACAGAAACTAGGGTGTACTACTAGCGCGAACTGCGTTTAATACAAATCGACGACTAGATTCTAATTTTTTACTACTCAAAATCAAAGTTAAATAAAAGTGCGTTATAGTTATTTAAGTATTAAGGGCAGTAAGAGTGTTTTACCGATTGATAATATATGTTTTGAGATCGAGACGAAGTCGAGATCTCTAATATAGCCGAAATCGGCAATACTCTTAATGCCCACAATGCTTATTATATTTTTTGCACGATGAATAAAAATTCAATTAAAATTATTTAAATAATGAAATTCATTTTTAAGTTTTAATGTTTTAAAGAAAATTTCTTAAAATTTCATTTCAAAATAGCGAATATATGAAATTAATGAAATATATGAATATATGAAATTCAGTAGTAAAGAAATTAAGAAGGAATTAATGAGGAATTAAGTAGGCGATGCTTGAACAATCAAGTTGATTTTATTTTTTTTTTGTGAATAACTTTTATAAAAAATTATTTTTAAATTAAAATGAAGATTAATTAAATTTTGTGCAAATATCGTTTATGTGGCGTTTGACAGCCATCGTGGTCCACCGGAATCTGTATTTATATAGATTGTGTAATGTCAAACAATTGTTTACCGAACTTTTTCCCTAGTGGAACTCCCGGTACTACAACAAATTTTGAAAATAAAGTTATAGGAAATAATGAAGAAAATAGTGAAGATGATTTGAATTGCCGATTAATTGGATCTTTTATACGTGTTTTGCAAATTAATATTGAGGGCATGACAAAATCAAAAGTGGAGTATTTATCAAGATTGGCCTTTGCTAATAATTGTGATGTTCTTTTACTCCAAGAGACCCATGCCCGGGATGAAGAACAATTTTTGAGCTATGGTTTGATTGAACATTTTGTATGTGTTGATTCTATTCATCATGAGCATCATGGAATTGCCACTTTTGTTCGTTCATCTCTTATGGAAGATTGTTCAACTGTTTTTAATCTTGTTGATGGTTCCATTGAATATATAGCAATCAAGTTAAGTAATTTGACAATTTTAAATGTATATAAGCCTCCTGTTATTCATTGGTTACCATCGTTGCCTGTTTTTGATCATCCTTCTATTTATATGGGTGATTTCAACAGTCATCACAATTTGTGGGGATATGATGATAATAATGAAAATAGAGAATTTCTTCTTGATTGGAGTTTACAAAATAAACTACATTTAGTTTATGATTCGAAAGATAGACCTACGTTTCATTCGTTGGAATCGTGGTTATAATCCGGATTTATGCTTTGTGTCATCTGATTACCATCTATCACCACTATCGGTAACAAGAAATGTCCTCAACCGTTTTCCTCGTAGTCAACATCGTTGTGTTGTTTTGGACATTGGAATAAAAATTCCAATAATTCATTCATTAGAAATTCTTCGATGGAATTTCAGAAAAGCAAATTGGAATAGTTTTGGTGATGCAATTGATATGAATTGTCGCTGGATCTCTCCTATTATTGGAAATTATAACCGTTTTGTATCTATTACAAAATCGTCTGCAAAAAAGTTCATTCCTAGAGGTTTTCGAAAAACATATATCCCTAGTTGGAACGAAGATTGTAATCACCTGTGGCAACAATATCAATCAACTGAAGATTCTGAAATTGGAGATCAATTAATGGATAAATTAAATCACTCTCGTAAAGAAAATTGGATTGATCTGGTTGGAAAAATGGATTTCCAAGATTCGAGTAGAGAAGCTTAGGTTTTTCTTAAAAAAGCAGGTGAATCTAAAAATAAATCTAATAAAAATATTGCTCCATTTCATCCAAATGAAATCGCATCAAGATTGATTCAAAACTCGAAATGTCTTGTTTCTAAAGCAAGAATTCGTCAAATAAAAAATCAGTTACGCCGTGCTAAGAAGAAAATTGTTGACTCACGATTATAAAAGATGAAATAGATGTTATAATATCTACTCTTAAATCTGGAAAAGCATGTGGTGTGGATGAAATGTTCCCTGAATTTTTTATTCTTATATTATATTATATTATATTATATTATATTATATTATATTATATTATATTATATTATATTATATTATATTATATTATATTATATTATATTATATTATATTATATTATATTATATTATATTATATTATATTATATTATATTATATTATATTATATTATATTATATTATATTATATTATATTATATTATATTATATTATATTATATTATATTATATTATATTATATTATATTATATTATATTATATTATATTATATTATATTATATTATATTATATTATATTATATTATATTATATTATATTATATTATATTATATTATATTATATTATATTATATTATATTATATTATATTATATTATATTATATTATATTATATTATATTATATTATATTATATTATATTATATTATATTATATTATATTATATTATATTATATTATATTATATTATATTATATTATATTATATTATATTATATTATATTATATTATATTATATTATATTATATTATATTATATTATATTATATTATATTATATTATATTATATTATATTATATTATATTATATTATATTATATTATATTATATTATATTATATTATATTATATTATATTATATTATATTATATTATATTATATTATATTATATTATATTATATTATATTATATTATATTATATTATATTATATTATATTATATTATATTATATTATATTATATTATATTATATTATATTATATTATATTATATTATATTATATTATATTATATTATATTATATTATATTATATTATATTATATTATATTATATTATATTATATTATATTATATTATATTATATTATATTATATTATATTATATTATATTATATTATATTATATTATATTATATTATATTATATTATATTATATTATATTATATTATATTATATTATATTATATTATATTATATTATATTATATTATATTATATTATATTATATTATATTATATTATATTATATTATATTATATTATATTATATTATATTATATTATATTATATTATATTATATTATATTATATTATATTATATTATATTATATTATATTATATTATATTATATTATATTATATTATATTATATTATATTATATTATATTATATTATATTATATTATATTATATTATATTATATTATATTATATTATATTATATTATATTATATTATATTATATTATATTATATTATATTATATTATATTATATTATATTATATTATATTATATTATATTATATTATATTATATTATATTATATTATATTATATTATATTATATTATATTATATTATATTATATTATATTATATTATATTATATTATATTATATTATATTATATTATATTATATTATATTATATTATATTATATTATATTATATTATATTATATTATATTATATTATATTATATTATATTATATTATATTATATTATATTATATTATATTATATTATATTATATTATATTATATTATATTATATTATATTATATTATATTATATTATATTATATTATATTATATTATATTATATTATATTATATTATATTATATTATATTATATTATATTATATTATATTATATTATATTATATTATATTATATTATATTATATTATATTATATTATATTATATTATATTATATTATATTATATTATATTATATTATATTATATTATATTATATTATATTATATTATATTATATTATATTATATTATATTATATTATATTATATTATATTATATTATATTATATTATATTATATTATATTATATTATATTATATTATATTATATTATATTATATTATATTATATTATATTATATTATATTATATTATATTATATTATATTATATTATATTATATTATATTATATTATATTATATTATATTATATTATATTATATTATATTATATTATATTATATTATATTATATTATATTATATTATATTATATTATATTATATTATATTATATTATATTATATTATATTATATTATATTATATTATATTATATTATATTATATTATATTATATTATATTATATTATATTATATTATATTATATTATATTATATTATATTATATTATATTATATTATATTATATTATATTATATTATATTATATTATATTATATTATATTATATTATATTATATTATATTATATTATATTATATTATATTATATTATATTATATTATATTATATTATATTATATTATATTATATTATATTATATTATATTATATTATATTATATTATATTATATTATATTATATTATATTATATTATATTATATTATATTATATTATATTATATTATATTATATTATATTATTTATTTTATTTTTTTTTTATATGAAAAAAAATGCGAGAATTTGGTTGTCAAAATTTTTTTCAAATTGTTTGAATTGTGGCTTGATTCCGAATATTTGGCATTCAACTAAAGTATCAGCAATTCTGAAGCCAGGTAAAGATATAAATCGTCCTGAGAATTATCGCCCAATTTCTCTGTTATGTGTTGCATATAAATTATTTGAGCGTATTATTTATAACAGAATATCTACCACAATTGACGAAAAAATGCCGATTAAACAAGCTGGTTTTCGTCCAAATAGAAGTTGCTGTGATCAAGTTTTATCCCTAGTAACATATATTGAAGCGGTGTTTCAAGATAAGAAACAAACAGCAATAGTATTCGTTGATTTAAGTGCAGCGTATGATACAGTTTGGAAACATGGACTGTTATTAAAACTGTGCTTTGTGCTCAAATGTAGAAAAACTATAAATATTATATCGGCTTTGTTGTCCAATCGTAATTTTGTTGTACATTTATCAAATCTACAAAGCAGGGCTCGTTATATAAATAATGGTCTTCCACAGGGTTCAGTCCTTGCTCCTATCCTGTTTAATCTTTATACGTCGGATTTACCACATATGTCCATGTCGAAAATATATATATGCGGATGATTTGGCTATTGCATATCAATACTCATGCGGTCAAAAAATTGTCAAAGTTGAATCAATTATAGCTCAAGATTTAGAAATTTTAAGAAAATATTATGAAGGATGGCGTTTAAAGATTAATCCTGGTAAAACGGAAGTTGTAGTGTTTCATTTATCTACTCATCGTGCTAATGATCAACTTAATGTACTTATGGATGGACATTTGGTTAGTTTTCATCCAACACCTAAATATCTTGGAGTTACTTTGGATAGATCTCTTACTTTTAGACAACATTGCGAAAAATTGGGTCAAAAAATCAAATCTCGTATTAATATCATTCAAAAATTATCAGGAACTCGATGGGGAGTAATAATGGTAAGTAATCTATTTATAAATGAATTATAAGCTGACATTTTTTGAGAATATGGATGGTGTGAGCTAGAGTTAATTGTAATATCAGTTGTAGTAGGTTTTCTATAAATTTTAAACTCAAAATTGTTATTATTCTTTGATATGGTTAAATCCAAAAAGTTTAACATGTTGTCTTTTTCAATTTCAAGAGTAAATTGTATCTTTTTGTTAATTTTATTCAAATAATTTTTGAAAATTTCAATTTGCCGTGAAGTTCCATTAAATAATAAAAATATGTCATCAACGTATCTTGAATATGAAATAATCAAATTTTGATATTTATTTAAGTTAGAAAAAATAAATTTATTTTCAAAATAGTTAAGGTATATATTGGCTAATAATCCACTTAATGGTGAACCCATTGCAAGTCCTTCTTCTTGACTAAAAAATTGTTTGTTGAAAGTAAAATAATTTTGATTTAAAATAATTTTCATTAATGATATTAGTTCAAGAATTTTGCAATCACTTAAAGTTCCTGTATTCTTCAAGTTATCTTCTAAAATTTTTATGGTATCAAAAACGGGTATATTAGTATACATATTAGAAATATCGAAAGAGATCATTTTGTATTGTGGTATTAATTTAATGTTGTAAATTTTTTCAATAAAATCTAAATTATTTTTAACTGAATAATTATTATTAAATATAATATTGGAACTAATAATTTTGGTAATAAATTTTGTAATTTTGTATGTGGGTGCCGTAGTATAAACTTATTTGTTTCTATAATGATTCTCTTCAACAAAAATCGTTTAAATCATTCTGCTCAATTGGCTTCGAACTACTTCGGTCTGAAATGCCTAATTCTTTTTTTCGCCTATCTACTGGCCTGGACCAGGGCCGGATAAACCACGGCAGCAATAGACCGACCGCACCAAGCGCGAGTGAGATGTCATTTAAAAGAACACCTAATTTATAAATCATTGCAATTTTTTTTAGAATTTTGTGATGTAAAGTTTTTGAGTTATTATCAAAAAAGTGCAAAATTCAGATCGTTTCGCTCCCTACGTTTCGACGATGATTGACAGAAAAATTTGAAAAAATTCGCAGAGACAGGATAATTTTTAAATTTTGAATGAAAATCATAGCAAAGTCTCAAATAACTATATTTCTGTGTGTTTAGGGGATGGGTGTGGGGAGAGTAAAAATCCACTTTTGACCCAAGCGTATGGGGTGTCATATGAAGGAGCACTTAATTTAACAAACATTACAATTTTTTAGAACTTAGCGGTGCACAGTTTTTGTGTTATTGAAAAAAAATATTTTTAGTATGTAGCCTCTCACCTTCCCTAAATTTCAACACTTGATTGACCGAAAAAAATAATCAAATTTAAACCATTTACAAGCTGGTGAATCTTTCTTGAGTTACCATAAACATCTATGGATGAGATTTAACCTAATGTAACATTTTTTGAGTTATTTTTGATCAATGTGGATTTGATTGTAATTTACTATTGACATTTACGATTAAACATTAATTATTTTGTTATTCGTCTATGGTCTGGAAATATAAGGACATTACAACACAACTTTTGAAGAAATTTGTTCATTATCACTTATTGATTCTTCCATTTATTTAACTAAAAGTAAACTTAAAAAAATTTAATATATGTAATTCAAACTATACACAAAACACAACGATTTACTTGTTAACATAAACCACATTTGATTTGACAACTTTGACAATTAGTTTATCCTGTGAGCTGTTTTGCATGTAGTAATAATAGAAACCAATTAAACGAAGATTGTGTTAGTTACCCATCATGCATTACGATAGTTGTGATGAATTGCAGATGTGCAATACGCAATTCATCAATTTTGAGTGTCACAATTTATTTTGAAATAAATTGTAATTTGAAACGCTTCTACTATACAAAAACATAATTTTAAACAATATAATATAAAAAAATCCCGCACTTTGCAAGTTTTTTCCCGCATTCCCGTTTTATACGAAGTATCCAGCAATCTGGCAATACTGTAAAGAAGTTTTACTACAAAAACTATAAAATCTATAGACAAAAGTATTCTATTATACTTCTGGCATTCCTTTCTTTATATATGTCAAGTTTCATCTAAATCGATTCAGCCGTTTCGAAGCTTATCCTGAACAGATAGACAGACAGACAAACAGATACTCGAATTTTATTTATATAGATTTGGAAAATTGGTGAATTTCATGAAATCAAAATTAATTTTAGCAGTAAAATTTAGCTGCAAACTGAAATCTACCTATAATTTTGAATACAAATATTACAACGAAACTTTAGTTAATATTTTAATATGTATCTTATAAATTTGTTAGATAAATTATATAATCAACAATTAAATGAATTAATTATGTTCTCATCGGAATGACGTGAGGAACTATACATTATATATACTATTTGTTTAATTGTTTGCCCAATAACAGTTCCTCACTTTAATAAAATTCCATAAATTTAGTTAAACGTTATAAATTTTATTAATAATTTCAATTGTACTTCCGGTTTCAATCTTCTGAAGATCATTGACAGGTACTTTGGTGAATTGCACCAAAGTACCTGTCGATGATCTTAGAAGATTGAAACAGGTAGTACAATTGAAATTATTAATAAAATTTATAACGTTTAACTAAATTTATAGAATTTTATTAAAGTGAGGAACTGTTATTGGGCAAACAATTAAACAAATAGTATATATAATTAAATGAATATTTAATATATTTTGTGCATTTGTTACAGAAACTAGGGTGTACTACTAGCGCGAACTGCGTTTAATACAAATCAACGACTAGATTCTAATTTTTTACTACTCAAAATCAAAGTTAAATAAAAGTGCGTTATAGTTATTTAAGTATTAAGGGCAGTAAGAGTGTTTTACCGATTGATGATATATGTTTTGAGATCGAGACGAAGTCGAGATCTCTAATATAGCCGAAATCGGCAATACTCTTAATGCCCACAATGCTTATTATATTTTTTGCACGATGAATAAAAATTCAATTAAAATTATTTAAATAATGAAATTCATTTTTAAGTTTTAATGTTTTAAAGAAAATTTCTCAAAATTTCATTTCAAAATAGCGAATATATGAAATTAATGAAATATATGAATATATGAAATTCAGAAGTAAAGAAATTAAGAAGGAATTAATGAGGAATTAAGTAGGCGATGCTTGAACAATCAAGTTGATTTTATTTGTTTTTGTGAATATCTTTTATAAAAAATTATTTTTAAATTAAAATGAAGATTAATTAAATTTTGTGCAAATATCGTTTATGTGGCGTTTGACAGCCATCGTGGACCACCGGAATCTGTATTTATATAGATTGTGTAATGTCAAACAATTGTTTACCGAACCTTTTCCCTAGTGGAGCTCCCGGGACTACAACAAATTTTGAAAATGAAGTTATAGGAAATAATGAAGAAAATAGTGAAGATGATTTGAATTGCCGATTAATTGGATCTTTTATATGTGTTTTGCAAATTAATATTGAGGGCATGACAAAATCAAAAGTGGAGTATTTATCAAGATTGGCCTTTGCTAATAATTGTGATGTTCTTTTACTCCAAGAGACCCATGCCCGGGATGAAGAACAATTTTTGAGCTATGGTTTGATTGAACATTTTGTATGTGTTGATTCTATTCATCATGAGCATCATGGAATTGCCACTTTTGTTCGTTCATCTCTTATGGAAGATTGTTCAACTGTTTTTAATCTTGTTGATGGTTTCATTGAATATATAGCAATCAAGTTAAGTAATTTGACAATTTTAAATGTATATAAGCCTCCTGTTATTCATTGGTTACCATCGTTGCCTGTTTTCGATCATCCTTCTATTTATATGGGTGATTTCAACAGTCATCACAATTTGTGGGGATATGATGATAATAATGAAAATGGAGAATTTATTCTTGATTGGAGTTTACAAAATAAACTACATTTAGCTTATGATTCGAAAGATAGACCTACGTTTCATTCTGGTCGTTGGAATCGTGGTTATAATCCGGATTTATGCTTCGTGTCATCTGATTACCATCTATCACCACTATCGGTAACAAGAAATGTACTCAACCGTTTTCCTCGTAGTCAACATCGTTGTGTTGTTTTGGACATTGGAATAAAAATTCCAATAATTTATTCATTAGAAATTCCTCGATGGAATTTCAGAAAAGCAAATTGGAATAGTTTTGGTGATGCAATTGATATGAATTGTCGCTGGATCTCTCCTATTATTGGAAATTATAACCGTTTTGTATCTATTACAAAATCGTCTGCAAAAAAGTTCATTCCTAGAGGTTTTCGAAAAACATATATCCCTAGTTGGGACGAAGATTGTAATCACCTGTGGCAACAACATCAATCAACTGAAGATTCTGAAATTGGAGATCAATTAATGGATAAATTAAATCACTCTCGTAAAGAAAATTGGATTGATCTAGTTGGAAAAATGGATTTCCAAGATTCGAGTAGAGAAGCTTGGGTTTTTCTTAAAAAAGCAGGTGAATCTAAAAATAAATCTAATAAAAATATTGCTCCATTTCATCCAAATGAAATCGCATCAAGATTGATTCAAAACTCGAAATGTCCTGTTTCTAAAGCAAGAATTGGTCAAATAAAAAATCAGTTACGCCGTGCTAAGAAGAAAATTGTTGACTCTCCATTTGCTGCTCCGATTATAAAAGATGAAATAGATGTTATAATATCTACTCTTAAATCTGGAAAAGTATGTGGTGTGGATGAAATGTTCCCTGAATTTTTTATTCTTATATTATATTATATTATATTATATTATATTATTTATTTTATTTTTTTTTTATATGAAAAAAAATGCGAGAATTCGGTTGTCCAAATTTTTTTCAAATTGTTTGAATTGTGGCTTGATTCCGAATATTTGGCATTCAACTAAAGTATCAGCAATTCTGAAGCCAGGTAAAGATATAAATCGTTCTGAGAATTATCGTCTAATTTCTCTGTTGTGTGTTGCATATAAATTATTTGAGCGAATTATTTATAATAGAATATCTACCACAATTGACGAAAAGATGCCGATTAAACAAGCTGGTTTTCGTCCGAATAGAAGTTGCTGTGATCAAGTTTTATCCCTAGTAACATATATTGAAGCGGTGTTTCAAGATAAGAAACAAACAGCAATAGTATTCGTTGATTTAAGTGCAGCGTATGATACAGTTTGGAAACATGGACTGTTATTAAAACTGTGCTCTGTGATCAAATGTAGAAAAACTATAAATATTATATCGGCTTTGTTGTCCAATCGTAATTTTGTTGTACATTTATCAAATCTACAAAGCAGGGCTCGTTATATAAATAATGGTCTTCCACAGGGTTTAGTCCTTGCTCCTATCCTGTTTTATCTTTATACGTCGGATTTACCACAAAAAATATGCCGAAAATTTATATATGCGGATGATTTGGCTATTGCATATCAATACTCATACCGTCAAAAAATTGTCAATGTTGAATCAATTATAGCTCAAGATTTAGAAATTTTAAGAAAATATTATGAAGGATGGCGTTTAAAGATTAATCCTGGTAAAACGGAAGTTGTAGTGTTTCATTCATCTACTCATCGTGCTAATGATCAACTTAATGTACTTATGGATGGACATTTGGTTAGTTTTCATCCAACACCTAAATATCTTGGAGTTACTTTGGATAGATCTCTTACTTTTAGACAACATTGCAAAAAATTGGGTCAAAAAATCAAATCTCGTATTAATATCATTCAAAAATTATCAGGAACTCAATGGGGAGCTAATGGAAAAATGTTAAGGATTTCAGCTCTAGCATTAGTGTATTCTACAGCAGAATATTGTGCTCCTGTTTGGAATCACAGTGTTCGTTCTCGTATTATTGATATCCAACTTAATGGTTATATGAGAATAATTTCCGGAACTTTGCGAACTACTCCTCTTCAATGGCTTCCTATTTTATCAAATATTGCCCCACCAGCATTAAGAAGAGAAAAGTCAGTGGTTAACACGTGGATGAAATTGAATGAAAATGATAGACAGCCTATCCACTCGAATTTAATGAATAGAGGACAAAATGGTTTGTTATCTCGTACCCCACTTTGGACAAAGATTGCATCTATTGAAAATATTGATGAATATTCAATTAATAATCAATGGCAAATATTACACAATAATTCGGATTTTACCAATAAAGAACTCATATCTGAACCATTCGTTGAAGTTCTAGGAATGTCTGATTCTCGAAGACGTTGGATTACTATAAACCGTATTAGAGTAAATCATGGTGCTACAAATGCCGAGATTCACATGTACAATAATGAAGTCTCACCATCCTGTGATTGTGGTAATCATTCTCAAACAATAAGGCACATACACTCTGAATGTCCGATTAGGCGCTTCGATGGTGATCTAAATCAGCTTCACAATATGACCGATTTGGCAATTGATCGGTTAGATTCATTAGATATTAATATTTAACTTGTAAATTTTTCAAAAATTTGTTAAATAAAACATACGATTAATAATAATATGAAATTAAGAGCATTATTAAAGAGAAAATCAGATGGTTACAAACCAAAAAAATCTAAAACTCTCACATCGAAGGAAATTCATCAGTTCTTAAATGAAACTCCAGACGATAAGTATTTGTTCACAAAGGTAAATTTTAAAGAAAAATGTATTATCAAATCATTGGTTTTAATGCTCTTTCAGATTGCGTTAATTGTTGGCATCACTGGAGCATGTAGAAAACAGGAATCAGCTCAACTAAAGATAGACGATGTGGAAGATTTAAAATCAGCCGCCTTAATTCACATACGAGATACCAAAACGAAACAAGCACGTTCATTTACCATTACTAGCAAGTTCTATGAATATTTTAAGAAATACGCAATGCTGAGACCATTTGATGCAAACGAAAAGCGGTTTTTTTTAAATTACCAGAAGAAAAAGTGCACCAAGCAGCCAATAGGCGTCAATAAATTTGGTTTCGTGCCAAGAGAAATAGCCACCTACTTGCACCTGGAAAACCCAAAACTCTACACTGGACATTGTTTTCGTCGGTCATCGGCAACGATATTGGTAGACGCAGGTGGGGACATTACTAAGCTTAAACGCCACGGTGGGTGGAAAGCCACCACCGTGGCAGAAAGCTACATCTATGAATCCCTAACAAACAAGATGCAGGTTGCAAATACCATTTAACAAGCAGTAAATTCATTAAAATCTCATTCAAAATCCACTACTGTAATACTCCAGGATACAACAACCCGACTGGAATAATCCTGGAACAATACTTACACTAATATTATCGAACAAACTAACACACTATCTAATCTGTATCAAACAATTGCACGCCCTATAACATTTACTAATTGTCAAAATAATAATACTACGATAAGTTTTGTCTAATAATTCTTATGGTCGTGGGAAAAATAGTGTACAAAACTCGCTGGAAAGTGTCTACCGTTTGCTCGTGAAATTCTCACTCGTACGATATTACTCACTTTCCAAGCTCGTTATGTAATATACTATTAATTGCAATATTTTGAAAAGAATATTATTTAAAGTTGAAGCTAGTAAACTGACCTACATAATTATTTTAATAAATAAGTCATTTTTATTCACAACCGTGAGGCTCGGACGTTTTTCATTATAACTTTTAGCGTTGTTTTGTTTGTACATTTAGCATTTATTAGTAGTATTCGTACAACGGTCAATGACTTTCTAATGTGATACAAAACTGAGATAATAACGCGTTGGAGGATAAAATTTCAAAATGATAATCTCCGAAATTTATTTTATTTAACGCTGACAACAATCTAAACTTCAATTCGGTTTCTCTTCTACTTATACAACACGATGAAACTAACAAATTCAAAATTGATAATTCGAATGATTAACATCATCTTTAATTCATTTTTTAATAAAATTATATAAAAATTTGGTATGTTGATGGAGGTAAGAAAGAATAAAATTCGAATTAAACCATATTTGATAATTTAAAAGTTTTTTGGTTATTCATTTTGGAATAATTATTAGAAGCAACAAAACTTGTGAGTTCAAATATAAGACCGTATGTTGGCGGAATAGCATTAATTTAAGTTAAACTTTTAAGTGAAAGAGAAATTAAAAACAAAAATTTTGTGTAAATTTAAGAAAGGAGGAAGAGTTATAAATTTGGATATGCAAATTGTTTTTATGATTGCCAATTTTAAATAAGAATTTTATTGTTGTATACTATATTATCAGGCATTAGATAATTAATTATGTTGAGGGTAATTATGCGAATGGCAATCATTTTTAAATTAATAATCAGACATCATAGAGTCTACATTTATTATTATTGATGTTAGATTCATTTGCCTCTTCAATTCTTTTTGATTTTTTTACACCATATAGTCGTTTTTCTCACCGTAGCATAATCACGTTTGACAAGTTAAGTGAAATTCTCATAAATTTATTTTTTTGCTATTTTCTAGTCGATTAAAATCTTTAACAATCAACAAGTTTGAATTAAATCATATTTTTAATGTGACGTCATATCATGATCATTATTGGAACTGGCTAGATAATTGATTGAGTTTTTAAAAAATTCAGATTTTTGATAATAAAACTATTTATATTTCGTGTTTTTTCTTTCATAGATTTTACTTTCTCGAGTAATCAAACGTAAAATATAAAGATTAATAAATGTTGTATTATAGTTGAATGGATTTGATGTATTTATAAATAATACAGAAAATCCAATATGAATTTGATAAACTTAAAGTAATGATTGTATTAAATCATCCATGAAAAACAGGAATCCCCTTCAATAAAAAAGTGAAATCGAAATTTCAATGAATATCAACATCAATTTATCAAATCAAACGTGTTAATAAGTTTATAAATGATTAGTGATAAATAAATTATTTTGTTTTTTTGGGCGCCATTACTCGTGCCATTCACATGTAAATTCAATAATTTATTCAGAATTCGTAAATGTGCGAATAATGTTGTATTACTGAGAAGCCGGCAACTAAAGGCTACTGAATTGGGATTTTAAAATGTCTACTTCTACGACAGCGATACATGAGCCATAGTATAAAAGAATAGCTCAAGGTTCTCAAGAAATCCAATTCACTTTCTTATACCAACGACGATTTCCATTTTTAAAGGCCAAGAAAATAACTACTTATGAATTTAACATTTTTATCCTTAATGTTCATACACAATGTACTGAAGACAAACCAGATGAAAAGTAATAACCAGTTGTTAGTCGATTTCAAAGTCAAGAAGTCATATCACATCAATTAACCATCAATAACGACTTTTTCGTAAAGGGTACTTCAGCGCTAAATAGCAAAATATGGGCAAAAAGCATAATCATCTCGAACACCAGAAAATCATTTCTAAATGCTGTATTTTTATATAGTAAAACAATTTTTCTGGGACACCAAGATATATGAACGCGGACCAGAGGTTGAGGCTGATAATACAACCATTTGAAATCAACGAACATTTCAATCAAAACATTTTTAGGGTTGATTAGAGCAAAAACCGCACTGAATCAATCCAGTACAGCATCAAATGAAGTACATTTTAGAGGTTTCTGTAACGGCACAATAATAGCAGAGCTTGTTTTCAATTAAAAACTTATTTGGTTTCTATATTGATTCTCTGCAACAAAAATCGTTTAAATCAGTCTGCTCAATTGGCTTCGAACTACTTCGGTCTGAAATGCCTAATTCTTTTTTTCTCCTATCTACTGGCCTGGATCAGGGCTGGATAAGCCACGGGAGCAATAGAGCGACCGCACCAAGTGCAAAAACAAATGGCACCAAAATTAGGTTTTGTTGTCGATTACTACTTTTTCGTTTTCGTTTTTATTTTTTAATAAATTTTGAGGCAAATTAAATTTTATTTTTCTATGCGAAAAGTAAACTCACTAGTGTAAAAAAATAACAAATTATAGTTGCTATGGTTTTTCATATAATTTTACAAAGTATTTTAAACAACGTAACCATGAAAAAATAGAATATGAATTTTGAATGTTTTATTATCGATTTATAACTTTATAATTTATAGTAAATATCGATTATATATTAGTATCATAGAAAAAATTGCATTTCCTACGCGAGATAAAAACGTTTTTCGTTCGTAAACATGTCTCACTCGACGCTAGCGCGTCTCGTGAACAAATGTTTACTCACGAAAAAAACAATGTTTTCATCTCTTGTAGGAAAATATACTATTTTCTATATAAAAAGCAAATCTGTTGTTTTGTTTCAAATATGCATATTTGTTTTAATTTTTATTCACGAACATGACAGCTTCGCGTACTCATGTCGCTGCTATCGACATGAGATTTAACGTGAGATATTAACACCACTGGCAATAGCAGTGAGATATTACCAGCCAAGTTGATATCTTACGGGAGCTGGCGAATGAATTCTATTCACTCCACAGTACTCTCAATTTCTTATGTAATTTCCCCTTTTCTATTTAACTTTGTGTGGGCTTTAATTATTAAGTAAGACAATGGTTTACATGATTAACGAGTATGATCGACCCAAGTACGGGAATCCAATTTTAGTTTTATTTCTGTAAATTGTTTTTATAAAATCTGTTCTTCACCTCTAATATATAAATACATACATTTATTGTTTAGTTATCCATATCTTTAAAAACAAAATGTGATAAAAAGGAAATTTGTAAACATTTGGTTGATTTTATTCCATGAACACATTATTAATTGAGCTTGTTGAAATGAAGTTCTCATTTAATAACATTTAAAGCCATAGATTTGATAACGGTTCCTGCATGAAGGGAAAAAATGCTGCTGTTCAAAATCGAATAAAGTTGCTTAGGGCAACTTTTATATTATATACTGCTCATTCTTTAAATCTTGTTATAAATGTCGTTTGTCGCTTTGATCTTCTTAGCTAGCAAATGGAAAGCTAAGTTTAAAGCCAGTTTATGAAACTTGTTGGGAAAACCGAAAATTGGCTATAGTAGTATAGTACACATAGACCTCTAAGATTTCAAATCTTAGAATTTTATAAAACTTATAATTAAAATTCAAAATATTTAACGAAGATAAAGCAAAAGGAAGACAAACGGTTTATCGATGCTTAAATATCTTTGCAGTCTAATTTTGCGAAACGATCTTCGTTCCAAAAATTATGTTGTTTCTAAAATGATACAAAGAATGAACTTGAATGTATAATTGAATATATTTCTTTGCCTAAAAATGGCGAATATACGTTTTAGAGAAGTGAAAAAGCTAGTGGGTATCTTAAAAACTAGGACAGGGATTACATTTTCAAATATTTAGAATGTAGATTTAATTTTCATGAGCTTATACTGATCCGTTAACGATGTTGATGCTATAAAACTCTGCGAGAACTTCAAAATTTTACAACATCAATAAAAACTTTTATAACATGAACTTAACTCTGATAGAAAGTTTTTAACCCTGTATATTTGCGAAAAATGCTAAGTATTTTCCGAATTTATTTAAAGCCAAGATACTGCTGGTATTAACAATAGCGTTCTTTTTTTGATAGGAGCTTTTCTAAATTAAAGCTCATTAAAATTAAGTACGCGGTAGGTGATGAAGCTTGTCCCGGGAGTGGCCTTTTCTCTTGCAATTGAATATGAAATTTTTTATTTACTAGGATACGAACTGGTAGTAAAAGAATTTTCTGGAAATAAACCCATAAAAGTGATCATACTTGATCATTTATTTACTACAACTTTATTTGTATACATGCATGTTATTCCTTATTTTTTTCGATTTTCATATAATAATTATTTTTTCTTAGAAATTAATGCTATTTTTATTTTCATATTTAATCATAATTTTGTGGTGTTAAATTCCATATTCTTTTTAGTATGTTTATTTACCTACTCTATCGTAAACTGCGTAGTTTTTACTTTATTTTCCCATTAGATAAAATTATTCAATTTCTAATTGCATGTTATACTGTTCTTGTTATCTTCAGATATTTACTAAGGTTTTATTCAGCTTTAATGCTTTAGTGGAACCATTTTCCAGAAAGAAAATTATCAATGAATTTTTTTACATCGCACTCCACAATCGTTACAATATATTTAGAAAGTGTGAAATATTTGAAATAAATTCGTATAATTTTTTATTTATTATAATAAAATTTTATTTACTTGGTGGTGCTGTGCTATTGCTTGCTCAAAAAATGAGCTCTTTATACCTAGCTCTACTTGCGAACTTTAATCATTAAATACTGGAGAACGTCCCATGAATGAGGAGTATTTTACCAGATGGATTATTAGGAACCCAACTTTAGTTATATTTTTGCAAATTTAAAAAAAAATATTTAACTTTTTATTTTGTTTCTATTTCGCTCATATTATCATGAAATATTGACATGTATCATATTTTATTATATGATAGGATTTATTGTCTAAGTTTTCAACATTTGAAAAATAATAAAATAAAATTTGATCCAATTATAAAAAGCGTCCAACACTTGTGAATACTTGGGAATACTTGAGAACGTATGTTGTTGTGGGACCTAGATCTTAAAATCTGTCAAGGTGTTGCTGTGACAGTGACACATATTCTAATTGCTATTACACAACACTTTGTATTTAAACAAGTACTGCATTTTGTTTTGGAATATATTATCTTATACAATATAATCAAATTTGAGGGTGCAATTTATTAGATTAGCTGCACCAGTCGCTAAAATACCTTGATCCAGCACTGGCCGGGATGCATGATCGATGACAATTAGAAAGCTACTACCCCAATTAAACAAATGTTCATTGCTAAAAAAAGCAACTAGTGTGTCAAAAGAGTTATTTTTATACATTTTACTTGCCATGTATTTTTTTAACCCTCTTTAACCCTATTTTCTTCACCCTCAACAGAATGACGCCACCCGTAACTTCAATGCCAAGCTCGCTCCAAAATTCATTCCCGCAAAATTACTAGCCCTGTTGGGACCGTGGCATTTGAGCTTGGGTGGCTTGGGTGTCCACCACGTCAAGGACATCCGCTCTTGAGTGTTGACATTTTTCTTTTCGTCCTTTGCGTTTCTCTACTCTTTTGAAGGTTCGTCTACGTGGGCCGACCGTTTGGATAAGTCACTTGCATTTGTAGTTGAGTGGGTATTCTAAATTTTTATTTTTATTTTTTTTCTTCTCATTACCTAATTCTATCTGAGTCTAAATTTTTTTTATCTTGCATGTTTTTTTTTGTCATCACCAGTTGTTAAACATAGTCCAAATACATTTAATAAATCTAGTTTTAAACCCGGCTTGAGATTCTCTCACGGTGTGGACGTCCCCACGATTTGTGACGAAGGAAATCCTTGTCACAAGGTGCCCGATTCCAGATTTGAATACCCAAATTTTTTATGTCTCATGACATTATACCCATCTCTCAAAACCAAGTTTAAGTTTTGCTAGTAATGCACAATGCCATTAATTTAAATTACAACCATTCCCATGTTTCAGTTTCGCAATCTTGCAAAATACTTTTATTAAATTAAATTAAATTTAAACGGTTTTCTAAAAATTTTCCTATTTCTTTGTTCATATTAACATTAAAACTCAGTTGTGATGTTTTTTTGTTAATTTCTATATTTTTTGAATCTTGATAAATTTTCTATTTTTATTGTAGGAAATCTTAACTATTCCCAGAGTTTTAGTGGATTCCTGGAATCACTGTTATTTTCTTTTGTTATCATTATTACAAAGGCTCGGATAACACCGAGCTGTAAATTTTGGTGAGTTTGTTTTTTTGTTTTCTGTCGGGACTCGAAAAAGGACGTCTTTGGACGTAAATACGGTTAAAAAATACGGCTCGTTTATTTTGTTTTTTTTGTTAGGTGGATTTGAGTCGTTTTAAGTTAAATTTTAAGTTTTTGTAACCGAATTGTTGTTGTTTTTAGTCAGAGTTTAATTTTCGGTTTTTATATTGTGGTTAAATTTTTTATTTGTGTAATATAGTTACTATTGAAATTGTGAACTGTGAATCAAAGCACAGTTTAAAAGCTTATGACAAATATAGATGTTTAGCTAAGTCAAGTTCAACAAAATCAAAATAAATTTTATTAAAAACTAAATCTTATAGTTTTTTTACTATTGAAATTGTGAATTGTGAATCAAAACTAAGTTTAAAAGTTTATAACAAATATAAATGATTAGTTAATTCAAAGTTTAATATATTAAGTTAAATTATATTGAAAAAAAAAACAAAAAAAATATATGTACGTTTGGTTAAAAAATATGAAATTAAAATAAAATTGAAATATTTTATCGAATCTTTCTTTTATCTTGGAAATTAAGGAGGTCAACGTGACACCTTGGGGAATTGAACCATCCTTGCAGGAATAGGTGAGTCACTTTCATTAATTATATTGCCCGGGTAGGAACTGCCAATGTTAAACAACGGACCAATCTCGGCCAGTATTGGTAAGAAAAGCCTTGGCTAGTTAGTTGAGGGCCAGGTCTGGGTTAATTGTAAATGCCTAGACTGAACCAAGGCTCACTTTATTATATTATGTATTAGTAACCAGTCTAATACATTGCAAACATGTACAGGCCATATTATGTTTATCTTTATTTTCATATATATTACTCTTTCCACAACCTCTTTCCACATATTTAAAGCAGGTCTGGAAAAAAATTTAGTTTGGTAGATCTGGCCCAAGTCTTATTTACCAGACTTGGCCCCAGCACATCAGTCCACGCTTGGGCCGTTTGAAAATGTTAAGCCTGACCCAACCCTCAAAAGCTATGGTATGGTCTTGGCCCAGGCTTGATCCCTTAGCTTTTTCTTACCCGGGTTATAATTTAATAAGAATTTAATTTAGCACAATGCTGATTTTATTGTGTGCTAGTGTTACCCTCTGTAACAAAGGCGTAAAGGCTCGGGCCTGTTGTACTACCTTTTAAGAGTGTAAAGAGAGGATGATGGTGATTGGGTATTAATTTCGAGACCTATCATGTTCAGATTCAGATAATTTCTGCTTTTCTAGGACCCTCTGGCTGCCGGACGAACCCACGACTACCTTTTCCCTGAAACTCCAGCCTCGCGATGAGCAGGTCCGGATTTCCAACCAGAGAGACAAAAATAAAGATTCGTTTTCCAGGACTTGCAGTTCCCTCTTTCGAGGAAACGGGCATCGCCGTGAGGATACCTGATAGTTTATTAATAAAATGTGCTTTTTGGTAGGAATTTGGAATAGTTCACAACATATAAAATCTTTTTCTAGAGCTAGTGTTGTAAACCTTTTAAAACTAATCTAAATTTATTGAACTTAAAGCGATATTTCAAAATTTAATTTGGTTTAAAAATTGTCTGTGATTTCACAATGTAAAAATTTAATACAAGTCAAATTGCATAGTTTCATTTTTTATTATATTTAAAAAATAAGTATAATAATAAGTGTGAACAAACTTAGTTTCTTGACTTGTGAATTTTTATATTGGGAAATCCTCTAAATTAGGTCAATTATGTTTTATTGTTTTATTAATTTTTAATTGGTTGTTTTTTTGATTATAACGGAAAATAAACGGTTTACACCATTCCCCTCAAAATAATAATTGATTTTAAAGATTTATTAATTATATTAAAAATGAGTAGTAAATTGGCAGTGAACTGAATAAGTCAATAGTCAGGGTAACAGATTGAAAGTACACTGAAGTGGTCAGATCTACGAAAGATTATTTTTCTGTTTAAGTGTGTTTAACCTTTAATAAAGATTTTAATTTATAAAGATAAAAGTTTGAGTGAATGAGAATAAAAATAAAGGTGCAAAATATTAAATTAAAAAAAGGAACTGTTGAGTTTATTTTTAAAGGTGTTTTATAATTTCTTTTCCCTGAGAGGGTTATACGAGGAGTTAACAAGAATTATTATTGTGTTAACTATTGAAACTAAAAGGAATTGAAAAGATTAAAATAACAGTGTTGGTGTTGCAAATATTAATCTTAGACAAAAGGGTCGTAACAGTTGTAATATATACCTATATCCTTAGTATAAAAAAGGATATAACACTAGGTCCCACAATAACTTGCGTTCTGAGGTGTTGATGAAAGCCATTTTTTTTTGTTTTCTATATTTTTTTAAGGAATGGATAACTAAACAATAAATCCTATCACATATAGTATATGAAATAAAGACCAATATTTCATGATAGGATAGAGAAAATAAAATGAAATAAGAGGTAAGAAGCAAATTTGTGTTAAAAATTTGCAGGAATAAAACTAAAATGGGGCTACCAATAATCAGTTTGTATTGCATATTCCTTGATCATGTGACGCACAACCTTCTTCAATGATTAAAGTCCATAAATAAAATTATATGAATGCTTATTTCTTCGAGCAAGCGATAACGTGCTTGCATTATGGAATCCATAGCCAAGATTGAAGGTCATCCGCCAGCACTCCTAAGATATCACCTTGGCTAGATGGTATGTGGAATGTGATATCTCTTGCATTATAATGGGTTGCCAGGCAGTTGCTTATTTGGTCTGTTATATTTAAATACAAGTACGGTTAACCAAATATGTAGTCAAAGATTACACGGGCAAAGTCGTCTAGAACCATGCCACGACCAATGACAAAAAACTTAATTTTAATAAAGGTTTAAGTTGTGGCTCAGATAAATCTGAACAAACAAGCTCTGTATTAGTCTTTAGTTAATTATTCTACGATTATTTGTTTATGAGTAATAAGCGTTTAAAATGTATAACACTTTCATGACTCACTCTCCGTATATCTACAAACAGACGTAGTTTCACATCCAAATTGTCATCTGATGTGTAATAGAGTTTGTAGAATTAACAATGCAGTAGTAGATTTTTTGTCAATTAAAAGAAACGGGTATCATATTGGTTATTGCCTAATTAAAATACTGGTATAATATTACTTTTCTAAAATAAGATCAATTTTAGTAACTTTATAGCTTAGTAAAGATCGACACTTTATGGTACAGTTGAAAAATGTAGGTAAGTTGTAGATAAAATGTATTGTTTTCGCAAAACTGGTAACTTTGGTAAGGAAGCATTTACGCTTAATGGATAAGTTTTCTAAGAAGATGTCTGGATTAATAGCAACAGTTTGGTTGGAAAATATCAGGTAGTTGCAGATTAAATGTTGTTTTCTCACAAAAAATGTGATTACTGCAAAGTTTTTTGTTAAGTTCTGTTCTGTTAAGGGTTCTGGGCTAATAGGAACAGTTGTACTAAAAAATATATCAGGTCGTGTCAGGTGTAATTGTTCAGAAAAAGCATTTAGCTAAATAAAGAGGTCAGTTGACAAATATTAGGTATTGGCAGATTGAATGTCGTTTTAATGTCTATATGGAGAGGTTATCTTACATACGCTATTACGGAACAAAATAGTTGCTAAAAGCAGCTTTTCAGTAAATCACCAACGGAACACAAAAAATTTGAAAATATTTGAAAAACTTTGAAATTTTTGAGTAGATATCTTTAGTCTATTCTAGAAAACTTAGAGAGAGGTAAACGTTTTAGAATATTGATTGTCAAAGAACCTTTATAAGTGAAACTTGAATATAAGTTAAATAAATATTCTTTATGTGTCCTTCTTTATTATTCCGTTTTGAATTTCGCTAAATAGGGATTTCAGTGTATCATTATCAAGAATTTAAGAGATTGTGAATACGGAACAAACGTGATAAGAATTTTTTTTTTAATATGATAAACGCATGGAGAGATCAATTTGACAATAATTTAAGAAGTGTGCACTGCAAATTTATTAAAATTTAAAATAAGTGCTCTTTCAAATGATACCACACTTGACTGGGTTTTAAACGTTGTTTCGACCTCTCTTATTAATTTCTACACCCTAATAATTATTAGTGTTTGACAATCCATCTTTCTTTCTCTAAAAACTTAGGAATTTTTCTATCATTCCAAATACTTTTAAAGGTTTTCGATCAATTAGGTTTGGAGCTAACCGAGAAACGGCAACATAAAGTAAAAGCCATGATTGAGATAGATGAGAAATCAAGAGATTAATTAATGAAGAATAAATAATAGACAAAATAGACAAATAATTGAAGAACTAGACAAATAAATGAAGAAATGAAATGATGAAGGGCTGAAAAGTTAAAGATATGAAAAGATAAGAGCGAAAGAGATGAAAAATTAAATGATGAAAACGAAATTATGATATAAAGAGATCCTCAGATAAGGAGATGAATAGATGAATAAATGAAGAAATGCAAAGATAAAGAGATAAAATATGGAGAGATGAAGAGATGATGAGATGACGAAGTAAAAAGATTAAGATATGAAGTGATGAAGAGATGAAGAGACGAAATAACTAAGAGATGAGGAGATGAAAAGAAAAAGAAATGAAGAGACAAAGATATGATGAGATGAAGGAATAAAGAGATGTATAAACGAAAAGATCACGAAATGAAAAGATGAATGGATAAAAATACGAAGAGATCAAGCGATGAAAAGATGATGAGATAAAATGATGAACAGAAGACAAAGTAAAGAGATAAAGAAATGCAATGATAAAGAGATAAAGAAATGAAAAATGAAGGATTCAAGATCTGAAAAAATGAAGAAATGAAGAAATGTAGAAATGAAGAAATGAAGATATGAAGAGATGAGAAGAGATGAAGCGATAAAAATGCAAAGATACAGAGATGCAGTGATGCAGCGATGCAGAGATACGGAGTTGCAGAGATCAAGAAATGATGATAGGATGAAAATATAAGGATATAAATAACTAAATTTATATAAAGATAAAGAAATTAAGATGTCAAAGATATGAAGAATCGGCAAGGTGAAAAGATGAAGAAAAAAGTTGAAAAGTTGAAGATATGAATAGATGAAGATGAAAATTTTAGAGATGAAAGATAAAGAAATAAAGAGATAAAGAAATGACGAGATGAAATAATGAGACGATAAATTGGTAAGAAGTAAAAGAAATGAGAAGCAGCTGATAGTTGACAGTTAAACAGATAAAGAAAAACAAATGATTAAATTTAGAAGAGATGAAAGGAAGAGATGATAAAGAGATGATAAGATGAAAAGATGGCGAGGTAAAGAGATTAAGATATGAAGTGATGAAAAGATGAAATAACTTAGAAATGAAGAGATGAAAAGAAGAAAAGATTAAAAATCAAGAGATTCATAGATGAATAGATGAACAGAAAAGAAAAGATGAAGAGATGAGGATATGAAGAGTTGAAGAGATGATGAAAGAAAGAAATGAAGAAACAAAGAGATGATGAGATGAAGGAATAAAGAGATGTGTAAATAAAAAGATTACGAAATGAAAAGAAGGATGGGAAAAGGGACGAAGAGATTAAGCAACGAAAAAGTGATGAGATGAAATGATGAATAGAAGACAAAGTAAAGAGATAAAGATATGCAGTGATAAAGAGATGAAGAAATGAAGAAATGAGGAAGTATAGATATAACAGAAATGAAGATATAAAGATATAAAGAGATAAAAGAGATGAAGAGATGAAAAATAAAACGATAAAGAGATGCAGTGTTGCAGTGATGCAGAGATGCAGCGATACAGAGATACGGAGTTGCAGAGATCAATAAGTGAAGAGATGAAGAAATAATTGGAAGAAAATATAAGGGTATAAATAAATAAATTTATATAAAGATAAAGCAATTAAGATGTGAAGAGTCGGAAGGATGAAGAGATTAAGAAAAAAGTTGAAAAGTTGAAGAAATTAAGAGATTAAGATGAAAATTTAAGGATGCAAGATAAAGAAATAAAGAGATCTAGAGATGAAGTAATGAGATGATCAATAGATAAGAAGAAGTAAAAGAAATGAGAAGCAGCTGATGGAAGTTAAAGTTAAACAGATGAAGAAAAAACAAATGATTAAATTTAGAGGAGATGAAAGGATGATTAAATAAAGAGATAAATAAAGGAAGAGTTGATAAAGAGAAGAAAAAATAACGAAATAAATAGATGCAAAGATTAAGAGAAAAACAAACCGATGCTTTTCAAATGTTAAAATGCTTGGGAAATATCATAATTTGTAATGTCTATCTTCAATAACATATTTACGTGATTGTGTTTTGATGTTATTTAATGCCAAGCCTACCACCAATTAGTTTTTTTTTTGTAAGCTGTTAGCTGTCAACAGTGTTCCTCACCTGTAGTAGATTTATTAATTCAATTCAATTTCGGGATGAGTTTTACTTGTAGACTTGATTTATTCGATTAGTTTTGTATGGACAATTAGCTCATATCAGTGTTTTCCAATTTATCAACCATATTGGGTGACTATCAGTTAATTTGGGAACCGATGTATTGATGATTGTTAATATTTTGGCAAACTCACCACATCTCTTCCTCCAGTTAGATAGCGTTTCTTAATTCTACCAGTTTCACAACTGTTTGTGTTGTTTCACTGAACTATCTTACTTGCCGGTAATTTCTCCATTACTAGGGTGGTGATTTTAATCTTTCTCATATTTCATAAATTCAATACTCTAACTACACTATATGATACCTCAAATTTCTTTATCACTAGCTGAATCTAGTTTTATCGGGAGCATATTTCTGTTGATTATATGTCAGATTAACATAACCATGTGACTTGTGAGTGATACTGGTAACGATGTTTGTCACTTGAATTACGAGAAGAATATTGGAAAAGATGAATAACTTATGAAAATAGATGAAATATATGATTTGATTAAGAGATAAAAAGAAAAAAAGATAAAGTAATGAATAAAAATGAAAGCAATAATTTGATTATGACAAATATTTACTATGAGAAATAGTTAAAGAAAAGATAACAGCATAAAGAAATGAAAATACTTAGAGCAGAACAAATAATGATTACAAAATCCGATAAAGGAACAAAGGAATAAATGATGAAGAAAAGGCAAGACTATGTAAAACTCTCACGTTCATTTGATGCTTTACAAAAAGTACTACTGCCTTTATAAAGGCAGTCTTATTTGAAAAAAAAAATCAATAGTTTTACAGATGAAGTGAAAAAAAAGCTTTAAGATCAATATATAAAGTATTGAAAGGCATTAAAAGAAAAAATGATTAAATGAAGTTAGCAGATAAAAAATGAGGGAACAGACATGAAAAGATTTACATATGATTTGATTAAGAGAAAGAAAGATAAGGAGATAAAGTAATAAATATAAATGAAAACAATAGTCTGATTGTGATTAATATTTCCAGTGAGAAATAATTAAAGAAGGAATACGCAATATGTACCTGAAGTATTGAGATGGAAAACTAAAGAAAAGTGTAGGAATAGATACAAAAGTAAAGAGAAACAAGAGAACAAATAGAGATGAACTTATATGAAGATATTAATATGAAAAGATTTTGCGATGAAGAGATGAAAATATAAGATATTTAAGATAATTATGATAATTAAGATATTAAATGAATAACAAGAATTAGCCCAAAAGTACAGAAGAAATGGTGATAGAGTTGGACTCAAAGTTGTGCAGAAAGCTAAAAATAAATAAATAAAGAGAACAGAAGATTTTTAGATGAATAGATAATTGGGGTAATTTGGGATCTATTAAAGACTTATTCTTCAGAAACCCCGTAAGACAGCATTTTTATTTTATTTGTAAAGTTACAAATCGAAAAAAAATTTAAAATAATTATTCAAACAACTCTTTGTATTTTCAAAATTAGAAGCGCATATTTATTAATTTTTGGAATTAAATGTACAGTGCATGGATGTGGGCATGTTTTCCCACAACTTATAAAATTTAATTTTGTTTTAACTAAATGCTAATTGTTATGTAGCACGCACATTTATTTTACACGCATCATTAAATAACATGAAAACAATTAGCAGATTTAGTTATGTTACTTTTACTTGCTCATGCAATTACAATGGAGAAAAGTAAATGTTTTTCAAAGTAATTTCGATAAATTAATGGGTTTAGATGTCAGTAATTATTTGTCTGGAATTGAAGATTATTAAATAATAGTCGTTCGTCAGTTATTTCTAGTTCGAAACTGGAATTAGTTATTAGTGGATGGACGTAATTAGTTGCCGATGCTATTTTTTTAGCTATGTATAAAACCCAAATAAAATAAAATTTAGTAATAATTAACGATTTTAAAAAAAAATTATATTTATAGTATATATATATTTATATATATATATATATATATATATATATATATATATATATATATATATATATATATATATATATATATATATATATATATATATATATATATATATATATATATATATATAAATTTTAATGCGATAACCTTTACCTCGAGGAACCAATTCTTATATAGGCTTGCCATGGAAATGCACCAAATCCTGCATCATCACCGCCAACAATACGGCGCTGTGCTGTCTGTTTTGCTACAGATATGCCACATCCTGTAAATAAAAATAAACAGGATTAATTTTTGAAACAAATAAAATTAAAAATTAATGTTGGTCTAAGTAACGAAATTATCCCATGAATAATATTTAGTCACATCACATGCAAAACATTTAATTACATTATCACAGATCTTCCAATAACATAGCTATTATTTACTTATCAAAAATTAGTTAAGATAACAAAAATTAATTTCTAACTACTATTATTAAAATAAAATTAAAATGACATGCAAAATTAATTCATAAATAGACAGACCAAAAATATTTATTGTTATCAGTAGTTTCACAATATATGTAAAGCCGCAATTAGACTATTGTAGAACTCTGCAATATTTCTGCAATAGTCGTGCAATGGTAGTGTGTAAAATATTCATTGCAGAAACGTTTGGCAATGAACTCATTGCAAGACATTGCAATGAGTCATTGCAATGTTTTGCAATGAGTTCATTGCCAGACTTTTCTGCAATGAATATTTTACACACTACCATTGCAGAAATATTGCAGAGATCTGCAATAGTCTAATTGCGGCTTGAGTCATGCTTTATAAAATAAAATGTGTTGTGTAGTAAGAAGGAATTACAATATGTGTTTTAAGACCCAGGTTACACAACAAAATGCGTTCTGAGATTTAAAGCACACATATATAGATTTGTATGTGTATTCACGTTTCGTTTCGGTGTAAGCAATAGCAATAGATCATCATCAATAGCAATAGCAATAGAATATTTCATAACTAAGATTGATTGAATGGGTGCTACCATTGGCTGAATAGAGTTCATCCGTCTGCATATTTGAGAAATTACCTAGGCTATTGATATCTTACTGCTATTAGCAGTGGTTTGTGATATCTGACGTAAACTCATATATCAATTAAAAGGACTGGAATACTTAGGGGTTGTCATATCCGTAAGTTAGGAATTTAAAAAAATATATACATTTGTATTTGAGTTAGTTTTAGTTTTCTTGTCGTTTTTTTCTCAAAGAAACAGTGACATAACTTCAAAATAAAGTAATACTGTGATAATATTAATAAAGCCATAAACTGTTTAAACAATTAAAATATTTTATCCAAAATCTGGAGTTTACATAAACGAATGCTTTTAGAGCAGGTGACAAAACAAGTTGTTGGGACAAAATGTGCGAGAACTTTTCTCGATTTTTATCACAATGTAAAACCATCACTAACGAAGATGAAAATAATCAGAATAGTGTCACAAAACATCAGAAAAAGTTTCAGAAGTATATTGACTAACAAAGTATTTGTTTTTCTGGCTGATTTGGTACGGAAATGTATAACCATTCAGGATACCCTGTAGCGTCATTGTTATTCTTTCGAAATCAAAGCATTCACCAGCAACGCAAAGCTCACCAACACTATATGTGAAGCCTTACGAAAAATTACTCAGTGTGAGTGCTATGCAAAATGAATCAAGCAATAAATCAAGATTATTGTACGTCTTCCCGAGCAAACAGGGAAAAGCGTTAGCCGAAATCAATCGCAACAGTTTCAGTGTGAGAGATCGATGATGGCGGTTGCATAAAAAATACATGGTAAAACTATTTTATGTTTGGAGTCCCGTTCAGGAAAACGAAAATACGCCTATCATTTACCCAATCGATGCCTTAAATTTTTCGTATATCTTGATGACTTATTAAAATAATCTTTCTGTTCAAAATCACAGAGCGACTAAAATCAGTTGGGTTTAACATAAATCAGGAAAAAAGGTCGTGTCTGTTTTGAGAAAATCTGTTTTGAGTTTTGGGAATATATTTAAAATTGATTGATTGCAAGTTAACAGAGAAAAGGTCCGAGCAGTCGTTGAATTTTTAACACCAAAGAACGCGCGAAAAAGTCTACGTCATCTGTGATTGTGTATATCTGCACCACTGACTGACTTATTGAAAGAAACAAAAAAAATCAATTTTTCCGAAAAGTACAAACTTCATTTGTACAAGAGAAAGAATTCTTGAGTTCTACTTCTGTTTTACTGAGTTAGTGATTTTACAGGAAGAGCATTACATTCAGTGTCATACCATTAGCACTGAAGACGGAAATTTGTTGTTTCAGCAGATAGATGACAACATCCAGAGACTAACTGCCAATATGAGCCAAGAATTAAACAAAAAACAACGTTATTTACTGTCAGAATTCGAGTGCCTACCAGCTGTGTTAAGTGTCGAAAATTTCAATCCTACCACGATAGCCTGTCATTCACTATAACTATGGACCTCAATAGTTTAAAGTGGTTAAAAATATAAAAAGAACTTGAACGTTCGAGATTTAGACTATACGAGGATTTGATTTTGATATTGAATAACGTAAACAAAGTTTGAACTTTGTTTTAGGCACTCTCTCACTTGTGTTTGGAATGTCTAAAATTTGAATTAAAATGCCTGAACGATGCCGGTACTTTGCATTTACATAATAAAGTCACCCTTAAGGACAGCGACTGCAGAAGTTAGAGCATGGTAAAGTATTCATAAATATATCATAAAGTAGTGCGAACAATCACCTACTCTTGAGTATCCGAAACCTACGATACTAGGGATCGATAAGAGACTCAAGAAACCTATTCCGGCGACAGAGTATATTATACCAGTGGGTGATTTGAAAGGATCACTGTAAATGAGCCACGGGGATTCGTTGGAATTTACCACCGATTTTATCGTCTACCCCGGCAATGAGCAAGACTGTGTCGGATTTTCATTCGGCTGAGGTAATGAATACGGAAGTGATCATAACTACTCCTGAAAGCTGTACAAACGCTGCTATAAGTGTTGCGAGAGTTTTCCTCACTTTATGACCCATAATGACAGTAGCAAGCAAATTGCGTGTGGCCCAAATAATCATCACGTCACTATAGCATCAGTTTTGGTTTCAAGGATGTTCAATAAAAGTAACTCGTGCTTATGCAGGCATTTTTATTAGTTTAATTATTTATTCAGCTTTATTCTACTAAGGTTTCACAAACAGCGAAACCGAAACACAATTAATATGAGATACTAATACAAGCTTACCTAAAACTTGCTTAGTTTTTATTATAAAAGGAATTAAATATTTTTGTTTATAAGGTTTGCTTATCATGGTTTTCTTACTGGTGGTTGTAAAAATTACTACCACAATTAGCAGCAAAATTGTTAGGAAATAAGAACAGCTTAAATCATGTTGTATACGTTGAATAACAAGTTGAAGGTGGAAGCAGACAACAAGGAAGTTGTGGTTTGCCCCTTTCTATACCGAAAAAAAGATTAAAGTAATGACAACCACAATACTTGACTTTACTTGATACACAGAGTATCAAGAGCCTTGGGTACGTTGACGATTTATAATCATTATAGCAAGATGTAAGTTTGAGGAAAAAGCCTGCAGGACTGTACAATGAAACCAAATCTTGCAAACGCCTGGTATATATATGGGGTACTGAAACTCAACCGGAGTAAAACCACTGTGATCCCGTTTCCCAAGATATCTAAATATAACATGAGTCGCATAATCACGAAGAGTTTGGAATTACTTGAACTACTACACCTGTGCCGTAGCCACATGAAACAGGTGATGAGTGGAGTTAATTCAGTTGTGTCTTACGGTGGATTTATAAATACCATGATATAGTAAGGTAGACACATAACTCCAAAGCATCTACACCAAATCTGGAATCAAGCGAAATATACACATCGAAGTTTTGGTTTGAGTCGATACTTAAAATAAATTTTGAATTTAATCTCAAGCTTGTTAAAATATAAATAAACAATTTCACGATACCAGAAATATCGAATTTGTGAAATCAATCATTTGTTTGTACAACTAAAATTTTAAAAATAACATTTGTTTTTGAATACAAAGATAGCTTATATATGTGACATCTCAACAAATATATTCTTTAATCTAAATTCTAAAGTTGAATGGTTGAAAACTTGGGTTCAGACATTCTTCATCTTATCAATTGACAGGTGAAGCCTGTCTTTGATAATTTGTATACTGAAAATAATTGCTATTGTAAATCAAGCTTGTTATATGTGTCGTATTCAAAAAATTGATGTTATTGTAGTGAAATTGTTAATTTTATTGTAATAAGTTTTAAATTTTAATACATAGTTTATGATTTCCAATACTTGCTTTTTCTATGATCAAAGCGGGAAAATATTTTTTAGAGACCGAAATTTGTAATTTTTTTCAATTCAAAGTTTGTATTACCGTTGTTGGAATTGGGCACAAGTTTTGTCTTAAAGGATCTGGAAAAATCAGTACTCAAATGATAAATATAACTAAAGACTGACTTAAAAACTATGATTATTTAGGAGTTTGAGTTTCATTTTAAATTATAATATATCAAACTAATGAGAAAATTGGCACATCTTTTTAGTTTTTTTAGCATTATTTACATTTTTTGCATTCCTTACATTCTTTACAATGATTTTTGGACTTGTAAAGAATGAATTCTTTACATACGTAAATTACTTCTTGGAAAGAATTTGCACAACACTGGAATTTATACAGATAATTATAGAATTTCTATTTTGTTGAGCCAAAACATTACCATTTTGAGCCCAGATAAATTCAAATAATCTATTTATTTTCAATTTTCTTGCTTTGAAGATTTTGTTTATAAGACGACAAATGATCAGTAATCATAGAAGATTTACTTAAACTTCCCGTCTGTTCAAATCCAAAATCTTTTGGAAAAATATATTGCTAGATCGATTTTTATGCTCTAAAATCATCCTGGAGTTTAGATAGTTCATTATCACATGCAATTATTGGTTGTTTCTGGTGACCTTAATATGCAGAACGGACCCATTTACGACAATTTGGGTTGGGCCTAAGGTTAACACCCTAACCCCGGAAAAAAACTAATACGTTAAATTTGGTTATCAGAAAGAGAATAACAGACCCGGACAAAAAAACATAATTTTACCTGGACGTGAAAAAGGACCAGACTACCGAATCGGAACGTAGAACGTGCGCAGCCTGAGCGCTCCTGATGCTCTTATGAGTCTGGAAACAGAGGCTGAGAGGTATAGGATGGATATTATTGCTCTACAAGAAATTAGACAGCCGATAATCGGAAAACAAGATTTGGATAGTCACTCTCTATACTGTAGTGGTCATCCTTCTCGAAGAGAATTTGGTACTGGCTTTCTTGTTGGTGCACGCATACAAGAAGCCATGATGAAATTCATCCCGGTCAGTGAGAGGATCTGCTACCTACGTGTACGTGGTACATATAACAATATTTCTCTTATTGCCGTGCATGCACCTACTGAAGCTAAGACCGTCGACGAGAAGGATAATTTCTACATAGCACTGGAAGAGGTTATGAAACAAACACCCACACGCGACTTCATTATGGTTCTTGGTGACTTTAATGGACAGGTTGGAAGAGATATCTCTTATGGAAATGTGGTGGGTCCCAACAGCCTGCATTTGAATTCGAATGATAATGGTGAGAGAATGACTGAGTTTGCATTATCAAATAATTTAAGAATTGCCATTACGTTCTTTCCACTTCGATCGATTCATAAACAGACTTAGGTCTCACCGAATGGAAACACTCGAAATCAAATTGATCACGTTCTAGTAACGGCACGTTTCTTTTCGAGCGTTCTGGATGTGCGATCCTTTAGAGGTGCATACATTGGAAGTGATCACTTCCTTGTATGTGCAACGATAAGGTTCCACTTCCCAAATCCAGGCATTCCAAAATTCAATCAACGGAAACGTTTTAACATATCATCATTAAAAAATGCTGAAACAGAAAAGAGATATCAAATCCATATTGCCGAAACATTGGAGAAATCAGAAACCATTAATGGAGACGTTGATAAGTCATGGTATTTGCTCAAAGATGCTGTTTTAAGCGCTGCTGAGGGAATACTTGGACGACCACAGAACCACTCCCAGAAGCCATGGATGGATCAAGCATGCCTTGACGCTATTCAATACAAACGAGATTGCTATCTGAAGTGTCTACAAGGACGCAACACCAGGTCCACGAAGGAGATATTTAAACTGGCAATACAAGCCGTTACAAAGCTATGTAGACGAACAAAGAGAGAATGGTGGAAGAGACAGTGTGAGGAGATTGAAAGCTTCAATAAGGAACATCAATCGCGTAACTTCTTTCAACAGGTTAAAACCTTAAAGAAGGGCCCTCAAACTAGATCGACTGCTATTCAAAATGAAGATGGGGAGCTACAAGTAGACCTTAAAAATATTTTAGATACTTGGGCAGCTTATTTTGAGAATCTTCTCAACTTAAGTGACCAGCAACAAGTCGGGCGACGAGCAAAGCTTATTCGTGCGTCAAAGGTGCATGTAGACGAACCCACCAAAGAGGAATTCGATGCGGCGCTGTCAAAATTAAAATGCAATAAAGCACCTGGTATCGACGATATAACATCCGAAATGATTGTACATGGTGGCGAAACTCTATCCTTAAGATTGTTTGAACTTGTTCAAATGATCTGGAGGACTGAAACCATGCCACAGGACTGGAACACAGCTATGCTGATACCAATCCATAAAAAAGGTAATCGCCTTCAATGTGCAAACTACAGAGGAATCGCTCTCCTCTGCACAGCATATAAGATCTTTTCCTACATTTTGCTATCCAAAATCAATCCTTTTGCTGAACAACCGTTTGGAGAATATCAGTGTGGTTTCCGGCGGGGCCGAGGTACTACCGATGCACTTTTCTCGATAAGGATGATTTTGGAAAAGTGTCGAGAGTTCAACATACCTGTGCACCAGCTTTTCATTGATTTCAGGCAGGCCTACGACTCTCTCGAACGAGAGACTCTATGGTCTGCTCTGGTATCAATGGGAATTCCTGGTAAACTGGTATCACTATGCAAAATGACAGTACAGAACTCTCAATGCTGTGTACGAGTAGAGAACGAAATGTCAAAGTTTTTTAAAGTCGACTCCGGTTTAAGACAAGGTGATGCTATCTCAACTATACTTTTTAACCTAGCCTTGGAATATGTGTGCCGTCAAAAGAAACTACCGACTAATAACAATATCTTGTCAATAAACTCAGTACAGATGTTCGCGTACGCTGATGATGTTGTCATCCTCGGCCGAAGTGAAGCTGTTATGAGTGAGACTTTCAAGTCGCTTGAGAGTGGTGCTAGGAAAATTGGTCTGCAAATTAACTACAATAAAACCAAACATATGAATGTTTCAAGAGAGGCTGAGAAGAAAGATTTGATGTGCGACGATGAACGAATTGAGGGAGTTGAATCTTTTAAATATTTGGGATCAATGCTTGACTCAAACAACAGCATACTTACAGATATTAAAGCTCGAATCGCTGCAGGTAATCGAACTTTCTACTCAATAAAACCTCTCCTTGGATCACCGTATGTATCAACTAACACCAAGCTCAAGTTATACAAGACATTGATTAGACCGGTTGTGATGTATGGGTCACAAACGTGGACCCTTACACAAAATGACGAATCGCATTTATCTGTATTTGAGCGTAAGATCCTACGCTACATTTTTGGTCCACTTAAGTCAGACGATGGAGAGTCTAGAACCCGGTATAACTTTGAGATCAGAGACCTTCTTGAGGGTCCTGATATAATAGGTTGTATCCGTTCTAATAGGATTGCTTGGTTTGGGCATGTTCTACGAGCCGATTCACAGTCTGGAATGATTAGAAAAATGTACGTTAGTACCCCAGGGAGTGGTAGACCGCGAGGTAGACCACGACTACAATGGGAGACTGACGTAATAAAGGACCTTAAAAAAATCGGCTGCCATGGTAATTATGTCGCTGTTGAGAATGACCGTGGTGAATATTCAAAGCTGATTAACCTGGCAACGCTCCTACATGGAGCATAAACGCCTTAAAAAAAAAAAAAAAAAAAAAAAAAAAAAAAAAAAAAAATACCAGCACGCTTAATGTAAAACCTGAGTAAACATTTACAACATATGGTATGCTGACCATCTCGAGATAACATTAACTTACATAAATTGCAAGTCGACATTGTATAAAAGAAATTTACAGATTTGTGTAAATAATAGTTATTTGTTTAACTAGGCAGCAAAGTAGTGGATTGACTGCCGCGGCTGATAGTTCATAGCCGAGCGAGCGAGGCTAGGAATTCAGCCAAGGCAGTCAATCTACCTTGCTGCCGAGTTGAACATATAGTTTTTTCTCCGATTAATTACAATGATATCGTCGCTTTAATAATGAAATAACGTATGCCATATATACGTTGTTATTATATAATGGGTGCGCTGCATTCCCCATAAGGATGTCTATAAAGTGGCATTTTAACATTTTCCAATTTTTTTATAACTGGGGGTGAAAATTAATATATTGTTAATTAACGTACATGCAAATTTGAATTTGGTTAAATATTGAAACAGCGTAAATGCATGTACGATATTTCAATTCCTATAGAATAATAACTTGGGTAAAATCAGTGTCGTATACTTTACATACATTACGATCGCCACACGAAATGGTAAATCTAAAATATTGTATAAGCATCATTCACTACTACATGATATGCCGATTCATATAAATAAAAAATTGTAAGAATATTATGCGTTAGTTCAATAATAATTAGTTTTAGACTTAATCGTACTTCCATGCAAAATGAAATAACGTATATGAAATATGAAATAACGTATAAGGTACCTGATTGACTTTTCACCTCTTTTTAGGTAGAAAAGCCAGCAGGTACCAATGTGAAATTTTAATATGCTGTAGAGAAATTAGTCAAGATTAATCGGTAGAAATTTTTTTTCCAATATCTTTATTCATTCAATAGTACTGCCGAGTTTACGAAAATCCAAAAATCGAAAAATCTTTAAGTCCAATTATCTCGAAACTACATTTTTGCAAATACGTTGTTTCATTATTAAAGCGACGATATGTAATTTAATAATTATTACTTTAAAAATAAAGCAAAATTTTAAAAATGAAAAAAAAATCGATTAAAAAAATTTTTTTTTTAATCGCAATATCTGTTTATTTCTATGAAGTCTAATTATTTTGCTGCCTAGGCAGCAAAGTACTTGCTTTGCTGCCTAGGCAGGAAAAGTGCCACTTTGCTGACTGAAATAAGTCTGCAAAATTTATATTTGCTGTCTATCGGAGAAAAACTATTTTATTTTAACATTTAAAAAGAATTTAATTGCGAGAAACAAATTATTGTTGCTGTTTATTTCAAAGCCTTCTATGTGAAATGTAGGTAAAAGGAAATGGTGAGAGGTAAAAGAGAAAGGCTACTGGTCTACGATGGTTCAAAGAATTAATTGGTTGTTCAATCCGAAAAGAGCAGACATATGCTTAAACTTTTCAAGAAAATTAGGGTGGTACTCTACAGATGAATGTAAACTCTGCCAATTGGAGAAAAAAAAACCCAGTCCATCTTTTCAAAGACTGAAGAGCTAAGGTCTTCATGAGAAGGTATTATCTGAGATAATATGATATTGACGATCATAACCTGTATAAACTGAACTCTTTCCACATATTTTATATTTTCTGGTACCATTTTGGATACCTTCTATGATCCAAAAAATCGATACTCCAACGACTCTTATTTTGTGATACAAGAGAGACTCCTTAGAGAGTTAAAAGCGGCGTTATAAATTGGTGCTGTAGAAGTAAAGTGTTCGCAAAATTGTCACCTTAATTTATAAACACACATGCGCACGGATAAATAGACAACGTAGTATATGAATTAGTAAAATAATCAGAACAAGTACATGGGATATCATATATCATGCCAATTATCGATGGGTCTCAATTTTGTAGCCCGGGTTATGAGAACTCTTATCTTTCAGGCTGGGTGGTATGTCCCCGTAACCTTGTTCCGAAATTTGTGTGTAGTTCACCCAATTAACCCACTTTAAAACTAAAACATAATAAAATAACAAATTAATTTCGCTCGTATTGGTCCATACGATATTCTTCAATTCTATACTTAATGCACTGTCGTCAGATGTTTGTTTCATACAAATCGATTCCGCAGTTTTATTTTTTTATTTTTAAATTTAGTTACAGTGTAGAATTTTTGTTGTATAACAAATTAAGGATCCAATGACGAATGTTTCAAATATTTATAGGATTTGTTTTTTTGTGGATAAAATTTTGATTAGAGAAATTTGGGAATTGAAGAACTCGAGCAATTGTTCACTCTACAGTGGTGATTGATAAAAACCGTTAAAATTCATAGAAAAGGGGAAGGTTGTGCAAGGTTTTCTAAATAATACTAAAATCATGCAATATAAACCCGCCGTGATATGATAATACTTTATTCAATTTTACTCAAACAAAAAACCGTGTCGTCATATTCATTATTAATAACGTAAAATAATTCGGTTTGTATCTAAACTGAGAAGCAAAACCGAATTTATTTTTCAGAACTAAAAAGACCGTTGACGGTTTTATTTGAAGTTTCCAACTAATAAAATACCAAGCATTAGATCTTAATAGCTATTTATGTATTAAGGGCGTAAAGTAGATCTTTTTTGCTTGAGAGCGGAATCGGCTAACGCCTCGAGCAACAAACACTCGAAAGCCAAAAAGATACTTTATGCCCGAATTATATTCAAGATTTTTTGTACGAGTAAGTTTCTGTATTATTTGCATAAATTAAAATACATATTTACACAAAATAGTAAAATTTTTGTTGAGAAAATTGTTTAATCCAAGTTGTTTTTCGTTTGATAATTATTTTTTTACACATACATAAAAAATATGTAATTTTGTACTAGAACAAAATACAAGAAAAAACTACTTTTCCGCATATATGACCACAAAATATTTTGTGCACGGGCTAGCACGCCGCCTGCATGTGAGATTTGTAGCTAAATCTATCCATATATCTATCTATATATAATATTTTTATAGCACTAAAATATCAAAATAATAATTTAGACAACTTACCATATAGTAAAAACAACTTAAACACATTGAATCATTTGAATTGCAAGAAAAAACAATTCATTTAGGTTTTCAAAGTTCACAATTTTGACAGCTCAGTTGGATTACTATGTGTTGTTTTAGTTGGATTCTTATGTTTATTTTTTCGAGCTAGTATAACTTACATCTATTACAACGAAGATGGTGCACTTTAATTATTTAAAAATCTTAAATTTGTTTATAACTTTGTTAAATAAATGATTAAATAAACAATTAAATAAATATTTACAAATTTTATGCACAAAAAATAGTGTGTATTACTAGTGCGAATGCGTTTTCCAAACGCGAGTTATTTGCCGCACTCCCTGCCGCCGTGCGGTTAACTAACTCTTGTTTGGAAAACGCATTCGCACTAGTAATACAATCTACTATAGAAACCGATTTTTTTAAAATTTCTATAATAATTTATTTAATACATTTTGCTTTTCAGTTTCATTTGATCTATCGTATTGCTAAGTATGCATATTTCTTGTAAAATATTTTTTGAGAAACACGTAATATTTTGTTAATTTTTTTTCTAAATTTCTCTAGCAACCAATTTATTTAATTTTAATTGTACATAAAATTACAAATAAACAAAAATGTGCTATATGACTAAACAATTTTTTCAAAATAAAATTTCACAAAACATATGTCTGTAAATATGCCTAAAGCCTACATTTACATATTGTTTTTTTTTTGGAAATAGCCATAATTTATTTTGTTCCTTTGAGTTCCTTTGATGTTGTCAAAAATATTTACGCTTTAAGACGCGTATGCACTTGAAAATAAATTTTATTTTCGAAAAGGGGTATTTATTTCGGAACGAAATTTAAAATCTACAAAATGGAAAAAAAATCTAGATACATTTAAAAAATATTGCGACGCTGATGCATAGGCTGACTTCACCACAGCTCTGGAAACATAGTGTTCTGGATATATAATGAGCTAATATCCATAAAATACTTTAATTAAAAACTAACAAATATTATGGAGCTCGTAGTTCTAATAATAAAAATATTAAAGCAGGCAGTAGTATCCCAACAAACATAAATTCTGTTGTACGAGAAAAAGTAAAAAAACATTTTATCGGAAGTGACAAACCGGAAGCTAGGATGCAGAACTGTTGTAAACCGTACTAAATGTGTATGTACCAAATTTCATCCAATTCGCTTATCAGGTACAGAAGTTATTGAGCTTCCAAAATAACAGGTGCTTGGAGGACCTCCTACCAGTTTGTTCCCTATCGATAAAAAAACTAATCAGTTCCTTGCCATACATATTTGCATCTTTTTGCAAACTGTAATCAAAATTACTTAACGAACGAATGTTGTATGCTTCCAACAAACATTGAAACAATAAACAGATGTTCGGGAGGACCCCACCACTTATCCCAATATTGTCCAAAAACTAGTCAATTCATTGTCATTAAAGTCTTCATCTTTTTTCAAAGTGCCATTAAAATTGATTAATGAATGAAATCTGAATGCTCCCAACAAACTTTAAAAACAAAGTGAGAAAAGTTAGCATTTGTATGGTAGACCCCCAACACTTTGATCAATGTGTCCCAAAACATGATAATTATCTTTTCACACTAATTGGAACCCTATTCCATAAGTTTCATCATAATCACTTCATTATTGTAGGCTATAGTGTGCATAAAGACGCTGAAAAAACTTCAAAAATTTACAAAAAAATTTTTTTTACCGGAAATGAAAAACCGGAAGTTGGGATGCAGAACTATTGTGAACCGTACTACATACTCATGTACCAAGTTTCATCCATTTCGCTTATCAGGTACAGATGTTATAGAGCTTTCAAAAAAACAGGTGCTGCAGGCACCCACCACTTTGTTCACTATCGCTCAAAAACTAATCAGTTCCTTGTCATACATGTTTGCATCTTTTTCCAAAGTGTCATCAAAATTCACTCACGAATGAATGTTTTATGCTCCCAACAAACATAAAAACTTTGTGGAAAAAACCACCTGTTGTATGGTGGACCCCCCAACCCTTTATCCAATGTGCTCCAAAAGCTGATAAAATCTTTCTCATGTTATTTAAAAGCTTTTACCAACGATTCATGAAAATAGATCGGTAATTGTAGGATAAACACTTGAAAAAAAAACTTTTTAACCGGAAGTGACAAACCAGAAGTTGGTATGCAGAAATATTGGAAACAGTACTAAAACCTTATATACTAAGTTTCAATAAGATCATAGCCCGCGATCAGAAGTTATTCAAGATTTAAACTTAGAGGTGTTCGGGAGACCCCCGCCATTTTGTCCAAATTTGAAATGAATCCAGGTCTTCCATTTTCAAGTGAACCTGTATCATTTGCCAAAGTTTCATCAAGATCCTATGCAGAAAACTCTTAGCTGGGCAGCGTTCCGTAGTGGTGCCACGCGTTGGCTCTTCCGAGGAATCAGACTAACACATAATTATGTGTGGGCTTTGTGCCTCGATTGAGGTGAGGAGCGATGCGTCTGGGGCTCGCTGCATCAGCTGGATTATTGGCAATTAGTTTTGTTTTGTGAAAATTTCTCACAATTTGTTTTTCACTTATTATTTTGTTATTATTTCTTCATCTTATCATGAAATATTGGCATATGTCATATTTTATTGTATGATAAGATTTTTTGCTTAGTTATCCATTCTTTAATAAAACATAAAAAATAAAATAAAGCTTTTGATATATATATGACAGGACAACATGAAAAATATAAGTCTGTAAGTGGTAAAGCAAATATGCGCAATCCACCCGCCCATAAAGCGGCATGTCCACGGTATTTGCAGGGACAAGACATATATGAATCAAAAAAAAATTTTAAAATACATGTTCAAAACATCTGCGGATTGAACGCTAACCATGACCACGTGCAACATCATCTTGAGCACGACAAACCGAACATTCTATTCCTTACAGAAACATAAGTTTCTGAAAATTTTCTCTTTATAGAATCGCTTAATTCCAGATATTACACTCTAAAAAATCGAAATATGAAGACGTAAATTTACCATTATAATAAGCCTTAATTTACGTCTTTTTTTAAGTAATATTCCTCTCGCATTTTAAAATTCCACCAAGAAGGTGTAGTAATTATTTTACGGCGAAATACGTAAATTTTAATATTTTTGTGGTGTTTTTACGACAAAAAGTGTAAAAATGCATCCAAAGATCTAAAATTTGAATATTTGGTTTTTTTTACTCTTCCATTGTTGTAAATTTACAAATTATCGTGTGCGAATAAATTACACGCGTGTCAAAAATACTGTTACATTTTTCCAACCTTACTTCGAATTGGCCTAACTCACAATTCGATAAACGCAATTCCCAATCTCTTTCTGAGTTCGATCACTGATTAGTAAGCAAACACACCAGGTTTTATTAAGTATTCAACACCTTAATTGTTTCACAACAACAGGAAAACAATACAGCAAACAATATTCCTAACTAGAATATTCTTTCAACAGCTTCAGAAACTCCAACGGTTTATTGTAGAAATTTCCAGTACACCACGTTCAAAATAATACACAAAATGTTTCTACTTAATAACACTTTAAACTTTATTTACAAAAACTAATTTAAATATCACTTTTATAATTTTAAATTCACTATCGCATGTTTAAAATAAAACTAATTAAAACTACAAGAAGTAATTTTCTTATATACCTTCTGCAATACTTCTAGATAATTCGACATCACTTTCCAGAAACCTTGAGAAAATATTAGAATATTCGATTATTTTACGTTATGTTGATTTGATTCATAAAATCGTTTATGTTGACCCTATTTCTAAGAAGAGACAACAACAACAATATTCATTTCATTAATTTGTCTGTTGTGTTTTGTTGATTTTATTTTCCTGGAAGTGACCGTAATCGTCTAGATTTTTCTGAATCGTAACAATACGTTGGAATCAGAAGCTGTCAATTGTATTACATTTTTTGTAAGTTCGGATTGTTTCTATAATGTTGGGTAGTGTTGGATTAATTGTTTATAATGTTTAAGTGTTTTACTTGTAATATGAGTTTTTTTTTCATATTATAATAAGGAGTTATACATATATGGAGCTTTTTTGAAAATATTTTCCAAACAATACGATACGTAAGACTACTTTATGGGAGATCAAAAAACACATTTATCATTAACAGATCATGGATATTCACTCTAAGTACGTTTGAAAGCTCTTTTTAAATATATTTACAATTTTTTTAATTATATTATTTATTTTACAGAAACATCAATCCAAAACGATGAAGAACGAGCACATATTTTTATTGAACGCGTTCTTACTGCAGAACACAAAGGATTAATTATAATATGTAATAGTCTTAAGTTGAGTTTTTTTTTATAATTTTAATATGTTATTAAGAGATATCTCAAACGATAAAATTCTTTGTTAGATATTTTTTTAAATATAACTCAGAAAATGTGAGTGATTCTAAAACTCATCAATAATTTTTCAAAAATCAATAATTTAATTTTAAGGTTAATGGTCACAGGATGAGTGACTTATAAAACGAATATTAAATTTTTTCTGTTTTTCTTATAATTTTAATGTTACAATTTTTTAATGAATTTTTAAATGATTTTATTTTTATGAAATAAAGATTTATTTTTTTATGCCGGAAAAATATTTTTGTATTTATTGCTAGAACACCATTATTGATTAATTTACACATTGTGACATAATATGCAGATAAATCAGTGTAAAATAATGTTAAAAAATACGTCTAAAGTTGTATTTTTACAGTCAATGTTACATAAAATTAAGTTTAATAATACACATTTTAGTGTATTTTAACTTACAACTAATTGCGTATTTTTACTGATTTTAAGACGGTGGTTGAAAATTACCCTTATTATAAATGGTAACTGAATGCCATTTATAATAAATGTAAATTTACACGATTTTTTTTTAGAGTGTAGGCTTGAATCAGCTTTCAAACTCCATCAGGGCGTTTTCGCATTCATTCATGAGAGTGTTGCGTAAAAACGCTTTCAAAATTTTGAACTAAACGGTGATGGCTTCAATACAATGGTTTTAAAGATTTGTCTTCCAGAAATTACTTTTTTTACAATAGCTTTATACCGCTCCCGCAACAAACGTAGCCCAAACTTTTTTAATTTACTGACAAAAATTATGGACGAGATTAGAGCATTTCCCCTAATTGTGAAGTTATCGTTACCGGTGACTTCAACGTCCATAACAAATCATGGTTGGAATTCTCCAAATCGACCGACGATGTTGACAATAGTGGAAAACTGGCAGAAATTTTTGCCGCGTCTCAGGGCCTATTTCAAATTATTTAAAGCCCAAATTTCACTCCCCGTAATGGCGGTGATAATAGTTTTCTTTTAGATCTCTATCTTACCACAATGCCAGATATTACGAGTGTCGATGTCACGAAAGGTAGTATTGAAAATTCTGATCATTATTTAATTTCATCAGTTATCAAAACTGATTTACTTAAAACTATACAGCTCCCAAACCCCGTAAAATATTTCATTACTCAAAAATGGGTAAGAGTGGTCTTCAAATGTTTTCCATGGTTTCCCTTTCGACCGTTATTGTTTTTACACTGACAATGCAAATGTTTCTGCTCAAAACTTTACATAAACCATTCAATTTGCTATCAATAAATTTTTCCCTTTCTCCATAGTAAGCCCCAAACAAAAATACTTGTATTCGATGGCTGCCAAAGCGGCACTTAGAAACAAACGTAGATCATTTAATGCGGATTCATAACAAAACTCCCGCTAATCGATCCCAATATCCAAAGGCCAACAAAATATCTAACCAGATAATCTCAAACGAAAAGTCTGAAATTGACAGAGCGAAAGCATCAAAACCTACGTCTATGTCTATTTCTAACAAGAGTTTCTACAGTGCCATTAATTCTTTAAATTCAGTGCCATTAATTCTTTAAAAATTTTCTATTCCCCCTATTATTGATGGTGATTTAATCGTCAATGATCCCGCAAGAAAATCTAACTTGTTCGCTGAACGCTTTGCTCTAAACTCCACTTTTTTAGAAACTCCTAAAGAAATACCCCAAATCCAGTCTTCAAGGAGTTAATATGAATGAACTTCACTTCAACCCCAAAATAGTCGCTAAACTTTTAAAGGAGTTAAACATCAACAAAGCCTCAGGAATGGACAATATTCCACTCATTATTTTAAAAACCTTTTCTAAAGAACTTGCACCAACTTTGGTAAAGAACTTTGCACCAAATATACCAACTTATACAAATCTGGTATATTTCCCTCGTGCTGGAAGTTGCCAAATGTCCAGCCCGTCCCCAAAAAGGGACCAAAGTCCGATATCTCAAATTATAGGCCAATAGCTTTACTATCGGTCCTATCCAAAGTCTACGAGCATTATATTAATACACATATTTCAAAATTTCTGGAAGAAAATCATTTAATTTCCGACAGCCAATACGGTTTTCGAAACAAAAGATCAACTACCGATCTATTAAACTATGTAGCGCATTGTTGGAACAGCATACTTGATAAAGGTGGTGAAACATATGTTATAGCTTTAGACACCTCCAAGGCATTCGATCGAGTCTGGCATACCAACTTGATCCACAAGCTCGTTGCGTATGGTTTTCATCCCAATATTGTGAAGCTGATTCAAAATTTTCTATCCAACCGATACATGTCGGTCTCCTTAGACGGATTTTCTTCTGAGTCTAAACTTATCAATGCTGGTGTACCTCAAGGCTCAGTATTGTCCCTAACCCTATTTTTGATTTATATCAACAAATTGTTGAAAATCACCAGCAACCCAATAAATAGTTTTGCAGATGATAGTACTCTGCACAAGTCGTTCGAGTTCCTTCCTTCAAAAGGTGAAATGCAGGAACGAATTAATCCCGGCCGGAGAGACTCAGCCATAAACGTGAATAAAGATCTAAAAAAAGTTGCCGATTAGGGTGACCAAAACCGAGTCAATTTCAACTTTACCAAAACACAGCGGTTGATTGTTTCCAGATCAAAGACCGAGTTTCCCAAAAATATTTTATTCAGTATGTGTGATAAACCTATAAGTGAATGTAAAAGCATTCGTTTATTGGGTGTCACAGTTTCAAATGACCTACTCTGAAACGATCATGTAATGGCGATGGCAAAAAGCGCGTCCAAAAAAACTCGGCCTCCTAAATAGATGCAACAAATTTTTCACTCCATACCAATCGCTCCATGTTTATAAGTCCTATATTCGTCCCTGTATGGAGTACTGTTGTCAAGTTAAGGGTTCTGCTTCTGTTTCCATCTTGGCGCTCTTGGACTCTGTTCAAAAGCGGGCTATACGAATTGTGAGTCATCGAGCTTTGACATCAAAACTTGATTCACTACAATATCGTCGCACTGTTGCTGACCTCGTTGTTTTTACAAATATCATCATCAACAGTGCTCAGATGACATCAGCAGCATCATGCCTCAAACTTATTCTTACCCCCGTTCCACTCGCCAGTCGTCTACCGCAACCAGTCAAACGGTCGAGATCCCACGCTGTCATACTGGCAGATTGCAGAAATACTTCTTTATCTAAACTGCATACAAATGGAATAGTTTGCCGGAATCCATAGTCTAAGGTGGCTTCAATCTAAAAAAGCGTTCATCACGACCTTAGAACGCAAGTTGTTGTGGGACCTAGGTCTGGACCTGGGTCTTTAAATGTATTTATGTGTTGTTGTGACACACATTCTAAACCCTATAACACAATGCTTTTTATTATTTAAAAAAAAAATTGTTTTCAAAATCCAAGGACGAAAATATAGAGGGATATACAAAGAAGATTTCTTTTCTCGTTAAATCCAAAAATAATTCTAATTCTGACAAATTCAAATCCGATGTGCAAAGATATACAAAGAAGATTTCTTTTCTCGTTAAATCCAAAAATAATTCTAATACTGACAAATTCAAATCCAAAAATAATTCTAATTCCGACAAATTCTTTTGAGGACATATTCTTAAAAGTCTAAAGTTCAGACATAATTTCAGACTTGACAAAAAATCGTATCTCGATGTTTGCGTTAATTATTTGCGTTTTTTCGACTAAACTATAAATTCCCATTTATGATACAGTTTCTGTTCTTTTATATATAAGATGTTTCATTATTGTTAATTTATTAAGATAAAGTCACTTGGTAGACAGTAACGTTATAATTTTTGTACAAGCAATTGGTAAAACTTATTAAATGTCAACAAATATAAATCGTATAAATATAAATAAATATTTGTGGTTTGGTCGACACTTACTAAAAGCTATGTAAATTATGCTTTATCATAAAACAAAAAAGTCAGACAAGTGCGAATAAAATTCGCTCGTCAAGGGTTCCGTGAATGTAAAAGAACACAATATCAAAAATTATTGACAAAAAGTTGTGTTGTAATGTCCTTATATTTTCAGACCATAGACACATAACAAAATAAATGTTAAATTGTAAATGTCAATAGTAAATTACAATCAAATCTACATTGATCAAAAATGGCAAAAAAAATGTTAATTCAGGTTAAATATTATCCATAGATGTTTTTGGTAACTTAAAAAAGATTCAATTACACCAGCTTGTAAATGGATTAAATTTGATTATTTTTTCGGTCAATCGAGTGTTGAAATTTAGGGGTGTGGAAAGGCTACATACTAAAAATATTTTTTTTAATAACACAAAAACTCTGCATTGCAAAATTCTAGAAAAATTGTAACATTTCTTAAATTAAGTGCTCTTTCATATGACACCCCACTCATTTGGGTCAAAAATGGTTTTTTTCCCTCCCCACACCCATCCCATAAACACACAGAAATATAATTATTTGAGTCTTCGATATGATTTTCATTCAAAATTTACCAATATTCCTGTCTCTGTAAATATTTTCAAATTTTTCAGTCAGTCATCGTCGAAAGGTAGGCGGCGGCACGATCTGAATTTAGCCCTTTCTTATCCATAACTCAAAAACTGTGCTGTAGTTTTCATACAAAACTTACCAAATTTCCTAACTCTGTGAAATTTTCCAATTTTTTCTGTCATTTAGTGTCGAAACGTATGGAGGGGGGACGGTCTGAATTTTGCACTTTTTCAACAGTAACTCAAAAACTGGGCAACGCAAAATTCTAAAAAAAACTGCAACGAATTTTAAATTAGATGTTCTTTCAAATGACACCCCACTCGCTTGGGTAAAAAAAAGTTTTTTTTTACCCCCTCTACCCCGGTCCTCTAAACACACAGAAATATAATTATTGGAGACTTCGCTATAGTTTTTGTACAAAATTTGCCAAATTACCTAACTCTGTGAATTTTTACAAATTTTTCTGTCTACCAGTGTCGAAACGTATGGGGGGGGGGAACGGTGTGAATTTGCATTTTTTTCACAATAACTCAAAAACTGGGCACCAAAAATTCTAAAAAAAATTGCAACGAATTCTAAATTAGATGTTCTTTCAAATGACACCCCACTCGCTTGGGTCAAAAAAAGTTTTTTTTTACCCCCTCTACCCCGGTCCTCTAAACACACAGAAATATAATTATTGGAGACTTCGCTATAGTTTTCATACAAAATTTAGCAAATTTCCTAACTCTGTGAATTTTTCCAAATTTTTCTGTCAATCAGTGTCGAAGCGTATTGGGGGGAACAGTCTGAATTTTGCACTTTTTTGACAATATCTCAAAAACTGGGCATCGCAAAATACTAAAAAAAACTGCAACGAATTTCAAATTAGGTGCTCTTTCAAATGACACCCCACTCGCTTGGGTAAAAAAAAGTTTTTTTTTACCCCCTCTACCCCGGTCCTCTAAACACACAGAAATATAATTATTGGAGACTTCGCTATAGTTTTCTTACAAAATTTAGCAAATTTCCTAACTCTGTGAATTTTTCCAAATTTTTCTGTCAATCAGTGTCGAAACGTATTGGGGGAACAGTCTGAATTTTGCACTTTTTTGACAATATCTCAAAAACTGGGCATCGCAAAATACTAAAAAAAACTGCAACGAATTTCAAATTAGGTGCTCTTTCAAATGACACCCCACTCGCTTGGGTAAAAAAAAGTTTTTTTTTACCCCCTCTACCCCGTGCCTCTAAACACACAGAAATATAATTATTGGAGACTTCGCTATAGTTTTCTTACAAAATTTAGCAAATTTCCTAACTCTGTGAATTTTTCCAAATTTTTCTGTCAATCAGTGTCGAAACGTATTGGGGGAACAGTCTGAATTTTGCACTTTTTTGACAATATCTCAAAAACTGGGCATCGCAAAATACTAAAAAAAACTGCAACGAATTTCAAATTAGGTGCTCTTTCAAATGACACCCCACTCGCTTGGGTCAAAAAAAGTTTTTTTTTACCCCCTCTACCCCGGTCCTCTAAACACACAGAAATATAATTATTGGAGACTTTGCTATAAATTTCGTACAAAATTTAGCGAATTTCCTAACTCTGTGAATTTTTACAAATTTTTCTGTCAATCAGTGTCGAAACGCATGGGGGGGGGAACGGTCAGGACTTTGCACTTTTTCGATAATATCTCAAAAACTGGACACCGCAAAATTCTAAAAAAAACTGCAACGAATTCCATATTAGATGTTCTTTCAAATGACACCCCACTCGCTTGGGTAAAAAAAAGTTTTTTTTTACCCCCTCTACCCCGGTCCTCTAAACACACAGAAATATAATTATTGGAGACTTCGCTATAGTTTTCTTACAAAATTTAGCAAATTTCCTAACTCTGTGAATTTTTACAAATTTTTCTGTCAATCAGTGTCGAAACGCATGGGGGGGAACGGTCTGGACTTTGCACTTTTTCGACAATATCTCAAAAACTGGGCACCGCAAAATTCTAAAAAAAACTGCAACGAGTTTCAAATTAGGTGCTCTTTCAAATGACACCCCACTCGCTTGGGTAAAAAAAAGTTTTTTTTTACCCCCTCTACCCCGGTCCTCTAAACACACAGAAATATAATTATTGGAGACTTCGCTATAGTTTTCTTACAAAATTTAGCAAATTTCCTAACTCTGTGAATTTTTACAAATTTTTCTGTCAATCAGTGTCGAAACGCATGGGGGGGGGAACGGTCTGGACTTTGTACTTTTTCGACAATAACTCAAAAACTGGCCACCGCAAAATTCTAAAAAAAATTGCAACGAATTCCAAATTAGGTGCTCTTTCAAATGACACCCCACTCGCTTGGGTAAAAAAAAGTTTTTTTTTACCCCCTCTACCCCGGTCCTCTAAACACACAGAAATATAATTATTGGAGACTTCGCTATAGTTTTCTTACAAAATTTAGCAAATTTCCTAACTCTGTGAATTTTTACAAATTTTTCTGTCAATCAGTGTCGAAACGTAGGGGGGGGAACGGTCTGGACTTTGCACTTTTTCGACAATATCTCAAAAACTGGGCACCGCAAAATTCTAAAAAAAACTGCAACGAATTCCAAATTAGGTGTTCTTTCAAATGACACCCCACTCGCTTGGGTAAAAAAAAGTTTTTTTTTACCCCCTCTACCCCGGTCCTCTAAACACACAGAAATATAATTATTGGAGACTTCGCTATAGTTTTCTTACAAAATTTAGCGAATTTCCTAACTCTGTGAATTTTTACAAATTTTTCTGTCAATCAGTGTCGAAACGCATGGGGGGAACGGTCTGGACTTTGCACTTTTTTGACAATAACTCAAAAACTGGCCACCGCAAAATTCTAAAAAAAATTGCAGCGAATTCCAAATTAGGTGCTCTATCAAATGACACCCCACTCGCTTGGGTCAAAAAAAGTTTTTTTTTACCCCCTCTACCCCGGTCCCCTAAACACACAGAAATATAATTATTGGAGACTTCGCTATAGTTTTCTTACAAAATTTAGCCAATTTCCTAACTCTGTGAATTTTTACAAATTTTTCTGTCAATCAGTGTCGAAACGTAGGGGGGGGGGGGAACGGTCTAAATTCGCACTTTTTTTACTATAACTCAAAACCTGGGCATCGCAAAATTCTAAAAAAAATTGCTTTGTTTTTTAAATTAAGTGCTCTTTCAAATGACACCCCACTTCACCACATTTTAAATAGTGTTTTTACCCCTCCTCATTTCCACCCCCTTATTAAATCTAAGTATGGAAATATGACACTTTTTTATATTGTTTATTAAAAACGTACTAATTTTTCTATCATTCCAAGTACATTTGAAAATTTTCGATCAGATAGGTTCGGAGCTAATCGAGGCAAGAAAACGCGAAAAAAACGTTTATTCAAAATTATACAAAAAAGGGTGAGGTGTGAAATTCCAAAATAAATTTTTATGGAATACTGAAATAAAGCCCTTTCCTATGATACCCTACTTGAATCTATAAAAAAATGTATTTTCTCAAAGGTCTCACATCTCAGCCCTGTAAACCAGACGAAAACCATTTTAGTTTTATTTGTATCCGTCATTTCATGTGGACAGGTTAGTTTTATACGCATGCCAAATTTCAAGTCCATAGCATTTATAGTTTACGAGATAATCGATATAATGTGAAAAACACGTTTTACTCTCACCAATAGTGTTCCGTATAAAAAACGGAACCCTAAAAATAATACAATGGTAACAAGGGCCCTATTCCCGAACACATAAATGTCATCACAATATTGTAAATTCACACAATATTGTGAATTTCGTATTATGTAACACCAATTTGGTGAAAATTCAACACAACATTGTGAATCTGACAAGAACAATATAGTTACTGTCAAAATCACAATTTTGCTTTATGTTTTGTGTGTTGACTTTTTTATAGAAATTTAATCGATTGGCGTAGAAATTAATTTATAATGCTAAATTAAGTCTTTAATAGTATTAAATAATCATATTTTTATATAAATATCATTAGAACATATTTATTTATTAAATATATTTTTATTTTATTTTGCATCTCTTAAGATTAAAAAAGTTAGTTGTCAAAAGTACGAATCTAGTACCAAAAATCTGTTATAATTTTGTAAAAATTTGTTATAATTTGTTTGACACAAATATGAGTTACAGAATACCATTTTTAAACAAAGTTGTTAAGCATATTGGTGAAATTGACAATATTGTCGATTGACAAATATGTGTTCGGGAATAGGGCCCCTGTTCATTGATTATTCTTACGAAGCCCCCCATATACTATAAAGTTTAAAAACTTGGTTGATAAACTTAGTTGCGTGTTTACCATACATTATACAACGTGTTTGTAAACTTGATTGATAAACTTACAATTATAGATGTCAATTTCTATGCTATTGTATTTTAATAAACTCTTTCACACACAGTCAAACATGTTTAACAACCATTAGCTCCGCCTTCTTAAAATCAAAGCGTTTTGATTTTACTACAACCAATTCGAAAACCTTCAAATTGGTTTACAAACTTCACCATACACTATAAAACATTCTGTAAACGCAACCGAGTTTTAAAACATGTTTTATAGTGTTGGGGCTGCATATTGGTTGTCACAGTGACGTCAAAAATAAACGCGCAATAATTAAAATTAGTATCGTTTCTAACTACTAAATAAACTATTTGAATACTTTAAGTATGAAGGGGCTGAAATCTCAAGGCTCTGAGATATCAAGACTTCGGTCTGGGTTAAGGATTTTGATATAGTTTTCGGCAAAAAACTTTTATGAGAACATTGTTTTTAGTTTTGGGCAGCGATGTTCATGTATATCAAACATAAAACTCTTTGTAAAAGCACTAGTATTTTATCTCTGTTTAGAAATCTATTACAAAACTAACACGAAATATTAATACGTTGCCGGAAAATTATAACAGATCATAATGGTAGATTTTTATACAAGTGGTGAAAACGTCTCTTTTTGCGTGACTGAATGGTTTGTCCACGAGACGCGATAGCGTCGAGTGGAATAAGTTCAGGAACGCAAAAACGTTTTTACCACGCGTAGAAAACGCTATTTTTTCTACGCTTGTAAATATAAATGATAATATTTACAAATTCATCTACTAAAAACTTACAAAACGACATATCTAAATTTGACTGTGTAAAAAACAAACAACATCGCATTTTAATGTTATTATTGTGTTGGCCTACAGATAACAGGCGAACACAATAATAAGGCCCGCTATACACTTGAGCTAAACTATGCGAACTATGCGAACTATGTTTTTAAAAAAAATAATGTTTTAACGCGAATAATATTTTTTAAACAATATGTAATGAATGTAATGTTTCCTTTTTTATTTTATTTTTTTAAATGTTTTGTTTCCGTAATGTTGTTTGTATAATTACGTTGTATACAAAAAACATAGTTCGCATAGTTCACATAGTTTAGCTCAAGTGTATAGCGGGCCTAATTATTCATTATTTTACACTGGTAAAAATGCGATCTTGTTTATTTTTTACACAGTCAAATTTAGATACGTGCGTCGATTTGTATGTTTTTAGTAGATGAATTTGACAATATGAATAATGAAAATAGTTCATATATTTTCTCTAAAAACTTTTACAGATATTACAGATATTTTTTTTACCGACTGGAAGTCATCGTTTGAAGTATAAATTTAAAAAATTGTAGTAAAGTTTCAATTAAAAACAAATAAAAATAAATTTTTTAATAAAATTTATTTATTTATTTAATAAATTTTTTTTTGGCGGAGAGAACTCAGAGAATATATTTTATATCTGACAGTCAATTATCGGAGGAAAAAATTATACGATATATCTGATGCAAATTTTATTTTATCGCTCCGATTTCTCCGATATAGGAAAAAACACACTCATTATTAGTTTAATTAATTAATTACACACAGTTGATATAATGATTAGTTTCGATTCGTCTCGATCAAAATATTCAAAATATTCAATATACTGCGATATTGACAGAAATAAACACAGCAACCGAAACAACAACAGAAACAGTAATTGAAATTCAATCTCAAATATTCAATTCTTTAAATAACCGCCACCTGTAGGCGACCACCGAAACTTATTTACAAACATTTTTACTCACTACTTAGAAAAAGTTTCCCTTTCACATAGGTTTTAATATATATTAAAATGACATTTTCGTAGCTTGAAGTAGAAAAATTAATATTACTTAGTGAAAAGATAATACACCCAGCAAACTACCCAAAAATATCTCCATTTAACGTTTCAAGAAAGTATTACAAAAACAAAAATTCATTTTTCTTTCGAAATTCCAAAACTATTATAAAAATTAAAATAAAATCAAAAAATTTAAACTTTTTTTTAAAGTTCTAAAAACATTCCAAAAATTATTACAAAATCAAAGATTGAATCTTGTTTTCAAAATTCTAAAAATATTGCAAAAATTGAAACTTTTTCCAATATTCTTACAAAATTGCAAAAATTATAACAAAATCAAGAGTACAAATTTTTTTCAAAATTCCAAAAATTATAATAAAATAAAAATTTAAACTTTTTCAAAATTTTAAAAATATTACAAAAATTCATAATTCAAACAAACTTTTTTCAAAATTCTAAAAATATTCCAAAAATTAAAACAAAATCAAAAGAACAAACTTTTTTAAAAATTCCAAAAATTATAATAAAATCAAATATTCAAACTATTTCAAAATTCTGAAAATATTCCGAAAATTCTTAGAAAATCAAATATTAAAACTTTTTTCAAAAGTCTAAAATTATTGCAAAATTTCTTAATTCACAAATTCAAACTTTTTCCAATAATTCTAAAAATATTGCAAAAATTATAACAAAATCAAAAATCCAAGCTTTTTTTAAAATTCCAAAAGTATTTAAAACATTATAACAAAATCAAAAATTTAAAATTTTTTTCAAAAGTCAAAAAATATTACAAAATCAAAAATTGAAACTTTTTCCAAATCAAACATTCGAAATTCAAAAAACTTTTTCCAAAATTCTAAAAATATCGCAAAAGTTATAACAAAATCAAAAATACAAACTTACTTCAAAATTCCAAAAATATTCCAAAAATTATAATAAAATCCAAAATTTAAACTTTTTCAAAACTCTAAAAATATTCCGAAAATTCTTACAAAATCAATAATACAAATTTGTTTCAAAATTCCAAAAATATTTCAAAAATTATAACAAAATCAAAAACTTCCATGTCCAATTTCATGTTCGATAACATTTCATGTCATACAAATAATTAATTTCATTATTTTCCAAAAAATTGAGTAAAAAAAATGAAAATCATTCTTTTGACACACTTGACAACATTTTTTTGATAAACTTATAATGAAATAATCTAGTTTTTGGTCTTACATACCAATCCCGACCATCAAGATTTCTATAAATTCAATGTTTCTATTCGTAATCACTTAAAATGGACGTTTTTTAAGCCAAAAATATGCAAATTTCCTTGTCAAAACAACTCGTCACTTGACGATTTTTTTGTAGCACTTCCGGGATAGTTATCGAACACATCCTTATGGCTCTTACCATTGAGTAAACCTTTTTTTTAGAAACAAAAAATTTTGAAATCCCTTAAGCCGTTTGCTAGATTTCGTCGGTTGTGACGGCCGGCCGGCCTGTAGACAGGCATACATTTTATTTTTCTGGGCTTTTTTAGAATCAGTAGGTTTTATTAGGACCTCTAAAACGTCGAGAAATGCCAAAAAAGTGGGGGTGAGAATTTCACTTTTGGCTCGAGAATGAAATTAGGTCTTTCAGACCGAAGTAATAAAATATGAATGCCAAATTAATCTACTCGTATATCTGTCAAATACTTGCTACGCTTGCGTGTGCGCGTTACACCATTAGATACCATTAAATCTTTAATATGAGAGTTTTCTGTAAAGCCCGGTTTTGCTAGGCTATTTTTCTCTCGGCAGAATTTTTTCTATTGACAGAATTGACGTCATCTAACAGATTATCGGTCGACAGAATTATGTCCCCACTTTTGCAAGGCATAATTTTTCGTCAACAGAAATTCTGTCAAAAATGTCAGATTAGAAAACAAACAATCAAAGTAGGCCATTTTTCCAACATGTCAGATTAGAAATTTTTATATTTAAATGTCATTCTAACTTAATCAGACCTTTTCTTGTGTGTTTTAAATTTGATTATTAAAAAGCTTTGTTCAATGGATGATGTTTTAAAAATATGCTAATTGTTGGATTTTGAAGGAGACGCTGGTATTTTCAAGAAAAGCAATATGTCTAAACGATTATCAACTAACACTTTCAAAATCCATTCAACAACGGCTTTACCTAGTGTCATATTTTAACAAATTTTCAAAAATAATCAAAGTTTTTGGCTAAATTGTCAACAAATAAATAAACAAAATTCAAAACTTTTGTCAACCGAAATTCTGTCGACATGATTTAAATGACTGAAACCTTTGTAAAATGCTGTCACAGATTTAAATGAATTGACAGAAAATTTGATCGAAATTCTGTTGAATGACGTCAATTCTGTCGACAGAAAAAATTCTGTCGACAGAAAAATAGCCTAGCAAAACCGGGCTTAAACTAAAAGTAAATTGAAACTATGTATTTAATATTTGCAAATGTTTAAAAACTAATCAGTTAGTACTACTTACTGCTAGTACTTTTTAGATATATTAAATTTTGGGCTGTGTGATTTTGGTTGTTTTATTACTGAATGAATGATTTTGGCTATTTTATTACTACTGGCGGGTGTTATTTATGCAAACTCATGAAAAACTCATGAAATTAAAAATTGTTAAATAGTACAATATTTACGGTAATATCTCGTTGATGAAATATCTATACATATCTAGCAAGCCATCAACGTGATAAATATAATTTATAAATAACAAAGTTATCACACGAAAGTTGCACTCAAACAGAGCTTAAGATTCTAAAAACAGATACTTCAAAACTTTCATATATTTTACAGAAATGTTTTGTATTCAAATTTTTCCTTTTTCTTTGATTTAATTCTTAACAATGCACTATCGACCAATCTGACATAAAGGTTTTAATTTTAATTCATGTTACAAAAACAATTTTTTATTATTATAATATTGTAGCTTTGTTTGTTTTTATAATTTTTTGTATAATTTTTCTTTTCCGTTTACAGAAAAAAGCCGCTTTCAAAGAATTGTTTGCTTAAAAAACAAATTAATGTAAATTGAGGAAAAACTTTCATTTTCCTCTCGACCAACGAACAAACAAATGATATTAGTCGTTAAAACGGAAAATTTAATGAATGTAATAAGTAATGAGTTAAATTTATTAACTTGTGATTGACATACATACATATTTTGAAAATAAGTTTGAATTAAACATAAAAGCTTCCGTAACTTATATGGTAGAGATTAATAAATTTCGATATATATGAAAGTTAAATTTGTGTTTTACAAAATTAGAATTGTGGGTGTTATTCTATAACAAAAATTGTGGAATAATCACATAAAATTGTAAACTACGTAGTTTTTTTTTATTGCCGAAACAAAATGAAGTTTCTTTTATTTAAGAGTTTTAAAAGTTATTAAGAGAAAAATAAACATCAGTTAATGCTACCGGCAGAAGACAATCAAGGAGTCACCGGTATATCAATATTGTGAAACATTCAATAAAACATCACTATCATAGCATCAACTAGTAAAATAAAAAAACAGAGAGTGTGCTTAAGACCGCACGTTAGAAGTGAAAACTTGATATCGTATTAGTAGTATTTGGATCGTATTAGTAGAATAAATGAGAAACAAGTCAGAACGATAAACCGCTAGATACATACACACACTAACCTCACAATGTAAACCAAATAACTGTCAAAATAGCACTCATATGCCAATAGCAGGGACTAAAGTACGCGTGGTTGTCACACCTATAGATCACACCTATAGATTTTGAAGTTTTCGCTTCAAAAATTATTTGAGAAAAAGTTGGTGTTATGATAATAAATTAATGATAAGTTTGTAATAATGAATTATTTAATTGCTATAACACATCATTATTGTTCGCTTTTAGACTACTAAAATAGTACATTATGATGCTAGGACGTAAAGCTAAAGATTTTGGACGGATGTGGAGTTTGCAAATCGAGGCGCTAGCCGAGATTTGCACCCACATTAAATCCAAAATAGCTTACGTCCGTGCATCATATACTATTTTTATTCGCCGCAAGCAAAATATTTTAAGAAAAGTTGTTTATTCTAAATTAAAATTATAAATTTTCATAGATTTTAAAATAAAAATATGTGGAACAAGTAACCTTTTACAAAATATTTATTATTTTTTCCAAATTATTGTGTAGCTATGACAACAAATGATAACCACTATTTTAATTGGATAATGAAATTTTGAATTTGAGGGTTGCTTTGATAAAAAATTTTATTTCTCATAGAATTTAAACATATACAAATGCTTTTTACACACTTTTATTTAACTTGACTCTTGAGAGCTTTGATGGGTGGAATTTTGTGATTCATTTTTCAGTAACTTCCCATTATGTGATTGATCCCAAATTGAAAAGACAAGTTTGTTGAAGCAGTCAGTACGTATTTCTAAAACTTTTAAAGCAAAAAACTTTATAAATCTGAAGAAAAAAAATTCAAATTTTTCTTCATTCTGAAAGACCTTAAAGAATTGCACTAAAATCCTCATCCTCTGGTTGACTCATTTTGAGCGAAGGAATTTTGGTAATACTGTGTATATCATTATAATCATAGACATCATACATGTTTGTGTCATCTCATATGGACAAAAGGCCTTACATTATAAATAATGAACACAAAAAAAATAAAAGTATGACATTTCGTTCAAAGCTTATAGACCTTTTTTCTTAAAGTTCAAATCGTTATTTTGGTGTATTTGACAGATTACATACAGCAATGATAATTAAAAATCAGTTATTATGTATGAAAATATGAAAATCCATAAGATCTGAATGCCCATTTACCGCGCTGAAATTTTGCTCATACTGAGTATCTCATTATATTAGAGGACATATTACACATTTTTGTCATTTTTATATGAAAAAATGGCCTCAAATTGTAAATAATGAGTGATTTGTATTACGAAAATTTTAAATAATTGTTATTTCTTCTAAATCCAGATTGTTTTGTGTTCTCGTTAAGTTTGTTTTACTATAGTTGCATAATTATTATTTTTTCAATACATTTTAATACATAATTAATGATTTCTAATTATCATTGCTGTATGTAATCTGACAATTACATACAGTAATATAACGATTCGAATTTTAAGGAAAAAGCTCTATAATTTAAACCTTTTTTCCGAAAAAACTTGACAGTTGGTGCGAACATATGTACATATATATTTAATAATTTATGTACAACTTAAAATTAATACAATGAGCAAGGAAACGTACTAAAATTTTACACTGGATGTTTAAATAACGTTATAGTGCATTTAACCTTATTAAAATTACTTTAAATTTCAAAGAATATTAAATTTTCGGTAAGTGATTTAATCGCTAGTTTTACTGGTGTATTTTCTGTGAAATAATGTGGTTAACTTATTTGTAGGTAAAATTATATAACTAAAAACTCTAAAATAAAAAAATAAATAAAAAAAATTTTAAAAACACACTTTTTGAAAAACGAACTAAAAAGTAGAAGATAAATTTTGCGTTATGTCTTTTATAATTATATTTCCTTTGAAATTGTTAGAAGAAAAAATATTTAAATGGTATTTAACACATCTTAGCATAGATGCAAATATTAAATTTTTGACTAATTTAAAATGCTAATTTTCGATTGACAAATAGTTTTCCGTTCCCATTTGTGACATAAAATAAAATTGGGTGGCGCATTTAGACAGGAAAGGGAATAAACGTTGGTAGTCTCTCTTGTTAGAGATTAATATAGCTTACATTTGTTCCTTTTCTATATTAATGTATGCGTCACCCACTTTTATTTTATGTAACAAATGGGAACGGAAAACTGTTTGTCAATCGAAAATTAGCATTTTAAATTAGTCAAAAATTTAATATTTGCATCTATGCTAAGATGTGTTAAATACCATTTAGATATTTTTTCTTCTAACAATTTCAAAGGAAATATAATTATAAAAGACATAACGCTGGTGTTAATGCAAAATTTATCTTCTACTTTTTAGTTCGTTTTTCAAAAAGTGTGTTTTTCAAATTTTTTTTTTACTTTTTTGGACGTAGCTATGACAACAAAATAAATAGTTGAAAAGTGATACTTTAAAGCCGCATATCACAGTAATAAAGTAACACTTTAATATGTAGGCGAATAAAAACATTATTGTGAATATGTTATAATAATTATGTCGTCAGTTTGAAAATTGATAAATGGAACTGAAATTAAGCTGTAATCGACGACAGTTATATATTTTTCCGTTTTACTTGTTTTTAATGACGTAGAGATTACTTTTTTGTAGTACAGATTTTATTCAAATTTTATTGGGTGCCTTTGAAAATGTTTCATTATTAGAATAGTTGATTGTTTCACTAGGACAAAAAATGGGGAGAGTAAAAAGGTTGCGGTGCGACGATAGTACATCTCGATAGTACATCTCAATTACTACATCGAAGCAACCATTTCAATTTTTTATCAAATAATAATAAATTTCCTATTCAAACTTTGACTATTTGTTTTGCATAGAAATATAGATTGTTTTTTTTTTTGTTGTAGGACAAAAAATGATAATTTTTGGGACTGCTACCATGACAACTAGATGCAACACATAAATGATATGTTTTTTCTACAATCGAACCAAAAATGACATTTTTTGTTATGGTATATATTACAAAATAGTACATTATGAAGCAAGGGCGTAAAGATAAGTATAGAATTTTTTATTCGCCGCAAGCAATATTTAAAAAGCATATTTAAAAAAAATTGTTTAATCTTTTGTTTAAATCCGTCACCAGCAGTGCTCGGATGAAATCAGGTTCATAATGCCTCAGACATATGTTTTTCCTCGTTTGACTCGTCAATCGGTTTGTGCAGGCGGTCGGACTGTCGAGATTACTCACTGTCATGTCATAGTAATAAAATGCAAAGGGATTTCTTTGTGCGTACATCGTACAAATGGAATGCTTTGCCCGAATCAATAGTCTCGAGTGCCTTCAATCCACAAAGATTTAAAAAAGGCGTCAACTATACCTCAAGACGCATGTTGTTGTGGGACCTAGGTCTTAAAAGGTATCTTAAAAGGTATCTATGTGTTGTTGTGACACATTTTGTAATTCCTACTACATAACACTTTTTAGTAAAAAAAAAAATCAATATTAAAATTTTTTTAAATTTTGAACTACTTGTTCAACAGATTTTTATTTCAAAACTTATAAAATTTTTAATTTTGATTTAGATTAAACAATTTTTTAAATTAAAATGCAATATTTTAAAATGCAATATTTTAATAGAATAATTTTAATAATTCAAAAGTGACAAAAGCACACAAACAGTGAATAATATGGAAAACCATAATAACACATGTAATTTTTTTAAATATTTTGAATTAAAAATCTGTTTTGATAAATAAACAAATCTATATATTATATATATATTGTATATTAAATTTATTATTTTGTGAAAAAAATTGAAATTATTGCTTGGATGTAGTTAATATGTGAATTAAATATCATTTAGATGTTGAATACTTTAAAATTTTATTAAATAAAAGATTAAATAACGGTTGGAGAAAAAAATTTAATGTTTTACTCGGACTAAAAATGGATTTTGGAACTAGTAAACTTGTCCCAAAATCTCCTTTTTACTCGTCCGAAAATCCATTATTTTTTGTCCTAGTGAAACAAATAACTATTGTAAAATATATATCCAAATAAAAAGTGCAATTTTTAGTCTGGTTTTAGAAAAATTAAATTTCAATTTGATCCAACTAGATCAAAAATATATTTCGGTCTAGAACTCGAATATAATAGTACATTATGATGCTAAGACGTAAAGCTAAAGATTTTGGACGTATGGGGAGTTTGCAAATCGAGGCGCTAGCCGAGATTTGCACCCACATTAAGTCCAAAATAGCTTAAGTCCAAAATAGCTTACGTCCACGCGTCATATACTATTTTTTATTCGCCGCTAGCAAAATATTTTTAAAAAAATTGTTTATTCTAAATTAAGTTATAGTTTTGCATAAATTTTGAAATGAAAATATGTTGAACAAGTAACCTTTGACAAAATATCTGTTATTTGTTGCAAAATAATTGTATAACTATGACAACAGAATAATAACAATAATTTTAATTGGATTTTGAGATTTTGAATATAAAGGTTGCTTTGATAAAAATTTCTATTTTTTATAGAATTTAAAAAAACACAAATGTTTTTTACTTTTTTTGTCGTAACTATGACCACAAAATATATGGTTAAAAAGTGACACTTTACGGCCACAAATCACAGTAATAAATTACCACTTTAATATGTAGGCGAATAAAAAATTAATATTTGTTTTAAATTTATTATTAAACTCTTTAAATTGATTGGTTGAAACTTGGAATCTATCTATGCTCTCGGCGGAAATGAAAACTTTCCACCTAGGTTTGTAATATAATAATACTAAATAATACTAATTATACTAAAAATAATATTTTTAACCATGATGTTTTTCAGGACGATATAACTATGGAACTTAATGTTTATTTTGGACGATAAGTCGGACAATGAAATCGTATTTCTTAATAAAATCCAAAGGATATTGCTAGATTACAATTTGTCTAAACCAAGTATGTGAGTCAAGAGTTGTTGTTTTGCAAATCAAAACAGATGTAGTTTGCACTGCTCATAAATATCTGTTCAATCCGACCGGTAATCCACATCTATCAGTTTCCGTATAAAATTTTACAAAAAAATTGCTCTTCGACGTAAAAATCAAATTGATTCTTCGACAGAATTTTCAAAGATTTCATTCATTTGAATTCTGTCGTCAGAATTTATGTTGACAGATTTCTGCCGACAGAAATTTTGAAATTTGTTATTTTTATGTTGGAAATTAAGCCATTTAGCGATTGTTTATTTTCATTTATAAAATATTTGTATGAAAATAATATTCGTGTTGCATTATGAGTGTTTTAATTTTTTATTTTCCCACAGCTTTGAGTAAAAATTAATTCAATGTAGAAACATTTTTTAAATCTTATATATATAAAAATCACGTGTCACGATGAACTTCGCAAAAACGTAACCAATCTTATGAAATTTTGTACTGTGTGTATAATGGTCCTTGAGAGTAGGATAGTTTTTATCTCAATTTTAAATTTCAAAATAAATGTTAAATGTGGATGGTTCATAAGCAAACTTTCAGATGGCGGCGTAAATTAGTTTACTGTCAAAACTGCTTTATCAACTTTTTAATCATCCGTGTAGGGCCCGTATAGACTATCAAATATGTTATTAATCGATTTTTTTGTTCCGGTGTTTGCCGCAAAGGGCTTCATAAGAGGGATAAGAAAATATATTCAAAAAAATGTATATGGGATTTCATACAAAACACAACTTGGATAATTTTAAAAACTATTAACCATCGACTTTTTAACCATCTCCGTAGGTCCTATATATACAAGAGGGATTTTTTTGTTTCGGTGTTTGCCGCAATTTCGCTGCAAAAGAGGGAGAAGAGAATAAATTCAAAAAATTTATATGGGATTTCATACAAAACACAACTTGAATAATTTTAAAAAAATATCTATGAAATTTCTCATTTTACCACAATTAAATAATTTAAATTTGTTTATGAACTATTACTGACAATATTATCTAATCATAATATATAAAATATTTTATTTTCTTCTGTCTGTAAAACAAATACGACAATAGGTTAAATTTTTCATACAACTTTGTATGGGAAATTTTGGCAATTTTCATGTTGCCTTTTTGAGCGACTTCAGAATAATATTTTATATATATCTAACGCTTAATTACGATTAATATACACTCGATAGAATAGTTTTTATCTCGATTAAAGGCTTTAATATTTTTTAATTGTGAATTAAATATTAAATGTGGATGGTTCATAAACCATCTTTCAGATGGCGGCGTAAATTAGTTAAGTGACACAATTTAATCATCGAATTTTTAATCATCTCCGTAGGGCCTATATATACAAGAGCGATTTTTTTGTTCCAGTGTTTGCCACAATGGCGCTGCAAAAGGGGGAGAAGAGAATAAATTAAAAAAAATTTAAATGGCATTTCATTCAAAACACAACCTTAATAATTTTAAAAATTATCTATGAAATTTCTCATTTTACTACAATTAAATAATTTAAATATGTTTATGAACTATTACTGACAATATTAAGCATAATATATAAAATATTTTATTTTCTTCTGTCCGTAAAGCAAATATGAAAATAGGTTAAATTTTTCATATCATTTTGTATGGGAAATTTTGGCAATTTTCATGTTTCTTTTTTGAGCGATTTAAGAATAATATTTTATATATTATGCTTAATCCACGGGTGCGACAACCCCGCGTACTCCAGTCCCTGCTATTGGCATATGAGTTAACGTGAGATATCACATACCACTGACAATAGCAGTGAGATATCACTAGCCAAGGTGATACCTTAGGGGTGCTGGCGGATGAACTGTATTCAGTCAACGGTAGCACTCTCGATCTTAGCTAATGAATATTCCTTGATGCTGGAACGCTGTAGCTTGCTCGAAGAAACGAGCCTTCATATAACTATACATCTGAGCTTAAATCATTGAAAAATATACTGCGTCCCATAATCAAGGATTATGCCATTAGCTGGACTATTGGCAAACCAATTTTAGTTTTGTTCCTGCAAATTTTTACAACAAATTTGCTTTTTATCTCTTATTTTATTTTTATTTTCCCTATCCTATCACGAAATATTGGCCTATGTCATATTTTATATGTGATAGGATTTATGGTTTAGTTATCCATTATTTAACCAAAAAATATTAAAAAAAAAAACAGATTTGCGTCCATTAACATCCTTAGAACGCATGTTGTTGTGGGACCTTGGTCTTAAAGGGTTTTTATGTGTTGTTGTGACACATATTGTAATGCCTACTACACATCACGTTTTATTAAAAAAAAAAAAAAAAAAAAAAAAAATATATGTATAGTCAATAAAACTTCATAAGCAAATTAATAGTGGTTTAATCAATGAGTGTATAATGAAATAGTTTATTCTCAAGCAAAAGTTTAAAATTTGAGCGAGGCACGAGCAAGAATTTTAATTTGCGAGAGAATAAAATTCATTAAACACGAATCGATTGCAATACTTTATTCTCTGACAAAGAATTGTGTATTATAAAAAATAAAAACATTTTCTTTAATTAAAACAATAAATTTTTATTGTTTTAATTGATAAATCAAATTTCTTATTTAAAAAATCCTTGATGATAAAAAACCCCCATCCTTTACAATCAACCAAGTTCAAATAAACGAAATAAGAGAATTTAATTTAAAATTTGATTTTTGAATAAAACTTATCAAAGCAGTTGTGATTATAATTTAAAAATAATTTTATTCTCTTCCATTTAATTATATCAGCTTTATTTGTATGTTTTTTCGATAATAATAGTATGTATTATTGTATTGTTTTCTAACCTATAGCCTAATGAACTTAACCTATTGCCTAATGAAAATTTTATTCAATTGCTATGATTCCAATTGGTCAAATTGTTTTGATTTCATTAAAATTATTTTCAAATTATAATCACAATTGCTTTGATAAGTTTTGTTCAAAAATCAAATTTTTATTTAAACTCTCTTATTTCGTTTAGTTTAACATGGTTGATTGTATGAGAAGGGCGTTTTTTATCATCAGGGTTTTTTTATTAAGAAATTTGATTTATCAATTAAAACAATAATGATTTATTGTTTTAATTGAAGAAAATGTTTTTATTTATTATAATACACAATTCTTTTTTATAATAAAATCTTTGTCAGAGAATAAAGTATTGTAATCGATTCGTGAATAATGAATTTTATTCTCTCGCAAATTAAAATTCTCGCTCGTGCCTCGCTCAAATTTTAAACTTTTGCTTGAGAATAAACTACTTCATTATTCACTCATTGATTAAACTACTATTAATGAAATCAAAACCATTTGACCAAGTGGAATCATACCAATTGAATAATGATATGTTTTTTATAGGAAAATTTTCATTAGACAATAGGTTAAGTTCATTAGGCTATAGGTTAGAAAACAATACAATAATACATACTATTATTACCTACTACACAACACTTTTTAGTAAAAAAAAATCAAAATTAAAATTTTTTTAAATTTTGAACTACTTGTTCAACAGATTTTTATTTCAAAACTTATAAAATTTTTAATTTTGATTTAGATTAAACAATTTTTTTAATTAAAATGCAATATTTTAAAATGCAATATTTTAATATAATAATTTTAATAATTCAAAAGTGACAAAAGCACACAAACAGTGAATAATATGGAAAACCATAATAACACATATAATTTTTTTAAATGTTTTGAATTAAAAATCTGTTTTGATAAAAACTTCTATTTTTATAGCATTTAAACAAATACAAATGTATTTTACTTTTTTGGATGTAACTATGGCAACAGAAAATAAGGTTAAAAAGTGACACTTTAAGGCCACAAATAACAGTATTAAAGTAACACTTTAATATGTAGGCGAATACAATAGTACATTATGATGCTAAGACGTAAAGCTAAAGATTTTGGACGGATGTGGAGTTTGCAAATCGAGGCGCTAGCCGAGATTTGCACCCACATTAAGTCCAAAATAGCTTACGTCCACGCGTCATATACTATTTTTTATTCGCCGCTAGCAAAATATTTTTAAAAAAATTGTTTATTCTAAATTAAGTTATAGTTTTGCATAAATTTTGAAATGAAAATATGTTGAACAAGTAACCTTTGACAAAATATCTGTTATTTGTTGCAAAATAATTGTATAACGATGACAACAGAATAATAACAATAATTTTAATTGGATTTTGAGATTTTGAATATAAAGGTTGCTTTGATAAAAATTTCTATTTTTTATAGAATTTAAAAAAACACAAATGTTTTTTACTTTTTTTGTCGTAACTATGACCACAAAATATATGGTTAAAAAGTGACACTTTACGGCCACAAATCACAGTAATAAATTACCACTTTAATATGTAGGCGAATAAAAAATTAATATTTGTTTTAAATTTATTATTAAACTCTTTAAATTGATTGGTTGAAACTTGGAATCTATCTATCTATGCTCTCGGCGGAAATGAAAACTTTCCACCTAGGTTTATAATATAGTAATACTAAATAATACTAATTATACTAAAAATAATATTTTTAACCATGATGTTTTTCAGGACGGTATAAATGTGGAACTTAATGTTTATTTTGGACGATAAGTCGGACAAAAAAAATCGTATTTCTTAATAAAATCCAAAGGAAATTGCTAGATTACAATTTGTCTAAACCAAGTATGTGAGTCAAGAGTTGTTGTTTTGCAAATCAAAACAGATGTGGTTTGCACTGCTCATAAATATCTGTTCAATCCGACCGGTAATCCACATCTATCGGTTTCCGTATAAAATTTTACAAAAAAATTGCTCTTCGACGTAAAAATCAAATTGATTCTTCGACAGAATTTTCAAAGATTTCATTCATTTGAATTCTGTCGTCAGAATTTATGTTGACAGATTTCTGCCGACAGAAATTTTGAAATTTGTTATTTTTATGTTGGAAATTAAGCCATTTAGCGATTGTTTATTTTCATTTATAAAATATTTGTATGAAATAATATTCGTGTTGCATTATGAGTGTTTTAATTTTTTATTTTCCCACAGCTTTGAGTAAAAATTAATTCAATGTAGAAACATTTTTTAAATCTTATATATATAAAAATCACGTGTCACGATGAACTTCGCAAAAACGTAACCAATCTTATGAAATTTTGTACTGTGTGTATAATGGTCCAACTTGAGAGTAGGATAGTTTTTATCTCAATTTTAAATTTCAAAATAAATGTTAAATGTGGATGGTTCATAAGCAAACTTTCAGATGGCGGCGTAAATTAGTTTACTGTCAAAACTGCTTTATCAACTTTTTAATCATCCGTGTAGGGCCCATATAGACTATCAAATATGTTATTAATCGATTTTTTTGTTCCGGTGTTTGCCGCAAAGGGCTTCATAAGAGGGATAAGAAAATATATTCAAAAAAATGTATATGGGATTTCATACAAAACACAACTTGGATAATTTTAAAAACTATTAGACATCGAGTTTTTAACCATCTCCGTAGGTCCTATATATACACGAGCGATTTTTTTGTTTCGGTGTTTGCCGCAATTTCGCTGCAAAAGGGGGAGAAGAGAATAAATTCAAAAAAATTTATATGGGATTTCATACAAAACACAACTTGAATAATTTTAAAAAATTATCTATGAAATTTCTCATTTTACCACAATTAAATAATTTAAATTTGTATATGAACTATTACTGACAATATTATCTAATCATAATATATAAAATATTTTATTTTCTTCTGTCCGTAAAACAAATACGACAATAGGTTAAATTTTTTATACAACTTGGTATGGGAAATTTTGGCAATTTTCATGTTGCTTTTTTGAGCGACTTCAGAATAATATTTTATATATATCTAACGCTTGATTACGATTAATATATACTCGATAGAATAGTTTTTATCTCGATTAAAGGCTTTAATATTTTTTAATTGTGAATTAAATATTAAATGTGGATGGTTCATAAGCCATCTTTCAGATCGCGGTGTAAATTAGTTAAGTGACACAATTTAATCATCGAATTTTTAATCATCTCCGTAGGGCCTATATATACAAGAGCGATTTTTTTGTTCCAGTGTTTGTCACAATGGCGCTGCAAAAGGGGGAGAAGAGAATAAATTAAAAAAAATTTAAATGCCATTTCATACAAAACACAACCTTAATAATTTTAAAAATTATCCATGAAATTTCTCATTTTACTACAGTTAAATAATTTAAATATGTTTATGAACTATTACTGACAATATTAAGCATAATATATAAAATATTTTATTTTCTTCTGTCCGTAAAGCAAATATGAAAATAGGTTAAATTTTTCATATCATTTTGTATGGGAAATTTTGGCAATTTTCATGTTTCTTTTTTGAGCGATTTAAGAATAATATTTTATATATTATGCTTAATCCACGGGTGCGACAACCCCGCGTACTCCAGTCCCTGCTATTGGCATATGAGTTAACGTGAGATATCACATACCACTGACAATAGCAGTGAGATATCACTAGCCAAGGTGATACCTTAGGGGTGCTGGCGGATGAAATGTATTCAGTCAACGGTAGCACTCTCGATCTTAGCTAATGAATATTCCTTGATGCTGGAACGCTGTAGCTTGCTCGAAGAAACGAGCCTTCATATAACTATACATCTGAGCTTAAATCATTGAAAAATATACTGCGTCCCATAATCAAGGATTATGCCATTAGCTGGACTATTGGCAAACCAATTTTAGTTTTTTTCCTGCAAATTTTTACAACAAATTTGCTTTTTATCTCTTATTTTATTTTTATTTTCCCTATCCTATCACGAAATATTGGCCTATGTCATATTTTATATGTGATAGGATTTATGGTTTAGTTATCCATTATTTAACCAAAAAATATTAAAAAAAAAAAAACAGATTTGCGTCCATTAACATCCTTAGAACGCATGTTGTTGTGGGACCTTGGTCTTAAAGGGTTTTTATGTGTTGTTGTGACACATATTGTAATGCCTACTACACATCACGTTTTATTAAAAAAAAAAAAAAAAAAAAAAATATATATATATAGTCAATAATACTTCATAAGCAAATTAATAGTGGTTTAATCAATGAGTGTATAATGAAATAGTTTATTCTCAAGCAAAAGTTTAAAATTTGAGCGAGGCACGAGCAAGAATTTTAATTTGCGAGAGAATAAAATTCATTAAACACGAATCGATTGCAATACTTTATTCTCTGACAAAGAATTGTGTATTATAAAAAATAAAAACATTTTCTTTAATTAAAACAATAAATTTTTATTGTTTTAATTGATAAATCAAATTTCTTATTAAAAAAATCCTTGATGATAAAAAACCCCCATCCTTTACAATCAACCAAGTTCAAATAAACGAAATAAGAGAATTTAATTTAAAATTTGATTTTTGAATAAAACTTATCAAAGCAGTTGTGATTATAATTTAAAAATAATTTTATTCTCTTCCATTTAATTATATCAGCTTTATTTGTATGTTTTTTCGATAATAATAGTATGTATTATTGTATTGTTTTCTAACCTATAGCCTAATGAACTTAACCTATTGCCTAATGAAAATTTTATTCAATTGCTATGATTCCAATTGGTCAAATTGTTTTGATTTCATTAAAATTATAATCACAATTGCTTTGATAAGTTTTGTTCAAAAATCAAATTTTTATTTAAACTCTCTTATTTCGTTTAGTTTAACATGGTTGATTGTATGAGAAGGGCGTTTTTTATCATCAGGGTTTTTTTATTAAGAAATTTGATTTATCAATTAAAACAATAATGATTTATTGTTTTAATTGAAGAAAATGTTTTTATTTATTATAATACACAATTCTTTTTTATAATAAAATCTTTGTCAGAGAATAAAGTATTGTAATCGATTCGTGAATAATGAATTTTATTCTCTCGCAAATTAAAATTCTCGCTCGTGCCTCGCTCAAATTTTAAACTTTTGCTTGAGAATAAACTACTTCATTATTCACTCATTGATTAAACTACTATTAATGAAATCAAAACCATTTGACCAAGTGGAATCATACCAATTGAATAATGATATGTTTTTTATAGGAAAATTTTCATTAGACAATAGGTTAAGTTCATTAGGCTATAGGTTAGAAAACAATACAATAATACATACTATTATTACCTACTACACAACACTTTTTAGTAAAAAAAAAATCAAAATTAAAATTTTTTTAAATTTTGAACTACTTGTTCAACAGATTTTTATTTCAAAACTTATAAAATTTTTAATTTTGATTTAGATTAAACAATTTTTTTAATTAAAATGCAATATTTTAATAGAATAATTTTAATAATTCAAAAGTGACATAAGCACACAAACAGTGAATAATATGGAAAACCATAATAACACATATAATTTTTTTAAATGTTTTGAATTAAAAATCTGTTTTGATAAAAACTTCTATTTTTATAGCATTTAAACAAATACAAATGTATTTTACTTTTTTGGATGTAACTATGGCAACAGAAAATAAGGTTAAAAAGTGACACTTTAAGGCCACAAATAACAGTATTAAAGTAACACTTTAATATGTAGGCGAATACAATAGTACATTATGATGCTAAGACGTAAAGCTAAAGATTTTGGACGGATGTGGAGTTTGCAAATCGAGGCGCTCTGTTTTGTGAATAGGTGCCACAAATTTCATCCGACTTACGTATATTTTTGCAAGTAAAAAGGAAAATAATTGAATAATTGAAATAAGTAAGTTTAAAATTAATAACTTTTCTCTTTTCCGCTAGGCGGCGCGTAAAACCTTGGTTTACTTCAAAGCTCATATCTCAAAAAGTAGCTTTTTTTTTTGTTTTTCACAAATTTTAAAGTAAACATATGCAGCTATGAAATTAAGAAATAAAAAGTCAGCAATTCAATATGGATTTTTTCTTACGATTTTTTAAAGTTTGGTATATGAACAATTCACATGTGTTTTTTTATTAAGTTAATAATCCTGTACTAAATATGGATCTAATAAATTAAACATTTCATATTTTAACTTCTGCAATAAATTTGAACCATTTTCTGTACGGGTAAATGGTTAAAAACTTATTAAAAATTAATTTAAGTTAAGTGGTAAAATAAAGGAATTTAAATTATTAAAAGGGTCTGTAAAATGTTTATTCATTTTAAAAAATGTCAGCCCCTTTTTAATAATTAAAATCTCATTAGAAACTCATAATTTTAACATTTAAAATTTCTAATGACGCCCACAAACGGTTTTTGGAACAAATAATGCTTGCATCCAATCAAAATATATTAAATTGTACCTACCTAATTTTACCTGATTCTTCCCTTGTCAAAACTATTTAAAAGGTATATGATGTGATTGCCTTATAGCAAGTATATTCAAAAATATTTAGAAGACATAACCTTTAGAAAAGATAATACATAATAGAAAGGCTTTTCAAATTGTGCTGTAACTTGTACGGTCTCAAAAATCATAAGCGGACATCAAAAAATGTGAAACTGGTCACACCAGCTGTTATTCAAAAAGCTGCGACCCTAAATTTCACTTTGCGTGATGACCAGTTTATATGTGAAACATGTTTTTTTTTTTTTTTTTTTTTTCAATAAAATGTGTTGTGTAGTAGGAATTACAATATGTGTCACAACAACACATAAAAACCTTTTAAGACCAAGGTCCCACAACTACATACGTTCAAAGGTGTTGATGGACGTAAATCTTTCTTTTTTTGTATTTTTATATTTTTTAAAGAATGGATAACTAAAAAAAAAAATCCTATCACTGACAAAATATGACATAGGCCAATATTTTATGATAGAATAGAGAAAATAAAAGTAAATTAAAAAGTAAATAGCAAATTATTACAAAAATTTGCTGAAACAAAACAAAAATGTAGTTGCCAATAATCCAGCCGGTTGCATATTCCTTGACCCTGTGACGCACTCTTTCTTAAAGATTAAAGCCCACACATAATTATATGAAGGCTAACTTCTTCAAGAAATAGCGTCTCATCATCAATGATTATTTAACAGCTAAGATTGAGGGTGCTACCGTTGACTGAATACAGTTCATCCGCCACCACCCCTAAGATGTCACCTTGGCTAGTGATATCTCACTGCTATTGCCAGTGGTGTGTGATATCTCACGTCAACTCGTATGTCAATAGCAGGGACTGGAGTACGTGGGGTTGTCACACCCGTAGATCAAAAATAAAAAAAAAAAATGTCAAAATTATAAAAACTGATCCCTCCATGTGGCACTTATATCTATAAAAACAAGGTAAATTTAATTTTTTTATTAAAATGAATAAAAATTCATATGCAACTAAAATTTTCTACAGCAGCTTCCATGTTCGGAAACTATCGATAGTGAAGTTATTTCTATAAATCAGGATGTTGAAAATATTTCAACGAACGAAAATATTCAAATACCTACAGCATCTTTAGATCCATCACCAGTTTCGGTTGATACTATATCTCCACCAGTTCTTGAACTACTTAATGACACTTTAGAAGATATTAACAATGTTCTTGGAAGGTTGGCCGAATCTCCTATCAAACAAAAACATATTACAACAGGAAGTTATAAAAAAATTGCAAGTGTCACATCGGCAATAAGTCAAAGAATATTTCAAGTAGATTCAGTTAAAGTGTTATCACCAAACGAGGAATGTGAATATACATCATGGCTTATGAACCTAAAAAAGGAATTTAAAGATGCCAGCTCTAAATCAAACAAGTGTTTTTGTTGACAATTCTACCACGTAAATTTTGGTCAAATCAACGTATCCAGGATACTCAATGATAACGCAGAATGAGATAGAAGCTGCACAATAAAGTTCAATAAAGTTCAAGCCACAATCCACCCAATCGTAATTTACTACAAATCATGTAATGATAAACTAGAGGTCTTATCTTTTGTCATTATATCTGATCATTTAATGCATAACACAGTTGCAGCTCATAAATACCAGGAAAGGTGTATTGAATTCATTGAAAAACAGCAAGAAATATATCCAAGTATCAAAAAAATTTTATATTTTACTGATGGTTCAGCAGCTCAATATAAAAATAAGAAGAATTTCATAAATCTCTGCAAACATATTGATGATTTTAAAATACCTGCAGAATGGCATTTCTTTGCAACTGCGCACGGAAAGGGTCCATCCGATGGGATTGGAAGAACACTTAAAAGAGAAGCCCGGAGAGCTTCGCTTAAAGGAGAAAAAATATCAACAGCAAGGGAATTATTTGAATCTGCGGAAATTTGGTCGAAAAAAACCAACCACGTTATGAAGTTTTCATATGTGTCTTCAGGAGATATCGAATTACAGGAGCAATTTCTTTCGATGCGGTTTTCGGACATTAAAACCATAAGTGGAACTCAAGGATTTCACTGTTTTTAACCGGATAACACTACACCCGATAAAATAATTGCCAAAATGTTTTCTTTTTCTGATAATCATAAATATTTCAATTTAAAGGCAAAAAGAATTATATAAATTAATTTTTTAAAGTATTAATTTATATAATATTGATTAAATTATAATGTTTATTGAAAAAATATTTTTTTAATTTTTTTTCTAATGATAGTGTTGGTGATGTTGAAATTATAACAAAATCTTCGATCATTGGGATCTCCTATTCTTATTCTGAATAAAAACCTGTTTCTCAATCAGAAATACACAGAAAATGGTTCAAATTTATTGCAGGTGTTAAAATATGAAATGTTTAATTTATTAGATCCACATTTAGTACAGGATTATTAACTTAATAAAAAAACACATGTGAATTTTTCATATAAGAAATTTTAAAAAATCTTAAGAAAAAATCTATATTGAATAGCTGACTTTTTATTTCTCAATTTCATAGCTGCATATGTTTACTTTAAAATTTGTGAAAAACAAAAAAAAACAAGGTACTGTTTGAGATATGAGCTTTGAAGTAAACCAAGGTTTTACGCGCCGCCTAGCGGAAAAGAGAAAAGTTATTAATTTTAAACTTACTTATTTCAATTATTCAATTATTTTCCTTTTTACTTGCAAAAATATACGTAAGTCGGATGAAATTTGTGGCACCTATTCACAAAACATTGCAACCATTACCAAAACTACGTGAAAAAGCCTCAAAATTCAACCGCGCATAACTCCGATTCAGAGTACTCAAAAAATAAAAGCAGAAATAACTTTTTTCCTTTCGTCAATACCAACAATATATCAAAATTTCAGATTTTTTAAAAATCAAAAATTTAAAAATCAACAAAAAAATGTACGTTTTCAAAATAATAGTAGTTTTGCAACTTGTTTGATTTTGAGTTATGCTCTAAAAAACATAGAACATTGTTTAACTTTACAGCAACAAAATATACCATAAAATAAAATAGGTTTGGTATCTCAGTTTCATTATCCAGCAGTTTTCGGAACTGGTTATTTTTTTTTTAACTATATTTTATTTTTAGTGTATATTAATAAAAGCAAATGCAGGCTAAGAAAGCTTTTTTGAAGTAATAATCTAAAATCTCGATGACAATTTATTTAGTAAACTTAGGTTCTTGAGTTTTTGAAAAACGGCATATTTCTTAAGTTAAATAATTTAAGGAAAAAGTAATATCAAAGAAATATTTTCGAAAAATAAGCAAAATTGTAAAACTTGTAACTAGATAAGATTTTTGAGAAAGTTGTTTTATATTTGAACATTTTGTTTATTTAAATAAATAAACTACTACTTTTACTTTATTTATTTTCAAAATTCATTTTTAATTTACATTTAATTGAATAAAAAATATCGATGGTCTAGCGCACAGATGTGGTAAGTGACATTTAGCAAATTGTTCAGTACAGGCGTTTGAAAGTTTACACTTCAATAAAAATTGAAAATGTAAAATATTATGTGGTTGAATTCGATAGAGTTTTATAGTAGTTATCTAGTCTTTATTGTAATTATGTCTTTCTACATGATGGAACTTAAGAGATACATGAATAATATTTAGTTTTATACAAACCATAAGTACTTACCACAGTACATGTGCAGTACAGTACAGTACAACAATGCCATCTACTGGATAAAATATTAAACATACACATACAATATTTTTACATTATATGAAAAATGAAATGGAGAATTTTATGGAGTAGTTAACTCATTTTCTCAAAAAATGTCACTTACCACATCTGTGCGCTAGACCATCGATATATACAAATAAAAAAAAGAGTATGAACAAAAATTAGAATTGGTTTTTAATTAACAAAGTAGTGTATGTTTTTTTTAACGACCGAAACAGACAAAAGACAATCAGTATTTTCATACACGTAATTTCATACACGTTGTTATTGATTAAACGCAAAAATCATGAAAATCAAACGCCCATCAGCTAGAGCTGTTAATAAGAAAAGGAAAAACACTCGACGAGAAAACAATTTGAAGCAAATACAAAAAAAATGTTTTCGTAATAAACGGTTAAATCCAGATTACTGTAATGTTGAAAAAGAATAAAATAAAATAAGAATGGCAAGTTTACGCAAAAATAATGAATATAGAAAAACCACAAATGAAAAAAATAAACAACAATTGAAGAAAAAGATGCAAAATGATGATTTTCACCAAAAATTTTATGAAAAACTAAAAAAACGGATTTCTAAGAAGAGGGAGAGTGCTGAATATAAAACAAAAGTTAACGAGATAAATATTAAATCAATGAACACTAAAAGATAAAATCATGATTATAAAAAGCCAGAAAATGCACAAAATTCAGAACGGATGAAATGACTAAGAGGTGATTCTGAATATAGAAGCATTGAAAACAAAAGGAATTTAGTAAGAATACGCATTCTGCGGCATCGTGAAGCGTTTGTTATAAACGAAAGAAAAAAAACATAGCAATTAATCGAATTTTAAGACGAAGAATGAAGTATTATCAAGAGGAAGCTGACAAAAACAGAGTAAGAAATAAAATTCTTCGTAAGAATAACACTTACAAAACTCTTGAATGTGTTAACAATATTGCAAGAAATAGATTATTAAGGAGCAATATTAATTACTTGAGGAACGAAATAAAAAAAAATATAAATCGAAATAAAATACTGAGAAGGAACAAGCTTTATAGGTCTAAAAGAAAAATATCTTAATCTTCAATGAGTTCAACGTATTCGGCAAAAGAGACGTAATAAAACATAGGGTACTCAAGAAAAAACAAAAAACATAGATTTACGGCGTAAAAAAAAGAGAATGATATTTAAAGATATCGAGATAATTTGTATATTAATTTACTTAAACATAAAACAAAAAATGATTCTTAGAATTATCTTCAATTACAGTTCATTAAATTACATGCAGAAACAGCATCATTTATTTGCTGCTGTTGTGAAGGCCTTTTCTTTCGATCCTCAGTTGTAAAATTCAACAAACAAACAATCACTGCAAAAATTAATGCAATAAACTTATGCAAGGAAGAAAATTATAAGGGAAAAATAAATATTTTAAATTTTTTAGAACATATCAGCAATTTCCCATCAGATTTTATATGCAATACATTTAAAAACTATGCTTATCGGGGAATAGTATATAAATTATCAACGGCTAATGGTCTAAAATTTATGAATATTCCACAATCAGTAGCAGAATTAACAGATCTTGAAGAAAGAATGGTAGCACCAATATTAAATTTTATGCAAATTAGGGCTTTAAATCCACAATTAGGCTTGGAAGGTAGTGTAATCAGTGCCGGATCAATCTATTTCAGTGCCGGGTGCAGATTAGGTAAATGGCGCCCTCAAATTAAATTATATTGTAAGATAATATATTGAAAAATCAATGCAATACTTGTTTTAATACGAAGTGTTGTGTAATCGAAATTAGAATATGTTTGACTGTCACACCAACACATGGAGAGCTTTTAAGATCTAGATCCTACAACAACATGCGTTCAAGTATTCAACGCTTTTTATAATTGGATCAACATTTTCTTTTATGGTGTTTCAAATGTTGGATATTTAGACAATAAATCTTATCATATAATAAAATATGATATATTCCAAAATTTCATGATAATATGTGAAAAATAGAAACAAAATAAAAAGTTTATTTTTTTTTAAATGTGAAAAACATAATTAAAACTAGGTTACTAATAATCTAGCTGATGGAATACTCCTCATTCATGTAACGTACTCCCGTGGTCAATGTTTAAAGTTCACAAATAGAGTTAGGTATATATAAAGAGGCATATCTTCGAGCAAACAATTGCACAGTAAATAAAAATTTATTTTAATAAATAAAAAATGTTATACGAATTTATTTCAAATATTCTAACGATTATGGAGTGTGATGTAAAAAAATCTATTGATAGTTTTCTTACTGGAAAATGGTTCTGCTAACGCAATACAAACTGAATAACACCTAAATAAGTTTCTGAAGATAAAAACAGAATTCAATAATTTTATCTTATACGAAAATAAAATAAAAACTACACAGTCTATGATAGAGTAGGTAAATAAACAAATTGAAAATTGTAGATTTCACACCTAGGTGCGAAGTTTCGGAGATTGTGTTATGTTTTTTGCGATTTTATTTTTGGCTAGCATAAAAAAGGTTGCGTTGGCGATAGATTAGTTCAAAATAAACGATACAGTTTGTTGAACATTAACGGTGACAGAAGTTATTGATAATATAGCAGTGATACGGTATAATTTTATGAGATAGTCATAAATAATTTACACAATGTGAAATAAATAATAGTAAACTGATTAAGAAAGAGGAATAACATAAATGGAAGAATAATATTTATAACGTAAAGAAAATCCATTGTTTAAGTTTATTAAATCTAGAAGTCGAACCGAATATAAGCAATGGCCGAGTGGCTCTACGTTACAATATAATAAAAATTATGAATAAATGTGAATATAAAAATAACATTAATTTGTAAGAAAGAATAATTATAATATGAAAATCAAAAAAACTATACAATTCATATATACAAATAACATTGTATTAAATAAAGAATCACATAATCCTATATGTATATATATATGTTCACTTTTATGGCTTTATTTTCAGAAAACTCTTTTATTGCCGGTTCGTATTTTCATAAATAAGAAATTTCAGATTCAATTGATATAAGAGAAAAGGCAACTAACCTTTCCCGGCACATGCTCCATCACCTGGTGTAATTTAGAAAAGCTACTTTCAGCGGGAGCTACTGTTAATGACAGTATCTTGGATTTAAATCAATTCGGAAAATATCTTGCATATTTTGCAAATATAGAAGGTGTAAAATTTTCTATAGAAGTTTCAAATATTTTAAAATCTAATCCCTATCTTAGTTTTTTAATTAAAATATGTTATATAAAAAGCCATATCTATCATTGTGCACTGGTCATCTGTAAGAATAAATCGTTCTAATGAATTAATAGCAATTTCAATAGAAGATATAACTTTGAGATCAGAAGCCTTTTTTAGGGTCCTGATATAATAGGTTGTATCCCTTCTAATAGGATTGTTTGGTTTGGGCATGTTCTACGAGCCGATTCACAGTCTGGAATGATTAGAAAAATGTACGTTAGTACCCCAGGGAGTGGTAGACCGCGAGGTGGACCACGACTACAATGGGAGACTGACGTAATAAACGACATTAAAAAAATTGGCTGCCATGGTAATTATGTCGCTGTTGCGGATGACCGTGAAGAATATTCAAAGCTGATTAGCCTGGCAACTCTCCTACATGGAGCATGAAGACCGTTAAAAGAAAAAAAATCAATAGAAGAAAAAGAAATTTTGTAAAGGATCCTGGATCTTATACTATATTATCTTGTGTTTCATTTTCAAAACTCTTTCCTGTACGATGAATTCGTGTTTGATTTGGATGCGGAATATTCGAATCGCTCTCTAAGAAACCCGTCAGCTTTTACATACATTCAATAAAATACATTCAATTACATTCAAGTTCAGACTTTGTATCATTTTAGAAACAACATTATATTTGGAGAGAAGATCGTTTCACAAAATCAAACTGCGAAGGCATTTAAAGCAGCATTATTTTCGCTAAACATTTCGCTCCAAATTGTGTTATATAGTTTTGCGTAATTTTAAAATTCTACGGTTTAAAATCTAAGAGGTCCTACAGCTGATTTTCAGTTTTCCCAACAAGTTTCATTGCTGGCCTTAAACTAAGCTTTTCATTTGCTACCTAAAAAGATCAAAACGACACGACAAACGAATTTCGAAAAATGTGCGTATATGTAGTTGAAAAAAATTAAATAAAGTTAAAAAAATAAAACAAATAAGAGTTTCTCCAGAAGATGACGCCGCATAATTTATAACAATAATTTATAGAAAAAGGAAAACTGCAGAAAAAGGAAAACTGCATATAAAATTGACAGTACTGTTGGATGAATAGAGTTCATTCTACAGGTACGGTATGATATCACCTTGGCTGGTAATATCTCACTGCTATTGCCAGTGGTTTCTAATATTTCACGTAGAATCGTATGTCAATAGCAGCGACAAGAGTACACGGGGCTGTCACGCCCGTAGATCAAATATTTAAACGAATATACAAATAAATTGATGTTTTTTATATAGAAAACTAAATTTTAATTTGCCTTAAAATTGATTAAAAACCATAACGAAAAAGTAATCGAATTTAAAACAAAACTCAATTTTGGCGCCATTTGTGTTGGCGCCGAGTGCGGTCGCTCCATTGCACCCATGGTAGATCCGGCCCTGAGTGTAATTAATATACCGATCGAGATAAATGATATGTTGCAAGTATTACCAAGGAAGTTTGATGAAATGCAAACTATTCAAGTAAAACTAAAACGACATGTTAGCCATAAAAGTGATTATATGTTTGAATCAGTTCGACCAGAATTAATTTGTAAGGCTTTAAATTACTTAATCAAAACACAATTGTATAGAAAATATGAAGTTGAAGTTGATAAGAAATATTTAAAAAAATACGAAAATGGTTGTTGCAAGATAATTAACTTTGTTGTTGATGATCGTGATATGATAACTCATGATAACTCGATGATAACTCAGAGGTAGAGTTTAACAATTTCACTGATGACAACGATGATAACAGCAACCAGCAAAATTAAAAAAAACAAACAATATACTGACAATATTGTACCGAATATTGATATAAATGGATTGGAATTAAATGATGAAAACAATATGGTCATGAAACAATCATCGCCATTTTTGAAAGTAGACAAAAGTAATGACGTTCAATTTGCAGATTAAAAATTTAATTTAGATCAAATTAACAATGATGAAGTTTTATTGATAAATAATAACACTAAAGTAGTTGAAAGCTATTCTCCAGTTGTTAATATAATTGCTCCAGGACAAAATAAAAAACCGTTGCCATGGCACAAAATTGTTGATTTAGATAAATTATGCTTTCCGAAAATATTTGCAGGCCATTCATTTATTTCATCTGTACCAATAACTTATGCAGATCGTACGAAATCAGAAGTAAGGCGTCATGATCGACGATCTTGTATTCCTTCACGAGTTCTATTTATGGCTAAAAAGTGCCTTGAATTTTCTTGTTTATCTAATATAAATATATGTATTAGACGGATAAGAAAAACCAAAAATACTAATCAAAATATAAAAGCAGACGATATTATCAAACCTGATTTCATGAAGGATTAAATGAAATTTGACGATGGATATAAGGTGTTAAAACAACATATTGGGCAGACAAAAAAATTTATTGGCAATGATACGTCAACTAGGAAGGCCAACATTCTTTTTAACATTATGAGCTGCAGAAGCCTTTTGGCCCGAATTAATGCAAAATTTAACAAAGTTTAATAAAAAGGTCGCATTCTGTCCATTGCTGATGCAAATGGTTTGGACTACAACGTTAAAACTGATTTGATCAGAAACGATCCTGTTACGTGTGCTCGGTATTTTGACTATAAAATAAATAAATTCATGTGGTTGTTAAGACAACCTAATAGTATTTTTGGTAAATATAAAGTTGTCGATAGCTATGAACGTGTTGAATTTCAACAACGAGGTAGTCCACGCGAGCATATCCTTTTGTGGCTGGAAAATGCTCCAATGTATTGTAAGGATATTAACACATATGATAACGCAACACTTATTCATTTTATTGATATGTTTTTTACTTGCAAATATGATGAAAGTAATCAATACATTAAATTTCAAATGCATCAGCACAATCACACATGCTATAAAGGCAAAAAAAACAAAGAATGTAGATTTAATATTCCATATCGGGTAATGTGAGAAACCATAATTTTAGGTCCATTAAATGAGATTGAACATACACCAAAACCATATAAAGTTATTAGAGATCTTATGAAAACATTTTGCAATAATAATGTGTCAATGAGTTATGATCAAGTATTAGAAAAATTGAATATGACTGAAGACGAATACATACATGCAATTTGGAGCACCAAAGCCGAATATTCATGAATAAAAGGTAATGGTCTAAAGGTAATTGAATCGAAGGTAATTTGGTGGAACCGAGCGAGCTGTTGGTATTATGAGCTGTTAAAAGCAGGTGAAATAACCACGGAGGAACGTTACAGACGTTAACTGATGCGTTTGAAGCAAGCCATGGGAGAAAACAGCCCGAATGGTACAATTGCCACGATAAGTCGATTTTTCAACATGACAAATATAGGCCATATGTAGCTTTTGTTGTCAAAAACTACCTGAAAGGGCAGCGATTGGAAGTTCTACGGAACGGAAGTGACTGGAAGTTTCACGGAATATTGGTCAATGTCATATTCTGTGGTGTGATATGATTTATTTTTTTATAGTTATCCTTTCTTTAAAAAGCATAAAAGAAAAAAAAGAAAAAATGGCGTCCATCAACACCTCAAAAGTCAGAACCCATTTTGTTGTAGGACCTTGGTCTTAAAAGGTTTTTATGTGTTGTTGTCACACATATTGCAATGCCTACTACACAACACATTTTATCAGAAACAAAATAACAGTTTTTAACCACAAAACGATCTCACTACAACGAACAACATATTTTGAAAAATTGTTCCATTTGATGTCATTAAATCCATTTCAATTTTGATGAAATCACCCCTACCACACATTTGGTTAACATCAGAGTCTTTTGCTACCGCTTATGAGCTCTGTGTGCTCTCTGCTTCTATTATTCCACTCGACTGGAAAAATTATTAATTTGAGTTCACTTCATCAACATCATCTTAGCTCAAAATATGCTGATGGCATCGATTGGTGATATAGCTTGATGGAATTTTTTAAAACTCATGAAGTTCACATATTTCGCCCTGTATCAGTTCTCCTCGCATTATATATCTAAAACTGTTTAATTAAAAAAATTGGGCCATCATCTGGTTTAAATGTCTAAATATATTACTTTAATATTATATTATAGACTATTACGATATTAGGTTGCCTGTGTGGTCATGTTGAGTGGTGTGGAAACTGCAGTTGAACTCAGGAGACGTGTGTTCGATTCCCTATAATATTTTTAACAAAACGTTAACAATCATGAACAAATTTGTTTGACAATAAACTAAAAGTTACACTGAAAAAACATATTCTATTTTCAATCGAAATGCAGTTGTCTCAACCTCACCGTATGGGCAGATATGGCGAACAGAACTACGAAATTGTTTCAACAACTGTACAATTATAGAACAATGTAGTTGAGACAATCACACGGAATATTTATGTGAAAATAAAATTTAATTCATTTAATCTCAAATACTTCAATTTTGAAATGAAAAATTCACGATATAAAGCCAAAGAAAATATGGGATTTTTTGCATTAAATTTCTAGACAATACTTTGTGTGAATTCATAGAATGAGGAACATTTCTATTCTAATTAACATCCTAAGTCACGATTGTATAGTCCTTATTGATTGTTTCCAATCAATGTGAAATCAATGGCTGACACTTGGTCAATTTGTAGTCCTATATGGATTAACATTAGACTACATTAAGGGAATTTAAATTAATTTTGAATTTTTGGGATCAATTAAACTCAAGTAAGTAAAGAAGTAATTGGAATTTTTTCAATTCAAAGGTTTGGTTTGAAGTTTCTCAGAAAAAAACTCCACTTCACATTTTTGGTGTTTCGGTTGGGGAACGGAGTTTTTTTCTGAGAAACTTCAAACCATACCTTTGAATTGAAAAAATTCAATTACTTCTTTCCTTAGTTGAGTTTAATTGATCTCAAAAATTCAAAAGCCAAAGAAAATGTTTTTCATGGAAATACTTGTTAACTTTATTTAACTACTGTTATATTATATTGGATGTAACACTTTATATTTTAAATAAAACTGATTCTGTTGTCAGGAAAATGTTAACGTGTAGTTTTTCCAATCACGGTAAAATTGTTCGCAAATATTTTTTCCTAGTTTAAAAAATAAACTGACAACTTAGAGATGAGGTTGTCATTACTTCAATTTTTTTTCAGTGTAGTTAAATTGGAAAGATTGGTCCAAATAACCTTAAATTATTTGGTGTTAAATCTACTTTGTCAGCTTCTCTACCACCCCTTTAAACGCCCTGTCTTCTACAGTCCATCATATTTTTCAAACAAAATGCGTTGTACTAGTAAGTATATTGTGATTCTATTGCTTATGGGCCTACGGTATAAAGTTATTATGAAGCTATCACACTAATTCTACAAACCCACTAGCATTACTAGCATATTTTTAGAGTACTAGATCCAATAGTTAAGTGCTCCAAACGAAGTTAGCTGCTAGAGGCGTTGGTACTTAATGGAGTTGAAGGATATAATGAATACAGTTGATATTAGATTATGATTTTGATGAATCAGATGCGTTGATCAATCTTACACATAACCTAACTCAATTATTTTTATTGTGTGTATGTAGTTTCTCTAACGGTTGATTAGGTTTAAATTTGTAATGAAATATTTACTCGATATTTACTATTTTTAAACCTTCTTTAACGACAACGAATATTTAGTAATAAATTTTGTTTTGATATATCGACACCGTAGATATAATATATATTCAGTAGTTTTACGCTGTTGTTTAGTTGCTTTCAGAAATTTTCATATAAAATTGTATTCCAATGGGCGGCATCAGCACATAATTTTTCAATATATAATTAAAAGTATTCCACTAACAAATCTCTACATTCTTACTCAAGAAAACTTTGCAATTAATTATAAAAGCTAAACGATTTATTTCAATTATATGTTCTTAAATTATATTATTTAATTAAATTGAAATTTAACAAAAAATGGCGTGTTAAAGTGCAAACAGAAGGAATGACAGAATTGTTCTACTTTATATTTATATGAACAGACTTTTTTATATTAAACCAATAAAGTTTCTGTTTGTGCAACCTGTCTCATACCTTTCAGCCGGGATTGTTTCCGATGTATATTGTCTTTATTTTTATGTATTTATAGAATTACATTATTGAAATTTATCGCCACATATTATAGTTTGTCTAACATTTGTAATTTTCAAAAATTAATACATTAAAACTAAAATTTTAAGGCATAAATAGTATATTAAGAAACTAGTTTCATAATCGACGATTTTATCGCACGCAATTTGTTTAGGAAACGACCCGCGCAGCGGGGAGTTTTCTAAAGGATTAGTGCGATAAAACGTCTTATGAAACGAGTTTTTTTATACTATTTTTGCTATTTTGCATTTTTTGTCTTAAAATTTTAAAAAATATTTTTTATGTTTTAATGTTTTAAAGAAAATTTCAATTCAAAATAGTAAGCTCTGCGTTTCATCATATTTCTATATATTTTTTTGTTGCAAAACTAGCTTTCATAAAATGTGTATTTTATTAAAATATAGTCAAATTGATATTTTGTTATTATTACTAATTATTTTAATTAATTAAAATATTTAACACTATTTAGATTATTTTTTAATAATAAGATTAATTAATAAGGATAATTTTATTTATATAATTATTCGTTTTAACTTTCACTGACGTTTGTATGACCAATGTGACCAACCTTGAAAAACAAAACTTTGCGTATCTTAATGAAGGCCATTTCGATACGCATTTGGGTATCGAAATGACTTTATTTTAGACGCAAAATAGAAAAAATGTTTTTCAAAATTAAAGCTGTATTTATTTATTTCAACACTTTTCTAAAATCATCCTTATCGAGAAAAGTGCATCGGTGGTACCTCGGCCCCGCCGAAAACCACACTGATATTCTCCAAACAGTTGTTCAGCAAAAGGATTGATTTTGGATAGCAAAGCATTCCAAAATGTTGGAAAAGATCTTATATGCTGTGCAAAGGAGAGCGATTCCTCTGTAGTTTGCACATTGTAGACGATTACCTTTTGTATGGATTGGTATCAGCATAGCTGTGTTCCAGTCCTGTGGCATGGTTTCCATGGTCCTCCAGATCATTCGAACAAGTTCAAACAATCAATTTTTTTATTCATTGTTAACACTCTAATATTATTAATGAGAAAAAATTTTATCCATAATAAATGGAATATTTTTTTTGTTATATAAATCTGCATATATTTATATTTAAGAACATTTCAAAAAAATTTCATATTAAATTACGTTTTCTGCTTTAATCATATTATTCTTCAATTATTTATCATCTTAATCCTTAATAATTACAGCAAACAAAGCCGCACATTTTGTTAACAAACTAAACAATAAATTATGCGGTCTCCGTGTAATTCAATCATTTTTCCCGTCGTTCACTCTTCTTATGGACGGACAATCAAAAAATAAAGCAACAGAGTCCTCTTTTTTCTCCGTATAATTAAAACAATAGTTTCGTAATTTAGTTCGTTTTTAAAAGTGCGCGAGTTAAGCCGCAATTAGACTATTGCAGAACTCTGCAATATTTCTCCAATAGTCGTGCAATGGTAGTGTGTAAAATATTAATTGCAGAAAAGTTGGGCGATGAACTCATTGCAAAGCATTGCAATGATTCATTGCAATGTTTTGCAATGAGTTCTTTGCCAAACTTTTCTGCAATGAATATTTTACACACTACCATTGCAGAAATATTGCTGAGTTCTGCAATAGTCTAATTGCGGTTTTATCATTAACATCTAAATATTATCCTTTGTAATAAAAATTTAGAGTAAATGCGTTCAATGTTTTTAAAATCTAATAGTAGCATTATTTCGGTTTGAAAGTTAAAGGTGTTGTTTATAAAAAAGTATTATAGAAAACTCTTAATAATCATTTTTAAAAACTAAAATGTGAGTATAATGATGTCCTTGAAAAAATAGACAGAAAAAATAGTCTCTGTTTATTTATTGTGCAATAACCATTTTTTTCATCATATGGATGGGACAGAAAACTAAAAAATAAGAGTCGATTGGGGATACAAATTTAAAAAATTGAATTACATATAAACCGAAGCCGTTTTGCATCAGCAATTGAAACAATATTCACATGTTTCATACTCTAGAGTATATTTACCATTATCACTGGCAAAAAAAATGTGCTTTAAATTATCGCTTTCTCTTTTGACGGATACCAAAGTTCTTGAAAAGCTAGTGATTTTAAAAGGTTAATACACCCAAATGTCAAAAACATATTTTAAATTTTTAAATTACGACGATAAATTCTATTATTTTATATCATCATTAACGTAAAATAGAACACTTTGTATAATCAATTAGTATTTTTTATATAATTTGTGTCTGTGTAAAGTAATTGATATGATTAAAGAATATGACAGTGTTAATGTTATATTCGAACTTTTTGAAATCATAAAGTTTGACGAACACTTTCAATTTTATGTATTGGGTGAAGAAAACCCAGTTTTCTAAAGGATTAGTGCGATAAAACGTCTTATGAAACGAGTTTTTTATACTATTTTTTCTATTTTGCATTTTTTGTCTTAAAATTTTAAAAAATATTTTTTATGTTTTAATGTTTTAAAGAAAATTTCTAGAAATTTCAATTCAAAATAGTAAGCTCTGCGTTTCATCATATTTCTATATATTTTTTTGTTGCAAAACTAGCTTTCATAAAATATGTATTTTATTAAAATATAGTCAAATTGATATTTTGTTATTATCACTAATTATTTTAATTAATTAAAATATTTAACACTATTTAGATTATTTTTTAATAATAAGATTAATTAATAAGGATAATTTTATTTATATAATTATTCGTTTTAACTTTCACTGACGTTTGTATGACCAATGTGACCAACCTTGAAAAACAAAACTTTGCGTATCTTAATGAAGGCCATTTCGATACGCATTTGGGTATCGAAATGACTTTATTTTAGACGCAAAATAGAAAAAATGTTTTTCAAAATTAAAGCTGTATTTATTTATTTCAACACTTTTCTAAAATCATCCTTATCGAGAAAAGTGCATCGGTGGTACCTCGGCCCCGCCGAAAACCACACTGATATTCTCCAAACAGTTGTTCAGCAAAAGGATTGATTTTGGATAGCAAAGCATTCCAAAATGTTGGAAAAGATCTTATATGCTGTGCAAAGGAGAGCGATTCCTGTGTAGTTTGCACATTGTAGGCGATTACCTTTTGTATGGATTGGTATCAGCATAGCTGTGTTCCAGTCCTGTGGCATGGTTTCCATGGTCCTCCAGATCATTCGAACAAGTTCAAACAATCAATTTTTTTATTCATTGTTAACACTCTAATATTATTAATGAGAAAAAATTTTATCCATAATAAATGGAATATTTTTTTTGTTATATAAATCTGCATATATTTATATTTAAGAACATTTCAAAAAAATTTCATATTAAATTACGTTTTCTGCTTTAATCATATTATTCTTCAATTATTTATCATCTTAATCCTTAATAATTACAGCAAACAAAGCCGCACATTTTGTTAACAAACTAAACAATAAATTATGCGGTCTCCGTGTAATTCAATCATTTTTCCCGTCGTTCACTCTTCTTATGGACGGACAATCAAAAAATAAAGCAACAGAGTCCTCTTTTTTCTCCGTATAATTAAAACAATAGTTTCGTAATTTAGTTCGTTTTTAAAAGTGCGCGAGTTAAGCCGCAATTAGACTATTGCAGAACTCTGCAATATTTCTCCAATAGTCGTGCAATGGTAGTGTGTAAAATATTAATTGCAGAAAAGTTGGGCGATGAACTCATTGCAAAGCATTGCAATGATTCATTGCAATGTTTTGCAATGAGTTCTTTGCCAAACTTTTCTGCAATGAATATTTTACACACTACCATTGCAGAAATATTGCTGAGTTCTGCAATAGTCTAATTGCGGTTTTATCATTAACATCTAAATATTATCCTTTGTAATAAAAATTTAGAGTAAATGCGTTCAATGTTTTTAAAATCTAATAGTAGCATTATTTCGGTTTGAAAGTTAAAGGTGTTGTTTATAAAAAAGTATTATAGAAAACTCTTAATAATCATTTTTAAAAACTAAAATGTGAGTATAATGATGTCCTTGAAAAAATAGACAGAAAAAATAGTCTCTGTTTATTTATTGTGCAATAACCATTTTTTTCATCATATGGATGGGACAGAAAACTAAAAAATAAGAGTCGATTGGGGATACAAATTTAAAAAATTGAATTACATATAAACCGAAGCCGTTTTGCATCAGCAATTGAAACAATATTCACATGTTTCATACTCTAGAGTATATTTACCATTATCACTGGCAAAAAAAATGTGCTTTAAATTATCGCTTTCTCTTTTGACGGATACCAAAGTTCTTGAAAAGCTAGTGATTTTAAAAGGTTAATACACCCAAATGTCAAAAACATATTTTAAATTTTTAAATTACGACGATAAATTCTATTATTTTATATCATCATTAACGTAAAATAGAACACTTTGTATAATCAATTAGTATTTTTTATATAATTTGTGTCTGTGTAAAGTAATTGATATGATTAAAGAATATGACAGTGTTAATGTTATATTCGAACTTTTTGAAATCATAAAGTTTGACGAACACTTTCAATTTTATGTATTGGGTGAAGGAAAACCAATTTATCAATCTTTAAATCAATCAAAATTGAACTTTATACGCCCTACTAAGACTTATTTGCTATCAAACGGTCAGACTGTGTTTTTGTCAAAACTGACCTGATTGTTTAAAAAGCCTTTTTTATTTTTACTAACTATTGCTATTTTGATTTTTTAACTATGTATGTAATTATTATTAAGTTCTAAAAATTGAAAAATTGAATTATAAAAATATTAACTATATATTAAGTACATATCGCCAAACAAAAATGTTACTAATTTTTTATGAAAAATTTGGCAAGTTAATTTTGCTATTTTTTATTTAACATATATTTGTAAAACTTTAATTTTCTAAATAAATAAAAATAAAAATTTAAATAATATAGTTATTTGTTTAACTAGGCAGCAAAGTAGTAGATTGACTTCCGCGGCTGATAGTTCATAGCCGAGCGAGCGAGCCTAGGAATTCAGCCAAGGCAGTCAATCTACCTTGCTGCCGAGTTGAACATATAATTTTTTCTCCGATTAATTACAATGATATGTAATTTAATAATTATTACTTTAAAAATAAAGCAAAATTTTAAAAATGAAAAAAAAAATCGATTAAAAAATTTTTTTTTTAATCGCAATATCTGTTTATTTCTATGAAGTCTAATTATTTTGCTGCCCTGGCAGCAAAGTACTTGCTTTGCTGCCTAGGCAGGAAAAGTGCCACTTTGCTGACTGAAATAAGTCTGCAAAATTTATATTTGCTGTCTATCGGAGAAAAAATATTTTATTAAAAGGTTTTGAACGAAGATCCTTAGAAAACAATAAACGGAAGTATAATTTATTTGGTCTTATGGAAAGGATTTATGAATAAACTGCATGGTTCATGTTCTGTTTCTATAAAAAATCAAGCAAATATGAGATGATCGAAGTTTCGATTATGCTTAAACCATGCTTATGCCCTATGAGTTTTTACTGCAAATAATGCAGTAAACCTATGTTTCATAAAAATGCGCTCTATAAATCATGCAACATTACCATATAAATCATACATTTCAACGTTTAATTACAACAAATAAAAATAAAAACATACAAAATAATTCATGAATTATTATAGAACAATAAGCTTGCATTGCATAAATTATGCATTAGTATACTATAATCATGCTGTTTTATTTCATAAATCATTACTAAATATACAATGATTTATGCAAAATAGTCATAATATTATACATACTTGTCAAATTGATAAAAACGCATTAAATGAAAATACATGATTTATGCGGATCGCCTCTTAGTTCTTTTTTACGCAGACTTATTTATAATCTAAAGGGTCATATTCATAATATAAGCAATCATTTCTCTTGGTGTTGTTGTCATGGTTAATATATTTTTAAATTTAAATTTGAGTAAACTTACAAAGCCTACTGAATTAAATAAATATCTTTGGACCTATTTTCTGGTATTAAAAGATACTGTTTTGCGGCGTTCTTAACTTTTTCGATTAAAGCCGTTTTCCAATCGAGTGAATTGCTGAAGAAATTGATTGTAGCCAATTGGTCTAATATTCAATAAATCATCAAATGCTAAGCCAAAACAACAGAAACCGCAATTTTTTGACATTTAAAAAATACCTAACCAAAATCGAAAATTATAATCGAATATATTTTTCTCAAAGAAAAAGTTAAAGATTTCTTACCTTTTTCCTCGTGATTAACAGAGAATGCACCTAGCTACATTTTAAAGTATTGTGCTACTATTAGAAAATAGTACTAAAAAGTTGCTCAATCTTATGAGTAAAAATAATTTCATTGTGCATTGTTCAACATACATACGGTGATCATTTTTTGGAAAGGAAAATACAGGACATAAATTAACTAAAATTTTATGCTAAAAAAATAACGGCCCTCTGCTACCTACCTCAAGTAAAAGTGTGTTAAAAAAAATAATTATATAAGTTATTTATTATTATTAATATTATAAAAATTAAATGAATCTAATATAGTCCCTGGGCCTACGCCGATTTCATTTGGTGATTACCACATATTTTATACTTGGTGAAGCGCCTGTCCTTGACGAGTCCAAAACTTTTGTTCTGCCATTTTTCTCGATTCGGCCGCTTTTTCGTTCGGCAATCTCCGAAACATGCCGATTTCCCGGGTCTTGTAAATTTCATGAGGGTAACCTTGTCCGACAAAAATTTGTCTGCTTTTGTCAAGTTCGACAGCCAAAATATACCAAAATGTCAGTTGTCGGACTCTACAATGACAGACACATTACCCTCGTGATCTAAAGCAGTTTAAAAAAATGTGGTAGCAAATTTACAAGATCGCGGGAAATCGACCTTTTTCGAAGCTTGCCGAACGAAAAATCTGCCGATTTGAGGAAAATGGCAGAACAAAAGTTTTCGAACTCGTCAAGGACTAGCGCCTCACGAAGTATAAAATTTGTAATCATCAAATGAAATCGGCGTGGGCCCAGGGACTAATAACACACGTCTTTTTGACTAGAATACTAAGATTAAATACTAAATTTAATTTTATTTTATTCAAAGAAGTACCCAATTTTTTTGCTCGCTAAAGTAGCTTTCTAGTGTTTATCGGTTGTAATGGCTGGTCGGCGACAGACAAATATTTGTTTTTGCTGTTTGAGAATCGTTAGGACCTAAAACGTTTAAAAATGCCAAAAAGTGGGGCTGTGATTTTGACATTTGGCTCGATATTGTAATACTTTAGACAAATTTAGACAAATTTTTGGGAAATCTAGAGAAATTATTATTTTAAATGCATATTCCTGTAAAGTTTATGCAAAAAAAGAGGACATTTGCATATTAAATTAAGAAATAAGAGACATTGTACTGTACTGTATTTGCAAAAAAATCTCAAGGGACAGCATGGCAAAAAACAGGACAGTCCTGTAAAATACAGGACGGATGGTCACCGTAAACATACAGAACATGATGAACCTGTTTTTCCTTCACTTTATTTCATTCAATTCAAATACGTTAGTTCTGTAGTAGCTCAATTTACGTTCAGTGTGAACTGATTATTACCATTGGAACATGCAAATTCCGGAATACAATTCAGTTGAAGTGAATCATTCAGTAATTCACTTGATTAGAAAGAGGCTTTTTGTGTTCGATTATAAAAATTCTTTAATCATAAAAAATATTCATTACTAAAATTTTGTAAAATTTGTAAAATTTTGTCGTATCTTATGAACAAAAATGCGCTTTTTAAAGCTGTATCGCTTTGAAAAGCGCATTTTTGTTCATAAGATACGACAAAATTTTACATATAATTCGTTTTAGCGAAAGCATGAAGATTTATTTGGGTTCAACCTTTGAACCTATTTGAAAAATTAAATTGCCTAAAAATGCAATGAACTCATGCTAATACAAACAAACTTAAAAACAAACAAAATAAATGTATATATACAAAAGTTAGATAACATCATTTTCCTTTTTAAATTTTATCCCTGAACCGTCCCCAAAAACAATAACATAAATTTTGTTTAGTTAACATTCTGTAATCACATTCACACAAAAAACATAACTCACTAGGATCATTAGTAACAGGTCCATAATCTTTATTTGGAAGATCTGTGAGATCGATTGTATTGCTGAAATCTCCTGTTGCTAAATTTGCTGATTTAGCTGTACGATGACAGCATCCTTTCAGTAAGCCACTGCATGTTCCTCGTAGTAAGCCACCAGATACCCAGCAAAATAGAAAAAAATCACATGTACCCCCTTCACGTTCGCATTGTTGTTGTGTTGTTATACCACTTACTGTGTTGATTTTCAAATTTTTATGTTTTTCTTAGTTGATTCTTGATTCATGTTTATTTGTTTTTGATTTCATTATTTTTATATAATTTTTGTTTTAATGTTACGGTTTTGTTAGTTTCTTATATTATCGAATGTGTTAGTTAATGTAAATATGGTAATTTTATTTAAATTTATTTGAATTTTATGAAATTGTTTGTCAAAACTAAAATTTTACTTTTTGCTAACAAATGTTTTTTGTGCCAATTGTTTATGTTATGTAATATTTGTCATGAGTTATGAATTATGATTAATAGTGAAATTTGGGAGATATCAGTTTGTTTTGTACATACTGCGAATAATACGATATCTTTACATATTGATTTAGCATATAGTTTAAAAAAACATGAGAAGGCTCAACATTTTGTAATGATGTCCTCTTTCTAATGGCATGTTGCGTTTTAAAATTTTTCAAAATGGCGCCTTAAAATAAAGGGTTAATCCCGACATTTTTTAACATCGTACGTGGAAACTAGTTACTAACTAGAACTAATAAGTTAAAAAAATGGATTATTAATTTTAAAATGATTTTAGAAGTATCATTTTTAAAAATTTATATGATTAATAAAAAAGAATCAAAATGGTGACTTCAAAATGGCGGCAATACATCAAATTTGCATTTTTATTAACAAAAACTGCATATTTTACCATTCTACGGCTTGATTCTTGAATGAATTATGTCTTAGGTTTCTAAATAGTTGTAACATCACTTTTTCAAAGAATTTCAACAAATTTTTCAAAATGGCCGGAGCAAAATATCGGCTTTTTTTATCAAAATCGCAGTTATGTTAACAAAAATAAACTTTTTTAGAAAAATAAAACCAACTTAAAAAAACAAACAGCTAGCAAAAATGCAAATTTTGATCAATTTTGCACCATTTTGATTCTTTTTTCAGAAAACAGACTAAAAACAGTTTGGCTATCAACGTTTGGCGCCCAAAAAAACTGTTAAATTACTTTAACAGATTTTGGAAGGGAGGGGGGGGTCTTCCGTTGACAGAGAATACCCCATGTATATACGACGAATTTTTTTTGCCATCATCATATTATTAAGAAATAATTGATTTGGTTACTAAAGTTACTAAGAAAAACCGGTTTTTAAATTTCAAAAAAATATTTTTGACTGAAACACAGAAAAAATATATGTAAGATATAAAAACATAACCTAAAAAGATATTTTTTGCTTGACAGTTAAAACTGATTAACTAAAAATTGATTTTAAAAGTAAGTTTTACCAATAATCAATTACAATTAACTTAATTTGATGATTTAGCTACAATTGAAATAATGTATTTACTTATTCATGTAGATTAAGATTAGGCGATAATCGCAACAAAAAAATAAAAATTTGGTCCAATGTGGAAATGCCTAAATCTATATGAATAAACAAACAAATTATTTTAATTGTAATTAAATAATCAAATTAAGTTAATTGTAATTGATTATTGGTAAAACTTACTTTTAAAATCAATTTTTTAGTTAATCAGTTTTAACTGTCAATCAAAAAATATCTTTTTTGGTTATTATTTTATATCTTACAGATATTTTTTCTGTCTTTCAGTCAAAAATATTTTTTTGAAATTTAAAAAATGTTACCGCCCCTCAACCAATTAAATGCGAAATTTTTTATGTCTGAAAGATATTTCTTTTACATGTATCATCGCCCTTAGATGAAGTGTATAGCGATTTTTTCTTCATCGATTTTTTAAGTAAGGAGGCTGCGTTTTAAATTCTGACTGTTATGATTTTGTATTTAAAAATATTGAGTACATAAGTATAATTTTATTATTATTATATACTATTTATTTTTATCGGAGCGGAGTAAATAGTTTCTTTATACTTCCTATACACAATGAACTATTTTACGCTTACTTAGGTTTGTGTAAAACATAATTTTTTCGACCCCTATTACTTGGTATAGGTCAGGGATGGGGAACCTTTTTACCATTAAAGGCCAATTATAATTTGGCAAAGCGTAGACAGGCCGCATTATGCCGAGTATTGTTATCAAGTTTGATGTGATGCATCTGTTACTATATTAGCTCTTTTTAATTCTGTTCAAAAGCGTGCTAAACGAATGGTTAATTTAACATTAAATCGTGATATTAAATCCCTACAACATCGTCGCACTGTTTCTGATCTCGTTGTTTTTTATATAAATACCCTCGTTTAGATGATAATTATAATTATAATAACTGTCGATGGACATTTTTTTCATATAATTAAACCATTTAATTAATTTTTTCATTCAAAAATTAAAATTACTCTATTAAATATGCCGTATCTTCTTTAAAAGTATCAAATTTACTATTAAATTATCCCATAATTAATATTTTATTAACATTAACAAATAATATAACCTTCTATCTCTCTGATTCAAACTAAATTTGAAATTTTTTTAACTATCAATATAGTTTTGATTAGTTTGACTGAGAAAATTGAAAATTAAAAATTTTAAATATTTCGAAATGTCAAAAATACAAGTTACCACTTTTGTGCTTAGCACGGCAGTGTACAACTATGACAACAAAAAAATAACATGTATTTTGATTGGATGAGGAAATTTTCGAATTATTGTCTAACTATGACAACAAAAATAACAACTATTTTGATTGGGTTATAAAATTTGGAATTGAAAGGCTGCTTTGATAAAAAATTTTATTTATACTAATTTAAATGTTTTTATTCTTTTTTGGAAGCAACTATGACGATAAAAAATCATATTTATATAAATTTTGAATAATTAATTTCATATTTATAAAAAATTTTAACATTTGCCGAAAAAGTAGTTTTGGAGCTAAGTCACTTTTTGTGTTTCGTCTATAATTGTTAAACTTGTATAATTGTCAAACTATAGATTCAACACAAAAAGATTAGACTATAGATTCAACACAAGCACCTTTGCTACAAATTAAATAATATGCTATTTCTACGATAGCAAATTAAAAGTCTATTTTCATGCAGGCTTAATTCCCTGTGAAAAGGTTTTTTTTCAACTATGTAATGTAAAATCATTTTCGCAAAATAACAAATTGTAGTTTCTATGGTACTTTCATGTACCTTTACAGAAATTTGAAATCAAAGTAACAGTTAAAAAAGAATAATAATTTTGAATGTTATGTTGTTGATTTCTAACTTAATAATTTATAATAAATATCGCTTATTATTTATTTAAAATTGTAGAAAATATTGCAATTTCCTACGCGAGATGAAAACATATTAGGTTCGTTAAATTGTCCCACCCAACGCGTCTCGCTAACAAGTTCTCACTCACGCAAAAAGAGTGTTTAAGGCGCGCTATACACTTGAGCTAAGCTATGCGAACTATGTTTTTTTGTATATAACGTAATTAGGATGACTATACACTGGAGCTAAGCTATAGCTTAGCTCAAGTGTATAGTGATCCATTTGATTACGTTATATACAAAAAACATAGTTCGCATAGTTCGCATAGCTTAGCTCAATTGTATTAGCTTAGCTCTTGTAGCAAAATTATAATATAGGCGATATAAACGTAGTGTTAATGGGTTATTGTTGCTTCGCTATTTTTAAACCGAAATCACGAAAAAGTCGACTACAGAATCAGACAAAATATTTTCGAAAAAAATGCTTAAATATTTAAAAAAATTTTACAAAAAACTTTTCAACGAAAAAAATTGGTTTGAATTTTGTATAAATTCAAAATATGTGATAAAGCCGCAAACAAAATCTCAAAAGGCCGCATGTGGCCTTAAGGCGGCAGGTTCCCTACCCCTGGTATAGGTAATGGTATTTTTACTTTATTATTACTTATTATTACTTATTATTATTACTTAACGTCTCAGGCAACAACTTTACTCAATTGGTACATAAATAACTATTATGTACCAAGGGTGTAAGTCAGGCATGTCAAACTCATTTTGGTATGCGGGCCAAATTTTTCGAAAATTCCTTTCCAAAGCCTTATGCCGGCGAAATGTTCCTGGTTTTATTAAAAATTTTAAATTTGTTAAAGAAAACAAAACAAAAACGTTTATATAGAAATTTATTGGTTCTTAAAAATATATTTATTAATTAAGTTATTTTTGCTGAATCAAAATTTGGTATTAGTTTTTGGCTTAATGTAATTTTTAATATCGATGCTAAATATAGAACATTTAGAACAGACTCACTTTGCAGTTTTATTCATTTTCATTTGTGAAAAATGTGTTCACATACGTAAGTACTACCAAACATGGATAATATGCGTAAAACAAAATGTCGAGTTCTTGCACGGTCTGCAGATAAATAATCGTAAAACTCTGGAATGCCAATTTCCTTATATTTTTGGTTTAATGGCGTGTCGCACCGTAGTTCTATAAACATGTAAGTTGTAACGAAGGATATTTCGCAACATACCCATTCATTGTAAAATTTTTTACTCTCCTTTATTACTTTCCTTCGTCACAAGGTGCCCGATTCCAGATTTGAATTCACAAATTTTGTGTCTCATGACATTATACCCAACCTCTCAAAACCATTTATCTAAGTTTCAGTATCGCTACTAATTCGAAATATTCATAATTAAATTACAACCGTTCCCATGTTTCGTTTTGGCAATTTTGCAAAACATGTTTATCCACTTAAATTCTAACGGTTCGTTCATGCTTCGTTTTTGTAATCAGTGCAAAAACGTTTTCAAAAATTATCTAATTTCTGTCTTTCCCACATTAAAACTGAAACCGAGTTATTTACTTTTGAGAGCTTTGATGGGTGGAATTTTGTGATTCATTTTTCAGTAACTTCCCATTATGTGATTGATCCCAAATTGAAAAGACGAGTTTGTTGAAGTAGTCAGTACGTATTTCTAAAACTTTTAAAGCAAAAAGCTTTATAAATCTGTAGAAAAAAAATTCAAATTTTTCTTCATTCTGAAAGACCTTAAAGAATTGCACTGAAATTCTCATCCTCTGGTTGACTCATTTTGAGCGAAGGAATTTTGGTAATACTGTGTATATAATTATAATCATAGACACCATACATGTTTGTGTCATTTTATATGGATAAAAGGCCTTACATTATAAATAATGAACACAAAAAATAAAATAAAAGTATGACATTTCGTTCTAATTTCAAAGATTATAGACCTTTTTTCTTAAAGTTCAAATCGTTATTTTGGTGTATTTGACAGATTACATACAGCAATGATAATTAAAAATCAGTTATTATATATGAAAATATGAAAATCCATAAGATCTGAATGACCCATTTACCGCGCTGAAATTTTGCTCATACTGAGTATCTCATTATAATAGAGGACATATTACACATTTTTGTCATTTTTATATGAAAAAATGGCCTTAAATTGTAAATAATGAGTGATTTGTATTTCGAAAATTTTAAATAATTGTTATTTCTTAAATCCAGATTGTTTTGTGTTCTCGTTAAGTTTTTTTTACTATGGTTGCATAATTATTATTTTTTCAATACATTTTAATACATAATTAATGATTTCTAATTATCATTGCTGTATGTAATCTGTCAATTACTTACAGTATATAACGATTCAAATTTTAAGGAAAAAGCTCTATAATTCAGACCTTTTTTCCGAAAAAAACTTGACATTTGGTGCGAAATCTCATATTTAATAATTTATGTACAACTTAAAATTAATACAATGAGCAAAGAAACGTACTAAAATTTTACACTGGATGTTTAAATAACATAATTACAATTGTTATAGTGCAATTAACCTTATTAAAATTACTTTAAATTTCAAAGAATATTCAATTTTCGGTAAGTGATTTAATTGCTAGTTTTACTTATGGTGTATTTTCTGTGAAATAATGTGGTTAACTTATTTGTAGGTAAAATTATACAACTAAAAACTCTAAAATAAAAAAATAAATAAAAAAAATTTAAAAAACACACTTTTTGAAAAATGAACTAAAAAGTAGAAAATAAATTTTGCATTAACACCAGCGTTATGTCTTTTATAATTATATTTTCTTTGAAATTGTAAGAAGAACAAATATTTAAATGGTATTTAACACATCTTAGCGTAGATGCAAATATTAAATTTTTGACTAATTTAAAATGCTAATTTTCGATTGACAAACAGTTTTCCGTTCCCATTTGTGACATAAAATAAAAGTGGGTGGCGCATTCAGAAAGGAAAGGGAATAAACGTCGGTAGTCTCTCTTGTTAGAGATTAATATAGCATACATTTGTTCCTTTTCTATATTAATGTATGCGTCACCCACTTTTATTTTATGTAACAAATAGGAATGGAAAACTGTTTGTCAATCGAAAATTAGCATTTTAAATTAGTCAAAAATTTAATATTTGCATCTATGCTAAGATGTGTTAAATACCATTTAAATATTTTTTCTTCTTACAATTTCAAAGAAAATATAATTATAAAAGACATAACGCTGGTGTTAATGCAAAATTTATTTTCTACTTTTTAGTTCGTTTTTCAAAAAGTGTGTATTTCAATTTTTTTTGGTTTCTTTAAAAAGTTTTGTATCTAAACTAATTAAGCTTTAAAAAAATATTAATTAAGCTAAAAAATTAAAAGAAAAGAAAATTGAAAATTTATTCGATAGAAATTGTTTCTATTTTTGTTTCTTTAAAAAGTTTTGAATCTAAACTAATTAAGTTTTAAAAAAAATATTAATTAAGCTAAAAAAATAAAAGAAAAGAAAATTAAACGTTGGTATGTACTGTTAACGTGAAAAAAATTATTTTTCAAAATGAATTGTTTTATTCGATAGAAATTGTTTCTATGTTTGTTTCTTTAAAAAGTTTGGTATCTAAACTAATTAAGCTTTAAAAAAATATTGATTAAGCTAAAAAAATAAAAGAATAGAAAATTGAGCGTTGATATGTACTGTTAACGTGAAAAAACATTATTTTTCAAAGTGATTTGTTTTATTCGATAGAAATTGTTTCTATTTTTTGTTTCTTTAAAAAGTTTTGTATCTAAACTAATTAAGCTTAAAAAAATATTAATTAAGCAAAAAAATAAAAGAAAAGAAAATTAAGCGTTGGTAACAGTACTGTTAACGTGAAAAAAAATTATTTTTTGAATTAAGTGAATTGTTCTATTCGATAGAAATTGTTTCTATTTTTGTTTCTTTAAAAAGTTTTGTATCTAAACTAATTAAGTTTAAAAAAATATTAATTAAGCTAAAAAAAATAATAAAAGAATTTAAAAAAAAAACATCAGGAAAATATGTGTTACGTAAATTGTTTAAGTGAGTGTTTTCTTTTGGATGTTGGCGGCTTGGAAGATCATCATAAGAGAACGAAGAAGAAAATAAGGAAACAAGGTGAGTTCTCATTTAGTCATAATATCTAATTGTGTATTTTAATTTGAGTTGGTTTAGTTGGTTTCAAGCATGGTCGGGTAATACCATTTGTATTCAAAAGGGTGTTCAAAAAGGGTGTGGGAAGTTGTATTCAAAAAGGGTGTGGGACAGTGACAAAATAAATTTAATGTAAAGTCCGTGGCCCACATCTATGATAGTTGATTATGTGTTTTTTTTATGAGATAACATGGTACAGGGATCAAAGGTAAGTAGGGACGGCAATCTATTTTTTTTCCATCTAGCAACCGCTCACATCTAGGGTTTCCTGACTCACACCCACGATCGTTTTAGACTGAGCCAAGTCGATAGAGCGGGAATCGGGCAACGGTCAGGAGAACGATTCTATAGCATTAGTAAGTGCAAGCTTCACTCTTAGCTGAAGCCTAGCTTGCACTGCTAATCATTACAAACACTCCGAGCAAAAATGTTTTAGGATTGAAATATGGCCCTGATACGGTTTGCCTTAGTTTGATAGGGTTCTGATCATGAGTGTAACGCTGTTTCCCAATCAGACTCTGATTGGGATAGTTAGATCACGGTCTGATCAAGTTGACAATAGAAAACTAAATAGAACAAACCCTAGTAAGGTATTCTGTATCAGGCCCTGATCAGATTGTCCAACCAGGAGTGAAATACGAAAAACCACATCAGGGACGGATATATTCAAATAAGGTTAACCCTACAAGAGTTTTCTAATTCAGGCGCGGAACAGGTCTATATCAGATTGCCCTAATAGGGCTTACTAATAGGGCTAACTAATTTCTATTCGGGCCCATTTGCAAATTTTCGTCAATATTTTCAATGACAACAGACATCGGAGAGCAAAAAATATTGAAATGAGACTCACTACATTGAAAATCTGAAAACTTTAATTCAAAATCGTCTGCCAACATCAGTTGTTTTCCATATTTTTCAAAATTTAACTCTGGATCTTTAAGCAAAAGAGTCTAGAAAAATTACATACATTCTAGGTAGATTTCATATAAAAATCTACCTATTGCAATGTCCGTCATCTCGGAAAAATTTTGATGCCTAATAACTATATATGTAAGGCGGAGACGAAAAAACAAAAAAAAAAATTATATATATATATATATATATATATATATATATATATATATATATATATATATGTATATATATATATATATATATATATATATATATATATATATATATATATATATATATATATATATATAACGATATGAGGTATATATATATATATATATATACATAGATATATATATATATATATATATATATATATATATATATATATATATATATATATATATATATATATATATATATATATATATATATATATATATATATATATATATATATATATATATATGTATATATATATATATATATATATATATATATATATATATATATATATATATATATATATATATATATATATATATATATATATATATATATATATATATATATATAACGATATGAGGTATAACGGAATTTAGCGGCACTCTCACGGTCTCATTTTACGACTTAAACCAAAAATTTTTCTGAGCGTGTTGCGGCAAACAGTTTCTTGGATAAGTTCGTCAACTGGCCATATCCGGGTACAGGTTAAGAGTCTAGAGCCTTAAAACTGTCAAAAACAAAGCGTTATAACGGCCGTTTGGGGCAAAATATGTAAACAAAATTTATAAATATTAATTATTTGAACATATTTCTATCATTTTTTTAAAAGTCAGACATCTGCAATAAAAGGTTCTTTAGCTATCTGCAATAAACTGTGTAAAGTACAACGGCATTTAGCGGCACTTTCACAGTCGCATTTTTTCACTTACGCTAAAAATATTTTCTGGATATGTTGCGGCAAACAGTTTCCTAAATATGTTTGACAATTGGCCATATCGGGGTACAGGTTAAGTGCCTAGAGCCCAAAAACTGTATAAAATAATGTTTATTTTTAAAGTTTGTTTAATGCTTCTGTTTTTAATTAGTGTTTTTTATAAAGTAATCTGATAATTCCGATTCTAATTGCACACATAACTGTCTGATCCCGAAATCTACCTATTTCTAGCGGATATACCTGCCGCTCGGACTTTTCTCTTTTCAATTGTATTTTCCATAAGGTAAGGGTATTTTTTGTTTGAATGAATTTATTTGGTCATACAACGAGGTTATACGCATGTTTTTGCACTGAACAATAACGATTCGGTCGATTTTTAGAATACGAGAGAAACCTTGTCTGACAAAAATGTGTCTGCTATTGTCGAGTAGGACAATTGATATTTTGGCATGTTTGGGTTGAGGGAATGGCAGATACAAAAGTTTTCAGACTCGTCAAGGGCAGGCGCCTCACGAACTATAAAATATGTAGTAATCATTAAATGAAATCGGTAAGGGCCCAGGGACCATAATATTTAATTTAGAAAAAATTACGATTTCGTCCAACGGCTGTAAAAATCTTAAAACTTATGATTTAAAGGGCAGCACACTTCATCTTTGTAATCTCACTCCACATCTTTTAGCAATATCATTAATGCTCGATAGTTTAATCCACGTGCTCGAATAAGTTAAACGATTTTAGCAACTTTTTTAAATACAAAATCAATTTTAATTACTTTTGATCATAACACCAGCAAGGTGGCTTTAACATAAGACCAGCCAGTTTTGAAAAGATCTATTATGTTGGGTTTTAACATAATATTTTAGTCTGCCGACGATACCAAGTATAGCTAGTTTCATAAGAGGGGTTGTTGCCAAAAGGGGAAGTTACCAAAAACATCAGGTTATGCATTGGAAGTTCATATTTTTTAATAGCATTTATAAGTACATTTTTTATGGTGAGATTATTTTTGATATAAATTCAATTTTTTTATTCATTTTTGAATTTTTTAATTAAAAGACTGTAGGTGTGGAATAGTGTGGAGGGCCACAACAATTAATGCAGCGGGCCACGAGTGGCCCGCGGACCGCGAGTTTCACATCCCTGGTGTAAGTTATGTTAAAAATTTCAGCCCGAGCGAGAATTTGTTGCCCTCGACTAAAGTTTCGGGCAACAAATTCTCGCCCAGGCTGAAATTATTTTTACACTACGTACAAAATTTTTTATACTTGCTATAAAGGCGTAAAGTAACAAAGGGCGTATAGTAACAGTAAGAGGACGTAAAGTAATAATAAGAGGGCGTAAAGTAATAATCAGCGGGCGTAAAGTAATAGCGGGTGTAAAGTAATAGAGGCAGAAAAAGTTATGTTTAACGCAAACCTAAGTAAGCGTAAAATAGTTCCTTATATATAGGGAGTATAAAAGTTACTTCTCATTAAAGGAATTGAGGAAATAATAATGATTTTTCATAAGCATTTTAGTTACAAAAATTTTAGGCAAGCATTTTATTAATAAGCATTTTAGGCATTAAAAGTATTGCTAATTTCGAATAAACTGGAGATCTCGAATTCAACTCGATCTCTAACTATATATCCTCAATCGGTAAAACAGCCTTGCTGCCCTTAGTATTTAAATAACTAAAATGGTTATTATTTTGAAGTTTTTGTTATTTAAATCCTAAAACCGATTATAATTATCATTAAGACCCGCTATGTATACTTGAGTAAAGCTAACTTAACAATGTGAACTATGTTTTTTCTATATAGTGGGAAAATCGAATCAAGACGCCGATAAAATAAGAAATTTAAACCCGACCTTTTCCGATGTTTTTGAAGCTTTGGTGATCGTTAGTATAATAAAAAAAAGTTAATACGTGTTTTTTAATTTTTTAGTAGGTGTGTCAAACGGTGACTCGAAATTTTTTAAGAAATTTAGTGACAATCAAACATTAAAGTTATATTGTGCTCGAACAGGTTATTCGATTTGAGTAATTTTTTTTTGAAAGGTACTTGGTGAGGCTTTATGAAAATTGGTTTTGTTTAAAAGGTATTAAAATAGGCTTAATAAAAAAATTACACTGATAATTTTTTTTTGCTGTCAGATATTTTATTTTTCATTCATACAAACTATGGTATTTAAACAGTAGGCTTTGTTTTTACTGTCGGCAATTCTTCTTGTCGTCGATAATTTTGCTTTGTCGTTATGAAAATTCTTTGTTGTCATTTTTTCTTCTAACAAAATGAAATATAATTTTATCTTAGTAGGCGCATAAATGCTATAAATTTGTAATTTATGTTTGACAAATAAACATAAACAAGCAATCATTTATGAATGAAAACGGACATTTTTATTATTTGCAATTTTACATAATTTTTTATAAGCTGAATAATTTGTAGAAAAAACTTTATTTAGAAACTAATAATTATTATCTTTTAAATAAAATTATAATTTAAAAAAAATTATCTCATTAAATACCACTCTTCATTGAAATTTTTGTCTAAAATTTTTCAATTTTACTCATTAAATTATTTTTAAGCAACACTGCTCAATCAAACCGCTACTTAAACCACTCGTCCTTCGGACTCGTGGTTTATTGTGCGCTTTGATTCGCAGTGTTGCTAAATAATTTAATTCGTAAAATCAAAAAATTTTCGAAAAAATTTCAATGACTCGTGGTATTACAACCGAAAATTATTTGCATTAGTTTTATTTTAATTATTTTCATTTATTTACACCCAATGAAATCTAAAATGTAATGACATCATTCAATTTAACCAATAGCAGTTGAATTATACTGATAACAAATAGTTATACGTATGGCCTGGCGATATTAAAAATTATCAAATAATTTTTGAAATAATTTAGAATATATAAATAAATGAAAAATGGCAAAAAATTTTCTAAACGAATTCCCACCGTTCGTTGATAAATTCTCATAACTTTTTGGAAAATTCCTCAAGAAAGTGGTATTGATAATAGCCCTTGGCCTACGGCCTCGTGCTATTATCAATATACTTGCTTTTGCAATTTTTGGCTTTAAAAAGAGAATTTTCAAGGCTGGCTAAATTTAAAAGTTCCTCTTTTTCCTATTATTATTTGTTTTTCTAAAGATTTTGTCCTTCACCCAAAACACACTAAGATTACAGACAGACGTTTTGTTTCGTACATAAAACAAGTCCGTTTGATTATTTTGAGGTAAGCTATGTCAGCTACGTTTTTTTCTTCAACTGTTTCTTCTTTAATACAAATAACAACACCAGCTAGCTTAATTCATACAAATTTTATATATAAAAAAACTAATACTATGCTACATTTAAAGACACATGATTAATGTTATGTTCAAAATATTTTTTGTCAAAAAATTTGAATATTTGAAATTTAGTAGTAAGAAAAATCTATATATAAATACGTAAGCACTATTTTTGTGGTACAATTTAAAAATATTGGCCCCAACCAAAATGTAGCAATATGTGTATCGATGGAAAGGTCTTGGGTAGTAGATGTGCCGAAAAATGTTTTTTTTTTTAATTTTGACGGTTTTTTGAAAAAAAAGGGGAAAAAGGTCATAGGAGCATTTTTTGTTTGGTTATTTTGTTTTTCTTTCAAATTTGTTTCACAGTTCAAAATCAATCTATATCTAAATATAAATACGTAAGCACTATTTTTGTGGTACAATTTAAAAATGTTTGCCCCAACAAAAGTGTGGCAATATGTATATCGTTGGAAAGGTCTTGAGTAGTAGATGTGCCGAAAAAGAATTTTTTTGAATTTTGACGATTTTTTGAGAAAAAAGGAGAAAAATATGAAGGTGTGTTTTTATCATTTTTTTCCAATTAGTTTGTTTTGAAGTTATTTGTCTAGACTGTGATAGTGTGAGTAATTTAAGTTGTATTGCGATCGTGTTAAGTGGTCGAATTAATTGTAAACAAAACGTTATATAATGAACACAACATCGTGTAAATAGAAGTAAAACAATTTTTAATCAAAATCAAAAGTTTTTAGTTTTTTTCAATACAAATATTTTGTGTTTTGGAAAGGAAAGTTTTGTAGTACTGTCAATTTCTGCGATCAACCGTTAAAGTTTTTGGAGCTATTGAGGAGGAATTTGAATTCTGGATAAGGAATATTATGTTTTGTATTGTTTTCGTGTTGCTTTAAAGTTTTTGAATGTTTAATAAGACTAGGTGTTTGTGCTTACTAATCAGGGCTCGAATTCATAAGGATATTTGGCAATGACGTTTATCGAAATGAGAGTTGGACTAATTTTAAGGAAAATAACAAAAATTCAACTTGGTGACAGCGGTGGGATTAGTATACTGTCAATGAAGGTTTCGTTAAGGAAACTAAAGGTTTTTGAATTAAAGAAGAAACAACGTGAATTAGGTATAAGCGACAACATATTGAGTTGATGCTATGGCTTCAAAAAGTTATAAAAGCCAGTAGAATAGAATTGGCAAGATAGCAGTTTGGAATAGTTTTCACAAACAGTGATTCAATAGCAGCAGACGAAGAAAAAAGTTTTGTTGCGAAAACACTGTTGCTTCATCACCACCTGCACACTTTGATTTTACACAGTTAGTGTATGATGCACCAGGTAAACTTGAATATGAATCAAAAACTCAATGTCGTAAATCCTAATATGAATCAGTAATCAAATAAAGTAAACGCAAATATAGCTGCTACTAAAGAAGAAATAAGCCCAAACATCAATCAACAGATAGCTGCTAGTAAGAAACAAATCAGTCAAAATATCAATCAATAGATGGAAGTATAGTTAACAATAATATGACTGGTAGTTAGGAAGAAATGACCATAACACTGCCTCTAAATACTGATGAGATAAACCAGTAAAAAAAGAGTTGAACATGAGCACACATCAATACTTATTAAATGTTAATGGAATTCGATGGTCGAGAAAATATAGAAATTTGATGATTTTGAGAAGAGGTTGCATGATGTTGAAACTGCTAATGCTACTACACATTTGGTCCACAACTAACATAATCAATTTGAATTACCATCGTATGATCTTTCGGCATCTTCAAGATCCAGTTCAAGACAGCGGCCAATTAGAAGTTTTGTAACGCTAAAAATGGTCTCGCTGCACTGATAGTTGCGCTTAAAAGACGACCATTGAAGTTATGAGGAAGTGAAGAATGCGTTGAAATGAAAATACGCCTCCGATTATAAATAGGGGTAGAAGTCGCTTGCAACTAGATGAAGAAAGTCTTTAGGAGTATGCATCAGGAGTGGAGCGGCTTGTTTGTTTGGCACACTTAACAACTTTTGCGTATATAAAGCAAAAGATGATGATTCAGAAACCAAAATAATAGTAATGTAATACTTAATCCTCTTTCGATGAAACAATCGCATGTGCAATACAATGCAAGTGACGCAAAGGATCTGATACCATCTGTTAGATGGAAAACGGGGTGAAGAGAGGAAAATCAGAAAGCGACATTATCCTTTGAAGAACTTTTGCTTTCAGAAAATGAAGAACTTTTGCGTTTTAGTGTGATTTTTTTTTAACGTTTTGCGTAAGTCTTTGTAATTAATTCCTTACCAGCGTGAGTTTTCTTGATAATTTTAATAGCTAAGGGAAAGTAATTCAGAATCTTAAACGTATTTGTAATGGCATCTTCAGAGTGAGTCGCATGGAATGGTAGCGCAGGATAATTTGGACAACAGAAAGATCGTCGTCTTTTGTGGAGAAGGGATACTTAGCAATTGTATAATTTAAAAATTGGTAAGTACTAAAATCGCTGAGATAAAGATAGAGAACAACTGCTAGCAGAAGTGCTGGTTGGAGACATTATAAATGAACCTATTTTGGGAATTAACATCATGAAGCTATCCCTATGTTAATAATGTCAAAATGTCACAACTGTTGTATGAAGTAGAGTACACATATATTGTAAGCGATGAACAACACTCCAGTGCTCAACCAAATCCAGACGAAGGCGTTTAAATAAACATCAGATAAAATAAAATGACAGCCAAGAGGGATGTATAACAAAATAAATAGCCTGAGCATCTTAACTGAAATGATTTAAAGGGCTTTAATGTGAAACTATAAACGCGACAAAAACGGATTTGTTTGAGCATGCGGGAAGGTCCAGAAACCAAACAAAAAATATAAGGAGATCCAGAAAGTAATGTAAATTAACGAAAACAAAACGATGGCAAATAACTTAAAAAGTAACAACAAGTTAAAAAAGAAATAGAAAAAGCAACAATTTGAATACAACAATTGAAGAAGAGGTTTTTGGCAGCTAAAACTAGGAATATTTTGCATTAGTGACTGTTTTTCTGCATATGTAATACGAAGAGGCGATTATGGTGACAACCACATAATCGAAAAACAACTTGACTTTATTATCCTCTGATTCGTATTTAGTTAGATAACAGAGATAGAAGAGAGATATAGTCAAGGTGATATCTTAAAGTGGGTTGGTGGAGAACAGTTAATATAGTTAATGGTATCAACTTAATACAGTTAATGGTATCACCTTCAATCTTTGTTATTTAGTATTACTTGTTAATCATCGAGAAATGCAGTGTTTTATATGATCGAGAAACATGCTACTATAGTTGGATTAGTAGCAAATTAATTTTAATTTTGAGTCTGCAATTTTTAAAAAAATTTGTTTTTTGCCTATCGTGAAATCTATTTCCATATAAAAGTCGTTAGGAAAAATTAAACATACATTTTCTTGCAGTGCTATCCAAATAGTTAGTTAAATTACACATCTCAATGATGCCAAAGATTACACAACAACAAAGATCATCTAAAATTAAATATCACGATTGTAAATTTTGAAAGTAATATATACAATTTTTCTTTCTTTCTAATTTAAAATTTCACTTGCATTTATTTTGTGTTGTCTACAGTTACGTTAACAATAAATTATATACTTTTTTCAATCGTGATATTTAATCTATGACTCAAAAAAAATTCAAATACAATAAAAAATTAATGATAATGCAAGGCCGTTCATGGATATGAACGTATACATAACATAATTAAAGTAACACAAAATTGATCATTAAAAAAATTTAATACAAACCAAAACTTTTAAATTAAAACTTAAAAAATTAATTTCATCTTATTTTTTTCAATTAAAAATTGAAAGTAAAATTTTACTTTTGACATTTCATCAGAGTATAATAAACAACAAAAATACAACTATCATATGATGATCAATAAACCATTATTATTAGCAAATGATGGAATTTATATAATAATGGCAAAAGCTTCAAATTTTGTTTTATTATTTATTTTGATTTTGTGTAATATGTTTTTATTGTTAAACGAGCAAAAAACAACTTACCACGATCTTTACTTTCCGTTTCTGGATCTTGTTGGATGTCTTGTAAATTAAAATCGTTTCGAACATCCTGAATTGCAGCAAGTTCGTTTAAACCAAAATTTTGATCTCTAGAGAAAAAGAAAAAAGAAACGAGAAGTTCAATAATTATTAAAATATTTTGGAATATTGTATTGAAGTTCTTTCAAATGGCCAAGTAGCTTGTCGTGGAACATTTTTTTCATTTACTATATGGCAAAACCAAAAACTTATGTTTTCCTTTAACCGAATGATCCTAATCTATTTAGTTTACAAACCAATAACCTTTTAAGAAATGCGCACCATAATCCGAATTTTATAGATCTACATTTTTTCCGAATATATAAAAATGTGAACTTTTATGTAATGCTATTAAAAACTTCCATGGTGACTTAGATGAATAACAGAATAGGTCAATGGATTTTAATCAGTTAATCATAAATAATAGCTTTTTACTTTCCAAACGATTAATCTACAAAACAAAGTGTGCTAAACATTATATCAATTAACAGCTTCAGTTCATGTCTAACTGCAGTCATTGCAATTTCTAAGATAAAGCCTATTGGCCTGCGGGGGTCACCATACATATTATTATTATTACCAATGAAGGTTATATTCTGGTCTTTAGAAAATCAAACTACTGAACTACACATACATGACTTAAATAATTGAAATAATTATGTGCCTACTAAAGAAAAACAAGAGAATATACTAGTGATTATAAAAATTGGAATGCAAGAATAAGTGAAATAATGTAACCGTGAGGTGATGTAAATAAGACTTTTCAGATACACATTAATTTTTATTTACTCGGTATTTATCCGGTAATAATTATAGTATTGCCACGTTTTCTAACCTCACTTCGAATTGGCCCAACTAACTATTCCATAAACGTATTTCCCCAATCTCTTTCTGAATTCGATAATCAATTAGTAAGCAAAAACACCGGGTTTATTTAGTTTTCAACACCGCTATTGTTTCAAACAATACAGCAAACAATGTTTTTTTATAAATGTTTAACACAACCGTAAAAATTAAATAAATTTAAATTTTAAGATGTGTTTTAGTCTATAGTTTATAATAACTTTGGTTGTTTGTCTTACACAAAGGGCTCAAGCTCATTTGGTAAGAAACTCAGATGATAGACTAAAATATTATTTTAATTGTAATCAAGAAATTAAATAAACATATTTCTCAATTTCCAAATTTGTTTTTATTTGATACGTTTCGATGATTTTTTGTCATCCTTTTCAATCAATCTACAAATTCTAGAAAATACATTGGAATTATTTTTATGTTATTAAAAAATAATTTTTGTTTTTTGGAATTAATCTAAATTATAATGAAGGTAAAAAAAAAAAAAAAAAAAAAACTTACAATATTTTCCTAAATGTGTAAAAGACGTTGTTCACTATAATTATTCTATTATGTCAGGTTAATTAAAATCAGAAAGACAAGAAACACAATAAAAGAATTTTCTAAATTATCAAAAAACGAGAAGAACTGATACATTTAAACTAATTAGAGATTAAATAAATATGATTAAAAATTAAAAATTAATTGTAATAATTGATAAAGAGAGTTTGGAGGTCAATGATCTTTTTTCAGAGTTATATCTATTTTTTTTTTTTTTTTTTTTTTTTTTTTTTTTCCTTTTTTTTAATATTATGTTTTTTCTCTCATTGGAATCAAGATGTGTGGGTATTTTTTCGGTTTACCTTTTGATTATTCATCACTATTTAAATCATTTGGGCATAAGAAAACAATATTCCTATCTAGAAATGGCTTCAATAAGTTCAACGGTTGTTTGTAGAAATTTCCAGTATAAACACAGCGTGCAAAACATACACAAAATTTCTCTTAAATAACAACTAAAACTTTATTCACAATTAAATTAAATTTAACATAATCGCATTCCACTTAAACTATCGCAGTCTAATTTAGATTATTAGTCACAAACGAGATCGGAAATGGAACTCAGAGGAACAAGGATCACTGCAGTCAAATCTCGTACGCTGAGGCTGTTCAATTAAAAGATCCGCAGACGCCAGTAATTACTGACGCTCTGCTTGAACAAGCCGATGACGCGGTTGAGGAAGAGAAAGGTTGCACTTGAGTTGGCAATAAGAAACGTAGATGGCAGAAAAAGTCCAAGACCATAAAGCAAAGGTCAAAAGCATTGGTAATCCATCTACCTGGCAAGGGGTGCGATGATATTAAGGCTGGTTTTTCAACCCACGTCAATCTTTGTGACGGAGGTTTGAGAGTAAAAGCTTAAAGAAACACGAGAGACGATGCCATTCTGCTGATTCCGGACCAAAGCTCTGATGTCGATTCTATTACAAAAAACGGGTCATTAAAAAGCGCAGGTTTGATAATAAATGAGCCCCAGAAACCATTGCTGCGACTTATAATAATGGGGATCAGATCTGGCTTAACAGATGCAGAAGTAGCATCTGCTATCTGTAAGCAAAATGGTCTCGATGGGGAAACGAACACAATCATACTGATTTTTAAAATCGGGGTGAAAACTGGTACGGATGTTTGCTGGATTTTTGAGGTTAACTCTGAAACGAAAGCAAAATTAGTGAGCAAAAACCGAGTTTATGTTGAGTGGGCTTCGTGCAGAGTTCAGGAGTACGTCACGCCACTTTGGTGTTACAAGTATCAATGCCAGGTCATATGGAAAACAAATATGCTCAAGCTGTCTCAACGTGTGGTCATTGCTCTCAAACAGGACACAAAGACTGATTGTCCAAACAAAGCTCTCTCTCCGGTGTTCGCTATATGTAAGGCAAAGAGCGAACCGCACGCTAACTTTGTAAGAGGTAGCCCCTGCAGCAGTCATAAAAAGGAAGTCGAGCGCATAAAAAATATGAAGACGCCCAAAATGAGTAGACACCCAAAAACATCGAAGAACACGAGTCTGAAACTGAAGTTTGCATAGGCAAATTTACAACACTCAATGCTGGCAGTGCATGAAATGCGTGAATACATCTCGAAAAACTCCGTAGACGTTCGTGCACAGCAAGTCTACGGCGTAAACGGGGTAGCATGTGGTTTAGGAGTAAACATGAATTCTGCCTCCAGAGGAAACGTTGACGAACACTGCTACCTGCTTTAATCAGTATCCACAACTCAAACATCCAAGCAATGACCCTTCCGCATTTCACAGATTCACACTGAGTTTGCGTATAGGTCAGATAGCCAGTGGGAACATTTCACGTGTAAATATCTATTACCAGTTTCGTGAACCTATCGAAGATCACTTTATTCAACTTGACGCAATTTTAAACAAGTTAAAAGGTCCAGTAATCATTCTAGATAACTTTAACGCTCGTTCAGTTATGTCGTTGGATCATCTCACCGATAGCAAAGGTCACAAGTGAGAAAACTTCATATCGCGATGAGGTCTTTTCGTGTCTAATACACCTGGGAACCTAAGCACGTTTGCACACAATGGTGAATCCTCTGTGAACGTTACCATTGTGTGCAAAAATATGGTAAAGCGTATAATAACCTGGAAAGTCCACGAGAGCTGGACCTTCAGTGACGACTGAGCAATCTATTTCGAGATATTGGGCGAACAGAACTGTTATGCTGGCGTCTCTCGTCATGATCAAAACACAAACAATTTTAATATAAATACTGCCAACTTGGAATTACTATTAATAATAATATTTACTCTTAATCTGCAACTTAACATTAGGCGCGTGGAAACACGAGCCGTAGAGTTTGACTGTCCCGGGACGCGAATTGGTTATGTCCTGCCTTACGAATGTCATACAAAACTTATTTAGACGCTGACTGTCCCGGGACGCGAATTGGTTATGTCCTGCCTTACGAATGTCATACAAAACTTATGTCGACGCTATACCACGAAAATTTAAATGCATAAAAACAAATGGGGTAAACTGGAAACCATTGATCTAAGTCAGCTCAAAAGTGAGATAAACCGGTTAAAAAAGAAATACCAAAGAGGAAACGATTTAGATCTGAGGTTGCAAAACCAGGGTGCATACCGTAACCTTCATAACACAAACACATGGAAGGTTAAAACAACTAACGCAAGGCCCCTGGTTCTGATCAAATAGAAGTAAAAGTAGTATAGCAGTCCTGAAAGGTTTTAGCTCCTAATTGCTTAAAACTCTTCAACGGCTGCCTCAAATTTGGTGTATTTCCAAAGGAGTGGAAAATTGGCCGGGTTATTATTATCCCAAAAGCTGGTGATAAGGATCCTTCAGATCCCAAACCATACCGTCCAATTATGCTACTCCCAATGCATTTGGGGAAACATTTTTGAAAAAGTTATAAATAATAAGCTACAAAAATGCATCGATTTGAATGGCGGGTGGTCCGATAAACAGTAAAGTTTCCGGAAGGGTCGCTCTACTGAAATGGCAGTTTGTAAACTTGCTGACATCGTCCAAGCAACGTTGAACAGTACTTTCTGGGCATTTTCATTGATATTTTGGGCGCTTTCGATAATCTTTGGTAGATTAGTGTTATGAGCTACCTTAAATCGATTAATTGTCCTGACAATCTCTATCTATATGAAAGGAGGGCAAAAATAAAGGATGGCAACGGTTCGGTGGAGCAAACCATAACGGGAGGTGTCCCGCAAGGATCTATCTTCGGTCCAACTGTTTGGAACGTGGTTTTCGACACTAGCATGATGGATGGTGTTTTGGAGACTGCGTACGCTGATAATAAAGTAATTGTAATAACCGGAAACTCAAGAAAGCAATTACAAGAAAGAGGTGAACGAGAACTAGACAATACGACTTCATGGTGCAATTTAAACAAATTGAACCTTTCAACGCACAAAATTGTTATGCTTCAGCTAAAGTTCAAGTACAATCGAGCAACACCACCTAACATAAATTAACGGAATATCAATCAAAATGGTAAGCACAGTAAGATACCTTGGTGTCGACTTGGATGAGAGGCTGGGTCAAGTCATATTACCCGAATAAACGACAGCGCAAAGTCTCTCTTCCACAGCTTCAGAAGGCTATCTATTATCATATGAATGCTGGAGTCTTGACAAACACACACTACAACTAAAATAAAGATCTGTAGTAGAATTAGTTCTAACGTACTGCTCAGCTGGTTGGTACGGGCGGACCAACGTAAGGCATGCTCAACAGTTATTGGGCGCTCAAAGAAATATGTTGTTCCGCATGATCCGAGCCAGTAGAATTATATCTATAGCTTCGTCTCAGGTCATTGCGGGTTCTTCTTAGGGAACAGGTCAGGCTATACAAATTCTCAATTTGAGTTATGCAAATCATAGAAAATTAACAAAACAGAGAGTGCGCTTAAAGATGCTCAGCGATTGGAGGGCACGCTGGGAAGTCTCAGATACGGGAAGACATACGTATCATTTTATCAACGACGCAAGTTTCTTTCTCCGAAATCCAAAACCATTGGACACGACCAACTTAAAGAGTACCTAAAACGTGTTGGAGTAACAAATGATGGAAATTGCAGTACCTGCAATGAAACCACACTGCACGTTCTGCTGAACTGTCCCAATTACGAAAACTTACGGTGCGATCTTAGATCTTAATGGAATTAACACTCTGGCAGTAGATACACTCAGTACTCTACTGTCAATTACCTATAGCATAATATTCAAAATTTTCTGCCATGGTGCTCTTGAGTTTCTGGTGGAAAGAAATCAGGTCCAACTCTTCAAGCTAGCTCAAATGATAGTAGACCATGCTTACTAGTTACGCATGTACACCATTAACCTCCTAGAGGTTAGGAACGGGAAAAAGCAACTTATAAATCTTCGACTGAGATAATATAATATTGCTAATAGATAAGCAGCATTAACCAGACACAGTTGCGTAACTAATAAATGGTTGAGCACATGACAACCTCTGTAAATTGATTCTTTTTTGATTTTTCTAAACCAAACTCGATTTCTTAAAAAATCTTTTCTTTTACTATCTCCTTGTCTATGTCCCTAAAACATAGATAAAAACAAATATTTGAAATTATCAGCAGGCGTGGAAAAACACATTTAATAACTGTAGAAAATTTCAAGTTGATACCACTTATAGTTTATGAGTAAATCGGTTATGTAGAAATTCGGGCGGACACCGAAGTCTCACCATTGGCGAACCGTTTTTAGGGTTCTGTACTTTGAAAAAGTAAAAACGGTACCCTATTTTCTACAGTTATTAAATGTGTTTTCCCACACGTGATGATAACAAAAAAAACAAAATTTTGTTTTTATCTATATTTTATGGACATAGATAAGGAGATAGAAAACAAAAGTTTTTTTAAGGAATCGAGTTTGGTCTAGAAAAATCGGAAAAAATGGAAATATGTATTTCAAAAGAAAGTATCATTGGATTTTCTACTGCTTAATTTTTGAGTTATTACCAAAAACGAGTGGTTTTTTTGTCCCCCACCCCCCCTTAACTTCTAACATTATAAAAGAAAAAATTTAATAAAACTCACGGGTATAGGGATTTTGCTAAATCGAAAAAAAAAATTTCTTTTTTGGTTGCTATAAATTCAAATGTTCATTGCAGGGGGTTTAAATTGAAAATTTTGAAAAAAATAGTTTTTGATCATGTCATATAGGGTGTCATATGAAAGGTGACTTTTTTTTGTTCTGCAAAACAGTTTTTTTGTGATTTTTGAAAATACAGTTTTCGACTTATTTTCAAAAATGTAAAATTTTTTTGTCCCTCCTCTTATCTACGAAGGAAGAACATTACAAAAGAAAAAATTTAAAAAAATTCACGGGTGTAGGGATTTTGCTAAATCGAAACCAAAATTTTTTTTTGGTAGCTATAATTTCAAATGTTCATTTAAAGTAGAAATTTTGAAAAAAAAATTATTTTTGATCATGTCATATGAAAGGTGGATTTTTTTTGTACTGCAAAACAGTTTTTTTTGTAATTTTTGAAGTCACACAATTTTCGACTTATTTTCAAAAATGCAAAATTCACACAATCGACGAACATTACAAAAAAAAAAATTCACGGGTGTAGGGATTTTGCTAAATCAAAATTAACATTTTTTTTAGTTATAATTTCAAATAAACGTGAAAATATGCTAACAAAAACTGTTTTTTTTTCTCAAATTTTATATACACGGAACCCTCAGCGAGCGAAATACATTCGCACTTGCTTGAGCTTGCTTTTTTTATTTTTTCAAAGTACGGAACCCTAAAAACAAAAAGAATGGTTTATAGTGTTCTTCTCGAAAATTTGAAGTTATGTTGAAAAATAATGGTAAATAGTTTTAGGTTTTTAATTATCTACAACTTTCATATTAATTTTTCTTGAGAATATACATATTTCAGACACAAATTGTAAAAAACCATCATACACCCTTAAAACGCATATTTAGCTACTCCCAACCCCTTTCCGAAGCTTTTACCGTTTTGAGTTGATTATCCTTAATTTACTTATAATTTTCCCTAAATTTTCCGACCATTCAAACTCTGCCAAGAATTTTCCATGAGTGCTGGTATTTACTATCGGTTTGGCCCTTGTTTATAACGGGAAAATATTTGGCCAATCGTACTAAATTTTAGATGAAGCTACAAAATTGGTTTTGTTGAACTTATATGGTGGAATATACAAACATATTTGTTCAATGTAGATTACAACAAACTTACGGTATGTGACATACCAATATTAGAAGTATTAAAAATGCTCGTCATACTGATTGAATGCTTCTAATATAAATACTAATGTCGCGTTCTGCGACAAAAAAAAATCGATCTGAGGTTAGAAAAAGATTTTTTGGTTGATTATTTCAAATCAGTCACAAAAACATTGAAATATTATTTTTGCTTGTCAAATTTGTGTATTAATTAATGGTTATTAATAGAAATAATGTTATAACATTAATAAAAATGTACGCTATGCTGTTTTTCGGATAGTATATGAACCAATCTTTTTCCAATCAAACCAAAGAATACGACATACATTAAGAAACTTCTAAGAATTCTTTGCACGAGCTCGTACATTTCGATTTAGGACTACAATATGTATACCAAATCCAAATCCTTTTGGAATGCTTTAAGTGAGATCTTACATACCGCTTTAAATCGAAGGTGAGAGTACCATTTTAAGAACGATTTAAAAAGCATTAAAAAAATAAAAATTCAACATACCAAAAAAAAGAATGAATCATTTTGGAATTAGGAAATGACATCCGAAATTAATACCAGTTTTTGTTACATGGGATACTATCTTCGATTATCACTTAGCGAAGAGGAGGTTAAGTCAAAGTATGTTCAGGTGGACTAGTGTTAAAATTTTAGTATCATAAAAGTTTGGTAGAATGCAGGCACAGTAGACATAAAGAAATTCTTATAGCAGATTGCAAGTCAAATACTTACTTCCTCATTGAAAAAAAATGAATTTGGGAAATAAATCGATTATATCGGCCAAACTTATGTCAAAACTAACAAAAAAAAATTCGGACGAGTGCGAATAAAATTCGCTCGCAAAAAGTTCCGTGAATGTAAAAGAACATAATATCAAAAATAAATAACATAAAGTTATGTAAAATTTTTATATCGCCAGACTATGGACGCATACAGAATAAATATGTAATCGTAGACGTCAATAGTAAATGTCAATCATATCTACATTGATCAAAAATGACACAAAAATTGTTACTTGAGGTTAAATCTTATCCATAGCTGTTTATGTTAACTAAAGAAAGATTAAGCCAGCTTTTAATGGTTTAAATTGAGAATATTTTTTCTATATATCAGAGTCAAAATTAAGGGTGGTGGTGGTATACATATACTTAAAATAAAACTTTTTTAACAATAACTAAAAAACTATGCATCGCAAAATTCTAAAAAATATTGCAATGTTTCTTAAACTAAGTGCTCTTTCAAATGACACCCCACTCGCTTGGGTCAGAAAAAGTTTTTTTTACCCCCCTTACACCCATCCCCTAAACACACAGAAATATAATTATTTGAGACTTTGCTATAATTGTGATTTAAAGTTTACCAAACTTCCTGTCTATATGCATTTTTCTAAATTTTTCTGTCTATCAGTGTCGAAACGTAGAGGGAGCATTGTTTGAAAGTTTTACTTTTTTGACAATAACTCGAAAATTGTGCACAGCGAAATTCTAAAAAAGTGCGTTATTTCTTAAATAAGGTGCTCTTTAAAATGACACCCCACTTGCTTGGGTCAAAAAAAGTTTTTTCTAACCCCCTTACACACAGAAATATAATTATTTGGGAGTTCGCTATAGTTTTCGTTCAAAATATAGCAAACTTCCTGTCTCTGTGAATTCTTTCAATTTTTTCTGTCTATCAGTGTCGAAACGTATGGGGGGAACGGTCTGAAATTCGCAAATTTTTTAGAATAACTCAAAAACTGTGCACCGCAAAATTCTGAAAAAAAGTGCAATGGTTCTTAAATTTGGTGTTCTTTCAAATAACACCCCACTCGCTTGAGTCAAAAAGGTTTTTTTTTCATTCACCCTTCCCCACCCCAATCCCTTAAAGCACAAAAATATAATTATTTGTGAGTTCGCTATAATTTTCGTTCGAGTTTATCAAACTTCCTGTCTCTGTGAATTTATTCAAATTTTTTTGTTAATTAAGCTCGAAATGCAAGGAGGGGGACCAACTTTTTGTGTCACTTTTTTGACAATAATTCAAAAACTATGCATTGCGAAATTCTAAAAAAATGGCAATGTTTCTCAATCAAGTGCTCTTTCAAATGACACCCCACTTGACCTGGTTCTAAATTATGTTTTTAACCCTTATCATTCCCACCCCTTTAATAAATATAGTTATGGGTGTCTGCCACTTTTCAATATTTTTCATTAAAAACCTACTCATTTTTCTTTCATTCCAAATATATTTCCAGATTTTCGATGAAATAGGGTCGAAGTTAATCGGGGCAATAAAACATAGAGAAAACGTCATTTTACAGAATTGTACAAAAAATGGTGAGGTGTAAAATTCCAAAATGCATTTTTAATGCATGCTGAAATGAAGCCCTTTCATATGATATCCTACTCGTCTCGATAAAAAAATGTATGTTCTCAAAGGCTTTACATCGTACCTCTATAAAACAAACGAACACAACTTTATTTATTTTTTAACCCGCCATCTTGTATGGATAGGCTAGTTTTATAAACACCTCAAATTTTAAGTTCATCGGATTAATGGTTCACGAATAATCGAAATAATGTGAAAAACACGTTGTACTCTCACCAATAGTGTTCCGTATAAAATACGGAACCCTAATAGATTAAATCAATTTTTACGTCGTCTTATTTCAATATGTTTTGAGTTCAATAACAAATGGAATCATCCATATTCAGTGCAAGAAGTCGACATGGACGATACGATAGTCAAAGACGATTCGGTTGTTATAGACAATTCGACGATGCAATTCATAAATGTACTCATTTATCCTTCAATAACGAAATTGAATCGCCATGTCCAGATGTTTTACCCATAACAGACTGACATAGAACTTTTCAAAAATGATTACAAGCAGAATTGAAATTTCATTTTATGATTTGGCTAAGACGGGTTTTTATTTTGTTGAGATTCCTAATAAAACTAGTGGGATAGGGGTGTGACCATAGGGGCCACGCCATGGACTTCCCGTAAGATTAAAAACTAACCAGTTACTGGATAAGATATACTAAAATACCAAACATAAAAAAGTTATACAATATAATTTAACTGCAGTAAATACAAATAAAAAACGAAAAATTACAAAATAAATATTAAAACAAATTTGAAAAAAAGTCAACAAATAGTGAATATTAGCTCAATGAGGGTTTTAAGAGCCTTAAATACGCAAAATTAAGATTTATTTATTATACGACACATCAATTGTAATAATTTTTTAAATAGAATTTGAATGTGTACGTGCATGTAATCATATTTAAATTTAATAACATACTAACACTCAAACTGCAAACTAAAATAAGTTGTCTAGACCGATTCATAAGGTATTGAAAGGTGAAGATATCATTAAAATGATCAATATCAAAAATGATCTCCAACACAACAACCTAACCTTATGGTAAGATAAAAGGTCAGCATTTGTTTGATAAACGGCGACCACTATATACAAGACACCTCAAAAACAAATTTGTTCTATCTCATGTTAACTAAAAAGTTTTACCAAACATTCGACAAAAACACTTAATAACTGTGGCTGTTGTTGTGATATATTTAAAAGAATAAGATACGGTTTTTTAACCGAAAGTGACAAGTTGCAAAACAACTATAAGCATTACAAAAACCTTATGCTCTAAGTTTCAACAAAATTAAATGTCAGGACTGAGTGTTATTGAAGTCTAAAAAAAAACAGTTGTTCAACGAACCACAGACATCCTCCCCGACTCCATTCAAAATAGCATATTTTCCATATTCAAATTAACCCGCATGCGTGTGCAGCTCATTTTATTTCAGAAGTTTCAGAAAGTTCTTATGCGTTTGCGTAATGAAAATAACACCTATTTTTCAAATTTTCTTAAAAAAACTCAAAAAGTAAGATAGCAATTGTTTATACAAATGTCATTACAAATGTCTGACATGATGAGAAACAAAATGGGAGGTAAATGGTCTTGATAGCATTATTTATTCTCGTAATATTTGCAAGATTTTGGTTTTTGGAAACCACTAAAAATTGAATGAACTGATCTTATTAGAAAAGGACTGTGCTATAAGTTACGCCAGGATATATCGATTGTAACCATTAAAGTTGAAATCGGATCATCCGTTGTTGAGAGAGCGTTGGACAAATTTTTGTCCACATACGACGATACACACGCACATACCCACACACACATACATACTGGCAGCTAAAAATAGCCTAAACAGCTTCAGGAGGTCTTGAAACGTTAGGACATTAAAAAATTTCGATTTTGAAAATCGACCCAAAAACAATAACTTCTTATATCGGGAAGTTAATCAACAGTTGACCAAGCAATCTACTCTTGAACCTCTGACCTTTTTTCAAATTCAGAAAAAAACTCAGATTTTTTATATTCAAGTAAACCCGGATGCGTTTGCAGCTCATTTACATACCAAAATTTCATCCAGATATCATGCGTTTGCATAAAGAAAATAACACGTAGTTTTTTCACATTTTGTTAAAAATCTCAAAAAGTAAGATGGCAATTGTTTATACAAATGTTATTATAAATGTCTGACATGATGACAAACAAAATGAAAGCTTCTTGACCTTGATAGCATTATTTAATCTCATGATATTTGCAAGAGATGATTTTCAGTTTTTTGGAAACCACTAAAAAACAAATGATTTAATTTCGCTAGAAAAAGACTGGGCTCTACGTTACGCCAAGACACATCGATTGCAACCACCTTCGTTAAAATCGACCCATCCGTTGTTGAGAAAGCGTTGGACAAAAATTATCCACACAGCGATACACACACACACATACACACACACACACACATACAGACTGCCAGCTAAAAATAGTCTAAACAGCTTCAGGAGGTCATGAAACGTAAAGATATCATAAAAATTCCAATTTCGAAAATCGACCCAAAAACAATAACTTCCCATATCGGGAAGTTAATAAAATGTTTATACTGCAAAATGGGATGTAATGTAGCAAGTTATCCTCTCAATGTTCTTACAAACCACAAAGCGTTTCGTTAGACATTTTATTTTAAAACCGTCGAAATCAATCAACAGACAGACAGTTCTCACAATAATCACACATTCTTTTCGTACTATCAAATTCATTTCATAAATAATATCTGTCTATTTATGACGTCCCACTGTAATGCATTTTGTTATTTTAAAACATTTAACTGTTCTTATTATTGTGAAACAAATATATTTTTTCGTGTTTCAAACTAAAACCAAAGTAAAGTAAATTGATCTGCGCAGGTGCGTTGATGAGTGATCTGAATAGCGCGATCTGATTTACGTGTTATAACTGAGATGATTTTGGTTAAATTGTGAAGGACCATATCGCTACGTTGGAAGAATACCGGCACAACTCAAAATAAAAATTTTGAGAAAATGAAAAACAAAAATTTTAATTAAATTGTCATTTAATTATGAAGCCCTGAATAAGCGAGTGAGGTTAAATTGTGACACTTTACCACATAAAAATTTGACGATATTACGATCATTTTATGCAGAAAAGTCAATCATTTTATGCATTTTATGCAGTAAAGTCAATATTCTTAATTTTTGAGTTGTGCCGGTATTCTTCCAACGTAGCGATATGTTTAGATTTGATAGTATGAGGTTGTTTATTTGAGTGCTTTTTCTCTGTCTGTCATTCGTTTTTTTTGCACACGGCAGATTTTTTTGTATTGGTTAACATTTCTTTGTTAGAATGTGAAAACCCTAATTACAACAATTGAGATAAATGGAAACCTAAAATAAATAAAGTCGATGTGTAAAGTCACATTTTTAAGAATTAATTAAGTTTTAAGTTTTGTATCGGAACGAACACCTGTATTTTTGGAAAATATTATATTTTTTTTTGATAAGTATCATGAATTACAATTGATAGTGTATTTCAATTAAAAACTAAAAAAAGAAAATTGATATATGTATTAGAAAAAAAATTATTAATAATGCAAATTTCTTTTGAGTTGAGTTGAAAATGAATTTCTTTTATTAAACCAAAAGCAATATGTATTACTAGTGATAGTGAAATATAAATTATACAAAATTGTGTGAAAAATTTTAATTTCTGTTTTATTTAGATACAGTTTTGTTTATTTTACAAAATAGAAGGATTGGTGTAAATTGGTGGTTATCTCAAATAACTTAACAAAGAAAATAAACAATACAACAAGTTTAGCGAAAGGCAATTTTGGGTTATGGGTGTTACCGTTTATCAATGCCATACATTTTAACAAGAGGAAATTTAGTACTTGTTTTTGAATATAAAGGTCGTGGATTATAAAGTAGCTACATCATCTGCAACTACTATAAATCAAGATTATAATGAGCATATGTGCCTATAAGAAAAGAGTTTAGCAAACCGGAACCAGATATGTAGTGCGTGATACTTTAACAAATATTAGTTGTGAAGTTGTTTGCACATATTTTTTTGCGGATTCACTTGAAAAAAAGAATTTAATTTGATCGGTGTGTGAGTAGAGCAAGCAGACGAATAGTAGATGGGATTATGAATAATACTTCATCTGCATCTGCCGTCAATAACTACATTTAAGTTAAGTTGTTTTTGTTATTATTATAATTTATTCGTTTACATTTTTTTGTGCACGGGTTGTATATAAAGTTTAATTTCGCTCCCTCATTTGAGGGAGCGGATTGCATCTTTTACTCCCTAGATAGCAAAAAATAACAAACGGTCACAAAAATGATAGTTTTCATGGAAACAGAAATTTTTTACGATAAATTCAAACAAATTTGTAGAAAAACCGCCTACCAAAATGAAAAATAAAAATTATAATTTTCGTGATCTTTACACATGATTAGATTTAGTTGGTCGTGCAAAAAATAGTATATTCACCTCGGGAGAGAGCATGTCATCTCCCTCAGTAATATCAAATATGTAACCCTCAGGATTCGGGCTCCAAACACACCTCGGGAGAAAAACATGCAGTTCTCTCCCTTGGTGTATAATCTACTATTTCATTTCTTTTTACTTTCATTTACATATATTCTGAGGTTTTTTGTTGTTTTTTTTTTCAATGATTAACTAAACTATTTAGGTTAGAGATTTTCTTGAGCCGGCCATTTGATAATTAATTTTTTTTGAATAATTGTAACCTCCCGGTTTAAACAGGAAACTGTTTATTACAAAACCAACTTTAGAAAAACGAATTTTCATTGTTTGATGAAAAAATACCTGAAGTTGTACAATCTTCTAATGTAATAAACGAAGCTGGATCTTCGACTCATGTCACTATAGCAACTTTTAATCAAGAAAAAACAACGGATATAAAGAACAACAATAAATCTCTAACAAAAGCCAAAATCGAGGAAGAACTGAACAAATTTTCTAGCATGTCCAAGCACTAAACGATTTTATTACTTTGCTCCCAACTTAGGATTGGATAGTGATAAGCTTAAAAAATATTGAAACGTCGTTTATATTTTGGTGGATGAATTGAGTCGATATCTGAACTGATAAATATTTATTTTGAGGTTAACGATAATTTGGATAATCAGTCAATAATCAATAAAATCGAAGAGCTACAAACTCATATAGAATGTAAGATTTTTATGAAACATAGAGCAACGAATTTATTTCGATCAATAACCATATGTAATCACATGGTAAACCGTTCCAGTTGTGCAAACTGACACTCTGTCTTGTTTATCGACAAAAAACAATAGCAAAAATAAAAGCCGTATTTTAATGCTTGTCCGAAATACATTTTTTAATAATAGTTATTTATTTATCTAGAAAGAAAAGTGAAACTTAAAAGTACGAGCTAGTTGTTTACTTGAAATTACTAGTGAGTACCTTTAAAAACACTTTTCGTTTGAGATAAATACAAAATTTTATTTCATACTGGAAATTTATTAAAATAAAAAGAAATGAGTTTTAAATTTTGCTCAAAAAGGTGAACTTTAACGTCCTAGGACTTTATAAAATTTTATAAAGTCCTATGACGTTAAAGTTCAACGTTTATGGCACAAAAAGTTGAAATTTAACGTTCTAGGACTTTATAAAATTTTATAAAGTATTTTATAAATATTCCGAAAAATGTCGTTTTAGATATCAGTATGAAATAATAGTACATTATGATGCTAGGACGTAAAGCTAAAGATTTTGGACGGATGTGGAGTTTGCAAATCGAGGCGCTAGCCGAGATTTGCACCCACATCAAGTCCAAAATAGCTTACGTCCGTGCATCATATACTATTTTTTATTCGCCGCAAGCAAAATATTTTAAGAAAAGTTGTTTATTCTAAATTAAAATTATAAATTTTCATAAATTTTAAAATAAAAATATGTGGAACAAGTAACCTTTGAAAAAATATTTATTATTTTTTCCAAGTTCTATGACAACAAATGATAACAACTATTTTAATTGGATAATGAAATTTTGAATTTGCGGGTTGCTTTGATAAAAAAAATTATTTTTCATAGAATTTAAACAAATACAAATGCTTTTTACTTTTTTGGACGTAGCTATGACGACAAAATAAATAGTTGAAAAGTGATACTTTAAAGCCGCAAATCACAGTAATAAAGTAACACTTTAATATATAGGCGAATAAAAAAGTATATATTGATTGATTTAATTGATTTTAAAACCATAATTATTTACCTATTTTACACAAAGTATAAATAAAAACAATAACAATTTCTTTAATTAAAAAAACAGGGAACTCCGTTTCAGACTGCGATATAGAGCATTCGGCAATCATACAGACAAATTGATTGAAGTGAAAGGTAGGTGGTGTGCGTCCGGTTGTGGCGAATAAAGTAGATGAAATCATTGTCAAGAATAAGGCTACGATGAGTGCTGTGCATTGGGCAAGCTACTGACGAAACTCTCACATTGCTTGAGTTACAAAACATGGGGTTGTTGTGTTGGTTGAAAGCTAAAAAGTTCTAAAATGTTATCAGTTATCGCCTTGATAGTGTCACCATTCATGGGTTATTGAAGGGAAACTTAAAGACGGATGAGATCAAGTCACGTATAGTGTATTGCATTACTGATATGTCTGAGGAAGCAGAAGTGTTACTTATAGATGTGGGAACCAGTTACTTTTCTTTTGCAATACCTAATAAAGACAGTAGGAAACCAAGTAAATCCAGGTGTATGTAGTGCTGGTTTCAGTCTGTTACACTGTAAAAGAGTTCTTGGAAATCGGAATTGTAATACACAAAGAATTGACCTTTTATCATTGGAGAAAACTTGATACGAAAAACAAGTTTATAAAACTTTAGGACAGTTTATAAAAGAATGAAGATTTTCAAATTTGCTTTCTTTGTCGGTTACGCAGCTATCATGTACGAGCTCCATTGTAGAAGATACAAACGAAAAAGTAGCACTTGTTTGGCACCCTATTTAATAAAATCTGTTGTGTTATAGGAATCACAATATGGGTCACAAAAACACATAAAAACCTTTTAAGGCCAAGGTTCCATTCCACAACAACATGCGTTCCTAGGGCTTTTTGTTTTTTTTTATGTTTTGTGTTAAAAAATGTATGTAGGATTTGATGTTAATTTTTGCGCAATGGCCTACATTAAGTAACAGTTGGAAGGGAATTTAAACACTTAACCACATTTAACAAGCAAGTATTAAGAACCTAGCATGATAAAATAACATCGATGTCACGAAAGGTAGTATTGTAAATTCTGATCATTATTTAATTTCATCGGTTATCAAAACTGCTTTACTAAAAACTACAGCTCCCAAACCAACCCCGTAAAATATTTCACTACTCAAAAATGGATAAGAGTGGTCTTCAAAATTTTTTCCATGGTTTCTCTTTCGACCGTCATTGTTTTTACGCTAACAATGTAAATGTTTCTGCTCAAAACATTACAGAAACCATTCAATTTGCTATCAATAAATTTGTCCCTTTCTCCATAGTAAAACCCAAACAAAAATACTTGTATTCGAAAGCAGCCAAAACGGCACTTAGAAACAAACGTAGATCATTTAATATTTGGATTCATAACAAAACTCCCGCTAATCGATCCCAATATTTAAAGGCCAACATAATATCTAACAAGATTATCTCAAACGAAAAGTCTGAAATTGACAGAGCGAAAGCTTCAAAACTTACGTGTTTGTCTATTTCTGACAAGAGTTTCTACAGTACCATTGATTATTTAAATTCTGGTACAAAATTTTCTATTCCCCTACTATTGATGGTGATTTAATCGTCAATTGTACCGCAAGAAAAGCTAACTTGTTCGCTGAACGCTTTGATCCGAACTCCACTGTTTTGGAAACTCCTAAGCAAATACCCCAAATCCAGTCTTCAGGAGTTAATATGAATGAACTCCACTTCAAACCCAAAATAGTCGCCAAACTTTTAAAGGGGCTAAACACCAACAAAGCCTCAGGAATAGACAATATTCCACCCATTATTTTAAAAACCTTTTCCAAAGAACTTGCACCAACTTTGACTAAAATATTCTATACCAATCCTACAAATCTGGTATATTTCCCTCATGCTGGAAGTAGGCTAATATTCAGCCCGTCCCCAAAAAGATGACCAAAATCCGATATCTCAAATTATAGGCCAATAGCTTTACTATCGGTCCTATCCAAAGTCTACGAGCATTATATTAATACACAATTTCAAAATTTCTGGAAGTAAATCATTTAATAGCTGACAGCCAATACGGTTTTCGGAACAAAAGATCAACTACCGATCTATTAAACTATGTACCGCATTGTGGGAACGGCATACTTAATAAAGGTGGTGAAACATACGTTATCGCTTTAGACACCTCTAAGGCATTCGATCGAGTCTGGCAAGCCAACTTGATCAACAAGCTCGTTGCGTATGGTTTTTCAGCCCAATGTTGTGAAACTGATCCAACATTTTCTATCCAACCGATACATTTCGGTCTCCTTAGACGGATTTTCTTCTGAGTCTAAATTAATCAACGCTGGTGTACCTCAAGGCTCAGTATTGTCCTTAACCCTATTTTTGATTTATATCAACGAATTTTTGAAAATCACCAGCAACCCAATAAATAGGTTTGTAGATGATAGTACTCTGCACATGTCGTTCGAGCCCCTTCCTTCAAAAGTTAAAATGCACGAATGAATTAATCCCGCCCGGAGAAACGCTGCCATAAACTTGAACAAAGACCTGAATAAAGTCGCCGACTGGGGTGACCAAAACCTTGTCAATTTCAACTCCACCAAATCAACAGCTGATTGTTTCCAGATTAAAGACCGAGTTCCCCAAAGATATTTTATTTAGTATGTGTGATGAACCAATAGGTGAATGTAAAAACATTCGTTTATTGGGTGTCACAGTTTCAAATGACCTACTCTGGAACGATTATATAATGGCGATGGCAAAAAGCGCGTCTAGAAATCTCGGTCTCCTAAATAGATGCAAAAAAATTTTCACTCCATACCAATTGCTCCATGTTTATAAGTCCTATATTTGTCCCTGTATGGAGTACTGTTGTCAAGTTTGGGGTGCTGCTTCTGTTTTCTTCTTGGCCCTCTTGGATTCTGTTCAAGATCGGACTACGCGAATTGTGGGTGATCGAGATTTGACATCAAAACTTGATTCCCTACAACATCGTCGTACTGTTGCTGACCTCGTTGTTTTTTACAAATATTGTCATCAGCAGTGCTCAGATGAAATCAGCGGCATCATGCCTCAAACTTATGCTTACCCCCGTTTCACTCGGCAATCGGCTAGCGCAAGCAGTCAAACGGTCGAGATCCTGCGCACTCATACTGCAGAAAGACTTCTTTGTCCGAACTGCAAACAAATGGAATAGTTTGCCTGAATCCAGAGTCTCAGGTGGTTTCAGCGTTCATCAACACCTTAGAGCGCAAGTTGTTGTGGGACCTACGTCTTAAAAGGTATTTATGTGTTGTTGTGACATATATTGTAAGCCCTATAACACACCACTTTTTATTTTCAAAACAAAATAAAATATATTAGCAAAATGCCAAAATACTATTTCAAAATAACAGAGAGGAGAACACCACTTGGTGGAGCAATGTGTTACCAAATTTAGATCAAAAGTGCGGAGGCTCCTTAATAGAATTAACTATCTGAAAGCTTTACATAATGCACAATTCTGTAAATCAGCTATATAGCACCTTCAAAGTAAAAAAAACTTTATAAATTTATATAATATTATTTCTTTCACAGCAACGGTGGCTAGAGTGATGAAGACTTAGCTGAGGAGACATTTACAGAGACGGAGCAGCAGACAACTGCTCTCCTTCTAGAAACACACTTTCGGTGTGGTACTAGAGCACGCACAGTAGGAGTAAGTAACTAAAAAGATAAGAGACCAAATCAGCGGGAGTAGATAAAATGTTGCCAGCATACGTACAAAGAAGGCAGATTTTATTTTTACCGCTCTTCATGGGAATCTTCAGAAGGACAGCTAAAACCATATATCTAGCGATTGCGTCTAAACTGGAATCGCATATGGTAGTAGTTTTTTCAGAACATACCCAATTCAAACAATGACAAACCAAGCAAAATATCCTGTTGAAATAAAATCCATCTCAAACTATAAAAAGCACCTGTTACAAAGTTAAATCGTACCATTGATAATTATAGCAATCACTCAAATGATTTTATTATTAAACCCAGCATACAAATCAAAATAAGTTTTATCACTCATTGCAACATTCCATAATCATTTATATTACTCATAATAAATGCTGTTACAATCATTTATTTTTTTTATAATGTACAAAGAAATGGAAAGTTGCATACGTCAGAGATACATTTTTTTTTAGAAATCTTTAAATCATTTGTTGTTATGTAAGAATTTTTTTTAAGTAAATCCGTTTACATTTTCTTATGTTCATCTGAAATTTTATTGTTGTCAATGTTAAATAAAATTATGTTAAAATAAAACCAATAACTCCAATGTATGAAATTTAATATAGGTTTACGACATATTAAATCATGAAATTTTAAATTAAATAAAGTAAAAATAAAGGTTAGGTTAAGAAATATTTTAACTTAATTAACACAAAAAACAGCAAAAAACTATAATAAAGTAATAAGAAGACTACGGTTAATAAGTTTTTGAAACCAAAAAATTTTTTACCTTATCCCAATTAATTACAAAAATTTGCAAACCACATTTTGTTTATTTTTAAAAATTGCAGAGGCAAAACTTGTATCTAATTATCTATTTACGAATAACAAAAAAAATGCAGCAATTCTTCATTCGTCTATTTCGAGTTTCAACAATTTTTTCTCGAATTAAGGTTGCGCTAACTAAATTAAGTGAATCAATAAAACACCTACAACTGGTTACCTCTTTGGATAGAAACACACAACAAACATTAGAAAGGCTTATAAGAAACAGTCTAGAAAACCGAAACGTTGGAAACCATTAAAGACTACTCCTATGTGCCAAAGTTGACAAAAACAATGCACTCAAATTTTGAAGAGAGCCACCTTAAACTATGCTTCTGCATTAAAGAGTATAATCAAAATTCAATCCTTTGTCTCCAAGTGAACTATGTTACATAGTTCAACACTGATGTTCGATAAATATCAGTAATAGCAAGCATTGTGCGAATACACTTTTATAATCACATGAACAAATTTCTCTACATCAATTGAGTTTGATATCTCTAAACTAATTGTACTTTAGGAGTCCAACATAGAACTTCTGTGCTTACTACTTATACAAACTTGAAAACTCATCTTTTTTTTGATAACGCTCAAAAGCTCATTTACAAACATCAACAAACAAATTGTTCAAATTAGGCTCTAAGTCAAAAATTTTGCAATATTTTCTTGCCCATTTGCATTTATTTTTATTTGCCCATTTGCATGCAAATGTATTAAAAAATATTCATAATTTTTAGAAGAATTTTTCGCTTCGGTGTGCCATTATAACTTTTCCAGCAGCATTGAAAACTGGCTAAGATTCTATGGACCAATCACTCATCAATCTGAAATCTAAATTGATTAAAGAAACATACACTAGAAATGAAAATAAATTAAATCAGAACCAAGAAAATCAAACGAGTGCGAAACTGCAAAGTCAGAACTCTAACAGAATCATCGAGAATTGCACATGTAGAGAAAGTAATGAAAGAATATAACATTGAGATGCAAGAACTCAGTGAAGTGAGATGGAAAAACAGTGGAGATCTAACAACGAGGAAAGAAAATTGTATGATTTTCTCTGGTAAATCTAACACATATGAACAAGGCGTAGCAATATTAACAACAGCCAAAGCAAAGGAAGTACTTCTCGAATGAAAATCAATCATGCAGCGAAATACTAACAGCAAAGTTCCAATCGAAAATTAGAAATACAACGATCAAACAGTGCTATGCCCCTACCAAAGAAGAAGCAGATCATGCAGCAAAAAATAAATTTTACAATCAGATTCAAGCAACATTAGCTAGTACACACCGAAATGACATCAAAATAGTACAAGGTGATTCAATGGCAATGCCAAAATTGAAACAGACAGTAATGGGATGACGTTAGTCACCGGCAAATATGCACTAGAATCAACACGTTACATTAATGAAGATAAGCTTATCGACTGTTGTATCACAAAACAGATACTTATAGGAGGTAGCAAGTTCTCACATAAAAAAATAAATAAATACACTTGGACATATACAGATGCAAGAACCAAGAATCAGAACAGTTACGTTCTGGTAAATAAGAAGTTTCAATTCTCCTTACAAGATGGCAGAGCAAAACGAGGCGCAGACATACACAGTGACCAGAGGAAATTCAACATCAATAGATTGAGCGACACTAATATCAATAACTCCAGCACAATCTACTAACCAATGAAACCACCAGTACCGATAGAAATAGGAACAAATTGTGGCGGCTTACATCAAAACTGGTACAGATATGCTTGGATACCAAGGAAAATATGGAAGAGCGTTGTGAGCTCAAGGTGCAACTCTGTCACTAGAATACAACTAAAATCCGAAGCAAATATGAAAGTACAGCGAAACATGTATAAAAGATGGCAAGGAATGATCGCAGAAGATATACAAAAAACATTCTCAAGATTGCTGAAAAGCAGCAGCTAATAGAAATATACGCACACTAAACAAATGTGTGATAAAGGTTAATAACAAATATACAAACGTTTCGCCAATTAGCTGATGAATGGAACAACGATAAAATACCAACCAAATGGAAAGAAGGTTTAACCATAAAAATCCCAAAGAAAAGTGATCTTACAGAATGCAAGAAATCGAGAGGTATATCTCTGCTTAATAGCACAATGAGAATACTAGCAAGTGGCAACTAAGAAATGATCAAGCCGGCTTTCGACCAGGTAGAAGATGTATCGATCATATCAACACAATATGTATCATCAAAGAGCAATCAAATGAATGAAATTCACCACTGCATCTCCTCTTTGTGAACTTCGAACGCGCTAACAACTCAATCGACATAAGCGCGATATGCAAGGCAGTTGCGAAATGGACATCCAGAAGCAAATAATTGATCCAACCAAGGCAATGTTTGTGTACCTTGGATGTTGAAAACAGAATAGAATACAAAAGACAGCATAGTGGCAAATACTACAACCACCGAGGAGTGGGACAAGGCCCTGTACTATACCCGCTGCTTTTCCTAATATAAAATATTTCTGGATAGTATCATAAGAAAGTTTGATGATGCAAGTCCAAATGGAATTCGTATAACCCAATTAGACGGCTCAATGATCTAGACTATGCATATGAAAGCTGAATGCTTAGACACACATACTGACATGCAGCAGAAAATACAGATGCTATCAACCCTTGCCCATGAAGTTGGCCTCAAAATCAACATCAGAAAATCAAAGGCTAAGAGATTGAACACCAAAGTGAGTACACCAATTACCATCAGTAATACACAAGTGGATGAAGCTGATAAATTTGTTTATCTTGGTTGTACTGTTATAGCAAAAACAGGTGGATCCGAAGAAAATATCTGTCGGCGCATTAACCAAGCCAAAAGTACATCCAATATGCTTTACAAGATCTTATTTGTCCTGTCCAACAAGATAAAGCTACGAAAGTTCAATGCTCGTGTCAATTCAACACTGCAATATATATATATATATATATGTGAAACATGAAAACATACAAGAAAGATCACAAACCAACTGCAGGTGTTTTTGAACAAATGCCTGAGATGACTGATTAAATGCTTCTGGCCAAAATCAGTAACCATGAACTTATACGGCAAGCAGAGCAGTTAGATATTGACCAAAATAAAACAAAAAAAAATGAAAACGCATGGCTATACACCGAGAAAATCAGCTAAAGCTTTAACAAGGATCTCCCTATTGTGGAATCCACAAGGTAAAAGGATACAGGACTACCAAGGATGTGGAAGAAAACTACGCTAGCTGAAGCAAAACATATTGGCAAAAACATGGATAGAACTAACGGCAATTGCCCTCACCAAAGTTAGATGGTCCAGTTTAAAAGAAATCCTATGCTCCTACATTAAATATTAAGAAAAAAGTGCAAGGCATTTTATGTATTTGTTACAAAAATGAACTAGTTATACAATATACTATTTTCATGCATGTATACTTTCAACTATTTTTAGTTCCAGACATTATTAAAAAATGTTTAGAACCCAAGAAAATAATTTCGATACAGTTTGGAACACCGCAAAATAGTATCAATCTTTAGAACACCAGAAAACATGTCCGAAAACATATTTTTTATCAAATTTAGGTTAACCATGACAACCACCAATCTTAATAAAAATAATCACGTCATCGAGGAGTATGTCACTACAGCTGGAATATTGGCAGCCCATTGTGTTGTTTCTGTAAATTTTTTATACGAAATTGCCTTTTTACACGGGTTATATATACAGTTCAATTTCACTCCCTCATTTGCGGGAGCGGCATTTTTTACTCACATTTTTTAATTCTTATGAAATAAAAAATAACAATTCATGACAACAATGATAGTGGAAACATATTGGAAACATCATGGAAACAGAATAGTAGATTCTTGTATGAGTTGAGAATGATGGCAATTCTTCACGAGGATGAACTTTCCCGAAACGAGCGTAGCGAGTGGAGGGAATCATCCGAGTGAAGAATTGCCATCATCCTATACGAATACAAGATGCTATTTTATCCACGACTACCCAACATAAAAAATCTACTTTCGATGTTTGTTCATTGAATCGAAAACTTCTTTTTCGTCACCGGTGATAAAATAACCTATACGAATTACTTTCGTACCTAGTGACGAAAGTAATTTTTTAAAAGCCATCTATTTTCTAATTTCTTAACTAGAATAAACCATCCTAGAATACCCGTTAAGACAATCAACTGATTGAATGAAATAGTTTTGTTAGTGTTAATTTGTCTCTGTTTGGAGGATGAAGTTAATTTATTTTTGAATTATTTACGGACAATTTACATTAAAATTGTAAAAATAATAATAGTTAATTATATAATATTCATATATTCTTTTTAAATAGTGTAATTAAAAAACAGTTGGTGTTAAGATATTTTTAAAAAATATTATTTCACCTATTTATTTAACAAAAATGAAAAAAAAATATTTATTTTACGTAAAATAATTTACGTTGTGTTAAAATATATCAAGAATTTACGTAACGTCATACCCATTCAAAAACTAAATCAAAACTGATATTTTTATTTTAGAAATCTGAAATCTGAATTTGATTTTGTTTATGACAAAGTACAAACCGTCTTTAGTTATAAGCCTTCTAGACGCAAAATTCAAAAACAATAAACCTTCAAAGATGTATTATTTAATGATTTTAAGAACTTTATAGAGTAAATAGAATAATAATATAAGATTTTGTAGTGTAAATAGAATAAAAATATAACATCATGAATAACTATATGTATGGATATGTAAAAAATTAACGAAAAAACAATAAGGCTTGTAATTAAAGACAACTATGTCTTTGACATAAAAAATGGATAATTTATTCATATCGAGTCATCTATTTTTTAATAACAGAAATATAAATACACATATACAATTTTAATTTGTAACAGTGTATGTTTTAAAATGTGAATTGTATGTAATTATAAAATGTTGAAAACATGAAAATGTTTAAAAATTAATAATAATTTTTAAAAAAGTAGTAGAAAAAGTACAGTCTTCTACTCGCCGAAAATCATATTTTGAATCTCGCGACCATTACCAACCTCGGCTATCGCCTCGGCTGGTAAACTGTCCTCTCGTTTCAAAATATGCTGTTTTCGAAATCGTTGAAGAATATACTATTTTCTACTACCCAGCTTAAAAAATCTACTTTCGATGTTTGTTCATTGCATCGAAAATTTCTTTTTCGTCACCAGTGATAAAAAAACCTATACAAAATGCTTTCGTACCTAGTGACGAAAGTAATTTTTTAAAAGCCATCTATTTTCTAATTTCTTAACTAGAATAAATCATCCTAGAACACCCGTTAAGAGAATCAATTAATTGAATGAAACAATTTTTTCGTGTTAATTTGTCTTTCTTGGGAAGATGACGTTAATTAAATTTAGAATTATTTACGGACAATTTACATTAAAAATGTAAAAATAATAATAATAATAATAATAATAATAATAATAATTTATTTACAATATCATAAAGAGCAGAGCTCGTAATAGATATTTACATTTACAAGTTTATAATTAGTGTTACATAACAACAAAAAAAAAAAATATTGAACATGCAAAAAACAAATAAAAGAAAAAAAGCTAAGAATACACAAAACAACAAGAAAAGAAGGAAAAGTTTAAAACATATAAGAAAGAATACACTAAATTGAGCAAAGCTTATTTTTTACTTCTTTTTTAAATTTAGATATTGAAAGCGAGCTGATATTAGTAGGTAATTTGTTGAATTCATTAATTGCATTATATAAAGTTGAATTAGATCCAAATACTGTTGAGTTAATCTTAATGTTGCGAAGGCTGCTATTAGTTCTAGTTGTATGTTCGTGTATGTGAGAGTGAAATTTCAAGTTGGTGTTTGAATGTATGTTTTGGTTTATAATATTATAAACATGTTGCACCGCAACATAACTATATAATTGTTTCACAAAGAGAATATTAGTCGATGTGTGAATCTCAATGGTTGGTGTTAGCTTAGGAAAGCCATACATATTTTTTATAGCTTTGTTTTGGATATATTGTATTTTTTGAATCTTAGTTTTGTACGTGGCACCCCAAATTAAAATACTATATGTTATATGTGAGTGGAAAAGTGAATAATATATTCCTCTTTTAAGATTGTCTGGTACCAATGTTCCAATTCTTTTAAATATAATAGTTAATAATATAAGATTCATATATTCTTTTAAAATAGTATGGTAACAAACAGTTGGTGTTAAGATATTTAAAAAAAAATGATTTCACCTATTTATTTAAGAAAAACGAAAAAAAATTTGTTTACATAAAATATTGTACGTTGTTTTAAAATATATCAGGAATTTACGTAACGTCCTCCCCATACAAAAACTAAACCAAAACTGTTGTTTTTATTTTAGACTTGACTTTGTATATTAGAAAACCGTCTTTAGTTATAAGCCTACTAGAAGCGAAATGCAAAAAACAATAAACCTTTAAAGATGTGTTATTTAATGATTTTAGGGACTTTATAGAATAAACCAAATAGAATAAAATTTTAGAATTTTGTAGTGTAAATAGAATAAATATATGCATATGTATACAGTTGATGATTTTTTTGAACGAAAGGACAATTAGGCTTGTAACTAAAGACGGTTTTATTTATAACATAGAAATTGAATAATTTATTCATATTGAGTCATCTATATTTTAATAGCAGAAATATAAATTTAAGGATTTTGTTTGGATGTTATATGTTTAAAAATTTGAATTGTATGTAATTTTAAATGAAAATGCTTAAAAATTAATAATAATTTTTAAAAAAGTAGTAGAAAAAGTACAGTTTTCTGCTCGCCGAAAATCATATTTTGAATTTCGCGACCATTACCAACCTCGGCTATCGCCTCGGCTGATAAACTGTCCTCTCGCTCAAAATATGTTGTTTTCGGCATCGTTGAAAAATATACAATATTTGACTAAATAGTAAATATATCTTCTGTGTCTAAATGATTGGAGATCGATGTTTTTATCAAAATCTGATAACTTTATCACATAAATTTAAATTTAAATTGCGCGATTTTGTTAAATTAAATAGTACAATTTAGTACAATTTAGCTAATTAAAATACAGGGTTAATATCTTAATTATATTGTGGTTGTGCAAAAAATAGTATATACACTTCGAGAGAGAGCATGTATTATCTCCCCCAGTGATATGTAGCTTTCAGGCTCAAACACACGTCGGGAGAAAAACATGCACTTCTATCCCTTGGTCATTGGTGTATAATCTACTATTAATACTTGTTATTGTGAAAACAAGATATTACATAGCTAGCAAACGAAAGACTCAGAGAAAAGTTATACATATATCTAGTAAACGAAAAATATTAATACAAAAATTAAAAAAATTATAAAATCGAAAAATAGCAAAAATGAATTCTTACGAAAACTGCAAATGTTTTGTGTCTAGTATACACTCGGTTCACTTGAATTACGGATTGAAAAGTCACATTCGAACTTAATACGCAAACGGTACAGATAATTTAGCATGTTAAAAGATAGAAAAAGCAAAAAAGTGATACAATTATTAACATGCATAGTTACCTCCGATTAATCGACCAATAACAGATCTAATCGCGCATTTACGTTTATCTAATTCTTATTTAAAAAAAAAACGTAGTTAAGCTGACAATTTGCATCCATAAGGGTCAGGGTGATAAATGTTTAGCTAAAGCTTGACTTGTTTGTTTGTTCCTCCATTTGTTCAATAGCTTATTGCCAAATCTGGTGTTTGAAACCAAGAGGTCAACGCATCTTCTCATTGGTGACCTTCACTAACTGAAATTTATGTCAGGTTAAGTATTGAGAACGAAAACGCGACCAGGTTGGGCTTGAGGTTAGCATTCCACCCCGGAAAAAATAAACATTATATACATATATTGCCTAGCCAGAAAACGAATAACAGAGAAAGCAAAAAAACAACCAGAATATTGAATCTGAGCGCTGCTGAGCTCACAAGAGCTAAGAAACAGATGCCGAAAGGTAAAGAATGGTTATTATTCCACTGCAAGAATTTAGACAGTCAACAGTCGGAAAAACAAGATTTGGATAATCACTCTTTATACTGTAGTGGTCATCCTTCTCGAAGAGTATTTGATACTGGGTTTCTTGTTGGTGCACGCAAACAAGAAGCCGTGGTGAAATTCATCCCGGTCAATGAAAGGAACTGCTACCTACGGATATGCGGCACATATAATAATATTTTTCTCATTGTCATCCCCCACTGAAAATAAGACCGTTGGCGATAATAATACTTCTTACATAGTACTGGAAGAAGCTATAAAATCAACAACCAACACATTACTTCATTATGGTTCTTGGTGACATTAATGGGCAAGTTAGTAGAGATAACTCTATTGGAAATGTGGTGGATCCAACAGCTTTCAGTTGAATAATAAGAGCGACAGATTTATTGAGTTTGCATTATCAAATAATATGAGGGTTGCCAATACATTCTTTTTGCAGCGATCAGTTCAAGGACAGTGATTTGAACAGCATGTTTCTGTTCAAACGTTCTGGAGGAGCAACTCTTTAGATTTAGAGGAGCATATATTTACCCTAAATATTATTTAAATTTAATAAAATTTGAAAATTATTCAAAGTAATTCAAACAAAAGCAAATCCGATTTTATTTTTCGTTTAGTAACATCAATACAATAACATCACAACAACAATTTCTTTAATTTTTCGATAAAAAGTCAAAATTTTTATCATAATTAAATTGATCTCCAAAACAAATTGTGAGAAAATAAAAATTTCTTCATAATCTAAATAATTTAAATTTAATTCAAATTTGCTACAATTTAAACAATAATAATCTGGAATTGCAATTTTTGTGTATATTACAAATAAATAAATCAAGATTCAAGAATTGAAACGAACATAACAAAACAAAACAATACAAAAATTCAAATCGTTTTTGAATCAACAAAAATCTGATTTGTTTTATAGCATTTTCGATTGAGAACCAGTTCATAACTAGTTCTTTTTTTTCAATACAAAAAAATTATTTCCCCTCCAAATCATGTTCGATTGAAGCAAAATAAAAAAACTAGTTCTGAACTAGTTGTGCATTTTTTCCCCTTTTGAAGAACTAGTTTTATTTTCAGTTATTTTTGAGTTTTACTCATACTATGACAAAAAGTATACACTCTACAAACGTTAAATGAAAATGTTATGATTATACCGCAGCATCATATTAATAATTTTATTTTATTTTTAGTTATTTAACAATATATATTGTGAAATTAGTTTTTTTTTCACAAAATGTATTGTTTTTTCATTGCTTCTCAAACAAACCAAAATAAAAGAATTAATAAAATAACCAATTCAATTTACTCATACAGTAACACTGAATGTTTGCATGTTCGATTGAAAAAAGAACTCGTTAAGAACTAGTTATTAACTATAGTTCTTCAATCGAAAACGACATTAAGTTCTTTCCAAAAAAATAAATATGGTTACAAAAAATGATTTTTTTTATAAACGTTGTACACGAATTCATTTATAAGAACAATAATAATCACTAGGAGGGCCCGGCATGCTTCGCTACGCCTATAAATAAAGTTTTTGCGTAGACATTTTGTTGACGTAGAAGCAATGATTTCTAAAAGTGGTAATGAGAAATGCTAGCATATAATTTTTAATTTTTCTTTTAAATATATGAATGAAAAATAATCAGAACTCTAGCTGATCAGTTCGGATATATGAAAAATTAGCGATCAAATAAGTTTTCAAGTAAGCTTATTTGATCTCTAACTTATTTGATCGCTAACTTATTTGATATTAAAAAAACAAAGAAAAATAATACGTCATTCACAATATCCATTTCACCATTAACACCATAATAATAAAATCAAAGAAAATCAAAGAAAAATAACAATAATAAAAAAACAAAGAAAAATAATATAAACTCACTCATACCATTATCACGTCGAATCAATTCTATCTTCCTCTGACAAATTTAACAAACACATGAATTTTAAAATGATAAATACCACGCGCAATTCATTTCTTCATTCACAACATTCATTTCACCGTTAGCACCATAATAATTAAATCAAAGAAAATCAAAGCAAATCAAAGAAAAATAATAATAATAAAAAAACAAAGAAAAATAATATAATCTCACTCATACCATTATCACGTCGAATCAATTCTATCTTCATCCGACAAATTTAACAAACACATGCATTTTAAAATGATAAATACCACGTGCAATTCATTTCTTCATTCACAACATGCATAGAAAAATTTTACGTCTATCTTCTCCTATAATAAAAAAACAAAGAAAAATATTACGTCTATTCACTCCTAAATCAATTCATAAACTAAATTGAAATTTGAAAAGAAAATACAAAATACTAAATTTAATTTTTTATATTCATTTTTTAATATTCTCTTAAAGCAGGCTACATACCTTCAATCAATTTGTCAATCAATTGAAAACGATAATAAACGAAATAAAACTTAGGGGATTTTTACACTAAATTTTATTTCGTTTGTTTTCGTTTTCGAATTGATTGACAAATTGATTGAAGGTCTGTAGCCTGCTTATCGTTTTTGTGAAAAAAAAAAATATATACTTGGGCAATTCCATTTTCATATTGCATGTGGGAGGCCGTTAAATTCAAAAATACATTTTAATTCGTCTATAACTTTTTTATTTATGATCCGAAAAATCCCAAAAATCTTTAAAATCTTAGTTACACTAATATCAGTTAGCAGTGAAAATTTGAAATGAATCAAAATTCGAATAAAAAAGCCTTAGGCTGTACAAATTTTTTTTTACCGTATTAATATATAAGATAGTATTAATCTTGCATATGTAAGAATACATAGAAACCAAAGAAATAAAATACGTTAAATTTTACTCATGTAACACTAATTTGAAATATTAAGAATCATCTATTTAAGTACAGGTGTCACTAGATAGTTAATATCCAGAAACAAAATATAAAAAGTTAGAGAAAATTTTGTTTTGCTTCGATGGTCTTATAATATTATTTGTGTATGCCACAGTTCTGGAAACAAAATGTTCTGGATATATAGTGAGATAATATCCATCAAATCATGCTCTTAAAAAAACTGAAAAAATTTAAAACATTGAGAAAAAACTTTTTTACCAGAAGTGAAAAACCGGAAGCTGCGATACAGAACTGTTATGAACCGTACTAAGTGCGCTTATGTACTAAACTTTATCCAATTCGATTATCAGGTACAGATGTTATCGAGCTGTAAAAATAAACAGGTACTCGGAGGACCCCTCACTTCCCACCTTGTTCAATATCGCATCTTTTTTTAAAGTGTTATCAAAATTCATTTACGAACAAATGTTGTATGCTCCGAACAAACATAAAAAACAGTGCCAAAATAACCTGCTGTATGGTGGAGTGACCCCTCAATCTTTTGTCCAATGTACCCGCAAAAGCTTATGAAATCTTGCTCATATTAATTGGTCTTCTATCCACGTTTTATAGAAATCGATTTGAAACTGTAGGCTACAGTAGAGATAAACACGAAAAACAAACTTTTCAACCGGAAATGACAAACTGAAAGTTGGTATGCAGAAATATTGGAAACAATACCAAACCTTTATATACCGAGTTTCATTAAGATTGAAAGCCTTTGAAATGAATCCAGATCTTTCATTTTCGAGTTAACTTGGATCGTATTCCAAATTTTCATCAAGATACTATGCAGATTTGTCAACCACCCACCCACCAACGCATCCAACCCACCCAACCACCCATCCACCCACAGATATACACCAAATTTTTGATTGGCTATTTAGATAGAGGATGGTCCAAAACAAAAGATCAAACAAAATTTGGGGTATGTAAGATTTTTTTTTCGATAGTTTGCATTCCTTCACACAATTGAAAATTGTGGTGAAGTAAAAATGCCATCAAGATATAACAGAGGAGTCAGTCAAGCAAAAATAGTGTTTTTTACGCATCGTGTTAGCAATTACTTGTTATACGATTTTAGTGAGATTGAAAGCAAATTGATCCGAACAATTAATTTAGGATCTGCACTGATTTTTATTTGCTTATAGTTAATTTAAGGTAAAATTTGGTCGTCAAAATTTCTTTTACGTGTATCATTGCCCTAATACTTCTATATGGACAAAAAAGGTTTCCATTGCATGCATGTTTGGCAACAAAAACTTTGTGATAAAATGTATAAAAATAAATTTTTTTGACATCTTTTACAATTAAATGATCGACAAAAATTAACAAAGAAATTGAAATCGGCCAATTCGAGAATTCTGTCGAGATACTGTAACAGAATACAGATACACTTCCTATTTATTCTGATAAATCATTTAAGGTATTCCAGCTAAGTATTTAAAAAATTGTATTTCTATGTAAATCACTTGAAAATTTTGTCAGCATTTCTTGGACGATTTACCTAGCCATCGAAACTCATTTTTATACAAATAAAGATATAATTAAGGTATTTATTTACTCACCTAAAAACAACATTATCATTTGTGTAAGTTGAGCTTGATCCACTAGGAAATCCAGTTGTGGACGAACCTAAATCCTGAGGGAACACAACTCTCGGTGATCGATTTGTTTTATAAAATGAATTAATAGCAGGTGGTTGTGGTGGTGGACCATTAATCCTTGGCGGCCCGGGATAGTCACTGTATTCCACAAAACCGTTTGGTGGAAAATAATGTCTTGGTGTACGATAATTGTTTTCACTATAAAATCCACTATCATATGGTGATCGAGATGTTAATTGTTTTTCACTAAATTCACTATTAAAATTTGTTTGTTGTTGTTGTAATCCTGTAACTGGTCCATTGATGTCACCAAATTTTGTGACATCATCACGATAATTTGGTTGTTGTTGTTGTTGTGATAATAATTGTTGTTGTTGTGTCACAATACGTGGTACCGTATTTGTAACCGCTCCTGGAAATTCAATTCTTGTAGATCGTATGTTACTCTCGGAAGCATACGAATCAAGATCCGGTATAAATTGACGATTGTTTGCATCAAACTGAATATTTGTGGGTTGACTTGATTCTAAAATTTGATCAGATTGTTGACTAGATGACAATTCTTCATTGTATGGTCGCTGTAAAACGCTTATCGAATCAAAACTAACTTGATCTTCACGATATCCTGAGGGTACAAATAAGTTTTGATATTTTTGAGATTGAATTTGATGAAATGGAATTCCTGATCGACGTGCGGTTGGTAATTTGTTTGTATTATCTAAACCGCTTATAGATGTTGAGTTTAATGGTGATTCATTAGGAACTGTTGTATCTTTTGTTACTGAAATCGAGCTTGCTTGAATGGGCTCTGATGGTGTTGATGATGTTTCAATACTATAATCATCGAGAGGAATATATGCAATATTTTGATTAAACAATCGTGATTTTCGTTGATTACTCGTTGAATCAAGCTCACTTAAACTTTGATTTAATAAAATTTGTTGAGTTTCAACACTTGGAATTATCACAGTATCGGATCGACGATTAATGAATATGTTGTCCTGTTTGATTGGATATCGAAAAGCACCGATAAAACTTCTAATATTATTATCATTGTCACGTATCACTGATGTTGATCGTCGATGTCCAAAATAACGAATATTATCTATATTAGAAAACACTTCTTCGGGCTGGAAAAGATTTCGGACGGTTCGATGGTTCGTATCATCAGTTGAGAGATCAGTTTTTTCGATTTTTATTTTTACGTCATGATTAAGTTTTGAATATTGTGTTAAACCAATTGGTGAGTCAATTGCATGCGCTAATAATATTCCTGCGACAATTGATAGAAGTCGCCAGTTTGTTGAACCCAGCATAATTTTATTCACTTATTTTATTTATCTTAATTATATTCAACAATATTTATATGTATTATTTTAAATATTAATTAACAATAAAAATATCACTCATAGTAGTTAAATATATATAATAACTCACTATCACTTTTATTATATTACAATTATTAGAATTAACGATCGATTTGATAAGCGATGTGCAGCGAATGATCGTCATGAATACTATTATTAATTTTAATTTCACTTTTTAGTTGTTATTTTTATTTGTTATTTATCGCGTTTTGTATTTACTTTATGATTTTATTAAATTTATTTTATAATTTTTTTCTATTTTGGATTTGGTTTTCTTGTTGTTTAGCGAATGATCTTGCGTTCGAAATTAAACAGAAAAAAAACTTAAAAATTTCACTTTTCCTTCTTCTTTCTTCTCTCTTTTTTTATTTGTAATTTTAAACCATTATGTCTTACATAGTGGTTTGTTCTTTTGATTTATGGAGTCGTTAATTTTTATTTTTGGTCTTCTTTGGATTGATAATATTATTAGTTTTTGTATCAAAAATTTCACTTTTTTGTTTCGTAATAATTGTTATTGTTTAACAATAAAATTTTCACGTATTTTTTTTTCAATATATGCTTAATTTATAATATCACTTTCGATTTTTGTTGTTTGATTAAATAATCACTAGAAATAAATAAATAAAATTTGCTATTAATTAATTGTAATATATTCAGCAAAACTGTTTGGTAATTTTATTTTCTTTTCTTTTTAATTTTTTGTTTATGGATTTTCGTCTCAACTTTACTATTTACAAACGTCAAAATAAAATAAAACGCGCGATCACTTTTAACGCTAAGAGTTTTTTAATCCCTTGAATTTGAACTGATCAAGAAAAGTGGTGAAAGAGAAATGAAATGTTTTTTAAATATAGTTAACTTGAAATTAAAAATAAAACTGAAAGTTAATTTTGTTATTGTTGTAGTTATTATTATTATACCATTATTATGGTTGAGTAGATCAACATATGATCATGTTATTAATTTGATCATGAAAATGTCGCTCGAGTTACAAGAAAAAATGGAAAATGGGATTTTTTGATACTTTCAAGAAGATGAGATCACGATTAATGAAGAAATTGTGAATTGCGGATTTGGTTTTTAGCGACTCGTTAATGCTTAATTAGTGGGAATGGTCTGAAAGGAAAGCGTGATCCATGATTTACATAATATTTTCACTAATTATAGTTAATAATCGCTCTCTTTGTATACCCAAAGGTAATATGGATATTTTATTGAATTTTATGTATATGTAAAATTCTCAATTAATCCGGTGGTGTGGCAGCCATACCCTTATAAAAAAAATCGAAAGAAATCGATAGAAAACGATTGAAAACGAATAGTTTTCTGTCGTTTGATATCCGTTTCTATCGGATTTAATCGTTTTAAACGCATAGACTATATCTGCCAGATAGAAAACGCACCGTAATCTATCGTAACCTATAGGATTTTTCAGTTTTCAGTTTCAATGGTTTTTCTACGAATTTCTATCGTAGTTAATCGTTTTGAATCTGAAGATCACGATTGAAATTTTTTAGTTGAGATTGAAAAAGTTTTGAATCGTTTTCTATCTGACATTACATATATAGCACCAATCGTAACTTATCGTATTTTCCCGTCATTAGATTTCTATCGGGCTGAATTTGAAATTTACGATTGAGATGTTTTCGGAGAAATCAACCAATCGTAATCTATCGTTATCTATAGGATTTTTTACTTTTCGGTTTCAATGGCTTTTTTACGATGGAATTTCTATGGTAGTTAATCGTTTTAAATCTGAAGATCACGACTTGAAATTTTCTGGTAAAACTGAACAAGTTTTGAATAGATTTTTATCGTACATTCTATATGTAGCACCAATCGTAACCTATCGTATTTTTCCGCCTTCAGATTCCTATCGGCTTGAATCTGAAATTTACGAATGAAATTTTTTCAAGAAAAACAAACCAATCGTAGTCCACCTTAACCTATGGGATATTTCAGATTTGGTTACAATGGGTTTTTTACGATATAATTTTTATCGTTGTTGATCGTTCTGAATCTGAAGTTTTTGATTGAAATTTTTTAATAAAACTAAACAAGTTCTTAAACGTTTTCTATAGTACATTCCATATGTAAAACCAATCGTAACTTATCGTATTTTCCGCCATCAGATTCCTATCCTATCTGTTTGAATCTGAAATTCACGATTGAAATTTTTTCAACAAAAACAAACCAATCGGCACCTATCGTCACCTATGGAATATTTCAGATTTGGTTTCAATGGGTTTTTTACGATAGAATTTCTATTATTGTTAATCGTTCTGAATCTGAAATTTTTTGGTAAAACTAAACGAGATTTTAAACGTTTTCTATCGTACATTCCATATGTAAAACCAATCGTAACCTATCGTATTTTTCCACCATCAGATTCCTATCGGTTTGAATCTGAAATTTACGATTGAAATTTTTTCAAGAAAAACAAATCAATCAGCGTCTATCGTCACCTATGGGATATATCAGATTTGGTTTCAATGGGTTTTTTACAATCCTTTGAGGGATGTCCAGGAGGAGGAGCAAAGCGTTCAGAAATTATGGTCTACAATCTTCTTAAAATGCGTCTAGCTAAAATCTAAATTCTTAGTTATTGACAATCTGATATAGCTGTGTTGGAAGGTCTCGGTCAATAATAAAATTTTATTTTAAGGACGATTGAAATAAATGATTTTTTCTCCGATAGACAGCAAATATAAATTTTGCAGACTTATTTCAGTCAGCAAAGTGGCACTTTTCCTGCCTAGGCAGCAAAGCAAGTACTTTGCTGCCTAGGCAGCAAAATAATTAGACTTCATAGAAATAAACAGATATTGCGATTAAAAAAAAATTTTTTTAATCGATTTTTTTTTTCATTTTTAAAATTTTGCTTTATTTTTAAAGTAATAATTATTAAATTACATATCATTGTAATTGATCGGAGAAAAAATTATATGTTCAACTCGGCAGCAAGGTAGATTGACTGCCTTGGCTGAATTCCTAGCCTCGCTCGCTCGGCTATGAACTATCAGCCCCGGCAGTCAATCTACTACTTTGCTGCCTAGTTAAACAAACAACTATTTTAACGATTCCTTAAGCTTAGAAATTTGTTTTCCTGATTTTATAAATTTGGTTAACTCCATAATACAATCCATAAAATTATTGATTAACTGTCCGCATGTTCGACAGAAGTTTATTTAATAATCGTTTCTTTGCTTTGTGGAGTAATAATGTATTGAATCCATCCTTTGTCAATATGACTGTATTTCTAGTTAATTTATTTTTGATTTTGAAAATTTAAGCAATTAATTTGCAATATAGCATAACTCATATAATGATGGTTTCTCAAAATTTTTAATTTGTATTTGCTGGTTGAGCATTCGCTTATAGCTTACCTATGAAGAAAAAAGTTTTCTAGACCAGTATTTCTCATCTTTCATGCAACGGAACGGACCAATAAATTTTGTAAGAATCCATTGCAGAACTTGCGACATATTTTATGTTAAATGGGTGTAAGTCCAGGTTATATCTTGCTCACACTTACAAACATAATTTAATTTAAAAGAACAGGGATGAACAAAATAAAGTTTAAAGAAAGAAAAGAAGGAATTTTGATCTGTAATAAACAGAGCTTAAAACGCCTTTTATTTCACTAATTTACACCATTCTTGCAGAGCGAATAAGATTAAAAATATAACATGCAAATACGGGAGCAAAAATAAAAAACTATTGTTCTTACTCCTAATTCGAAATAATTGTAATTTATTGTGCAAGTGTTTAACACTATTTTTATTTTACGAGTAAAAATTTGCAATGAGAGCCAGGCGAGAGTTACAAATACAGTACAAGCGAGAGTTACAAATTTGCCGACGACAGAGTAACAGTAATTAATTTGAATTGAATTATTTTAAAATTCATTCAGTAAAACGAATAATGAAAAACAATAAATTTTAATTTAGTTCTTTGTACCATTAATTAATTAATGGTACAAAAATTAAGTAAATTAATTCCTAACAATTAAATAAATTTTATTCAATATCGAAACCTGTTTAGTTGTTTGAGATTTTAAAAATGAAATTACCTAGAATGAAAGAAATCAAAGTTCTAACTACTAATACTAGTGAGAATTGAGAAATAAAAAAAAACAATCATAAAAAACTGATTTTTCCACAATAGAAATTTAATTCATTTTAATCATAGTAACCTTTGTATTTTTTAATTTACGAAAGAGGGACATGCGCAATAGTTTGAATTTATTGTTTTTTTATATAATCAGAGCGAAAATGTTTTTGTTGATTTTTTTATAAAATACAATGAAATTATTTATAAAATATAATCAAAAAAAATTATTTCAGAGTTCAATGCAATCGTATAAATTATTTTATCCTTTCAGCAACTATAAAAATTGTTTTTTAGTTAGTTTTTAGAATCATAGTTGTGTGCGTTATTAAAGTCTTAAGAGAATAAAATAAACAGCTATGAATTTTATTCTGTTATTTGAATACTGCGAGACAATATAAAACAATTTATTTGATTATATTGAACTCTGAAATAATTTCATTTCTGAATTAATTTCTTTTGATTGTATTTCATAAATAATCTGATAGTATTTTAAAAAAAATCAACAAAAATATTTTTGTTCTGATTATATAAAAAACAATAACTTTAAACTAATTCGCATGTCCCTTTCTCGGATATCGAAAAGGGCAAATGCTACTATGATTAAATTGAATTAAATTTCCATTGTGACAAAATTAGTTTTTTATGATTGTTTTTGGTTTCTTAATTCTCATTTGTAGTTAGAACTTTGATATAGAACTCTGATCTTTGTCCATTGAAGGTCATTATTTTTTTTTAATTTTTAGAAAATGGTACAAAAAACTAAATTAAAATTTATTGTTTTTCATTATTCGTTTAACTTGTTTTTTCAATGAATTTTAAAATAATTCAATTTAAATTGATACATGTTACACTGTCGGAAGGTTAAAACGTTGTATTGGGTTCGTACTAAATGAATTTTATTCTCTCTCAAATTTACACATTTTATTTCTACTTCACATTTTATGGGAAATAGTATTCACATTTGAGGACTGCAAAAACGCGTTCGAATTAAATAAAATTGTGACTAATAATAAATATAAAGACATTCATGGACCACTAAGCTTTTTCTTCGGACCACTAATAGTCCGTGGACAACTGGTTGAGAAACACCGTTCTAGACCGAGTTGTAAAAACCTAACCATTTTTGAGTTTGCTGAAGCTTGAGATGTAAGTAGGTTGGATATAATAAAAAATACAACTTATTTTAGAATTTTTTTAAAGTGCGTAGTTTGAGCACATACATGCACATGCATGAAAAATGGAAATCAATCGCAGGTAACTTAGTTGATTAGTTAACCTTTACAAAAAAAATTAATTAAACGTTTTTTTATTAAAATTAAAATATTTAAAACACTTTCTTGAAGATGGCGCTTGGGTCAAAGTTCAATTGAATTATAACTTTTTTTTAAAAATAGTTCTTTCCTTATTATAAAATATGTCAAATTTATAAAGAAGAAGCGTTCTTTCGGTTTTTTGGGATATATAATTTTAAAGACGTTTAGTCGACTAAAATTCTAATTTTGCAAACTTCAGTGGTTAAATTTTTCGTTAATAAAAATTGTTCGAAAAATGATTAAAAATTAGAATTTTATTCGACTAAAAATTTTTAAAATTATATATCTCAAGAAAATGAAAGGACTCCTTTTTGTAAAATCAAAATATTTTATAGTATATATAGTACTATTAAAAAAAGATAGAATTCAATTGAACTTTGACCCTAGTGCCTTCTTCCAAAAATTGCATTTAATATTTCAATTTTAAAAGTAATTTAAAAACGTTTAACTTATATTGTTTTGTAAAGATTACTTAATCACCTATCAAACAAAGAAAATTTTATTGAAATCAGTATAACCATCCTTGAGCAATTTAATTTTAAAGCTTCCTCGGATTATCAATGCTTTCATTTTTCATGCATGTTTTTTTTTTTTTTTTTTTTTAATAAAATGTGTTGTGTAATAGGGTTTAGAATATGTGTCACAACAACACATAAATACCTTTTAAGACCTAGGTCTAGACCTGGGTCCCACAACAACTGGCGTTCTGAGGTGTAGATTAACGCCTTTTTTAAACATCTGTGGGTTGAAGCCACCTGAGACTAAGTGTTCCGGCAAACTATTCCATTTGTACGCAGTTCGGACAAAGAAGTCTCTCTGCGATCTGCCAGTATGACAGCGCGGGATCTTTACCGTTTCACTGGTTGCGGCAGCCGATTGCCGAGTGGAACGGGGGTAAGAATAAGTCTGAGGCATGATGCCGCTGATTTCATCTGAGCACTGCTGATGACGATATTTGTAAAAAAACAACGAGGTCAGCAACAGTGCGACGATGTTGTAGGGAATCGGGGTGTAACAAATAAATAACAACTTATAAAAAGAAAAAATTCTGACAAAAATTGGAGAAATAGAGCAGAATACACACCTGTTAAACAATTTTGAAAAAAATGATCAATTGTGCATGGTACAAAATCCCCATGTGCAATATTGTGCATAACACATTCATGCACATGATGTGCACAAAACCGTGTACATGCCGTTAAACGTCTTAGCACATATATGCACACACATTTTAGACGCATACTTTACGAATAATAAAAAATGAAGCGAAATGAAATTTTTTAACTGCTAGCTTGAGAAATCGTCATTATTTACTCGAGCCCAATACGAAGTAATTTTTCTCAACCTAGGTCAATAATAATAACAAAAATTACCTAGGTTAATAATGACAAATTTTCTATTATTTTTAATTGAAATTAACAAAAAAACACAAACAAATAATAATTGCATTCCCTTGTTTCGTTTTATTTGTATGAAACTAAACTTCCAGGCTACTTGATATTTTAAGATATTTAAAAATGAAATGGAAAATAACTAATATCAAAATCTAATCAAAGCAAATATGATAGTGTTAGTAGTTAAAAAAATTCTATATATACCTCGGCTGAGAAGATTAATATAGACCTCGAACATTATATCCCTCGGTACTACGCGACTCAGGATCTAAAAGTTCTTGGTCAATAATAGCTTACTTCTCAACCTTGTTATATAATGTACTATTATTTATTGATAAAAATAATAAGCAAAATAATAAAATGAATGAAGAGTAAAAGAATAAAGAATGGAAAAATGAAAAAAAATTACTTATAAAATGGCTTGTTTCATTTAACTTTTAATAAGACTATATTATTTATTTTATTTATTTTTTATAATATTAAGAAAATTAGTCAAAATTAGTTAAATATTTAACTTTTTTGATTTCTGATTTTTTTCATTTAAATTGTATCATTAAAAAAATGGACTGCATTTACAAATGCAATCACAGATACTTTTTCAATTTATAAATTTAAAATAGGACTGCTATCTTCATTTGTCATAATGATGTTTCCAAAAATGTTAGTCTAGGAAATATTCATAAACATAACGTTTAAGAAGGTCCTAGTCAAATAAAAAAGGGGATAAATACAATAATCCCCGAAAGTTCTATGCCCCGAAAGTTATAGGTTAAGTTTCATAACGTTTTAAACCACTATTACCATCCGAATGAGATTTCATTTTACATTCGCGCCCTTAAATATCAAAAAAATTACGATAGCGCGTGGAAAGAAAATTAAACAAAAACAACCATTGCACTAATTGTTTATTATGGAGAAGACGAACGATAGAAATCATATCGATAACGTTGAATCGATAAAACACCCTTTTTAATGTGGGTGACATTATTGTAGGAACAAGTGTTTTGTAACAAAAGACAGAGATCTCAAATGTAAAATCTTTGCAAAATCCGAAAATCACACAAAAATCCTAAGCATACGAAAAGGACAGGATGGCTTGGTAAAGTGCACAAACTTAATTTCGGATACTTTTGATGCGCAATGAACCTCTTCTGAGGTACGATGCTTACTTACTTGATACCAAACCTCAACCTGAAATTCTATTTAGGGTAGAATTAGATTCTAGATTGTCATTTGATTAATCCCCAAACTCTTTACTCTTAATTTTTCGCAAAATAGCATATTCTTACGTTTTTTCAACCTTACTTTGAATTGGTCTTACTCTCAATTCGATAAACGCAATTCCCAAATCTCCTTCTCAGTTCGATTACTAATTAGTAAGCAAACAAACCAGGTTTTTCTAAGTATTCAACCCTTAATTGTTCCACAACAACAGGAATACAATGCAGCTAGCAATATTCCTAGCTAGAATATTCTTTCAACAGCTTCAGAAACTCCAACGGTTGATTGTAGAAAATTCCAGTACACAGCGTTCAAAATAATACACAAAATACTTCTATATAATAACACTTAAAACTTCATTTACTAAAACTAATTTTAAATATAACTTATATTTACACGATTTTATATGCACGGTACAACATTTTGTTTACAATTAAATTACATTCCACTTATTTCACTATTTCTAGTATCGCAACTTTACATTAAAGCAGTCTAAAATAAAACTATTCTTAATTTTGCAAAAGGGATTCCTTATATACGATTCTGCATAATTCTCGATTATTCGATGTCACTTTTTAAAAAACTTGAGAAAATATTATTTCGATTATTTTAAGTTATGTCGATTGGAGTCATAAATAATTTAATTGTATTTCATGTTGACCCTTTTTTAAGAAAATAATATGACCTTGTTTTATTTTTGAAATATTGTTTATCGAAAATTGAGGATTTATATTCCATTGCGTCCATGTAGAATCGTTACAATATAATATTGTAACTTGAAAGTGAGAGCCACTTTTGATTATTTGTTGATTGCAGAGAATAGATTGTAGAAGCCCGTTTTGATGATATAACAATGCATTCAAATGATTTTCAAATTTTATATTGGACAAACAGGTCGAAAACTAGACACTCGAAAAAACAGCACATCGCAACGGTAATCATTTTTTAATAAAAACCGAATCTCAGCATTCCATCCCTAATATTGTATACATGATTTAGAAATGTTCAATTAAAACAAATATGTATGACGTTAGCACTGAAATACTTTAACTAAATTTAAAGTATATACTAGAATATTTAAAAAAAAACTTATAGGTTAGTAAAAAAAAGAATACAAAATGTGCACTCTTGCACTATACACATTATGTTTGTCGGGATAGACACTTTACTTGCAGGTTTACCCACTTTGCATTGCCAAATAGTTTAAGAATCGTTAGAACTCAACTTGTTACAAACCAAAACTCTAAAAAATCAGGTATTCAAATTGCATTCCTAAAACAGTTAGAAATGCCATTACCATTGCCTTAAAATTTCTCTTCATAGAGACAATTAGAAATGTTGCGATGAAGCATGCAGCATGCAGAGAAATACGCTAGATTTATTTTATTCAAAACTACAGCATGAAGCTTAGTATACTGCATGCGATAAAAAAGACATATTGAACATTTTAAATATCTCTCAACTTTAGGTGTTAATTAGAACAGAAATATTTCCAATTCTAGCAACAAAGTAATGTCTAAAAATTTAATGCAAAAATAACCATATAGCGTAAAACGTTTCCATAATATAGAGTCTAATGACGGTGGAAAACTTCAACTTAAGTTAATTTATAAGCGATGATAAAATTTCAACTTCGAAATAGCCAACGGAATGGAACATGGCACTGAAGAGAAAGGCTTGAATTCATTCGAAATACGTAAAATGAGAAATGAAGTTTTTATCTAAGAAATTTTCAAACATGCTTTTGAAAAAAATTCCATGTACTTTCTAGCTCTGGACTAAAATAAGCTGAGTATCCTGCCTCCTGGTCCTCTCTTTTCACGAATAAAGAGAAAAGTTGCTATTAAATAAAATATTTCAAAAATAAAATATATGTTCATGAATCTGTTCGATCAGACTTGCCTACCGTCTTCCCCCGAAAACAACGTCTAGGCGTTGTGTTCGAAGGAGAACAATTTTTCGATTTTCCTAAAAAGTGATATAATTATTCGAATAGAACGCTATTTCAAATAGAACGCTAACTCGAATAGAACGTCACTTTTCAAAGTAAGCGATTTTTTAAAAAATTTAAATTTAATTTAAACTTTTGTTGTAAATAAAACATAAGTTAGTAGTTCAGGTAATCTGTATATGCCATTTTATTCTGTATCCAATTTTAAACCGAAAAATTTATTCAATTTTAATAAAGAGTTTGTGCCGGTGTTATTAGCCACTTTCCAATCGATTGAATTACTGAAGGAATTGATTGTAGCTAATTGGTCTAATATTCAGTAAATCATCAAAAATAGAGCCAAAACAACAGAAAAAGCAATTTTTTAGCATTTAATAAATACACAACCAAAATCGAAAATTTAGACACAATCAAATATGTACAGATTTAATTTTTTATTATTTTTAACGTTTAAAATAAACTTTTGTCGTCCCGCACTGGAAAAATTAATTTATTTCTAACAGTAAAACTCATTTCTTCATTAATTAAATATACGTTTTAATAGAAAATTTTTTCGATATAAAGCCTTACGAAAAATTTCAGCCAAATCAAAAAAAATCAAAGTTAGCCACGTACATAACGGTTCGAAACTGATTTTGAAGTTTTTGAAATATAGGCTTGAATAGGAGAAAAAATTAGAAAAAAAAAATACTTCGTTACAGCAAACTGACAGCGGGATATTGTAGAAAACGATATTGTAAAAGAGGGAAACATAAATCGAACCAGCAGCTGCTATCCGGGGGGGAGTGGGGTGGGTTTTTAGGGGTTGAAGACAGTTTTTCGTGATTTATGGCTAAACCATGCATCCTATCAAAAAGAGTTATATGTAAAAGTTGTAGGAACTAAAAAGATCTACAACTTCTGCACGGATCATTTTTACCCTAACCTCAAAATTTTTCGAAAAAATGCGGAAAACCGATTTTTTTTCTTTTTTTTTTTTTCTTTGACAAAACAAATTTTTCGAAGCTCAAACGTTGACCAAAGATACCTCTATTTATTGCAAAAAGGCAGTAATTTTTTCGGAGTGAAATATTTAGACGTTGTTGTTAAATTTAATTAAAAAAAAAAAAAACAAATTTTTAACTGCGATTCCTCTTAAAACTACGCCTCCTACAGAGTTCTGTTTTAGCTCACTTACTCCTTGTTACGTTTACTTTTGATAAGTTGTAAAAAAAGGTATACTGCTAAGGAAAAAATAGCGCTAATATTGAAAAAACCGGAAAAAATCGCTCTTTTGTGGTGATTTGCATATATATCGTTGAATAATTGTTACTAGTTAATAAAATCATTTAAATTTTTATGATTACGAAAACGACGATCATTTGGAAATACATTTATGAATAATTATATATACTTTCTTTACTTTTAGTTTATTTAAGTAACAAAAAAGTAAATTTTATTCTTCAAACATATCGATCTCAAAAAGTACCTTTTTGTTTTCTTACATATTTTTTATATTTTACAGATTTGTTATTTACTCAAAACATACTAATCCTAAGGACAATCGTTATTTTTTGTTTTTGAGAAAAAGACATTTGAATATAGTTTGATTTTTTTTATGTACTTTGTGCCATACACTAAAACCAAATTTACTGATTCTATTAAGCTTTTTTTGGTTTTAGAAGGTACTAAATGAGGCTTAAAGAAGGTACTAAATAAGGCTTTTTTGAGTTTTCTGAAGGTTTAATCTTTTACCCAAAACATGCTCAAATTACAGACAGACGTTTTGTTCGACGATCAAAACCCATTCGAATATTTGCTAGCAAAAATATGCCAGTTGCAGATTTTGCTGAAATTTATCAAATAGATAGTTAATTTTCTTTTCATAATTTCTCTCTAAAAAGTACACTTTGCTTTAATTGTCCAGCGTTGCGAAAGCTGTCAATATCAAAGCAGTTTAGATAAGTTCATATCGTAACCGCTGTCAATTACTTATCGTAACTGCTGAAGTTTTGGCCTCAAATTTTCTTTTTTAATCAAAGTACGCGAGTGATTCCTGTCAAACAAACTATTTCAGTTCATTGTTCAACTTCCTTGTAAATTGATTCAGAGCAGAAACAGAAACAAAACACAAATGGAAGATCCTACAAGTGACTTGAGTGATGGTGGACCTAATGAATTTAATGAAGCTGCTGCAAATGTTCATTTAGAGCTTCTACCGGACAAGTCTAGAGACAAATATTTAGCAACTTTTTAGAGAGAAATTATGAAAAGCACTGTTCGTAACTCGTGGAGAAAGTAAGTTATTTCAGAATTGGTGAATTGTTTGCACTCGCTATCGCTCGTGCACAAACTTTCACCAATGCTGAAATAACTTACTTTCTCCACTTGTTACGAAATGTACTATTTCAATTACAATGAAAAATTCATATTAAATTAAAACATATCATATATTAATTATCATATATTATAAACTAAAATAAGTATTAAATATTTTAGTAAAATGAAAATTCTGCCAATCCGATGTACCTTCGAAATCAAATTGTTCAAAAACGGCTTTAGCAATTTTATCAAACTTTTTTTTGTTTAATAGGTGATTAGTTAATCGTTTGAAAAAAAATTAATTGATTGTTTTTGTAATTAATTTTAAAATTAAAATATTAAAAAAACTTTTTTAAAGATGGCGCTTGGGTTGAAGATCAATTGGAATTTAACTAATTTTTTTTTTGTAAAAACAGTTCTATCCTTACTCTAAAATATTCCAAATTAACGAAGAGGCTAATATTCGTGTTCTTGAAATAACTAATTTTAAAGATTTTTAGTACGACTAAAATTGTAATTGTTGATTTTTTCTTCGAACAATTTCTATTAAGATCGAAAACGAAAGCATATAATTATTCATAAATATATTTCCGAATGATCGTCGTTTACGTAATCATAAAAAAAATAAAATGATTTTAATAATTAGTAACAATTATTCAACGATAAATATGCAAATTACCACGAAAAAAGCGATTTTTTCGGTTTCTTCAATTTTCCCGCCATTTTTTCCTTAGCAGTATACCTTAGCAGTATACCTTTTTTTACAACTTATCAAAAGTAAACGTAACAACGAGTAAGTGAGCCAAAACAGAACTCTGAAGGAGGCGTAGTTTTAAGAGAAAGTTAAAAATTTTCTTTTTTTTTTAAAAAAAATTAAATTTAACAACAACGTCTAAATATTTCCCTCCGAAAAATTACCGCCTTTTTGCAATTAATAGAGGTATCTTTTTCCAACGTTTGAGCTTCGAAAAATTTTTTTGTCAAAGAAAAAAAGAAAAAAGAATAAAATCGGTTTTTCGCATTTTTTTCGAAAAATTTTGAGGTTAGGGTAAAAATGGTCCGTGCAAAAGTTGTAGATCTTTTCATTTCCTACAACTTTTACATATAACTCTTTTTGATAGGATGCATGGTTTAGCCATAAATCAAAAACTGTCTTCAACCCCTAAAAACCCACCCCACTCCCCCCGGATAGCAGTTGTTGGTTCGATTTATGTTTCCCTCTTTTACAATATCGTGTTCCACAATATCCCGCTGTCAGTTTGCTATAACGAATTTTTTTGTTGTTCAAATACTATTTTTACTGGCCTAATAGTCAAAAAGAGATTTCGAGTTTTTCTCTGTCAAAAATCAATTGCTTTCATGTAAAAATCAAAATACGTATGATATTATTTATCATACATGTAGTGAATGCCTTAAAAAAATTAGTTTGTATTTATAATTCAATACACAACGCCTAAGCATTATATTTGAATAAAACGCAGGGTAGGCGTTCTATTTGTCTACAACGCCTAGGCGTTTTTTTCGGGCAAAGACGGTGGCTTGTACTATTTCCGTTTGAAACCAATCTGGTGCGATGCTGATCCGTGTGGTTCTGTCATTGAGAGCAAACTGTTTATTCAAATTCAAAAAGTTTTTAATTTTAATTGTTGGTTTGCTTAAAAGCTTTTTGAATCTTCTCACAATCAAAATATCATATTACCCATGACAGATATCAAAGTTTTTAAAGCTATATATAAAAGTTTTAAGAATTCGTAATATGAAAAATAAATTTGAAACATGTTAACATTTATAACTGCTTGTTTAAGTTGACATCTGTCTTATCTGTTTTTCAATTACTTGTCGGGTTTTTTAGTAAATAGGATACACATTAAAATCACAATCAAATTAGCATAATTACAATCTTCTACGAAATCCAACAGCAAATTTCAAAACATTCAAATCCGTTTCATATTTTATTATCAAAACTCTCCCATAAAACAAAAAAGTTATTGTTTGGTAATCTATAATTATCAATATTTACGGTCAATATTAACTATGTATTGCACAAAGTAAAAAACTTTTAAAAAATTTTTATTGAAATTATATCCATCAAAAACCATTATCTGCCTTTATAGTCATAAAATCAATTTCACAAATTTATAAATTTCCCCAAAAAAAAAGAAAAAAACTGTAGGAACAACAACAACACAATTTGTCATGTAAGAAGAATATAATTAATTTTAAATCTATCATAAATCTGAGATCATCTTTTAAGTTATGAATCCTTTCATTTTCAACCCAAAAACATACTTAAGATAGCATATTCCTACACATAAGCGTAAGAAGTTTGTCTCGATTTTTTATCATTTGTTAGCTATTACAAAGTGAATCAACCTTCGTAGTTTGGTTCAATCATGCTGATTACATAGAAATTGGTGTGATTAGTTTTGGTTAAAAAGGTTAAACAGATTCAACTTTTTGTCGTAATATACATAATATGTTGAATTATATAATTTCTTATATAGGTTTTCATTCGAAATCGAGTCGTGATCGACAATGTTTTTTGTTATAAATCGAATCAACATGTTTAGCATTGAGTCCCATCACTGAGCTCAATAGGTTTGAATATCATCAGAATGATTAATTAACAACCCGGTCTGAAAACACACATTCTGAACAATGTATAGGAATGGCGGCCTCCGTCGGGAATTGAACCTGGTACGCTTGAGTTACAAGGCTAGCGCTTTAACAAGTGTGCTAGAACGGTGACATAACCTTGTTGTCATTATTGTATAAAGAGTTTTTCGACAGTTGGGTTACTTTGCCTGACATATTTCTGTATTGGTTTGCAGATTTATTAGCTTTAGATATAAGCTTTACAATCTTAAAACGATGCTAAACCATTATCTTAATACTGTATTAAAAAGTTTTACTGTAAATACGACTTGAATTTACTTTATTTTGAAGCAAAACAAGATTTAATTTTAACTGTTTTGTGTTCCCTATTTATCAAACTCGTAATTGTAACTCCAATTTTTTGTTTTTGATACTTCACCACAATTTTAAATTGTGTGAAGTAATGCAATCTATCGTGAAAAAAAAAATCTTACATACCCCAAATTTTGTTTTTTCTTTTGTTTTGGACCATAGTTTGGACATTGTTTGGACCAAATAGCCAATAAAAATTTTGGTGTACGTCTGTATGTGCGTGGGTGACATTTCTGCATAGGATCTTGATGAAAATTTGGCAAATGATACTAGTTCACTTGAAAATGGAAGACCTGGATTCATTTTAAATTTGGACAAAATGGCGGGGGGGGGGTCTCCCGAACACCTCTAAGTTTAAATCTTGAATAACTTTTAACCCAGGCTTATGATCTTATTGAAACTTAGTATATAAGGTTTTAGTACCGTTTCCAATATTTCTGCATACCAACTTCCGGTTTGTTACTTCCGGCTAAAAAGTTTTTTTTTTCAAGTGTTTATCCCTACTGTAGCCTACAATTCCCGATCGATTTTCATGAAACGTTGGTAAAGCTTTCAAGTATCATTAGAAAGATTTAATCAGTTTTTGGAGTGCATTGGATAAAAGGTTGGGGGGGTCCACCATACAACAGGTTGTTTTTACCCAATGTTTTTTATGTTTGTTGGGAGCATAAAACATTCGTTCGTGAATGAATTTTGATGATAATTTGGAAAAAGATGCAAATATGTATGACAAAGAACTGATTAGTTTTTGAGCGATAGTGACCAAAGTGGTGTGGGGTCCCCGGAGCACCTGTTTTTTCGAAAGCTCAATAATATCTGGACCTGAAAATCGAATTGAATGAAACTTGGTACATCGGCATTTAGTATGGTTAACAACAGTTCTGCATAGCAACTTCCGGTTTTTCACTTCAGGTAAAACATTTTTTTTGTACTTTTTTGAAGTTTTTCCAGTGTCTTTATGCACAGTACAGCCTACAATAATGAAGTGATTATGATGAAACTTATGGAAAAGGTTTCAATTAGTGTGAGAACATAATTATCATCTTTTGGGACACATTGATCAGACTTTCCACACTTTGTTTTTAAAGTTTGTTGGAAGCATACAGACTTCATTCATTAATTTATTTTAATGACACTTAGAAAAATGATGGAGACTTAAATAATAAAGAACCGATTAGTTTTTGGATAATATTGGATTAAATGGTGGTAGGCCTCCCGAACATCTGTTTATTGTGTCACAATTTTTTCAATGTTTGTTGGGAGCACACAGCATTCGTTCGTGAATGAATTTTGATGACACTTTTAAATGATGCAACTATGTATGGCAAAGAACTGATTTTGAGCGATAGTAAACGATGGTGAGTTTTTGAGCGATAGTAAGCAAAGTGGTGGGGGTGTCCCATACACCTGTTTTTTTGAAAGCTCAATAACATCTGTACCTGATAACCAAATTGGATTAATCTTCGCACATAAGCATTTAGTACGGTTCACAACAGTTCTGCATCCCAGCTACCGGTTTTTCACTTCCGGTAACAACATTTTTTTTTTATTTCCATTTTTTTCAGTGTCTTTATGCACACTACAGCCTACAATAATGAAGTGATTATGATGAAACTTATGGAAAAGGTTTCAATTAGTGTGAGAAGATAATTATCACCTTTTGGGACACATTGATCAAAGTGGTGGGGGGTCTACCATACAAATGCTGACTTTTCTCACTTTGTATTTAAAGTTTGTTGGAAGCATACAGCCTTCATTTATTTATTTATTTTAATGACAATTAGATAAAAGATGGAGACCTAAATAACAAAGAACTGAATAGTTTTTGGACAATATTGATGTAAGTGGCGGGGGGCCTCACGAGCACCTGTATACTGTGTCACAATTTTTTCAATGTTTGTTGGGAGCACACAGCATTCGTTCGTGAATAAATTTTGATGACACTTTGGAAAAAGATGCCACTATGTATGGCAAGGAACTGATTAGTTTTTGAGCGATAGTGATCAAAGTGGTGGGGGCTATCCCATATACCTGTTTTTTTGAAAGCCCAATAACATCTGTACCTGATAATCGAATTAGATGAAACTTGATGCATAATCATTTAGTACGGTTCACAACAGTTCTGCATCCCTATTTCCTGTTTGCCACTTCCGTCAAAATTTTTTTTAACCTTTTTTCGTACATCAGAATTTATGTTTCATGGGATACTACAGCTTTCTTTAATATTTTTATAATTAGAACTACGCGAAATCTATAACATAGGTTAGCTTTTAATTAAAGTATTTGATGGATATTAGCTCAATATATATCCAGAACACTATGTTTCCAGAGCTGTGGGGAAGTCAGCCGATGCATCAGCGTCGCAATATTTTTTATAATTATAACGGACCTTTTTAATGTAGAATTAAATTCATAAAATATTAAAGGGCAGCAATTTCAGAGCTCTGAGATATCAAATCGTCGGTTTGTGTTAAAGGTTTTGTATAGTTTAAGGAAGAACCTTTTTATGGTGACATGGTTTATGGTTTTTAGTTTTGGGCAGAGATGATACTAAACTTACAATTCTTTGGGAAAGTTATTTTATTTCTGTTTGGAAATGTATTACTAAACCAACACGAAACATCAATGCATTGTCGAAAAATTATAACAACTGGACTCACTTTTTTGACACATTTAATGATTTTTTGACTCGCTTCCGGTACGTTTATAGAACCCATCGTCCTTTCGGCTCTTATCATTAACAAATTCTGTTTTTAGAAAAAAAGTTTTGGAAATCGTTCAAACAGTTTTCGAATTTTCGTTGGTTGTGACGACCGGCAGACAGACGAACTTAAAACGTCGACGGATCTCTAAACGTAAAACGTTAAGACCTAAAACGTTGAGAAATGCCAAATTTGGAAGTAATAATTTCACATTTAGCTCTAGATTGTATAATGCTTAGGTCTGCAAGATCGAATTAAAAGCGCCTTTTTAAATTTTAAAATAGCCGAAGGAAAAATATAATTCTCGTATGAATTTGTTTGAAAATCATGAATTTTTTCTTCATATATCGACGGCTGCAGTTCATTTACGTGTAACTACATTTTATAAACATTGAACAGAAGTTCACAAAATAATTTATTGCGATTCTAAACAAACTTTTCAAAAAAAAAAATTACTATTAATAAATAAAAACAAAATACTTTTCTTTCGCCTACATATTAAAGTGTTACTCTATTACTGTGATTTGCGGCCTAAAAGTGTCACTTTTTAACCATATATTTTGTTGTCATAGTTACGTCCATAAAAGTAAAAAGCATTTGAATTTGTTTAAATTCTATAAAAAATAGAATTTTTTATCAAAGCAAATCCATATCCGTCCAAAATCTTTAGCTTTACGTCCTAGCATCATAATGTATTTTGAGTTACTGATAAAAAATTTTTATTTTCAAACTTGTTTAGAATCACAATACATCATTTTCTGAGCTTCTGTTCAATTTTTATAAAATGTAGTTACACCTAAATGAACTGTAGCCGTCGATATGTAAAAATATGAAAGGAGACAAACCTTTGTGAGGAAAAATTAAATGACCGATGACCGGTAGTAAAAGAAACATCAGTTAGTAAAAGAAACATCGTTCGTCGGTCACTAATCTTCATTACTACGAACGTCTTTTACCATTTTTTTCATTTAATTCAATAACTTTACACAAAAATTTGTTCTTTAAAATGTGCCTTTCTAAATTAATTTGCGTATATTAATTTGCTGAAAAAGAGACTCTCACAGTAAATAATTTTAAAAAAATACGTTTATTTTGAATGGAATGGAAAAACTAAAAAAACACAAATATAAAAATAAAAAAATAAATAAAATAACTTTAAAAAACATACTTTTTGAAAAACGAACTAAAAAGTTGAAAATAAATTTTGCATTAACACAAGCGTTATGTCTTTTATAATTATATTTTCTTTGAAATTGTAAGAAGAAAAAAATATTTAGATGGTATTTAACATATCTTAGCACAGATGCAAATATTAGATATTTGACTATTAGCATTTTCGATTGATAAACAGTTTTCCGTTCCCATTTGTTACATAAAATAACAGTGGGTGACGCATTTAATATAGAAAAGAAACAAATATATGCTAATATTATAATAGCCCTTCTCTAACAAGAGAGACTACCAAGTACCAACGTTTATTGCCTTTCCTTTCTGAATGCGCCACCCACTTTTATTTTATGTAACAAATGGGAACGGAGAACTGTTTATCAATCGAAAATGCTAATAGTCAAAAATCTAATATTTGCATCTGTGCTAAGATGTGTTAAATACCATTTAAATATTTTTTTCTTCTTTCAATTTCAAAGAAAATATAATTATAAAAGACATAACGCTTGGGTTAATGCAAAATTTATTTTCTACTTTTTAGCTCATTTTTCAAAAGTGTGTTTTTGAAACTTTTTTTTTTACTTTTTTATTTTTTAGTTTTTAGTTATATAATTTTACCTAAAAATAAGTTAACCACATTATTTCACAGAAAATACACCATAAGTAAAACCAGCAATTAAATCACTTACCGAAAATTTAATATTCTTTTAAATTTAAAGTAATTTTAATAAGGTATATGCTATATATTATTCAGTGTTTTTACTACTATAATATAGCAAAAGCTGAATTTAGTAATTAATTGCACTATAACAACTGTAATTATGTTATTTAAACATCCAGTGTAAAATTTTAGTAATTTTCTTTGCTCATTGTTTTAATTTTAAGGGTGCTTTCCAAACGACGGCTTATTTTATACTTATTACTTATTTGTCGCCATATTAAAAATGTCAAAAAAATCACTCTTGACAATATTGTCTACCTGATAATCTGATTTATAAAAACAAACCAAATTAATCAAATCAAATCAAATTAATGACAGATATTAACTAAATAAAATAAAAAGTATATTTGACATATCAGATTAGGTTTTTATGGAAAAAGAGATACAAAATAAGTCACCACGCTAGCATACTTATTCGAATAAGTTTAGAATAAGTCACGTTCCACAAATAAGTCGTCGTTTGGAAAGCACCAAATGTCAAGTTTTTTTCTGGAAAAAGGTCATTTGGTATATGAATTATAGAGCTTTTTCCTTATACTTTAAATCGTTATATTACTGTGTGTAATTGACAGACTACATACAGCAATGATAATTAGAAATCATTGACAATAATTATGTATTAAAATGTGTTTAAAAATTAATTATATGCAACTATTACAATAGAGCAATTCCACGTCACCGCAACAGCATTTGTTCTAGCATCGACTGACCCCCTTTGATTTCGATAAAATTTCATACACAGATAGCTAATAGTAAAATAAATATACCATTTCTTTCGAAAATGAAATTTCGCTCTGGGGATGACACAGGTTGGCGCAAAGTTTTACGAGTTGGCGAAACATTAGTACCTTTGACTACCGATTGCTTACGATTGACTAAACCAATTTAAGTCATTCATAGCTCATTAGAAAGGTAATTGATAGACCTTATAAAAAAATTATTTAAAATTCTGTAGTAATTTTTTAAAACTGTCTTAAACTTAAATAAATTTTTTTAAAGATGGTGCTGTGGAGGGTACCTTCACTTTTATCACAATTTTTTTTCCAGAAAAAAAATGTTTGATGAATTATTAATCTAAATTGAAAGTTTCCCAAAGGCATAATTTCTCGTTTTGAAAATAAAATTCTTACAAAATTTTAATTTACGCTTATCAATTTTTTTTTAAACAATGCCTTGTATTTAACTAAAACCACCTGAATTCTTGTTTTATAGAAATTTATTGACCATTTAATTATGTTAAGTATACAAGTTAAGTATTTGAGGGTGTGGATGCTTTTTACATAATTTACCTTTTCTCCCATTTCTTCCTGTCGAAAATTAATTTTAAATGCATAAACTAATCTAGTACCGTAATTTAATAACCTATTAATGATAATATCTGTCATAAAATGAGAGCACAGTAATGAAAGGAATAGTCTTTAGAGATATTTTGATCGTACAGCATCATTACTAAATTCATTTGTCAATCTTGTTAAAAATTGTCATCGTAAAAGGTAGAATCGTTGAAGACAAAATTATACTATCAGACGGTAATGAAATCATGAGTATCAAAGCTGATGAAAAAATTAAATACCTCGGTTGCTCTTTTTCTTCTGAATTAATTTTTGATCATTCCACAATCGAGAAACTAAACCAAAATTTGAATAAACTATCAACATCACCATTACTCAAACCAGACCAGAAATTGAACATAGTCAATCAATATATATTTCGGACATTGATATATCCTTTGCAGACAGCTCCAATAAATAAAATCCCATCATATGTAACGGATGGACTTAATATAATGATTCGACGAACAATTAAAGAAATTATTGGACTTCCGATACGAACCAACGACAATTTATTTTATTCGCCAAGAAAACTGAGAGGCTTAGGTATCCTGAGATCAAGTTGGGAAGTCCATCTTCAACATTTCGCCATTGCAAAAAAACTATCAAATATCGACGATGGTCTGTTCCATGAAGTTTACGATTGTTCAACCGAAATGTCGAATTGCATTGAATTGCTTGGCGTCGAGGGTGATTCAACAAAAGCATTACGACAAGCATTGCGGCAAAAAAGTTAGGAAAATTGGTGCAATTTAAAATACCAAGGATCAGGAGCTATACATTTTCAAACATACACTCCAAGTAACGATTTTATTTACAACAAGAACACATTATCCTCATCAGAATGGGTTGCAGCCATCAAACTCAATTCAAATTACGCTAATCTGAATGGTGTGCCTGGTAATGTCTCTCCTTCCGCCCTCTGTCGCAAATGCAACAGAGAGATTGAATCTATTGCTCATGTAACCGGAAGTTGTCAGTCAAATACACAGCTAATCACCGCTCGGCATCACAAGATCAAAAATCAGCTTGCAAATTTGTTGGAGAAAAAGGGACTAATATGTTTCATAGAGGTATATGCGATAGACTCCGAAGGGCGGTCGAGATTCAGTGACATCGTGGCGTTTGATACCAAATTGAAGAAAGCATATATCATCGACCCCACAATCCGTTACGAAATCAACGATCTAGAACAAGATATGAAAATTGCCAACGAAAAATATTCAATATATGAAGGATGCATCCCGTTTTATAAAGAAAAATACAAAAATATGTACAACTTTAGTGACTGGACAGTTAGAGGATTATGGTTTGGAAGCAGAGGGACATTTGGTAATAGCGTTTTATAATTTTTCGAGCATTTTGGGCTAAACAAATCAAAATTAAAATCAATAACAGAAGAAATTTTAAGTGCAACAATTCACATAATTCATAACCACATCTATAATTAATTTCAAACTAAAATTCTAAATTCAACATTTCGTTAGTAATAATATTATCTTTTTGATCGATCGATATGCTGTGTAGTAAAGCAACCTAATTCAATTGGGCAGCACATTTATTGTTAAAATAAATTATTCTTCTTCTTCTTCTGTTGGAAATATATTTACTACTAGGTCATTCAATAAGTCCGTAGGATGACACATAGATGGCGTTACTAGAATTTTTTCCATATGATTTTTATTTAGTACTAACCTTCAAACGATACGTGTATAAATTTGACAGCAATCGGACTATTTATTCGTGAGTTATAGCATTTTGTGTGAAGCAACTTTTGTTTTTGAAAAAAAATGGAAAAAAGTGAATTTCGAATTTTAATAAAGCATTGCTTTTTGATGAAAAAAAATACAGTGGAAACCAAACAATGGCTTGATAAACATTATCCAAACTCTGCTCCATCGAGACAAATGGTAGAGAAGTGGATGGCTGAATTTAAATGTGGTCGTACCAGCACAAAAGATGCAGAGCGCAGTGGACGCCCAAATGAGGCTGTTATTCCAGAAAACATAAAAAAAATCCACAAATTGGTTATGAACGATCGCAAATTGAAGGTGCACGAAATAGCTGACATTGTAAAGGTAGCAGATGGTAGTGTTTTTACCATTTTACATGAACATTTGGGTATGCGAAAGCTCTGTGCAAATTGGGTGCCGCGTGAGCTCACAGTCGACCAAAAACAACAACGAATCGATGCTTCGGAGGAGTCTTTGGCACTGTTAAACCGCAATAAAAGGGAATTCTATCGTAGATATGTGACAATGGATGAGACATGGCTTCACAATTACACACCAGAATCCAAAAGACAGTCAGCTGAGTGGACAGCAGTCGACGAACCGAATCCAAAGCGAGCAAAGACGCAACAGTCGGCCGGTAAGGTGATGGCGTCTGTATTTTGGGATACGAACGGAATAATATTCATCGACTATCTCCAAAAAGGAACCACCATCAACAGCGAGTATTACTGTGAACTTTTGGATCGATTGAAGGCTGAAATCGCAAAGAAACGGCCACATTTGCAAAAGAAAAAAGTGTTGTTTCACCAAGATAATGCACCGTGTCACAGATCGATGAAAACGATGGCAAAATTGAATGAATTGGGCTTTGAATTGCTTACCCACCCACCATATTCTCCAGATTTAGCCCCCAGCGACTTTTTCCTGTTTTCAGATCTAAAGAGAATGCTTGCTGGAAAGAAATTTAAGTCCAATGATGAAGTAATCGCTGAAACTGAGGCCTATTTTGACGAGAAAGAGAAATCGTACTATAAAAGTGGTATAGAAAAGTTGGAAAATCGCTATACTCGTTGTATCGCCCTCGAAGGCAACTATGTTGAATAAAAAAGTCGAGTTTTGTCAAAATGTTGTTTTTTTCTTACTTATCCTACGGACTTATTGAACGACCTGTTATAAGTGTAAATATTTCAGAGAAACCAGAATATGAACGAACGAAAATTTCGCGCAATTTTTTCAAGCATTACAGTTTTCTATGCTTTTTAAAGAAAGTGGCCTACGATATTTAAGATGCGGAAACACTACACTGAAAAAAACATCTTCTATTTCCAGTCGAAATGCAATTATCTCAACCTCACCTGGAGGGCGGATATGACGAATCAAACTCCGATATTCAATCAACAGCTGACCAGATCTGACATAATTGCGAACCCAGTCGGATCAAGCTATTTCAGTATCGGATGCCTTAGTGCGAAGTTTTGAAGATCGTATTATTATGTTTTTTGCTATTTAATGTAAAATTCTATTCTAGAATTAATATTGTAGAGTAATGGCTAAGGTTTGGACTAGTATAAAAGAGGTCGCGTTGGCAATAGATTAGTTAGTTTAAAACAGCGATACAGTTCAGATGAAAATTAACAGTCACACAAGTTAGTAATAATATAACAGTGATACAGTATGAGAATGCGAATACAGAATGCGGCGGTTTATTGCGAATCGATTAATCACTCCTAAAACTGAGCCTTGGTTCACGCGGAATGTTGATGAGGCAGTGAGGAATAAACGCAAAGCTTTTAAGACATATAACGCTAATAAAACACCTGAAACCCAGAGCGCCTATAAGAAAGCCAGAAATATTAGTAAATACAAAATAGACTTGGACAAAGGTAGTAAATAAAAAATAGACTTGGACCTTAGTTCTGAATGACATTCCCGTGAGCTACTCGAAAGAGAAGGCGGATCTTTTGGGTCGTATATTCGCAGAAAACTCAAACATAGTGGCACCTCCCCATTCTCCTACACTCATTTCCCCAGTTGTAACGAAAATGAAACCAATTATTTTTCGTTGCAATATTGTACGGAAAATGCTTCTTTCTATCAATATCAACAAATCTGCTGGCCCCGACGGTATTCCACCCCTTATTCTTAAAAATTTTGCTAGGCAACTAGCTCCAACTTTAACAAAAATTTTCTATTTATCTTATAAAACCGGAATATTTCCTAACTCTTGGAAGCTGGCCAGCGTTCAACCCATACCAAAGAAAGGCAGTAAGATAGATCTTAACAATTATAGACCAATTGCAATTCTGTCGGTTTTAGCTAAAATATTTGAAAAATATGTTAACTACAATTTAATAGATTACTAAGAGGCGTCGCGAATTATTGATGATAAACAGTATGGTTTTCGTAGAAGTCATGCAACAGGTGATCTGTTAGTCTACGTATCCCATCTCTGGAACAAATCGCTGGAAAACCATGGTGAAACATTCAGTATTTCACTTGACATTTCTAAAGCATTTGATAAAGTGTGGCATACAAATCTCATAGCTAGATTAAAATCTTATGGCATAGACCATCTTACTGTCTCATGGATTCATAGTTTTCTTTCAGGTCGCCAATTTCATGTTAATTTAGATGGTATCACATCCAATATTTTCACAACCAATGCTGTGGTTCCTCAAGGTTCGGCACTCTCACCAACCTTGTTTCTTCTATACAATTATGACTTACTTATTTCCACAGTGCACCCAATCCACAGTTTTGCTGATGACAACACATTGCATGCATCACATGCATTTCTAAATTTCGATCTCATACTGCAGTTACCACTGATAGAGAGCTGCTAATTGATTCTATCAACAAAGATCTGGAGTGTATAATGGAATGGGGAGATCGTAATCTTGTTTCATTTAATCCAACCAAAACCAAACTATGCCGTCTTTCACGAATAGAGCGACATAAAAATTTCCCTATTAAAATAAACCACGAGGAATTGCGTGAGGTTGAATCAGTTAGACTTCTTGGAGTGGATATTCAAAATAACCTGAAATGGAATAATTATGTGTTCAACCTCGCTAAATCTGCAATGCAAAAATTAGGATTCTTGAGTCGATGTAAAAAGTATTTCAATCCTGAGCAAATTTTGCTGATCTTCAAGTCCTTTATTCGTCCATGTATGGAGTACTGCTGTCATGTTTGGGGAGGTGCTTGTCAGTCAACAATAAAATGTCAAGACTCTGTACAGAGAAAAGCAATACGGTTGATTGGTAATACCGAACTAATGGACCAGCTTGATTCACTCCAGCACAGAAGAAATGTGGCGGAATTATCAATCTACTATAAATATAACTTTAGCGAATTCTCCTCTAAGGAAATTCAAAATATCCTTCCATCGTGTGCGCAGTATAATCGACAAACAAGAGCTGCCGAGTCGTCCCATCCATTTGTTGTACAAATACCTCGTTGTAGAACTGTGTCCTTCCAGAACGACTATTTTAATGGTATCTTCGGGTATTCAAAGAGTCTAAATAATGAATATTTCATATTTAGTGTGCTAAACATATCCAACTAATTAATAAAAAAAAAAAAAATAGTTATATAAGATAGCACAAGGGGAAGAAAATAAAAGTAAAAAATTATCATAGAAGCAAAATTATTAGTGACACAAAAACGATTAAGAAAGAGGAATAATAATAAATATTTATTATAATGGACATAGAAAACCCATTGTTTTAATTCACTAGATCTAGAGGTCGAATCGAATATAAAACTGACCGAGTTGCTCTGCGTTACAATATAACAAAAATAACAATCATTTATAAGAACGAATAATAATAATATAATAATAATATAAAAAATAATATAATACATATTATTAACTAACATTTTCTTTCAAAACAACCTTTTTAGAACCAAGGCAACTTGTCTGTTCTGGACATGCCTTATTATCGATAATTTTAATTTAGGCTTTAGCTTTAGCTTTAATTTTAAAAAGCTCCTTTCAGCGAACGCTACTGTTAATGGCAATGCCAACATAATCCCCCGAGTCGAACTTTAACTACGATTTAAGTACTAAACATTCTCAAATTAACCTATTTTAGTTCTTTTCATCCTTGATTGCATGTAAACAAGAACTTATTACTCTCAATAAACTTTTTATCTCCTACAATTCTATAAAAATAATAATTAAAAACATAAAAATTATTTTCAGACTGTTAGTTCTTAAAATGCTACTTTAACCCTAAATAAACCTGCATGCAAACACTTTTTAATACCTTACTTAGTACTTATCATATTCTAAAAACTTGATAAGTCCTTATAATTCTATCAACGTAAAAAATTAACATCTCATTTGAATCTCCAAAAACTAATTACGATTCCGATCATTGTACTTAGTTAAAATTAAAAATATTATAAAGATAGTTGTCATTCAGACATCATTGAGAGCAAATATGATTGAAGGAATATCTAATATAACAAAATTCTATGACTAATAATAAATAAGTATTAAAATATGTTATTAGAATATAAATGTTCTATTTACAAAATAGGTAGCATATATAGAGTAGAATTAGTAGGACCTAATGAATTTTTTTTAGTTTATTTAGGACCAAAACTCGAGTTATATTTTAAAATTTTAACGCATATTTAACAACTCAAACGGGATTTTTTCCGGTAACTCGGAGGTGTTATGTAGAGGCTATTTTTCTAATAAAAGTAAGTGATATATAAATACTCTTAATTCTAAATAGTAGAATCTGTAGATTTTAAGGAGTAGATAAATTTCGATTTGTGTGACTACTATAAATAAATTCAGATAAAATCTTACATGTTTTGCAAATAAAGGTGCGGCCTTAATATTTTTTATCTGAGTTAAGTTCAAGTTATTAAAGTTTCATGCTCATTTTATAACATTTTAGAGTACTTGCAAAATTCTATGGCATATAACGAATATAATGAGGTTTTGTGGTGCGCTTTTTTGAAATTTTTTTTCATTATTTTTAAAAAGTTGAGAATTCAACAATAAATCCTGTCGTATTATGAAATCAAAATATAAACACTAACCAATATTTGATGTAAGAAATAAAAGTAAAATAAGACATGAAAAACCAATTTTATCAACATAATTTGAAGAATATGGAGGGGCTGAAATCTCAAGACTCTGAGATATCAAGACTTCGGTCTGGGTTAAGGATTTTGATATAGTTTTCGGCACAAAACTTTTATGAGGACATGGTTTTTAGTTTTGAGCAGTGATGTATATCAAACATAACTCTCTGTTAAGTACAAGTAATTTTTTATCTCTGTTTAGAAATTTATTACAAAACTAACACGAAATACATTGCAGGAAAATTATAACAGATCATAAATTAACATAATTTAGTGAAAAGATGATACACTCAGCAAACTACTCAAAAACCTCTCCATTTAGCGTTTTGAGAAAATATTACAAAATCACAAATTCATATTTCTTTCAAAATTCCAAAAATATTGTAAAAATTAAATAAAATCAAACTTTTCTCAAAAATCCAAAAATATTCCAAAAATTAGAATAAAATCAAATATTTAAACTTTTTCTAAATTCTAATAATATTCCAAAAATTCTTAAAAATTCAAACTTTTCCAAAATTCTAAAAATATTGCAAAAATTATTACGAAATCAAAAATTGAAACTTTTTTCAAAATTCCAAAAATTATAATGAATTCAAAAATTTAAAATTTTTCAAAATTATTAATATTCCAAAAAATCTTACAAAATCAAAAATTGAAACTTTTTTCAAAATCCTTAAAAATATATATAAAATTCAAAAATTCTATTTTTATTCAAAATTCTAAGAATATTGCAAAAATTATAACAAAATCAAAAATTGAAACTTTTTTCGAAATTCCAAAAATTAGAATAAAATCAAATATTTAAACTTTTTCTAAATTCCAATAATATTCCAAAAATTCTTAAAAATTTAAACTTTTTCCAAAATTCTAAAAATATTGCAAAAATTATTACAACATCAAAAATTGAAACTTTTTTCAAAATTCTAAAAATATTGCAAAAATTATAACAAAATCAAAAATTGAAAAATTCCAAAAATATTCCAAAAATTAGAATAAAATCAAATATATAAACTTTTTCTAAATTCCAATAATATTCCAAAAATTCTTAAAAATTCAAACTTTTTTCAAAATTCTAAAAATTTTTCAAAAACTATAACAAATTCAAAAATGTCCATGTCCAATTTCATTTTCAATTTCATTTACGTCATCAAAACAGCTACATTTTTTTTCCAAAAACAAAGGCTAAAAAAATTAATGAAATCATTTTTTGACACACTTGACATTATTTTTTTGACAAATTTATACATAATGCCATAATTCTCTATAGTAATAATAAAATTTCATGTCATACATATTATTAATTTTATTTTTTTCCAAAAAATTGGGTAAAAAAGTAAATAAAAATCTTTCTTTTGACACACTTGACAACGTTTTCTTGACAAACCTATAATGCCATAATTCTCAATAATAATAATAAAATTTCATATCAAACAAATAATTAATTTTATATTTTTCCAAAAAATTTGGTAAAAAAATAAATAAAAATCTTTCTTTTGACACACTTGACAACATTTTTTTGACAAACTTATAACGCAATAATCTTGACTTTGGTCTCACATACCCATCCCATACCCATCCCGAATTTCTCCAAATTCAATGTTCCTACTCGTAATCACTTAAAATGAACGTTTTTTAAGCCAAAAATATGAAAATTTGCTGTTTTTGACACACATAATGATTTTTTTGACACACTTCCGGTACAGTTATCGAACACAGCGTCCTTTCGGACCTGTCCCTTGAGTATTACCCGTTTTTAGAAAAAAAATTGAAATCCCTCCAGCGGTTTTCCCTGCAGGCTAGGTAATGACGGACGACCGGCCGGCAGATAGACATACATTTTTTTTGATGCTTTCTTAGAATCAGTAGGTCCTAAAACGTCGAGAAATGCCAAAAAAGTGGGGGTAAGAATTTTACTTTTGGCTCATGAATGTAATACTTAGGTCTTTCAGACCGCAGTAAAATAAACTAAAATTGGATTGCATTAATCGATTCAGAATACTGTATATAAAATTGAGATTACCGTTGACTGAATTAGGTTCATTTGCATGCACCTCTAAGATATCACATTGGTTAGTAATTTCTAATTGCTATTGCCACTAGTATCTAATATCTTACGTTTAATCGTATGGAAATAGCGCCGACTCAAGACTGTAGTACGCGAAGTTTTCAAGACTGTAGAGAAAAAAAAATATTGCGACAGTGATGCATAGGCTGACTTCACTTCAGCTCTGGAAATATAGTGTTATGGATATAAAGTGAGCTAATAACTATCACATACTTCAACTAAAAGCTAACCAATGTTATAGATTTCGCATAGTTCTAATTATAAAAATATTAAAGAAAGCAGTAGTATCCAAACAAACATAAATTCTGTTGTACGAGGAAAAGTAAAAAGAAATTTTAACCGGAAGTGAAAAACCGGAAGTTGGGGTGCAGAACTGTTGCGAACCGTACTAAATGTTTATGTACCAAGTTTCATCCAATTCGATTATCATGTACATTTGTTATTGAGCTTTAAAAAAAAACAGGTGTTCGAGGGAATCACCAATATTGAACCACTTTGTTCAATATTGCTTAAAAACTAACCAGTTCCTTGCCATACATGTTTGCATCCTTTTCCAAAGTTTCATCAAAATTCATACACGAACGAATGCTGTATGCTCTCAACAAACATAAAAAACATTGTGGAAAAAACCACCTGTTGTATGGTGGACCCCCAACCCTTTATCCACTGTACTCCAAAAGCTGATTAAATCTTGCACATGTTACTTAAAAGCTTTTATTGACGTTTCATGAAAAGCGATCGGTAATTATAGGCTACAGTAGGGATAAACACCTGAACAAAAAACTTTTTAGCCGGAAGTGACAAACCGGAAGTTGGTATGCATAAATATTGGAAACAATACTAAAACCTTATATAAGAAGTTTCTATAAGATCATAAGCCGAGATTAAAAGTTATTGAAGATTTAAACTTAGAGGTGTTTGGGAGTCCCCCACCATTTTGTCTAAATTTGAAATGAATCCAGATCTTCCATTTTCAAGTGAACCTGTATCATTTGCCAAAGTTTTATCAAGATCCTATGCAGGAATGTCACCCACCCACACGACCAACCCACCCACCCACACACAGACGCACACCAACATTTTTATTGGCTATTTAGATAGAGAATGGTCCAAAACAAAAGAAAAAACAAAATTTGGGGTATGTAAGATTTTTTTTTCTCGATAAATTGCGAGGTAATTAAGACAAATATACAAATAAACAAAAACCGATCTTCATCTAGTAAAATTAAAAATCTTCAGGTATGTCTTTTACATAAAATATAATTTTGAAATCGATACAAAACTAAGTTTTTGTTGTTTATATATAAAGTAAAATTCCATTTACCACAAAATTTAATAAAAACAAATCGAAAAAGTAATCGAATTTAAAACAAAATTCAATTTTGGTGCCTTTTCAATTTTCGCGCCTGGTGCGGTCATTGCACGCATGGTTTATACGGCTCTGAGCGGACCACGAATCTGTCAAAAATGTTAAGTTCATAATTTGTTTTTCATTTATTTTAATTTCTTGCTCAATCCCGAGTTGTACTTTAACTACGATTAAACAAATAGACATTCTCACATGAACCTATTTTAGCTCTTTTCATACTTAATTACAATTAAATAAAATCTTTTTATTCTTGATAAACTTATTAACTCCTACAAAATTTAAAAAAATTATTAGAATCTCAAAAAACTATTTTTATTCACCTAAATACTAAGCTGTTACTTTATTACTGTGATTTGCGGCCTTAAAGTGTCACTTTTTAACCATATATTTTGTGTCATAGTTACGTCCAAAAAAGTAAAAAACATTTGTTTTTGCTTAAATTCTATAAAAAATACAATTTTTTATCAAAGCAACCCTTAAATTCAAAATTTCATTATGCAATTAAAATAGTTGTTATCATTTGTTGTCATAGTTATACAATAATTTAAAAAAAAACAAAGATTTTGTCAATGGTTACTTGTTCCACATATTTTTATTCCAAAATTTATGCAAATTTATAATTTTAGTTTAGAATAAACAATTTTTTTTTTAAATATTTTGCTTGCGACGAAGGAAAAATAGTATATCATGCACGGACGTAAGCTATTTTGGACTTAATGTGGGTGCAAATTCGGCTCGCGTTGCAAACTCCACATACGTCCAAAATCTTTAACTCTACGTCCTAGCATCATAATGTAATATTACAGACTACTTACTCTTAAAATACTACTTTACACCTAAGTAAGCCTGTTTTTCAATACATTACTAAGTACTTATCGTATCCTAAGAACTTAAAAAGTCCTATCAATTCTATTAACGTACAAAATTAACATCTTATTTGAATCTTCAAAAACTATTTACGATTTCGATCGATTCCGCATTAAACCCGACAAACATTTTTACATTTTTATACACGAAGAAAGGGTTCTTAAGTTCTAAATTGAAAATGTATGATTGTGATTGTATTTGTAAGGGATGCATGCGAAAATGTATGATAGTGATTGTATTTGTAAGGGATGTATTTGTAAGGGACGAAAAGACCAAAATTTAGAAATCAAAAACTTTAAATATTTGAATTATGTGTAGAAGATAACACTAATTTTCCATAATTTTCTCAATATTATGAAAAATTAAATTTAAATATTGATAAATCGAAACGAAACAACACAAATAAAATATACTAAAAAAATACAATAATTTTTTTTAATCACTAAAATTAATTATTGAAAAGGCCCGTTTGTTTAACGAAATTATTTTTATTACCTTTACTAAAAAATTTCTTTCGCACATAATTTTATATGCAAATAATAAATTAAAATCACATGTAAATTATTTCCTTAAATGTTAAATAAAACCAGCCATATTAGAAAATATAAAAATACTTTTTATTTTTCTATTCTTATTCTTTCTTTTGTTTTGTTTATTATCATCAATAAATAAATTTCGTTTTTTATTACTCCAGAAAATACCGAATGAAAATTTATTTTTAACGCCTATTTAACAACTCAAATGGAATTTTTTCCGGTAACTCGCTTTTAGAGGAGTTATGTAAATGTTATTTTTGTATTGAAAATAAGTGATATACCGGGTGTTTCATAATATATGCGCAGGACTTCAGGATGTGATAGCTCGTCCAAAAATATGAAAAAAATTGTGTCATAACTTACCCTCTAAAATGCACCATTTTTGAGATACAGGGTGTTGATATTGAAAAAAAAATCGTTTTTGCGAATATCTCCGGAACAGTTTATCGTACAGAAAACAGCCTTCGTAGGCATTTTTTACTTTTTTCTCTAACACTATATACTCTAAGTTCTAAATATTAGAATCTGTAGGTTTTAAGGAGTAGTTAAATTTAGACTCGGGATAACACACAATTTAAAATGTCGGAAAAAAGAAAATATAATGCTGCTGTGGCAGGGTTATTAGTTTGCTATTTTTTAGGATAAGAAATTATTATCAGGTAATCAAAATTTTAGACGCTGATTTTTGAAAATTTATGAAAATTTTGAAAAAGACAAGAAGAAAAAGCTTTTGTAAAAAGCTTGATGTCCGGTGATTTATAAGCAATTCAAGATTGATGTTAAACTAAACAATACTTAAAAAATGACTGTCGGTTCGATCGTTAGTAGAGAGATCCGACGGATGAAATCCGAAGGACAACTCCGCAGACTTGATCTGAGGGGCTATTCCACCTTAATAGATGTATTTTTTGAAGGACGTACCAAATCTGCGGACAAAGCCGGCAAAAATCCTTTCGTGTACGGTTGAACTATACACGTTCAACCATACATATTCAACCAAAACAGGAAAAAAACGAACCACTCAGCAGCAGGGGGTTAACATTGGTTAAATGAAGGGCAAGTGATAAAAAGTTTTGTAGAGTTTACGTATTGTGGTAGAAGTAAATAAAAATGATCTACGTTTGATCTATGCTGACAATATGCAGTTAAATGAAGTAGGCAAGAAGAATAACTACTCAGTGCCCGGGATTTGTTGGATCCTGGATACATATCGAATTTATTGTAACCACGGTAGCGGTAGCCAATAAAATAACAGCACCAGTCAAAGAAATTCGTTTGTTAAATAATAGATTTAACGGAAGAGAACTATCCGACGGAAGGTAGTTAGTTAGTTATTTTCAAGAATATACTAGGGGAAAATCTGAGTAATGCGAAATACCTCAAAGGAGTACTGTACTCTCGACAGGATATCGAATGATAGCCATTCACCCACACTAAAAAAAACTAAGTAAATTTTATAAATCTTTTATAAATATACAACTCACAAATTTTTTTGTAAGTTTACCAAAAATATTGTATATTACAAACAAAATTATTTGAAAAAACCAAAAATTTATTTGATTTACAAATTATTTTTGGATTTGAAGGAAAACAATTGTAGTTTTATCAAAAAATTTTCTGTGTGGTATATTTATAAAAATTTTGTAAAAGTGACTTTTTTTGAGTGTACTAGCTCTAACATATTCATCACTTAAAAAAATAACTTCTAATATGATTGTGTAAATATTTATCCACATTTCAGATATTCGAAATGTGAGTTTTGTTATAGACCGAGAGCCCGCGACGGCCAGACCTTCGTTATTTTATAAAAGCTGAAAGTTTCTCTGCGCATACCCCCTACTCAGGTAGGAAAGATTAGCGACATATGAAGTTTGGATCATAGTGGCTTTGGCAGGGAGCAGGTTCCAAAGGGGCCTCCAAAGTTTCGTGAAAGTATAAAAGCTAACTTTTTTATATATTATTCGGGATTGTATAAGAAGTCACGTCACCCATTGCCAGACACTTACCTTCGTGGAAACCCCCTGCCAGACACCCTTAAACTTTAAAGTTTAGGGGCGTCTGGCAGGGACTTTCCACGATAGTAAGTGTCCGGCAATAGGTGACGTGACTTCTAATACTATCCCGAAGAATATATAAAAAAATTAGCTTTTATACTTTCACGAAACTTTGGAGGCCCCTTTGGAACCTGCTCTCTGCCAAAGCCACTATGATCCAAACTTCATATGTCGCTAATCGTTCCTACCTGAGTAGGGGGTATGCGCAGAGAAACTTTCAGCTTTTATAAAATGACGAAGGTCTGGCTGTCGCGGGCTCTTAGTCTATTACTGTTTATTGTTTTCTGTTGTATGAATCATAATAAATTTTACAAATCTTTGCATATTTAATTAATTTTGTTAAATGTACCAAATTTAAATACAAATAAATATTAGAATTTTATGTAACTATTTTGTTTGTTATAAGTTGATATTTCTTAGTAATTTCGTATTTTAAATTTTTCCTACCCGAACCGAATTTAAATTGGAAAGACAAAAATTGCATGTGTTTTAGTATATTTTCATAGTTAAACTCAAATTCTATCTAAGAACACGTTGCCGACAGTTGTGTGACAATATATATTTGTGACTAATTTAGAAAACAAAATTACGGTGAAAATTATCAGCAATATGTATTTTATGTTTTAGTTTTATTTTTTTAAATTTAAAAAAATTAGGTAAAGTTTTAAAAAAAGAATTATGAAAAACAAATCGAACCATTGGTCAATTAATTTGAAAATTTTATAAAAGTTTTGGCAAACGTGTAAGAAATTATTTTTTAAAGCGACAAAAACTCTGGTGGTGAATAGATGCATTTCTTTGCTATTTTAGTACAAGTAGTACTTAGTAATACAAGTGTAAAGCAAAGGTTTTAAAGAAACGAACATGTAAAAAATAGGTAGGTGAAGTGAAGAAATAATTTGAATTGTATTGTATTGTAGTAGAAAAATATTTTGAAATTAAATAATTAAATTCATATTTTAGTATAGTTTTTTTTAATGTTTTTGTTTAATTTTTTTTTAAATATAACCATAAAATTTCCTACAAAATGGTACCCGTAGGATAACAATCAATCATCAGACTCAGATAACATTTTTACTATGCTTGCATCAGTCACACCAGCTACTGTTGCGATACCATCATCAATATTTAAAGATTTTTTGAGTGTTGTTGACTCAACATTATTGATGGAAGCTTGAATCTTTGGATGTTTTGGAAAGCTTACTAAATCATGAATTACCTTAGAAAGTTATCACTCTTTATAGTTTAGGGGAACATTTTTAAGAGGAACATTTTCAGACTTCATTATTTTGATCTATTTTGTAAAGATTTCTTCTACTTTGCGAAATTACCATATCTGTATGTTTTTAAAATTCATTGCTCTTAATTTGTTGCTTTAATTTTTGAATCGATTTCATCGTTGGTATATATTCATCCAAAAGTTTCGAAGTATGCTTTCCAGAGAGTGCAAAATTAATTTTCTTGCTTTCTTGCCTTTTCTTATTCTTTCAACGGATGAGACACAGTTTCGGAATTTTATAATTTAATATCTTTTTTTCGCACTGATTGAAAAAAGGCCCGATTTAAGACAACTAAGTACTACGCTAACACTGTTATATGGAACTATTTCAGATATACAGCAAAATTAAATAAAAAATATCGAAGACTTGGAAAAGCATGTAGAGCAGAAGCGATATGATTTATTTATTAAGGCTACCACTTAAACCAGTGCCGTCAAGTTATCATACCTGGTTCTTACTGTAGATGCCTTTAATGAACACTGAATGAAATTATTTGCAAATCCAATTGTAGCTTGGAAACAAAGGGATGGATTGCTGATTGAGGATGGATTAATTCTAAAGGGTCTTTCTTTTCTGGTGTTTATGTTTCATGTAGGAGCATTGCCAGGCTGAGCTTTGAATATTCACTACTGTCAATCGCAACAACGACATAATTACCATGGTAGCCGATTTTTTTAGAGTCGTCTACTACGTCCGTCTCCCATTGCAGTCGTGGTCTACTTCGCGATCGCTCACTCCCTGGGGTACTAACGTACATTTGTTTTTTATTCCAGACTGTGAATCGACTCGTAGAGCATGCATAAACCAAGCAATCCTGTTGAAATGGATTCAACCTATTATATCAGGACCGTCAAGAAGGTGTCTGATCTCAAACTTAGAGCATCAGGAGCGGTAGAAAGACGAACGTTTCACGTTCCAATTCGCTATTTTTGTCCTTTTTCACGTGCAGGTAAAATTCTGTTTTTTTCTCCGTGTCTATCATTCTTTTCCTGATTTTCAAATATGGTAAAGTTTTTTTCCGTGGTTAGAAAAATGTTAACCTCAGGTCCAACCCAAATTTTTGTAAATGGGCTCATTTTGATATTAAGCTCATCAGAATAACCTTTTTCGTTTTTACATAGCCCCTTGATCCAAGACAGACGCCCGATCCAAGATGGTCCTAACATGAAGAACAGACATTTGGGTCGCATTGGTTATAAGGCACCAATTTGCCATGACGTAGCGTCATTGACTAAGCAGTTTTTGCTCTGCTTGCTTCCGACACACCAACCTAATTTTGTCAGCATTACCCAGATAGCATTCGACGTACACGCAAATTTCGGATATCATCAACCCATGAGAATGCAAAAAATGCATGCACCCGCAAATCTTTTAGAAATGATTTTTGTACAAAATTGTAAACTCTCAACCAAAATTTGGTTGTTTTATCAGCGCTTGTAGTAGATGTTCCGGCAAAAACTGTCTAAATAGTGCACCGATTTTAGATCAATAATGGAGAAGATTGATAGTGACTTTCATGAGGATTCAATGTTCTTAATATTAATGAAAAACAATTTTATGTAAGTGTTGAGATATTATGAAAAATTGTAAATAATATTTCTGAATATCCAACCACTTTTATTCTCTTCCAACTATTAATATCAATTTTATTTGTATGTTTCTTCCATAATAATAGTGTGCATTGTATTGTTTTCTAGCCTATAGTTAGTTTTCTAATCTATATTCGATACTGATTGATTGTATTAATCAAATTGTTTTGATTGTATTAAAATTATTTTTCAAATTATAATCACTATTGCTTTTCTATTTTTGTTATCAAAAAACAGTTTTAAGTTAAATTCTCTTATATTTTTTAGTTAAATTTGTAGTTAAATGGAATGGGATGTAATGTACTGAATTGTACAAACAAAATAATAAACAAAAAAATTCAACCATTTTCTTTTATAGTAGACATTTTTTCTTCTGAATTAGGCCATTTATTGTTTTTATTGAGAAGAAAAAGTTTCTATTTGATATTATGATTATGACAAAAACAGGTTACTTCAACAACCCTTCGTTTTTAGAGGATAAAGTATTGTAATCGATTCGTGTTTAATGAATTTTATTATCTCGCAAATTAAAAATTCTAGTGCGTGCCTTGTTCGAATTTTAAACTTTTGCTTGAAAATTTGAAAATTTAAGAACTTGACATTAAACACTTAATGTTTAAAATACTATTATTTAACTCATATGAACTTTATTTCGATCTATGAAGGTTTAATTTGCAGTTTAATAAGTTTTGACAACACGAGAGTAGTTTTAACCACTCAAACATAATATGCGCAAATTGGCATGGAGGGGATTTTGAAGTGGAAATTAAGATGATCTGAATTCCAAATTTTAAGGCATTGATTCAAAGAATTCGGAGGTTCCTTTCTATATTGGACTATATGTTATCTCATATTTTTGATGTTTTATTTGAAATTTATTACAGTATTTGTGATTCTAGGAGCAATGTAAACAATACTTTTTTAATTAAATTCTTAAACCAATGATAGTACATTAATTTTGCGACAACAAATTTCATTAAAAAATATAAAAAATGATTTGAATATTTCGGAAAGTACAGCTAATTAAAGACTTTCAAGATTAAGTAGTCACAACTTTTATTGCTGGGAAATCAATTTTATTTTTACTCATTAGCGACCGTAATTATAGCTTATGCAATATCCTCTGTAATCATTATTTGTGTATTATAACCTGCTTTTTCTTTTTCGTTTGGTATGATTTGAAGTTAATTGCATGTACAATTGTAATAAGCTTATTATTCATCGTTTGTTTTGAAATTGTTCTTAACGCTGACTGGTTAGGTGAGTTCTGTTTGTGATTATAAAAACTGAATAATATTTATTTGGATACTAATTTGAAGTACATAGATTTTCATCAAAAATCTACCAACAGCATAATCAAAATCACATCAACCTAAGCTTATTCTAAAATATCTAAATACGTGTTAACAATTAATAAAACAAACCGAGTAGCAGCTACGTTAAACAACGGACCAATCTCGGGCCAGTATTGACGAGCCAAGCCTTGGCTAGTTAGCTGTGGGCCAGGTCTGGGCCAGTTGTCAATGCCTAGACTGAACCAAGGTTCAGTTTATAATATTACGCGTTATTAACCAGTCTAATGCATTGTGAACATGTGCAGGCCATATTATGTTTATCTCTATTTTCATATATGTTACTCTTTCCACACATTTAAAGGAGGTCTGGAAAAAAAATTGATTTGGTAAACCTGGCGCAAGCCTTATTTGCCAGAATTGAGACAAGCCTGGTTTGGCAGACTAGGCCCCAGGACATCAGTTCAAGCTTGTGCCGTTTGAAAATGTTAAGCCTGGCCCAACCCACAAAACCTATGGCCCGGTCTTGACACAGGCATGACCCCTTAGCTTTTTCATACCCGGGACATTTCTAAGGGAGAGGTTGACGTATTGTAGCAATAAACTACTAAAAGCAATAAGCTACAATATGCGCTTTTAAAAGTGCCGGAAAACCGTTTATATGTGTATGTCCACAAATCTGTCTGGTCAAGAATTACATCTGTTCCTTTGCTTTGTAAACAAAATTGTCAAACCTACTTGCTTTTCTAACTGAAACGGGTTTGGCGCAGAGTGTAAAAAACGGGGATCGTACAAAATTTTAAAAAGGGTGATTACTTAGAGGGATTCAAGATTTTTTTTGCTTTAATGTTTGCTTTTATTATAGTTTATTTCGAAACAAATTTGTAAAGAGGTTGCAATCAGTATCATATTTTTATTGAAGGGATTTTATCAAAATTGCTGTTTTTTCTATCAGTCATATCCCATATAAACAATCTAAAAACAAACAATCATGTTTTGTTTTAATAAAAGATATGGTTAACAAACCTGCAATTAAATGATTTTAAATGTTTCGATTATGTTTTCTCTTAATTCAACACAGTTTTCTTTGTAAATGTCACTCCTACACATAAGCACCATAACTTATTAAAAATGAAACCAAGTTAATACAAAAATATAACAAATAAAAAAACAAACTAGCACATTATATGTATGTCCGTATTTAATATAAAAACAAATTGATACATCCTATAAAAGTAATGATTCTTTCACTAAAATCTTAATCACAGATATTGCAACAAACTTTCTATTTACGCGCTAACCAACAAAATCATAAATTTAAGGTTTTGCATTGAAAACAAAAGCAAAACCAAACAGATCTAAGAGTAATTTTTCTCAAAAAGCTATGAGGACGGTTTAATAAATAGTAGTGACATTTTACTAGCAGGGATGGTATTTTTGGGTTGCTGACAGATAAACTGCATTCAGTAAACGGTAGCATTGATAAGCTTAGTGATGGAATATTCATATAGCTATAATATGGGCATTAATCCGCCATCCTAAGCATATATAGCCTGTTATTGTAATAAGTGGATCACAATTTCGTTTACACAAACCGGGTTAAGAGATAACTTGTGAGTTGAGGTTTTACACATGATGTGTAATGATATTAAGATAAATATTATCTTTTTTTTCTGCCACATACTTTTGATCTTAAACATCGGTTGTATGCATGACGACAGTATGGTAGAAACTCAAATTTTCTAAGTGATCCTGTTTTGTTTCGCTAAGATATTATCGCAACAATTTATGATTTTAGAATGACAAGTTTTCATTGAGCGTTTTAGATTTTTTCAACAGATCGCTATATCTAGCTTACAACTATTTGGAGCATACCTGTTTGAAATCTTTTATCTAAAAATAAAAAACAAACTGTGACCAAATCATGAAGAAATACACAAAAGTTCGTAAACTGTGATTGCAAGCTGAACATTTGAGTCTGCTACGACATCTAACTATGCATTGAGGTTTGAGCTTATGACTTAAAAGCTTAACCTAGTTATACAATAAAAAAGTGACGAAAGAAGTCAACTAAGAAGTAAGTAGCAGAAAATTTTAAACAAATTAAGAAACAAAAAATTAATAAATAATTTCTATTTGTTGTGATCGTTTTTTGTTGTTGTAATTACTTATAACTGCCAAGGTCGTTTCAATATAAGTTTTTTTTCTTTAACGATTAAAGAAATTATTATTTCTTTTTTATTTTACAGTTACTTGATTATTATAGTTGTTGTTACTTTTATTTATTATTAATAAAATTATTATTTTATTTATTGTTGGTGGGTTTATACTACGCTTTATAGTTTTTTATTTTTTAGTCGAAGACAATGAAATTGAAATGAAAGTCAAGGCGATTTTGTTTCATTTACTTTTTACTTTGATTCTGTTTTTGTTGAACTCGGTTGATTGGAAAACGAAATTTATCTTTGTCTTTCTCTTTTGTCATTTTATGCTTTCAATTTTCGTTTCTTAATATTTCGATTCAGTTTCGATTTCGTTTTCAATCTTACTTTTTTGTTTGTAAGATTGCTTTGCTTGATATCGTTCCGCTTTAGTTGTAAATTAATTGATAGACATATATCTTGATATATTTTTTCTCAATTTTTTTTTCAGAGTCTGATGGATTATGCCGGATTTGGTGATGTCGATTTTATCATGCTCAACATCCAACAAACATGTTAAAATTTTTGAGTAAGTTACTTTAGGAAGTTTGCAACAGAAACAAATGTACAAACTTTGAAAGTTTCTACACGAGAATTGGAAACATTATATGTTTAATATTGTAAATTTTTTTATTTGAGGTTTCATATTCTAACAAGATTAAATTCGTTCTTTTTTATTTCCATTGTTTTGGTGTTGAACTTATGCATGAAGGAGTCTGAAGCCATCACTGTTAAATTGTGTTAGAAATAAGATATTTATTTATGTATCCTAGAATTTTTTGTAGTAAGTTTTCATACGAAGTTTACTTCCGTATTTGAGAATTCAAATTTGCAAGTGGAGAATTATTAGTAAAGAACTCAAACTTAGCTTAATGGTAATGAGAAATCAATCAATGACTAAAATATTTGATGGATGGGCGACACTTAAAGCTAGTGTAATTAGAACAAATTGGCACAACTACGCTGTAGTTGACGCTGTCATGTTTTGTAATTTGAAAAAAATCATATAATTGGGCTAGCTGCAGCACATGATGTATATACTGGAGAAAATCTTTTCTGAACAATTCAACTTTCAACGTTTATTTTGGAGGGAAAACAAAGCTCGGTATTTGGAGTTTATGATGTTTCTATAGCACTATATGCTCAAGAGAATATTCTCTAGATTGAGAAGCATAATAAATTTGTAAGTAGCTTACTCTCGTAACTATTATACATATACATTTTGAGGTGGAATATCATTTGTTAAAACAGACAAGCAATACATGGATGGCTTACACATTTGTTCCCTGTCACATCATATTTTGGAGACTATAGTATGTTTAACTCATTTAACAAATAACTATCTCATCACTTTTGCATCATCACTAATAAGTAGAGTTTTTAAGTACTTGAACTATAAGGTGCTGTCGTTGTGGCAGATTTATGCACCTCTGTGCTCAATATCGATGCTACCATTGACGGCTACCAAACCGGTTAGAACAATTATTATATCGGATTTAGGTGCCCGTTCGTACTTAATATTTACATATGTACATATAGATCATTCTTTTAAAAACCAGAAGGATTTATATAAAATCTAACCGACAGTTTTTTGATTTGAATGAAATTTGTGTATGGGTTCTATATAGAAGAAAAATATATCCGTGTTCGAGGACTGTTTTTTCTTTGGAAAAAAGAGCCGATCCAATATTCGAGAATTTCATGATTTTCGGCTTAAAGATTTATTTTCAAAAATTCATAACTCCGGTTTTATTAAAGATAGAAACATTTTTTTTGTTTTATTTTAAAGTTAAAAAATTAAATTTTCTTAAAAACATATTGTCAATAAAAATTGCTAAGAAATTTCTATTGTTATAAGCAAATAAAATGTTAAAATCGAGTTTCAACCCTCGTAACGATTTTTTAGTATAACCATCGTGTTCTACGTTCAATTTTGTATAAAACACGTATTTTTTATTATGAAGAAATGATTTTACTGTTCGGGTTCTATTACGCACCTCATTATCTTGCTCATTTCATTTTTCTTAGTAATATTAATGATTATTTGATATTTTTCATTTTGTTAATCAAATAAAATTACTTATTACCAAATTAGACTTTATTCGGCGTAGCACCGAAGGAAATAATGTGCACGGTTTATTATGGCCTTTTCAACCCAAGCAGAAACACTTAGTTCTGTTTTTACACGAACTGTTTTTACCCGTATTTGATTTTACGCGATTACAATATATTATTTAGCTCATTTTTTGCACGTGGAACTTGATTTAACGCAATTCCAAAATTTTATAAAAGTAAATTTTCGTCCGAATGTGAAAAATAAAGTTCTTGGAACTTCACACTTGGAAAATTTTCCAAAATAATTTAAGATATTTTCTGTTTACTTCAGATTAGGTATGAAATAAGGATGAGACCAGTTTTTTCTGTAAGCGAATGATAATCAGAATATACGACTAGGTAGTAATTAAACAAATGAAATATTTCAATGAAGTATTTCATTTGAAATGTTTCATTTCTGAAATATTTCAACTTTTAAAGGGGTTAAACATAAATAAAGCCTCAGGAATGGACAATATTCGACCCATTATTTTAAAAACCTTTTCTAAAGAACTTGCACCAACTTTGACTAAGATATTCTACCAATCCTACAAATCTGGTATCTTTCCCTCGTGCTGGAAGTTGGAAAATGTACAGCCCGTCCCCAAAAAGGGATCAAAATCTGATATCTCAAATTATAGGCCAATAGCTTTACTATCGGTCCTATCCAAAGTCTACGAGCATTATATTAATACACACATTTCAAAATTTCTGGAAGTAAATCATTTAATAGCCGACAGCCAATATGGCTTTCGAAAAAAAGGTCAACTACCGATCTATTATACTATGTAGCGCATTGTTGGAACAGTATACTTGATAAAAGTGGTGAAACATACGTTATCGCTTTAGACATCTCCAAGGCATTCGATGCCAACTTAATCAACAAGCTCGTTGCGTACGGTTTTCATCCCAATGTTGTGTAGCTGATTCAAAATTTTATAGCCAACCGATACATTTCTCTCTCCTTAAACGGATTTTCATCTGAGTCTAAACTAATTAAGGCTGGTGTACCTCAAGGCTCAGTATTGTCCCAACCCTATTTTTGATTTATATCAACGAATTGTTGAAAGTCACCAGCAACCCAATAAATATATTTGCAGATGAAAGTCCTCTGCACATGTCGTTCGAGCCCTTCCTTCAAAAGGCAAAATGCACGAACGAATTAATCCCACCCGGAGAGACGCTGCTATAAAGGCGAATCAAGCCCTAAAAAAAGTCACCGATTGGGGTGACCAAAACCTGGTCAATTTCAACCCTACCAAAACACAGCTGTTGATTGTTTCCAGATCAAAGACCGAGTTCCCCAAAGATATTTTATTCAGTATGTGTGATGAACCAATAGGTGAATGTAAAAACATTCGTTTATTGGGTGTCACAGTTTCAAATGACCTACTCTGGAACGATCATGTAATGGCGATCGCGTCTAGAAATCTCGGCCTCTTAAATAAATGCAAAAAAATTTTCACTCCATAGCAATTGCTCCATGTTTATAAGTCCTATAGTCGTCCCTCTATGGATTACTGTTGTCAAGTTTGAGGTGTTGCTTCTGTTTCCATCTTGGCCCTCTTGGACTCTGTTCAAAAGCGGGCTTTACTAATTGTGGGTGATTGAGATTTGACATCCAAACGAGATTTGACAGTCCTAAATATGAATTTCATGAAATTTACAATCACAACGACTGGGACATGGCCAGACAATTGCCAGTTGGTTCAAGAAACGGTAATGTGACTGCTAGCTAATGATTATTCTAAACATTAAAACCGAGAGTTCATGCTTCCACTTAAACAACAAACTGGCAAAACACGAACTATCAGTGTTATTTAACGGCACTGTCATTAAATATAATCAACAGCCAAAGTACCTGGGCATTACTCTCGATAGTACTCTTTCTTTTAAACTCCACCTGGAGAATACGTAAAAAAAACTTAAAACGAGAAGAGAAACAATATACTACACAAACTGGCAGGATCAACATGGGATGCTACACCAGCTACCCTCCGCATAACTGCTCTAGGTCTGGGGTACTCAGTGGCTGAGCACGAAGCACCAGTCTGGTTGAATAGCTCACATACTCAAAAAGTTAACTGCCAGCTCCATACCACGATGCGTACTATAAGTGGTACTATCAGGTCCACTCCTCTACCTTGGCTTCCTGTGTTAAGCAATATCGCTTCACCTGCATTCAGATGCTAGCATATGCTCAAGCGTGAACATTAAAAGGTAACCAACAACATCACGTAACCCTTGCATGAACTACGGTGACCATACTCTTTGTCGATTGAAGTTCAGAAAACCTCCCCACAAAACTGCCAGTAACCTGCTAGCAACTGATTTTAATATCTTTGATGCCTGGGATACCTCCTGAAAGCATTACAACACACATACCCTTTCTATTACTATGCGATTTCTACCCAACCAGGTTTCGACCTACCACGTCATACCAGGACTACACTAAACCGAATAAGAACTAATCATGGGCGTTGTGCCGACTCTTTTTAAAAGTGGGGAATTTTATAGAATGAATGTGAATGCCCGCCCTGAATGTGACTGCGGAGCTCCCCAACAAACCATAAAACAATTTGCAATTCTGTGTCCAATTCGACGTTACAATGGCAACATCTCAGACATCCATTTGGCCACTCCCGTTGTAGTAACATGGATAGACTCACTCGATGAAAATATCTAATATTCAAGTGTATTAATGTCTAATGTTCCAATTTGTTTTTACTTTTTTCTTTTAACTAAAAGACGTGTAATCAAATCGATTGTAAGCTTATTTAATATGTATTCGTGTTTTATTTTTGTAAGTTTTACTTAGCTTAAATTATTGTGTCACGAAAAAACCATACGCTAAATAAAATCCTAAACATAGAGTAACTCTTTATTCCTCTACAATGCTTCATAAACTATTGACATTTTGGGTAGTAAATTGAGTTCTGAAGCCTCTGTTCAATAAAAAGTTTTGATTCGGACACATAACCTGTTCATTAAGCAGGTCGTCATAATATGGAACACAAAAGAGTTGAATTTTTTGGCGTCACATTTAATTTCGTCGCTACGCTTTAGGCATTATTTTATCTTTTAATACTTATTATGATATTTCGTTTATTTTGTATAAATGATTGTATAATATCCAATAAAAAATCATGAATGCACCCTGGATTCAACACCGAGCTTGGCTTTTACTTGCTCGCTTGCTACAATACAATAAACTATTATTCAATTAGCTATCTTTTTTACAAAGAATATAATGTAATCTACCAACAATGTAAAAAATGTTTTAATAAAAACTCATCATATAAGGCCAAAGTCAATTTTTTCATGGAAATCGTTATTAATTTCATTCAGTTTCGTTTGTATATCATATCATTTGCAGTTTTGCCTCTTCTCATTGACATTATGACCATAAGAACCATCTTTAAAGGTTTTCAAAATTATGGGGAGTGGAGCTTTTGACTAAAATAGCATGTTGTTGAAATGTCATATTTTATATGTGATAGGATTTATTGTTTAGTTATCCATTATTTGACAAAAAATATAAAAAAACACATGAGAACGCATGTTGTGGTGGGGCCTTGGTCTTAAAACATTTTTATGTGTTATTGTGACACATATAGTAATGCCTACTACACAACAAATTTTATTAAAAAAAAATATTTTAGTATAATTAACTATTGAAAGTTAAAAAGATAGTTTATGTGGTAAGAGTAAAATGTTATGGGGCAAGAGAATGAGATGTTCAATGGAACACGCGCGCCGATACTGGATAGATTAATTAATTTTTAACAGTAAAAATTATTTCTCCTTTAATTAAAAATTCGTCTTTTACGTCATTCTAACTCGTTACGAGGGTAGAGCAATTTATCATTTACATAATTTGTTTATACAAATAGAAATTTGTTAATAATTTTTATTGAAAATTTCACACCACTACTTTTTAACCAATAAAATGCCTTAATTTTGACTAGTTACCATGGCAACTAAAATAATTTCCGGAAATTTTTTCGAGGCGCCACGATATTTAAGTGGAAATTTTTTTTATTCAACAAACTGCTTCCATACACTTGATTTTGAATTTTGGGTGTTATCTGGTGTTATACTTTGAATTTCTTGTCTAATTACTTGTTGATTTTCTTTAATAAATTGCGACATTTCGCTATACACTTATTAAACTCAACATACAGATTAAACAAAACCGGTTAAACAAAAATAACAAATCAACATATGTCAAAAACAACAATACCCTGGCCAACTTGACAAGCAGTGAAATTAATTGTAAAGGTCAGGTTGGATTAATAATTTTTTTCCAAATTATGGTGTGAAATTTTCTTACCGAATACCATGCAAGCTTAAATTATTTCCGGAAATTTTCTTGAGGGCACGAATATTTTGAAAATTATAATTTTCTTAAAATATTCGTGCCCAATATTGATATTATAAGTGAAAACATTTTTTTAGAAAATTCATTTTTTTTAGCTCTAAAGTAAAAAAAATTTTCTATCTGCAATAAAACAAAATGGCGGTTATGAATTTTTGAAAATAAGTCTTTAAGCCAAAAATTATGAAATTCTCGAAAATTTTCTTTACCGCTCTATTTTCAAAGAAATAAAAAACAATCCTCGAACAAGTATAAATTTGTCTTTCGGTATAGAACTCGTTAACAAATTTGCAGTTAAATCAAAAATATGTTGGATTAAATTAAAGATGTCTCTAATAAGAAAAGTGTTATTGTTGAATACCAAATTACATATTAATAAAGATTAACAGTAACAAACCAAGCCATGACAAACCAAGAAAAATAAAATTTTCGATACTGAGAGAAAAAAGAAACAAATGTTTAATTGAATTCTTGAATATCATAGTGGTGGCTATACGGGGAAGGGCTCTTGCAGAAACTGATAGAAGAAGACAACTTTAAAAACTCCATTTTTCTCTTATTAGTGTTTTGGAGTGGGATTTAAACCTTTTCCATCAGTGCCATGATTTAAGTCCGTTTTGATAGACACGCTATCCAAATACCTTACCAAGGCGAGGTTATTTCAAAATTGCAATTTCATCATTATATAACTGGTTAAGTTAAGCTAATAATTCAAAACATATTCAAAATTAAAATCTAGTGAATCAAAAATTCTACACCAGTTTAATGTACATATATACATTGTAAAGCAGCAAAAAAAAACTTAAGATGAGATAATGAGTTAATAAAAATCTGTTGAGCAAAACCAAAATATTTGTTATTCTTTCAAACAAATTGTATAACTATGATAACAAAAAATAACAAATATTTTGATTGGATTATGAAATTTTTAATTGAAACATTGTTTGGATAAAAAAATTTATTTTTATAAAATGAATACAAATTTAAATGTTTTTACTTTTATGGACGTAATTATGACGATGGTAAATCATATTTATAAAAACTTTGAAGTATTAATTTCATATTTATAAAAAATTTAAACGTTTTCCGAAAAAATAGTGTATTCAATTCGGTGCTAAAAAGATAGCACTTTAGCTCCTAATTAAATGATATACTATTGTTTCTAAAAATACACACACAAAATCAAACATAAAAAATTAAAACAAAAATTAAAAAAAGATTAGAATCTATAAATTATACGATAAAGAAAAGAATTAATTTATAGTTAAATTGTACAAAATATTAGAACTAAATGATAGTTGTTCATTCAAATTTAAATATGGTGACTTCTTATTATTTCATGAGAGGACCTTTGTTACAAAAATGTTAAATTTTAAAATTACTTGCCAAAACTTGTATATGAATGATTTTCATTAATTAGGTGTTGAGAAAAAATTGATTTTATATTAGGAATATTTTTTCCTTTTGGTAATGTTCCGAAAATCTGTTGATGAATTTTCTACCTATTTGGCCAACATAAAATTTATCACATGAATCATAGTTTATTTGAAAAATGCCGCAGCATTCTTCTATTTTAGGCTTTTCTTTAGATTTGAAATTTTTATGCAGACTGTTAATTGTAAATTTAAATTTTTTAAATTAACTATTATGTTTGGTAATTTCTTGAATTTATTCTAACCATTTAATCCGAATTTATTGAAATAATAAAACAATTAATTCAACATAAGAAATTGTAGATTTAATGGATTATTTAAGAATTGTTGATAATCTGATGCCACTGATAATCTCATGTCACAGATAATGCAATTTTTAATTTGCTCCTACAATTCGGTAAAATTTGTATCTTTTCTGACGAAATTAAACGCTTGAGTTACATTACAAACTATAGACCGAAAAGCATAAGAAATTAAAAAACGTTTGATAGAACAATCATTGATTACCAAAAACTTTAAGAAAATTTTAAATTTAAAAAAAGTTTGTTGGTATGATAAGTCATATTAATTATTTTACTATGTAATGTTATCTCCAATCCTGTTTTGTTTTATATACCTATAATTGTTTTATCATTTTGTTTGGTGCTTAACTGCATTTTATTGTTTTTAGTCTCTGAAGATGATCCAAAAGGTCGAAACGTTTGTTGATTTATAATAAAAAATGAAAGTTCAAATTTATACAAATAGTCTATAGAAAAGCCAAAAAAGGAGTATATTTTTTCACAAAAATTAAAAACAGACTATTGTTGCTTATTAATTTTCTAAAAAAGTTATTTTTTATAAAAATAATTTTCTTTATGATTCAACAAAAACTTTAAGTAATGAAGTCTGGAAGATTGTTTTTCATCAAGTATCCAAGACTAGTAGAAACAGATTTGTTTGGTCTAGTAAAATGGTAAACCAGTGTTTTATTCAAATTGAACTCAATACTATTAGAATGGCCCTAATCAGCATGGAGAGAACAGATTTTGGTGATTTGTTAATTTTTTTTATTTTTGATCTACGGGTAGATGTACTCCCCATGTACTCCATCCCTGCTATTAACATACGAATCAACGTGAAAAATTACATAAAACTGGTAATAACTGGCAAACGATCTCTTTTCAGTCAACGTTAGGACTATCAGTATTAGCTATGGAGTATTTTTTGATAAGGACAAATTTTTAAAACCTTTTGTTTTATTTTTGTTTGTTGTCTATCCTATCATGAAATGTTGACATATGTCACAATTTATATGTGATAAGATTTACTGTTTAACTATCCTTTTTTAAAAAAATATAAAAAACAAATATAAACATAGATTTGCGTCCATCAACACCTTAGAACGCATGCTGTTGTGTGACCTTGGTCTTAAAAGGTTTTTATGTGTTGTTGTGACACATATTGTAATTCCTACAAAGTACATTTTATTAAAAAAATCAATTTTTGTTAAAGTATAATTTCAAGTGAAGCCAATGAACGTGATAATGAAGTTGGTTGAGACGCATGAAGTATGTGATCAACAGTGATACTATGAATGGGTTGAACTGTGGAATTGCGTAGACTATGGATATAAATAAGAAAGTGGAGAGCAAAACTGATCCCTAGGGAACGTCAGCGTTTGTTAAAAAATTCTACATGGAGATATCGACCTGAAACTGTCTGCCTGACATAAAACTTTAAGTTCAAGAAATAAATTGTTCTTTCATGCAACAACATCGCCTAACTGGCAAAAAAGGTCATGCCTTCCTTATTCTAACACCTTTGAAATACCAAATGCTAGACAAAAGTTTCACTATGAAGTTATAATTTTATTTCACATATGCGTGACATAGGAGAACACATCACATTGGTTTCCATACAAATTTGTTGAAAATCCAAATAAATCACAATCTAATAAGTTATAATAATTTATTGTTGAACACAATCCGTAGTACCAATTTTAATACAAAAATATGCATCATATCTGCATCAAGCGATGTCACAACAATGCTATAAACACATACAAACTTAAATGTGTTTCGAAGTACAGTTCAAAAAGTGATAGAATTTTTAAAATATCTGTTTAATTTTGAAGAATAAGGACACTTTTTCTTCTGGTTTATAAACTATGCGAATGGCACGCCCAACAACCTGACCCATTGGCTAATGAGATGATAACTTTGGTTTTTTTCAAATATTTAAAATTTAAATATTTTTTGAAAGCTATAAAACCACGAGTTTGGTTTCAGGGGAATAAAATCCCAACAAGGACTAGAAGAATTATTAGAGTGTGATTTGTTTTTTTTAATAAATGTTTAACATTGCATCTTTCCATTTAACTCAACAGCTTTGAATATGTTCGAATACCCACTTTGTTTTACAATAAATTCAAAGTAATTAATAAACGATCAGGTCTGAAACACACTTTTGATATAATGTATAGGCAAACTGATTTCGATCGGGCATCAAACCCAGCACTCTCAAACAAAGCTAGCACTTAATCAATTAAGCTATAATGGCAACAATTTGCAAAAGCGCAATGCTTGTAACATTTTGTGAAAATAAGACGCATCTTTTGGATGTGATTTGTGAATTTGTATACTGGCAATCAAAAAAAACCAGTGTCAAAAAATCTTCCCATGCGTTTAGTCTTTTGTAGGGTGTATTACGAGAACTTCACAATGATTTAATGGTTATAGTAAAGATTGTGTAAAGTTATGTGAGCTATGTTAAAATATATTTGAAAAATTAGTGGGCGTCAATGATTACTCGGCATTTTCGTATCCTTTTTATACACGCTATGCAAATACCCAGTACATATGCTGCGCGTTTGTATACTCTCTTAAGATCATCTGTTTTAATATAATTCCGAAATGCATTTTCCTTAGTTTTAACTGATTTTTAGTATTTTTAGGACAACCAGTAAGCATGTTTATAGTTCCAAACACGGTTTAGATTAGAATAATCTACGTAGGTTAACAAATCAACCAGCACGAGGCAAGTATTTGTTGCCATCTTTGTTTTTAAATGCTGACTAAGGACTGTATTATTTCTAGATTATCAAAAGTGGTAATATAATTTATAACCAGTGATATTATCTAAATTAATAGTCTGATTGCCTTCGTTAGAGCACGATCAAATTTGGTTTGATTAGAGCTAATCAATTCTTTTAGGTAGATTTCATATAAAAATCTACCTATTGATGAAAAACGTGATCTACGCAGGTGAAAAAGTCGAGATTTGAGCTTGACCATTTTTGATTTTCCTGGAACTTGTCATATAAGTAGTATGGACAAAATAAAAAATATGGCTTATTTTAAAATTTTTTTAAAGTGCATAGTTTCAGCATAGGGTGCACCCCAACAAGCATGAAAAATGAAAATTCTTCCAATCCGATGTAACTTTGAAATTAAATTGCTCAAGAATGTCTATAACGATTTCATCAAATTTTTTTGTTTGATAGATGATTAGTTAGTCATTTGAAAAAAAATTAATTTGCTGTTTTTAAAATTAATTCTTAAATAAAAATATTAAAAAATCTTTTTTGAAGATGGCGCTAAGGTCGAAGATCAATTGGAATTTAATTAATTTTTTTTCTGAAATCAGTTCTATCCTTACTCTAAAATATATCAAATTTACAAAGAGGCGTAAATAGATTCTTGTTCTTGAGATATTTAATTTTAAAGATTTTTAGTACGACCGAAATTCGAATTTTTCTTCATTTTTTCAAACAACTTCCATTAACAAAAAATTTTAAAATCAATTAAATTTTAACTATTTTTTTTTAAATATAGTTCTAACCAAAGTCAGCATTGATTATAGGAGACTACCTTAAGTCTTAACAAGTAAACATTTAAATTAAATGTTTCAACTTGGGCATTGAAAGACGTAAAAAGCCAAGAGATAAAGATATCAGTACATAGATTTATTTTTTGACTGATATTACAAACCACTTGGTTCAAATTCTAGTTACACTAAGATGGGTGATAAAAATTTGAAGGAGATAATGAAAAGAATTGTTTGTTTTTAACAAACAAGATCTTCTAAGATGTTTTGGCTTGGTTCATTTAATGAAAATTTGCAGTACAAGAATATAAATCAAAGTGTTCAACGTAGAATTGAGAAAAATGTACCATTCAGGAATAGTTGAAGCATCGATTTCTTCTTATTCGTTATGCTAACTATGTCTATTTTTTTAGTTTAAATCAAGATAATATTTTGTAGAGATTAAATATTTAGGTTTAAATATATTAACCAATTTAGTGCATCCACATAACGATTCTGCATACAGTATCACTACGGATGCATCGAACATTGCTGTCGGAGCAGTGTTGCAACAACGTAATAATGATTGTTGGGAACCACTGGGATTTTTCTCAAAGAAACTTTCAGACGCCGAAACTAAATACTCTGCATTCGATCGAGAGCTACTCGCAATTTACCTAGCTATAAAACACTTCAGGTATTTTGTCGAAGGTCGCGAATTCACAATTAACACCGACCATAAGCCTCTCACTCGTGCAATACAATCTAAAACGGAACGAAATCCAAGGCAATCTCGCCATTTAGATTTTATTAGTCAATTTACTACCGATATCCAGCATGTGCAAGGTAAAGACAACACAGTCGCGGATGCATTATCTCGTGCATCCGACAACGAAACTGCATCAGTTGAGACTCACTTCAACTACGATGCTATCATCGCTGCACAAAAAGCAGACTTAGAACTTCAGAATTTATTTTCTGGTTCCGTATGTCACGCTAGTTCATCAATGAAACTAGAGCTTTTTAAACTTCCAGGATTCGAAATAGTCTGCGAAACATCAACGGGTAACAATCGCCCATACATCGCAGAACCATTACGTAAAACAATCTTCAACACTTTACACAACTTGTCATATCCTGGTGTTAACGGTACACGTAAATTGATTACAGCTCGATATTTTTGGCCCAGTATTAATAAAGATATTAATCACTGGACAAAATCTTGTCTATCTTGCCAACGCTCTAAGGTCCAACGGCATACAAAAAGTCCTACGGGACAATTCGAAATTCCACAATCTCGTTTCGAACATATCCATATAGATATCGTAGGTCCACTTCCTCCTTCTAATGGATGTTCATATATTCTAACTTGCGTTGATCGATTCACTCGATGGCCAGAAGCTTATACTATGTCTGACATGTCTGCTGCTACCATAGCCACGACATTTGTCAACAATTACGTATCACGATTCGGTGTTCCACTGCACCTCACAACTGATCAGGGAACACAATTCGAGTCAAAACTATTCTCCGAATTAACGAAACTTTTGGGCTCACATCGGATACGTACAACTGCCTACCATCCACAAGCGAATGGAATGGTAGAACGTTTTCATCGACAACTTAAAGCTGCTCTTATGGCCAGAAGCAACACTACTCAGTGGAGCTCCGAAATACCAATAATTCTTCTAGGTATTCGAGCCACAGTGAAAGAAGATCTGAAGTGCTCACCCGCAGAACTTGTCTACGGACAAACACTGAAACTGCCCGGTGAGCTCTTCGTTGAAAATCCTCTTTCACAGCTGCCTACTCATGATACAGTCATTGATCAACTTCGAAATACAATGCACAATTTAATTCCAACAGCTACACGACAAACTAAACAAAACGACATATTTGTTCCAAAGTCGCTAGACAACTGCGACTACGTTTTCGTTAGGGTTGATAGGATACGCACAGGTTTACAAACCCCATATGAAGGCCCATTCAGAATCATACGACGTCTCCGTAAACAGTTCATCATCGAGATTAAAGGCAAACAACAATCTGTATCGATCGACAGATTGAAGCCAGCGTATGGTATCTTGTGTTCAGCTGATCGTTCACCAGCTTCTCGAACACACAAGGCTGTTCACTTCGAACGAACAGCAAATTAAGCGGAGGTTTTCATCTACGAGCGGGGTACTGTAGAGGTTAATATATTTAAACCTAAATATTTAATCTCTACAAACTTAACGATCACCTATTTTGCCTGTAACTCTACTGTAATATATCAAAGTTACAGCGCCGTAACGATCAATTAATTTATTAATTAATTGATTCGAAAATAAATAACCAAACCTCGAAAAAAATTCAATTTTAGTTCAAGGTATTTTTTTTTGACAAATTTTGGTTTCCGATCGGATAAAAGAATTAATAAAATCACTCGTTATCGAACACTCTACATGTGATCATTAACTTTCCTCTCTTATATTTAAAAGTTTAATACTGTTAAAATACTTTATTTAAATTTGCATAATTAAGTTCAAAGTTAATTACAATTTGTATTTTAAAAACTGTGTACATAACATAATTGTGAATATATATAGGATTATCCTAATAACTATACCTAAACTATTTGAGTTATACATTTGTGTAATCGACCTGTAGCCGCAGTAGTAACTACTAATAACCTTCAAACATCAATTTCAACAGCATTGGTGTTAAAATATTTCATGAAGATGACGAGTAAACACAACCAGTGAGCTCATATCTGATTTAAACTCAGTTTAATAATTGGATATTACAAGATGGTTGTCTACAGAATACAGCAATTTGGATTTCGAAGCGACTTTAAATATGCTTTCAAATATTAGTTTTATGACTAACATCACCGCTTTTGCAATGGTAAATATAAAAAATATGCGATATAACAGCCATCACTAAGATTACCTGTCTCATGTGGGTATAATGCGTAAAGAGAACTGGAATAAATTTCTTTTCAGATTAATGTTCTTTTTAATGGAGAACATGTCTCAAATTCGACGACAGAAAACTTGAGGTAGGAAACAATTTATTTAGATGGTGATCTCAATACAGAAAGTCTATTTACATATGTCAAAGACAATTTATCGAATAGCCACTCTTATGGCAATATATCTAAGGAAATTGTTTCAGTTGCTTTAATATCATCGTTTTTTCACCAAAACTACAAATAGTTTAATCTTAGAGTCGAGTTAACGACACGTTATGGTAAAACAAATCGAATGGATAAGGAATGCAGTGATCTAATATACTGGAGAAACATACAGCAAAACTTAAGCTATATATAACAAATTGGTTATTAAGGGAATAAAACAATTGACAATTCTTTTAACACCAAAACATAAAAGAGGCATACATTGCTAACCAAATACAATTAAATCAGGTGTTTCAAGACCTCTCCCCTTCAATCTATTAAATCTCAGTAAACACAGTTTAAATCCCAGTAAAGTGTGTCTCAAACGATTTGCTGTTTTCTCAATAGATAGTCAAAATTTCAAAATTATCCTTCAACGGAACGGGTTCCTTTGTAATGCTAACAGAATAAAATGTCTGTTGTCGGTTTACACTCTAAACGTGTAAAACTATTTTTAGAAACCTTATTAGAATGTGACTCATTTACGACAAAGTGACGAGCCTAGCTAACCGTTCTTCAACGGTAAAATATGTTATGGATTATGTACACTTGTCTTTTGTTTTAAAAATCTTACATCCAATACTTGTGTAAGTAAAAATATTAAATTTTTCAACACATCTATGATTCATTCAGTTTCATTTCATTTAACTTGCAACTGCACTTTGTCCGTGCGAATCTTTAACCAAACCAATCAAGTTTTTATCAAAATCGGTTCAATAAACCTTTCAAGTTTTATTTGTAATTACTAATTAGTTAACAACCTAAAATAAATTAAATCCATATTCCGTTGTAGTTGAGTCGAAGTTTTTTATCCAAGAAGCATTTAAAAAAATAACAACAAAAAAGAAAAAAGAAAATATAAATAAAATTTTCAAACAATTTTCACTTTTCACTGTTCACTGTTTTGTTTCACTTTTTATTTTTAAATAGAAATTATTTCTTATTCTCTTTCATATTCAAATTTATTTTTAATTCTTTTTTTGTTTTAATAATTTTAATCTTTACCTAAAAATTTAATCACCGAATATAAGGTTTAAATGTGTAAATTGGATTTTGAATTAAATTAAAAATCGTTCATCCTGAATAAAAACATACAGAAAAAAATAAAACCGATTTATCCGGATTAGTGTTTTCTTTTTGAAATAACTTTCAAGATTCACTCGCGAAATTGAAAAACAAAATACAAAAACAAGCTTGAAGGCACTTTAATTCGACCTTCTTGAGTAAAAGCTCAGAGAAGTCTGACAATAAATAAAAGAAAGAAAAAATGTTGATGAAGAAATGAAATGGAAGAAAATATATAAAAAAAAATTAAAACAAAAATTGTTTTGTCTTGTTGTGGAGAAGGTTTAATGTTAATTTTGATTTTTTTTTATTGTTGAATTGTAAAAGAAGTTAACACAAATACTTTTATAATGTTAAAATAAAGAAAACAAATACAATGCGATGCTTTGTTTCATAGTTGAGTAAGTTTATGTTATTAAGTTTGTACTTTTGCTTTACATATTTTGTTTGTTTTTTAAACCGCAAATGAAATTTAAATAAAATTATCTCTTTCATTTTCTTTCAAATTCAAAAGAAATAAAAAGTTAAAATTATGTTTATTTTATAATTATCATTTTCAATAATATAAAGTACTAACATGTTAAACATTACAGTAGCTTAGAGAATATTTAATGCCATAAAACAAAATATGGTGTATTCATCAAATATAAGTCTGTTAATCAAAGCTTAGTTTCAAAACTTGAATTTTAAGAAGTTTTCCGTTCAATTGATTTGCAACACCAACAGAACCTAAACATTTTTATTTTTGATACTATAGTTTGCCAATATGAACAGTTTCTTAAATCTAGACCAAACTATCGATATTCATACTGTCCAATCCATGTTCAATTTTAAATAAATTATAATCAACTTTATAGCCGATTCGTGACCTAACGAATACAATAAATATTCAAATAACAGTAATCGAAGTTCAACTCACATTTAAACCATTTCCTCTCAAAACCGAGTCTTAATCCAAACCAAATCTCACCTTTATTCAATCAATATTATATCCTTATCTAATAACTTAGTTTGTTAATAATTTGTTAATTATTATCACTTTTCAATCCATATCCAATCCATATCCAATCCATATCCAATCCATATCCAATCCATATCCAATCCATATCCAATCCATATCCAATCCATATCCAATCCATATCCAATCCATATCCAATCCATATCCAATCCATATCCAATCCATATCCAATCCATATCCAATCCATATCCAATCCATATCCAATCCATATCCAATCCAAAAACAAGGTCTCTGCCGATCTTAACTTAGTGTGTCACAAAAAAGACACGACATATCACCATCTCAGTAAAATAAAATAGATATCTGCTCCAGGAATTCTGAAAAGGATATTAACACATCAGACTAAAGAAACAATTCGACCAACAGCCATTTAATTTAATTGGAAAGTGTCGATTCAATATTATTAAAACGTAGCTAAATGGTACACATAGATGAGGAAACAATGTTTTGCAGTTCAAAAGTCGTAAAATACATTTTCAGGTGAAAACTGATCAAAATAAAAAATTTTCTCTTGATTATTTCCTTGTAATCAACACTTTAATTTTGAAATTAAACAAAAAGTAACACAACTTATCATGAACATAATTATGGTTTTAATAAAAAAAAAATAAAATTTATTTAAATTGAAAAGAATAGAAATTATGAGGTTAAACTCAAATCATTTTGTCATTATTTTCATTTTGTCATACTACAATTTTTTTAAAGTCAATTTTAACATTTATAAAATGAACAGGTGAAATTTAATTTTAAAATTAATGTTATTCTTGTAAATAGATTTGATTACGATTTGATTTTCGAATTAAAATTGATGTGTTAACCTTTTGATACTGATTCAACGAAAGACATCAACGAACGACGAACCGTAAATAAATTAATATTTCAAGCAAAAAAAATAATATCGAAAATCTTTTTCTTACGACGAATACTTGCAATAGGAGTGGAATTTTTATTATTATATTGATCGTGTCTTACCATTTTGATTAAACTTTCATTTTTTATTGCAAATCATTTTTCTTAAGTTGCTTTTAGATAAAAATATCTATTTTCTTTAACAAATTTAATAAAACTAAATGAAATAACTTAAATGTCATTTTCTTTACTTTCATTTAAATTAGCGTAGCAAAGTTTTGATAATAATTGTAGATGTATGTGACAATGATATGTATATCAATGGCAACATTTTATAATTACAGTTACTGGATTGATAAACAAGTGACAATAAACTTACATACAAAAAGAATGAAAGAAAGTGAAATTAAATTGTTGTTGATAAAATATTTTTTTTATTATCAGTCAGTAGCGATAAATAATTTAGCTAATTAAAGTGAATGATTAATGTTTTTGTTTGATGGTTTATTATGCGGCGAATTGTTGTTGTTTACATGAATGTGTGAACAAAATTAATTATACATAAATTTATGTTAATCATTTTTTGATTAATATTAAGATTTTATTCTTTCGTAATAATATTAAAAGTTGATTGCTTAAAAAGCAATGAAAAATATTATTTTTAATTAAAGATTTTGTTTATTATATAAACGTATAAAGTATGTGCATAGACAGTGTAAACTAGAACAAAGAATGTTTAATATGAAATAGAAAAAAATAAATTGCTCAAGGTCTATGAAAACCCAAATATACCATATCAGCTGGGATTTTGACATTATTAGTAGGTTGTAGTATCGATTTGTAGGCACTGAAAAATTAAAAATTATTTTAATTCAAGAATCTTAGGATCGGCGCAGTACACGTTTTAATTTTGGTTATATTTTTAATGACAATTGGGACTCCTTTGATCCTTCCCTTCTTGTGAAAAACTTGATCGCAGAAGCTAAATCACTGGTGAAGATCCTGGAAAAAATAGTTGCTTCAAACGGTCAACTTAGCGGGCATTAGTTACCGCGAGGCTGCGTTACTATATACATATAGAATCGTATATATCGGATTAGTTTAAATAAACATTCAAAAATAAATATAACTAATAAGATAATACGTAACAAAACGTACTAATACTAATATGTAACAATAACAAATCAGATTAATTAGACTAGTTTTGAGAGTGGGATAGTGATGAAACAAATAGAATAAATACTTTTATAAAATAACGAAGGTCTGGCCGTCGCGGGCTCTTGGTCTATTAATTTCACAATTAAAAAATGTTTATTTGCATGAAGGGAATTAGTATTTGTTGATCTTTAGTGGCAAATATGATTGATAACATTTTGGTAAGTTTAAATAAATTATAAGTGTTCTTTTTTCAAACATTATCATTCAACAAACAAAATACCACATATTTCAGTTATATTGTAAGTAATCACAAAACAAACAAAGCAAAACGGTTTTAAGCCTAGCGTACTAATTGCAACCGATTCCTGCTTCATTTGTAATAAAATCTTCGAACTTTGCAAAGTTCAGCACTTTTGGAAGAAGAACCCAAGATGAAAAGTGGCCGGAATACAGAATGCTAACCGATTTGTATTACATGGGATTATTGATATTGGCTGAGATCTTGGCGCAACGATTTTTGTTATATTGCATTATTAATATTGTTCAACAATCGCTGGTACCATTGGCGCAACGATTGGATGTTTTATAGAATTAATTTATATTTTATTAACTATTTTTTATTTTTTTAAATAAAATGTGTTGTGTAGTAGAAATTACAATATGTGTCACAATAACACATAATAACCTTTTAAGACCAAGGTCCCACAACAACATACGTTCAAAGGTGTTGATGGACGTAAATCTTTCCTTTTTTGTTTTTTTTTTTTATATTTTTTGTTGAATAATGGATAACTAAACAAAAAATCCTATCACTGACAAAATATGACATAGGCCAATATTTTATGATAGAATACAGAAAACAAAAGTAAATTAAAAAGTAAGACTGAATCTAACAAAATATGGTGTGCAATTTATGAAATTTTTTTGCTATCCACAAAATTGTCGATCGATCTAGTTTCGAACCGATAAGAACTTTTTATTACACTTTAAAAAAGTATATCATTCTCATCAGGGCTAGCCGACTAGATACACTACCAAAAAAATTTTTCGCTATATAAACCTAAAATAGGTCACTACTCTAGCGAAGTATAAGAAACCAAAAAACTTTCATAAACATATGTTTATTAGTTTCAGGTTTAGTCAATTTGTTTCTCTAGTTGATCACTATTGTTGTTATACTCTAACCAAGTTAGAATTGGATAACAAACTTGTATCGGTGAGAAGAAGATGACTATCTGAAGATAGTCATCTTCTAGAATTGGATAACAAACTTGTATCGGTGAGAAGAAGATGACTATCTGAAGATAGTCATCTTCTTCTCACCGATTCAAGTTTGTTATCCAATTCTAACTTGGTTAGAGTATAACAACAATAGTGATCAACTAGAGAAACAAATTGACTAAACCTGAATCTAATAAACATATGTTTATGAAAGTTTTTTGGTTTCTTATACTTCGCTAGAGTAGTGACCTATTTTAGGTTTATATAGCGAAAAATTTTTTTGGTAGTGTATCTAGTCGGCTAGCCCTGATGAGAATGATATACTTTTTTAAAGTGTAATAAAAAGTTCTTATCGGTTCGAAACTAGATCGATCGACAATTTTGTGGATAGCAAAAAAATTTCATAAATTGCACACCATATTTTGTTAGATTCAGTCTTATTATTCATGATGGGATTATTTCCATCGGGGTGATGTAATATCACAAATAATTCATTGAATTAATTAAAAAGTAAATAGCAAATTTTTACAAAAATTTGCTGTAACAAAACGAAAATGTAGTTGCCAATAATCCAGCTGGTTGCATATTCCTTGATCCTGTGACGCACTGTCTTTCTTAATGATTAAAGCCCACACATAGATATATGAAGGCTCGTTTCTTCAAGGAAGCAATAGCGTCTCATCGTCAAGGATTATTTCACAGCTAAGATTGAGGGTGCTACCGTTGACTGAATGCAGTTCATCCGCCACCACCCCTAAGACGTCACCTTGGCTAGTGATATCTCACTGCTATTGCCAGAGGTATGTGATATCTCACGTTAACTCGTTTGTAGCAGGGACTGGAGTACGCAGGGTTGTCACACCCGTAGATCAAAAATAAAAAAAATTTTCAAAACAATATAAACTGATCCCTCCATGCGGTAAATGATTGGTTAGTAAACAAGAAACATGGAGAGTTTGAAACATCAATTACAAATGATTTAGTGAGTAAAATGTTTTAATTTTTAGATGCAAAAATTATATTTAATGTAGTGTGGACGATGTTCATGGTTCCTCCACCCATTTGAGTCGTCACGGCCCTTATTGTTTTTATTAATAGAATCTGTAATGAGCACTAGACCTGCTGGTGAGGTCACTAAAAGAAAGAAATGGGGGGACTGCGTGCAAAGCGAGGTTGTAGCAATGAGTTCAAGTAGTAATTTCCCCCACTTTAGTTCAAATAATCTGACATGCATGCAAATTAAACTGTGTAAATGGAATAAGTTGAGCAAAGACAAAGAACAGTGACTCTGAAAACCCCAAAGGCCGAAGAAATTGAGATCATCACACCAACACCAATACCACTACAGTTATTACATTAAACGTTTAAAGAAAAGTTTTGCTCATCCCATGATTTGTTCCAGATCCCATCCTCTACAATCTTAGAAAATGGAGATCCGGTGATTGTTGAATAATATAAATCGAATTCTCGTAAAAATGTAAAAACATAATGATGATTGCTGGAGATTATCATAAATCGAATCGTTGTTATAAGGGAAAAGCTTTAAGACTGAAGGACATCAAAACTCACAACTTGATACGATCTTATTGTTAAAAATTATTGTGATCGTTGCACTAAATTTTAGAATAAATTAACGGCACTCAACATGGATCTAGTAAATTTGAATTATATATATGTTTCAATTGTCCCATATATAAGTGGACATATATTAATATCACTCGATGTCTTAATTATGATGTATTTCAATATGTGATTTGTCAAAAAAAAAACAAAGTATATCTATGTTTTGATATTGATTCCCGTAAATCAATCAAACATAGTATGATGAATCATGAAAAAGTATCAATTTTTTATACGACTTTTATTTGAAAAGATATATTAATAGCCGCATCACAGCTTCTGAAACAACCAATATGAATATAAAAAAAGTCGGGCAAGTACGAATAAAATCCGCTCGCCAACGCCGAACCCTTGTTCCGTGAATGTAAAAGAACACAATATCAAAAATAAATGACATAAAGTTATGTTATAAAGTCCTTATATCGCCAGACTATAGACGCATAACAGAATAAATGTTTAATCGTAGACGTTAAAAGTAAATGTCAATCACATCTACATTGATCAAAAATGTTACTTGAGGTTAAATCTTATCCATAGCTGTTTATGTTAACTAAAGAAAGATTTCACCAGTATTTTAATGGTTTAAATTGGGAATATTTGTTCAATAAATCAGCGTCGAAATTTAGGGTGGTATACATACACTTAAAATAGCACTTTTTTATCAATAACTAAAAAACTGTGTACCAGAAAATTCTAAAAAAATTGCAATGTTTATGAAATTTGGTGTTCTTTCAAATGATACCCTACTCGCTTGGGTCAAAAAAAGTTTTTTTTACCATCCTTACACCCATCCCCTAAACACACAGAAATATAATTATTTGAGAGTTCGCTATAATTTTCGTTCAAAATATAGCAAACTTCCTGTCTCTATGAATTTTTTCAATTTTGTCTGTCTATCAGTGTCGAAACGTAGGTGGGGAACGGTCTTGAATTTGCACATTTTTTAGAATAACTTAAAACCTGTGTACCACAAAATTCTAAAAAAAATTGCATTGTTTCTCAAATTTGGTGCTCTTTCAAAAAAGTTTTTTTCACCCTTTCCCATCCCAATCCCTTAAAAGCACAAAAATATAATTATTTGAGAGTTCGCTATAATTTTCGTTCAGAGTTTATCAAACTTCCTGTCTCTGTGAATTTTTTCAAATTTTTCTGTTAATTAGGCTCGAAATGCAAGGAGGGGGACCAACTTTTTGTGTCACTTTATTGATAATAATTCAAAAACTATGCATTGCAAAATTCTAAAAAATGGCAAAATTTCTAAAATCAAGTGCTCTTTTAAATGACACCCCACATGACCTGGTTTTAAATGATGTTTTTACCCCTAAACATTCCCACCACTTTAATAAATATAGTTATGAGTATCTGCCACTTTTCTATATTATTCATTAAAAAATAAAAACCTACTCATTTTCCTATCATTCCAAATATATTTGAAGAGTTTCGATCAGTTAGGTTCGGAGCTAATCGAGGTAAGAAAACACGAACAAAACGTCATTATTCAAAATTATCCAAAAAATGGTGAGGTGTAAAATTGCAAAATACATATTTTTATTTAATAGATTTTTTTCCATCAAAATTAAATAGGTAAAAGAAACTAGAAACAAAATAAATTAATTTATTTGCAACAATTATTTTCGGTTTATTTAAAAAAAAAAAATAAATAAAGTTCAAATTAGTTTTAACTTAATTTTCAATAAATGAATTGTACTTCAACCAATTAACTTTTCTAATATTTGTTCCTTTGTTCGTTTTTTTTAATTGATATTTAACCAAACCTATACATTGTTTTTGAAATAATATTGATTTACAGATAGCTAACTGTAAAAATAAATGAAATCAGGTTTTACTTAAATAAACAGTTTCTTTCGTTTAATTAGCGACCTCGAATGCTATTACTGTGGATTGAAGTTCGTTACTTAAAATTTGATGATTGTCAAATTTAATTATTTTCCAATACTGTTTTATTTTTTCCTCTTACTCTAATTTGCTTTAAAAAAATGACCTACAGATTCCCAAAACGATATTAGATTTTTTTGTTTTAATTGTTTTTCTTATATATAAAACAATCACAATTCAATTTAATTTAATTTAATTTTTTTTTTTTTGTTATTATAATTGAGAAAATTACAAAAGAAATGTTTTCTTCATAAAAAAAATAATTACAATTTTAATACTTGTATCCTGTAATTGATTTTGTCTTTTTCACTGTATTCACAAACTGACCCTAAATTTGTCTAACAACAAAAGTTTATCTATATTTTAAGTTAACAAACTTTGCTACTTATTTTTCAAAGCAAATTGCTATCATCACAAAACAGAAAAATGGATTTTACAATCTCTATGTGCTTCCAAATTATCAAAAATAAAAACATTTCAGGCATTTGAGATCACTTTGCGAACTGTCCTGCAAATTAAAAAATGTTCAAGTGAATATTAAAAAATTTCACGAACCAAAACCAAACAAAATGAGATAATAAATCAAAACAGGTTAAAAAAATGAATAAAAGACGATAAGTTGTATGGCACGCGTTAATTCATACATAAAAAGTTGTTTACACAAATTAATTTTTACAGGGAAAACTTCAGCATTTGTGATGACATAAGAGATATGATCAAACTCACAGACTGCAGCTCGTCGGAAATTTAATCTCAAGGCACGCAGCTCCTAAAATATTCCTGATGGTGATTTACTTGAAATTACCGAAAATTAACAGTGTTCATTGTATTGGACAACATTTCTAGCATTATTCTAAAAACATTTTTTAAATTAACTTGAACGCATTCTTCTTGATTATTTTGGCTGGTTTTCGTGCTGAGCACGAACCCTGTACTAAACTATATACTAAAAAAATTTTCGCTCTTGATCCCCAACAAATTATTAGAAACTGTGTTTTGAGTTCAACGATCGAGCTATTATGTAAATTATTTTTTTTTTATCTGGTTGACTCAAAAAGTATTCATGTTGAGTACGCAAAAAATACATCAGAAAATGGTCGATATTAAACGATTTGATAAAATTTACAAGTAAATTTTGGATTGTCCAAAAAGGCCACAGTTAAAAAACTACAGGTGCTCAGCTATAAAATGAGCCTAAGTGGAAATCACTTTTAATGATAATAAATTGATCACGTTTCACTTTCTCTATCAATTTTTTAAATCGTTAAATTTTTTATATGATTTGATCACATAATAGTCTGTTAAACTTTAATTAATTCCATTTAATAAAATAAAATTTCGTTTTTTAAACTTATTGATTTAATAATTTTTTGTTTTTCAATATACAGTAAACAATATTTTTGATCTTGTAAAACTAGTATTGACCATGATTGATAATGATGTTGGTCGTGATTTTTACACAACTTCAACAAAAACTTGATCCGAAATTTAAAATAAAAGACATTGACAGTGAATTTTATTATAATTTTTATGTTTTGGGTAATGAATTCAAATGAAAACAGTTGTTTAATTCTTTAAGTTTTTCACTATCATGGATGATGTTAAATGGAAAAAACATAAAATGCAGATTTATTGAAACAAACCATTCGTAAAAAATACTATACAAATGTCATTACTTGCCAACATAATAATTGTATATATTACCAAGTCAATCACATTCTTAACCAACTTTTGTCACCTTTCACATCATTAAGTTTGTAATTTCCAAAATATATCAAGATTTAATAAAAGAGTATTTATTTAGAAACATCTTCTAAGTTGGATGAACAAAGCTTTTTAAACAATAACAAATTTGATGACGAGAGAAAGCAATTTTATGTTATTTTAATTTATTCTAATTCCTTTAAATTGGTTTGTTATTGTTTTATTAGTTTTTATATAAGAAACCAACCTCACCTAAATAGTTTTAAATATAAATCTATTGTGTTTTAGTAAATTGAACAGAAAATGCATAAATTAAATTCACACGAAAATTGAAAATTTTTTATTGGTTTTGATAAAACAATTATTATTTGGATCGTATTCAAAGTACATACAACTTACTGACCTACAAATGATACAGTCTAGCAAAATTAAGAGTAAGATTCATGGTGTCTCAACTAGATATCTGCATTTGAAATAATTTATATTTTATTTAAAGTAACTTACATTGCTCTCAAGATTGTGTGATGATAAAAATGAGAGATAAAAAATATTCTACATCACAAACTGTTTTGATATTTCAATTTACATAATAAATAGCTGCATATTATTCACCTAACACTCTTTTTGTGTCTAGATTTATGTCTTTTGATGTTTATGCTTAGTATTTCCCGGATATTCGTTACAATTCTTTGAAGAATAATAGACAAAACCATATTAAATTGATATTTAGAAAATAAATACAATTAACAGAGTATATTAACAGAAGTGAAAAATATATCTATATCGTACATTATGTTCTATTTTTTTATGAAACAACTGTGTGTAACGGGCGGCTGGTTATCGGTCGGGATTACCATAAGTAAACCTGACGTCAAGAGGATACACGTGACTTGATTTTGTTCCGTTTAGCTCTTTACAAATGCTCGATGTACGCGATAATTATTATAGGTGAACTGAAACAAAGGTTGAAAGGAAAGTAGGCTCTGATTACCCAAAAGACGAGAAGAACAAAGAATATCACCACCTCTCCATCAACTATGATCATCAAATTTTAATTTAAAAAAATTAACTCACCCCTCCCATAATTGATGGTCATCTGAACGCCTGCCGCTACATAACTAATAGTTCACAGAAACTTCTAATTCGTTTAAAATAAAAACAGATTAATGAACATTATTTAAATGATTAATACTAGGAACGAAATCTCAATTTTGAAATACTAGTTCAGTGATTTTCGTTTTTTCTAATTCAATATTTTACTTGATAAACGTGTTGTCCAATTAAATCATCATGATTAAAATTATCAATACTAAGCTGATATTGTTGTTGGCTGCTGCTCTTGTAAATTATGTAAATTATATTACTATCATTTATAACCGAATTATTGTACCAAAAATAACTAGGTGTATTTCATATTTACAATTAAGTCAATATGAAAACTATTGCACCAAGCTCAAAAAGATGATCATTGTATGAATTATATAAATAAATGAATTTGTTGCACCAAAACCAGATGATTGTTGAATGAATTTGTATGAATAAATAAATTATTGCACCAAGTGCAGTTATAATATTCATTTCAGGCTCATTAAAGACAATATATCTAATACACAGACCAAAAATTTATTCTTCTAATTTTTATATATGTACAAAAACCATTTTTTTTTAGTAATCTTCTTATATATTAATACGCTAACGAAAAATTTTGTGGAGCCTAAGACTTTTTTATTCGAATTTTGATTGATTTCAAATTTTCAGTGCTAACAGATATTACTGTAACTTAGGTTTTAGAGATTTTTGGGGATTGATCATAAATAAAAAAGTTATTCTTTACGAAAAACTTTTTATATACATATGCATTATAAGTTTACATAGATACAAAAACGAAATTAAATTTAAAACTTTAAAATTTATTTTATTTTTTTATATTTTATTTTTTATATATTCTTTGGTAGATGGAATTTCATTTTAGTCTTCTGATGTCTTCGTACATGGAAGGTTAGATCGAGTCGTCGGAATAAAAGAGATTATATGCGTAATAATGTTGATTTTATGAATGATGAAATTTATTTTTTTATATTTTCTTTTTCATATATTCTTTGGTAGTGGGTAGTAATAAACGTATCGTATGCGTAGTATATTAGTAAAAATATTCTAATCAAATTTCAGTGTATTTACAAGTTGTATTTTATTTTTTAGTTTTCTTATGTACACTGACGTGAATGCATGTGAATAATTTTGTTCTGTTCTTCATTTTAATTTTTAGAAATGCCAATGTATGTGAAGTTTTTCTTATGCGTGAGATTTGTTCGTTCTTTTTAATCAATGCATGAATTTTGTGAAAGACCTGAGAATGTTACTGCTGATGTGTTTGTTAAATTTGTCAGATGATGCAATGTTGGTTGTATTTTATATTTTAGTTTTCTTATGTACACTGATGTGAATGCATGTGAATAATTTTGTTCTGTTCTTCATTTTAATTATTAGAAATGCCAATGTATATGAAGTTTTTCTTATGCGTAAGATTTGTTCGTTCTTTTAAATCAATGCATGAATTTTGTGAAAGACCTGAGAATGTTACTGCTGACGTGTTTGTTAAATTTGTCAGATGATGCAATGCTGGTTGTATTTTATATTTTAGTTTTCTTATGTACACTGACGTGAATGCATGTGAATAATTTTGTTCTGTTCTTCATTTTAATTTTTAGAAATGCCAATGTATGTGAAGTTTTTCTTATGTGTGAGATTTGTTCGTTCTTTTAAATCAATGCATGAATTTTGTGAAAGACCTGAGAATGTTACTGCTGATGTGTTTGTTAAATTTGTCAGATGATGCAATGCTGGTTGTATTTTATATTTTAGTTTTCTTATGTACACTGACGTGAATGCATGTGAATAATTTTGTTCTGTTCTTCATTTTAATTTTTAGAAATGCCAATGTTTGTGAAGTTTTTCTTATGTGTGAGATTTGTTCGTTCTTTTAAATCAATGCATGAATTTTTGAAAGACCTGAGAATGTTACTGCTGATGTGTTTGTTAAATTTGTCAGATGAAGATAGAATTGATGGAAATGAAATGATTCATAAATTTGTATGTACTGAAATCTCTGATCCCATTCTTTTTCCTAAATTACATGAATATGTGAAACGTCATATGATGCTTGCACCATGTGGTGCTCTAAATCCTGTTAGTATGGGAGATGGTAAATGTAGTAAGAATTTTCCAAAACCTTTTTCTGAAAATACTAAAGAATCTGTGAATGGTTATCCTTTGTATCGTCGACGTGATAATGGTATGAGTGTTGATGTACGTGGTGTATCTCTTGATAATAGATACTAGGAGGGCCCGGCGTGCTTCGCTACGCTTATAAATAAAGTTTTTGCGTAGAAATTTTGTTGACGTAGAAGCAATGATTTCAAAAAGTGGTAATGAGAAATGCTAGCATATAATTTTTAATTTTTCTTTTTAAATATATGAATGAAAAATAATCAGAACTCTAGCTGATCAGTTCGGATATATGAAAAATTAGCGATCAAATAAGTTTTCAAGTAAGCTTATTTGATCTCTAACTTATTTGGTCGCTAATTTTTCATATATCCGAACTGATCAGCTAGAGTTCTGATTATTTTTCATTCATATATTTAAAAAGAAAAATTAAAAATTATATGCTAGCATTTATCATTACCACTTTTTGAAATCATTGCTTCTACGTCAACAAAATGTCTACGCAAAATCTTTATTTATAAGCGTAGAAAAGCACGCCGGGCCCTCTTAGTTTTAAGAATTCAATTTATCATGCATGCCGTATCAACATTTTGATCTTAATTCAATTTAAATAGTAAATTATTTTAATTTTTATTAACAAGTAAGGTTTTATTTGTTTTCTTTTTAACATTTTGAAGTTAGATTTCAAATTTTTTTGATTTTTCTCACTAATTGAAATTACACCCAGAGAAATCAATTCATCTATTATTCCGTTAGCGTATAATTCATACAAATATTATGTGTGAAATTCAACCCTTCCTAGCATTGGAACAGTTTATACTTTTAATGCATGTTTTATTCCTATTTTGATAAACACTCATTATTCCGAATAAAGTATAAATGCTACAAAAAGTGAAAGATATAATATGCATAAGGTTGCATGATTTAAAACACAGTATGATTATTAGGAATAATAAATTTATGAACGAATGACATAAATCATTCCTTTTTAGTGAAGTTTTCATGAACTGAAATCATGATACTCATGAAAGATAGACCGCATATAATATCCCTTATTAAGTAGTTTTTGCTCTTTGAAATAGTGATTAGAGATTATATTATGCTAATGAAGCAAATAAATAAAAAACTGTTATAATTTCGCTGGTAACATAAATTTATTATCAAGTTATTTTTCATAATTTAAATGAATTTATGACAATTAATTTAAATATTGTTCAAAATATTAAATTAAAAGATTTAAGTTTAACATAAAGTTTGTAATATAAATAAAAAGTTAAAGAACCCTAGGTATAGACAAAATTGTTCTTAATTATAAAGCATATGCATTTCAAAAGGTTTTTTTTGAGTTGAAATCCTTAATATTTTTTAATGATGTTTCATTTTTGGGTTCGCTTGTTTTATAAATTTTTAAATGCGAACAAAATCAACAATAGCAATTTCGTTTAAAATTAAAAACAAAGAGAATTCATCATATAACATTTCAACAATTAAATATAATTCATTATCTTCATAAACGTAATAGTTTTTTTCCTTTATAAATCTCCTAAATCTCTTTATAAAGTTCCTTTATAAATCAAAACAGTAACGGAAACGATAGTAGTAATTTTAAGGCTTTGCTCCAATTCTCCAAGGCATTGTTGTGATCGTCCATTTTAATTCTAAAACTATGAATAACAACGATTAATTTAATATCGATTAAGTTTATAAACTTAATGTACATCCAATAGCACTTTTTCGATTCGTAAACTATCACATTTCTCAGAATTATATTTTTCTATAAATTAATTGTTCTAATTTAACAACACCAAAATCTTACCTCAATTTTCTCGTCCAAATAAGTTTTATTAAAAAAATCCTTAATTTATATATATGTGTATATATATAATGATCGTTCAATAAAATTTGTTTTAAAATTTAGTATATTTATTTTAATTTACTAATTAATCCACAAGACCACTTCACACAAATGTTTTACGGAGATTAAATATTCTATGTAGAAAATTTCTATTGGTTTTTTTAAATCACAAGTCAAAACATGTTTGTCATCATAACAGTACAATCAGGTAATATTAGGGATAAATTATGTATATTAAGAACAATTTAATCTTTGTTTGCGAATTAACGTTATATTTTTATTTCAATTGTCTTTATTTTCTAAATAGTATGTTATTAATGAAAATCATGATTTATGTATTATAAAGAATTTTTCCTTACGCATGTAACAACCAGTGTAATGTAAGTTAAATACAATAGTAGGAATAAAATGATCATTTCTGTCATATAAAATGATTATGAGGAATAATTGAATTTATTATTAATTTTATGTTATTCCTATACAAGTATTCCTATGATATGTATAATAAGTGATTATGCTTTTCTCTGGGTGTAGAAGATTCTTTTAGACTCATATAAGCTATTTTAAAACTGACAAAATATGTAACCTTTTTACATTCACAATAGTCTAATTTTTTTAAAGATTTTATTTAAAACAATAAACAAGTTAAATAGATTATATATTAATTAAAGAACTCATACAAAAGTTAAGTTTAGATTCGTTCTAATGATTTCATTAAACAAACTTACAAAACTTGTTTTTTTTCGCCAAGAAATATGAAGAGAAATACTAATATAATACCGTGCAACATTTTTCTCAAATATTTAGATTTTCTTGTCACTAGGTATCCACAAAACCATCTGATCACATAATCAAAAGCCAATCGACTGTGTCGAAATAAGCATTTTTATATATATTATATTCGTAAAATTTAATGAAAGCCAAAAACGAAATCAAGATTGTTGTTGTAGTTCGTTGTTTTAATAGTTCGCGAGATTTTGTTGAATTAACTATTTGACTATATTTAATTTCTATGCTTGAGTTGATTTTGATTGTCACATCATTTTCAGGAGCTTACAAAAAACCCTTTACGAACGCCTCCGAACTTAAAAATTAGTTTGACCGAGTACATTTTTCAGTATTATCGAACATTCATTTACATTTTCGTCTGTCAACTCACCTCGGTATGCTCGAACCATAAGTGCCACTCATCTCTAATAGAGTTGGCTAGATGCTTGATCTGAGCGCCATTTTAAAAAAATGTTTTTTTTTGACAGTGTAAGCCGAAAATTCACAGTGTACTTTTTTCGATGGACCAATGCTTTACATTTCCAATGGACATAAATCAGTTGATATCGGAGGAGCCATTTGCTTGGGATTTCAATTTCCAGAAATCGTTCCCATCGCCCTGTTCTTAAAATAACCACTTTAATTTTTGTTTTATCAAAAATGCATATTTTTATTTCACCTATACTCCTTGTATACCTAGTATAAAGTTGATAATAAATGGTCCAGTTCAAGAACACGACTTTCAACTATTGCAGCCTTACAGCTTTTTGAATTTTGCTTGATTGTTGGGAAATATTTCAGTTTGGGTTTTCTGCACATTTTTTGTCGGTGTTGACTACGATGTCAGAAGAGATTTTGGAGTTCTATTTTGATTGTATTTTTCAAAGGCCAAATTTTTTACTGCAGGTCTCTTCATCACATTATAGGGTTAAAATGACTTTTGTGTTTTTATTCACAACCATTAATAATTAAATTGGATTTCGTTTTTTTTAAGTTATTCAGTGCTGAATCCCATTTTAAACCATGATGTACCAAGATATTTTTATTTTATTTATTTATTTAAGTTTAATGTGATATTTAATAAGAGGAAGCAACAGTTTTATATATTGAAAAGTTTTTGGTTAATTTCGACAGAGCTACGGCTGCATACCTATATAGCAAAACTAATTAAATAAAAATAGCGGTCATATTTAAAGTCATAAAAGAAAAATATATGTTGCATTTATTGTACCATTATTATAAATGGTGCGTCTATCTTGTATCATTTTTTAACAATACAATTTTAAAAAAAACTCAGAATTCAAAAAATTTAAAATATTAAACTCGCTTTTAATATTACAAAAAAAATAAAATTAAATATCAATAAAACGACATGAAACATGGCAAACAAAACTTATTAAAAATATATAATAATTTTTTCAGCCACTGAAATTAATATTCAAAGTGCTGGTTTGGTTTTTGTGTTTGTTTTCATTACCTTCACAAAAAATTGCTTTCGTACATAATTTTAGATGAAAATTACAAAAAATTCACCAATTTATTATTGCGAAAGCTATATTATTTCATAAAAAATAAATGACTTTAGTCGTTTTCATTCGCTTTGCTTTTATTCATTTGTTTATTAGTATTATCATTAAATAAATTTCAATTGACTGCGTTCCGACATGTCTGTGCATATATGTGCTAAGACACGTTACAACATGTGCACGGTGTGGAGTACATCCTCTGCATTACATTTATTATACACAGTTTTGTGCACAGAGATTTTTTAATATGCATCATTAATGCACATTTCATGCAATTTTTTGTACCTCGTATTTTTTTGTAATCTACTAGTTGTTTAATCTACTAGTTTACTACTGTTTTGAGCTTGAAATGATGAATGAAATTGAGCTGCAAGCACTACTATCAAGCAATCAGTCTTTAAAGATCTTTAAAAAATTACCCTGTTCCCGTTAACTAAATGAAAACATTCACAAATTTTTCGTCGCGGTATTGAAATTACTTCCAATTATGTTCGGTTTTAAATTAAATCGAATTGATTGTTGAAACTAGTTTGGAGAACATCCCAATTATTTTTGTTAATTTGTGATCCAATTTATTTGGATCCAATTTTTGAAATCCTATCGGTGTGATATTAATGAAAAATATTGCAACGCTGATGCATAGGCTGACTTCACCACAGCTCTGGAAACATAGTGTTCTGGATATATAATGAGCTAATATCCATAAAATACTTTAATTAAAAGTTAACCAATATTATGGAGCTCGTAGTTCTAATAATAAAAATATTAAAGCAGGCAGTAGTATCCCAACAAACATAAATTCTGTTGTACGAGAAAAAGTAAAAAAAATTTTATCGGAAGTGACAAAGCAGAAGTTAGGATGCAGAACTGTTGTAAACCGTACTAAATGTGTATGTACCAAATTTCATCCAACTCGATTATCAGGTACAGAAGTTATTGAGCTTTCAAAATAACAGGTGCTTGGAGGTCCCCCTACCACTTTGTTCACTATCGCTAAAAAAACTAATCAGTTCTTTGCCATACATATTTGCATCTTTTTGCAAAGTGTAATCAAAATTACTTAACGAACGAATGTTGTATGCTTCCAACAAACATTGAAACAATAAACAGGTGTTCGGGAGAACCCCAGCACTTATCCCAATATTGTCCAAAAACTAGTCAATTCTTTGTCTATAAAGTCTTTATCTTTTTTCAAAGTGCCATTAGAATTGATTAATGAATGAAATCTGTATGCTCCCAACAAACTTTAAAAACAAAGTGTGATAAGTCAGCAGTTGTATGGTAGATGCCCCGCCACTTTGATCAATGTGTCCCAAAAGATGATAATTATCTTCTTACACTAATTGAAACCTTTCCATAAGTTTTATCATAATCACTTCATTATTGTAGGCTGTAGTGTGCATAAAGATACTGAAAAAACTGCCAACAATTAAAAAAAATTTTTTTACCGGAAGTTGGGATGCAGAATTTTTGTAAATCATACTAAATGCTTATGTACAAAGTTTCATCCAATTCGATTATCAGGTACAGATGTTATTGAGCTTCAAAAAAAACAGGTGTATGGGACACCCCCCACCACTTTGTTCACTATCGCTCAAAAACTAATCAGTTCTTTGCCATACATGTTTGCATTTTTTTCCAAAGTGTCATCAAAATTGGTTCACGAACGAATGCTGTGTGCTCCCAAAAAACATTGAAAAAATGATGACACATTAAACAGGTGTTCGGGAGACCCCGTACCACGTATCCTAATATTGTCTAAAAACTAATCAGTTCCTTGTCATTTAAGTTTCCATCTTTTTCCAAAGTGTCATTAGAATTGATTAATAAATGAAGTCTGTATGCTCCCAACAAACTTTAAAAACAGAGTGTGAAAAGTCAGCAGTTGTATGGTAGACCCCCGCCACTTTGATCAATGTGTCCTAAAAGATGATAATTATCTTCTTACACTAAATGGAACCCTATTCCATAAGTTTCATCATAATCACTTCATTATTGTGGGCTGTAGTGTGCATAAGGACACTGAAAAAACTTCAAAAAAGTGCAAAAAAAATTTTTTTACCGGAAGTAAAAAACCGGAAGTTGGGATGCAAAACTATTTTAAACCGTACTACATACTCATGTACCAAGTTTCATTTAATTCGCTTATCAGGTACAGAAGCTATAGATCTTTCAAAAAAACAGGTGCTCCAGGGACCCCCCACCACTTTGTTCACTATCGCTCAAAAACTAATCAGTTCTTTGCCATACATGTTTGCATCTTTTTCCAAAGTGTCATTAAAATTCGATAACGAACGAATGCTGTGTGCTCCCAACAAACATTGAAAAAAGTGTGACACATTAAACAGGTGTTAGGGAGGACCCCCACCACTTATTCCAATATTATTCAAAAACTAATCAGTTCTTTGTTACTTAAGTCTCCATCTTGTTCCAAAGTGTCATTAAAATAAATTAATGAACGAAGTCTGTATGCTCCCAACAATCTTTAAAAACAAAGTGTGAAAAGTCAGCATTTGTATGGTAGACCCCCCACCACTTTGATCAATGTGTCCCAAAACATGATAATTATCTTTTTACACTTATTGGAACCCTATTCCATAAGTTTCATCATAATCACTTCATTATTGTAGGCTGTAGTGTGCATAAAGACACTGAAAAAACTTCAAAAAAGTACAAACAAAATTTTTTTACCGGAAGTGAAAAACCGGAAGTAGGGATGCAGAACTATTGTAAACCGTACTACATACTCATGTATCAAGTTTCATCCAATTCGCTTATCAGGTATAGAAGTTAAAGAGCTTTCAAAAAAACAGGTGCTCCAGGGACCCCCCACCACTTTGTTTACTATCGCTCAAAAACTAATCAGTTCTTTGCCATACATGTTTGCATCTTTTTCCAAAGTGTCATCAAAATTCGTTCACGAACGAATGCTGTGTGCTCCCAACAAACATTGAAAAAAGTGTGACACATTAAACAGGTGTTCGGGAGGACCCCCACCACTTATTCCAATATTATCCAAAAACTAATCAGTTCTTTGTTACTTAAGTCTCCATCTTTTTCCAAAGTGTCATTAGAATTGATTAATAAATGAAGTCTGTATGCTCCCAACAAACTTAAAAAACAAAGTGTGAAAAGTCAGCATTTGTATGGTAGACCCCCCACCACTTTGATCAATGTGTCCCAAAACATGATAATTATCTTTTCACACTAATTGGAACCCTATTCCATAAGTTTCATCATAATCACTTCACTATTGTGGGCTGTAGTGTGCATAAAGACACTGAAAAAACTTAAAAAAGTACAAAAACATTTTTTTTACCGGAAGTGAAAAACCGGAAGTTGGGATGCAGAACTATTGTGAAGCGTACTACATACTCATGTACCAAGTTTCATCCAATTCGCTTATCAGGCACAGAAGTTATAGAGCTTTCAAAAAAACAGGTGCTCCAGGGACCCCCCACCACTTTGTTCACTATCGCTCAAAAACTAATCAGTTCTTTGTCATACATGTTTGCGTCTTTTTCCAAAGTATCATCAAAATTCATTCACGAATGAATGTTTTATGCTCCCAACAAACTTAAAAACTTTGTGGAAAAAACCACCTGTTGTATGGTGGACCCCCCAACCCTTTATCCAATGTGCTCCAAAAGCTGATAAAATCTTTCTCATGTTATTTAAAAGCTTTTCGCAACGTTTCATGAAAATCGATCGGTAATTGTAGGCTACAGTAGGGATAAACACCTGAAAAAAAAACTTTTTAACCGGAAGTGACAAACCGGAAGTTGGTATGCAGAAATATTGTAAACAGTACTAAAACCTTATATACTAAGTTTCAATAAGATCATAGCCCGGGATCAGAAGTTATTCAAGATTTAAACTTAGAGGTGTTCGGAAGACCCCCCGCCATTTTGTCCAAATTTGAAATGAATCCAGATCTTCCATTTTCAAGTGAACCTGTATCATTTGCCAAAGTTTCATCAAGATCCTATGCAGAAAACTCAACCACCCACCCACCCACACACAGACGTGCACCAAAATTTTTTTTGGCTATTTAGATAGAGGATGGTCCAAAACAAAAGATAAAATAAAATTTGGGGTATGTAAGATTTTTTTTTTTCACGATAGATTGCATTACTTCACACAATTTAAAATTGTGGTGAAGTAAAAATCAAAAACAAGATTGTATTGTAGTAGAATTAATCGGTTTTTTGAATTGATCAAAAACTCTCGCATTTAATTTATTTTTTAGCTAACCTGTTATTGCGGTATGAAACTCTATTGATTACAAGTTAAACAAGAAATTGTTTTAATTAACTATTTGAATAAGTAATAAAATTGTTTTTTTTTTTATAATTTATTGGTTATATAGCTATAAAATAGTATTATTTTTTATTTTGTGCAATAAGTAATATTATTAATTCTGAATTTGAAAATAAAAAATTGATAATAATATAAACAAAATAAAATCGTAATGCAAATTAATTTTGATCTTTCTGAAAACATAAATTATGAGAAACATATATAAAACTAGCGGAACCCGGCGTGCTTTGCTACACCTATAAATAAAGTTTGTGTGTATACATTTTGTTGACGTAGTAGCAATAATTTCAAAGAGTAGTAATAAGAAATGATTTTCTATTTTTTTTTTTTAAATATGAATGTAAAAGGATCAGCACTCTAGTTGATCAGCAAAATATAAAAAATTAGTATTATATATAAAACAAAGGATACATAAAAATACGCGATCAAATAAGTTTTCAGGTGTGTAAGGTTTCAGATGTGTCTCTATATTGAACATTATACGGAACAAATATTGATTCAAAAATGTTCACAGTGTTCATGCCGTTTAATATACGCTTTCTTTACTGGTAGGTTATTAAAAAAGTTACAAAAAAATTGTAATCGTGATGTCATTCAATGGTCAGCAAGGGCAGTTAGAATAGTGACAAAACATTCGATGAAGGTGAGTACAAACACATTTACAAATTTTAAACATACACAAATTAATTTTTATAAATAGAAGATAATGATGCAAAAACAATTAAAATTTTATTTTGGAGTTTTGTATTAAACTTCTAGGCAGTACTACGTGTGAATTCATAGGATGAGAAATATTTCTATTTAGTCAACATTCTGAGTCATTGTAGTTATTATTGGTTGTTGCAAATCAATGCGAAACTAATATTTGACACACGGTCAATATATTGCCATATATAGACAACATTATGGGAATATTAATTTTTTGGAGTTTTGTGAGTGATTAAGCTTAAAGTAATTGTTGAAAGTAATATTCCCGACAGTAAGTAATTATTGTCGGGTCGGGATTGAACTTATACTTATCAGAGACATCATTCCGACAGACGTTGTCCTGCATGATATTTCAAGCGATTAGGATATTAAACAAAGTATGAAATAAATGACAAATAATATAATAATTTCATTATTCTTTATTTTGAAATAACGTCAATTTTTCTAAAAACAATTCGTTATAATCAATATTGTTTGTTTAATTTTATCTTAATGCAAGTTGATGAACAATATTTTTAGTCAATTCCTGAGGAGTATAAATGAATAAATTTGATGGTTTTCCAACGCGAGAACACGCCACATATAATTGGCCATGTGAAAAGACCGGCTTTTCTAGATCCAACCCACAAATCGATATTGTTTGACCTTGTGACTTATTAATAGGCATGGCAAACTCCAAGCGAATTGGAAATTGCGGACGTCTGGATGGAATGGGTGAGTCTGAAGGGATCATTTGGATTCGTGGCAGAAGAACAACTCCACCTTCAAATTAGCCGTTCAAAAGTGTAGCTTCAAGAACATTGCAAAATGTTGTTTTTAGGACTAATCTTGTACCGTTGCATAGCTTAGGTGGATTTAAATTCCGAAGCAAAATTATTGGTGAGCCAATTTTCAATCGCAAGTTATGTGGTGGCATTCCTGGTAAATCCAGCGAATTAAAAAGTTCAACAGGATAGTTTACTGCTTCGTCAGGATCGGTAACAGTGTCGATCGATTTGAACAATATCTCATTGCCGGGTATGACTGTTGTATTTTGAAGTTAATAGCGTCAACATCGATATTTTTTGCGGCTAAAATAGCTCGTTCACGAAGCCACGCATGATTAATATAATTAGCAGTGCCATCTGCCGGTTTGTTTTGTGAATCTAAATCATCCAGGGCGTCACCCAAACACATTAAAATCGGTCCAGCCGTTTAGGAGGAGTTCAGTGACAATACCGACTGCAGCGCCTCTGCCGGGCTGATTTATAAATTTTAACCATTCGGGGCGCCACCTAAACGCACACAAAAAAATTCATTCAAATCGGTACAGCCGTTTAGGAGGAGTTCAGTGATAATACCGACTGCAGCGCTTCTGCCGGGCTGATTTATAAATTTTAACCATCCAGGGCGCTATTCAAACGCATACAAAAAAAACTCATTCAAATCGGTCCAGCCGTTTAGGAGGAGTTCAGTGACAATACCGACTGCAGCGCCTCTGCCGGGCTGATTTGTAAATTTAAACCATTCGGGGCGCCACCCAAACGCACACAAAAAAATTCATTCGAATCGGTCCAGCCGCTTAGGAGGAGTTCAGTGACAATACCGACTGCAGAGCCTCTGCCGGGCTGATTTATGAATCTAACCCGTTCGGAGCGTCACCCAAACGCACACAAAAAAATTCATTTAAATCGGTTCAGCCGTTTAGAGGAGTTCACAGTCATACACACGTACAGTAGAATTATATATATAAAGATATAAAAAACTAAAGTCAAGAATGCAGATTAATAGATAGAAGTTTAAATTTTTTATTGGGTTGAACTTTGTATTGGTGTCGAAACAGCTAACAATAAACAGTTACAATGCTACTTAATTCTTACAAAACTATTATAATGCGGATTTTTAGTTATACATCATCAGTATCCTGAAAATGAAAAATAATATATTTTTATAAGACTAGACTATCGCTCCTTCGATCAAACAATTCTATTTGGATTGTTTTAGTCTTATATTGCGACCGCCACAAGAGCCAAGGCTTACAACTATTCGGCATCCGACTTTTTTGTAAAAAAATATTACAATAACATACGAATCTAAAAATCTTTGAAATATTTTTACAAATCAACAAACTATCTTAACACTGTTGAAATCTGATTTCCGCGGTCAATGCATTTCTTGCATGTTTTCAGTTACGTACACATTTTTTTCGTAATTTTTATGCTACATCAAATAGGCTTCATGGTCAAAATAAATTTAAAAATAATATTAAAAAATATGACAAAAATGTGTGGTAAACTGACTTTGAAATTGAAAATTTTTCGTAATGTTTGATAGCGTGGAACTAGGCTGACCTCCCTATTTTTGTGTTGTTTGTAGTAATTAATGTTTTCTCAACGACAAAGATATTATGTTGCAAGTTCTATTGAGATTTTTATCAACAATTTTGAATTAATAAAATATTTAATAAAATTGTTGTAGTTTGCTTTATTTAATAATAGTTATTACAATTTCCAAGCCAGGAAAACATATTGTTTTACCTTCGACTTTTTTGTGTTTATTATCCGTGTAAAGGTGTTGTGTTACCAAATTAATCAGCATCCAATATGGGTAATGGTCAGTCGCTTCTTTCCAAATCGATTTAAAATGCATAAAACTATAGATCAAAATTAATGACTGCAAACATTAATCCACGGGCATCTCAAGTGATAAAGAATTTTATTTAACATAACTGTAAATTAAAAATGTCCAGCTCATTCATGCTGAGAACAGACAAATACAAAATAAATTTAACTTTAAGTTTATTGACCGCTGTGGTTTAACGGTATTTATTGTTCTTGTTATTCATTCTGTGTATCACTGTATCATAAAGTAGGTAGACAAACAAATAGAGTCTCATAAAGAATATGAAGAAGAGAAATGAAACTTATAGAATATATTTTTTATAAAACTTACTAGAAGATTAATTTCTCTAAGCTATTGTTCATTTGAATAAATTTATGAGTGGTTGTTACTTTTGATAGAAATACCCATATCAAAACATTTCAAAAATAAGTTTGGCTAGGATCCAATGATCAATAATTATTTTCCCTTATACTTTAATATCCCGCTTACAAAATATAAAACTTTTCTATAGCGCAGTATATCTAGTATCACGCCATATGCTAGTTGTAAAGGACAGGCTACTTTGTATGTTAAATGAGCTATCTCAGTTTATAGCAGAGCAAGTGTGTGAACTCTTTAGTTATATCTGATGGTTCGGTTCTCATATTCACCAGTCGTTCTGTAGTCCCTAGGTTCCAGGACAACATGCGTTCTGGTATGTTGATGAGCACTTTTTAACTGTTGTAATTTGGAGACGTGTTGATGGTGAGGCGGAGAATTGTGATTGGTCAAATTGGAATGGATTAGATTGAAGACGTGTGATTTGGTCAAAGTATTTTTAAGGACAACATTAACAACCATCAACACACCGGTTTTCTAATTAACCGATAATCAGCAAATATAGTTGATAAATTGAAAAAACTATGGGTTGACCCCCCGACCCCCATATAAAAACAAATCGATTAAATTAAATCTTCAAGTGAAATTCGACTACAAAATTAAGTGAATTGTTGAAATTAATACAGGTGAGAGACATTTGAGACCAGCCGACGTTCCTATATGGAACAACTACAACACAAAAAAAAATTGGAGACATCTGAAATTATTATTTCGGGTAAATCATTCTATTTATCTGCAGGACAAAACCCCTTTGCACTCTTTCCCTATAACAGTGAGTAGTTTTGACAGTTTGGCTGTTTGCTCAAACAAATAAACGAGCATATCAGAGCCAGTCGTATGTTTTAGGGATGATGTATTTGAATTCATCCAAGCACTTCTGATGGCGATATTTATTAAAAACGTTAGAATCAGCCAGGTTTGCTTGTTAATGTGATAATTTATCGGGCCGTATTGAGTCATCGACGATTTTAACATTTTCAGAGACTCTCTCTTTGAATCGCTTGTTTTAACAGCAGCCCGTCTCTCCTGTTTCTGTTAAAACAAGCGATTCAAAGAGAGAGTCTCTGAAAATGTTAAAATGGTCCCTGACTGGATACGGCCCGATAAACTTTTATGGTTACCGAGAATCTTTTTATAGTGTAAAAGATCCTCCCTTCCACTTTCACCATAGTTGTATATGCATTTGAGCTAATTCTTGGTCACGCCAAAGTAGAAATCGGAACCAATATTTTGTACCGGTGACTTTTATTACTAGATAGTCAACTACTGCTTATTTTTTAAATAAAAAGTGTTGTGTTATAGGGTTTACAATATGTGTCACAACAACACAAAAATACCATTTAAGACCTAGGGTCCAGACCTAGGTCCCACAACAACTTGCGTTCTAAGGTGTTGATGGAAGCTATTATTAAACCTCTGTGGATTGAAAAGACCTGAGACTATGGATTCCGGCAAACTATTCTATTTGTATGCAGTTCGAACAAAGAAGTCTTTCTGCGATCTGCCTGCCAATATGACAGCGTGGGATCTCGACCGTTTGACGGTAGCTGGTGGCTGGTGGCTGAGTGAAACGGGGGTAGGAATAAGTTTGAGGCATGATGCTGCTGATTTTATCTGAGCACTGTTGATGACGATATTTGTAAAAAACAACGAGGTCAGACAGCTGATTATGGCAGCGTTTCTCCAGGCAGGATTAATTCATTCGTGCCTTTTGCCTTTCGAACGACTTGTGCAGAATACTATCATCTGCAAAAATATTTATTGGGTTGCTTGTGATTTTCAACAATTCGTTGATATAAATCAAAAATAGGGTTGGGGACAATATAGGGCCTTGAGGTACAACAGCGTTAATAAGTTTAGACTAAGACGTAAATCCATCCGTCTAAGGAGACGGAAATGTATCGGTTGGATAAAAAATTTTGAATCAGCTTCACAACATTTGGATGAAAACCATACGCAACGAGCTTGTTGATTAAGTTGGCATGCCAGACTCGATCGAATGCCTTGGAGATGTCTAAAGCGATAACGTATGTTTCACCACCTTTATCAAGTATGCTGTTCCAACAATGCGCTACATAGTATAATAGATCGGTAGTTGACCTTTTTTTCGAAAACCATATTGGCTGTCGGCTATTAAATGATTTACTTCCAAAAATTTTGAAATGTGTGTATTAATATAATGCTCGTAGACTTTGGATAGGACCGATAGTAAAGCTATTGGCCTATAATTTGAGATATCAGATTTTGATCCCTTTTTGGGGACGGGCTGTACATTTTCCAACTTCCAGCACGAGGGAAAGATACCAGATTTGTAGGATTGGTTGAATATTTTATTCAAAGTTGGTGCAAGTTTTTTGGAAAAGGTTTTTAAAATAATGGGTGGAATGTTTTCCATTCCTGAGGCTTTGTTGATGTTAAACCCGTGTAAAAAATTAACGACTATTTTGGGTTTGAAATGAAGTTCATTCATATTAACTCCTGTAGACTGAATTGGGGGAATTTCTTTAGGAGTTTCCAAAATGGTGGAGTTCAAAGCAAAGCGTTCAGCGAACAAGTTAGTTTTTCTTTCGGTATAATTGACGATTAAATCACCACCAATAATAGGGAGAATAGAAGATTTTGAACCAGAATTTAAAGAATTAATGGCACTGTAGAAACTCTTGTCAGAAATAGACATAGACGTAAGTTTTAAAGCTTTTGCTCTGTCAATTTCAGACTTTTCATTTGATATAATCTGGTTAGATATTTTGTTGGCCGTTAGATATTGGGATCGATTCGCGCGAGTTTTGTTATGAATCCAAATATTAAATAAACTACGTTTTTTTCTAAATGCCGTTTTGGCAGCTTTCGTATACATTGACCTATACCCCTGCGTGCTCCCATACCGTTACAAATGAGACACATGCTGCAATCTTTTTTAAATTTTGGTTCCATTCAAAAAATCTTTTTTTTAAGCGTGTCGGGTTCAGAGCCATATACGCTGCCTGCTGCTAAAAGTAACGTATGTACATATATTTGTTATTGTTTTTACTTTTAGCCTCACAGAATAGCACAGTAGTTGAAGGCAAATTTTTCAGCATGAAATACTGTTGCAAAAGGGGCCCAGTGCTAACGTCCGTTTAGTTCTGGGAGCAAACATCCCTGGACCCTGCCTTAATTGACCCAGGAGCTTGACTGTTGAATCTGACAGTTTGTATCCGTTTTTTGTTAAACACGGGAGACATTGGCGCAGCTAGGTAGGGGCCCAGAGGGCGTAGCCCCACTTAGAGGAATTTTGTTCCCTCTAAAACATGAAAGTTCCATTAGTATTTCATACCAAAAAAATGAATTTGAATTTCTTTACTAAGTGAATCGCTCTTCATAATTATTTCAAAAATAGAATTAAATATATGCTCATCCTTTAAAAAAGTTTGTCATTTCTCATTAAGAATGGACAACCAAACAAGTTGCTAAAAGTATATCTATAAAATGTTCGTTTGTCTTATTGGTTCACCATATTAGCAAAGTATAAGAGAGAAAACACTTTTTTTGTAACAATATGATGTCTCAGATTTATTTGACATTCACACTTTCTTGAAATCCATACCCTCCAATTTGTTCTAAACGAAAAATTTTCTAATAAAAACATTCCAGACTTTATTTAAAAAAAAAAATACGGTCTGATAAGATCTAAAACTACACCGGAACACCAAGAAATTTCATATTTTCGAGTTTGTTTGTATAGCCATTAGCAAATTGACGACGTGATTCAAAGTCTGATGGATTTAATTCTTGAGCTATCTGAATTTAGCAAGGCTACAAATGTAGATCGTCATGCAAATTACTGCATTAAATGGTTGGTGAAATGTGGAATGAACACAAGATCTGCTTATGACTGGAGAAAGTCTGGGGTACAATTTTTACAACACTGTAATTAAAACGTTTAGAACAATGTGAACAAAAAATATTGTCAGTTTTAATTTTTTTAACAATGGATAAGCAAAGCAACACATTATGAATGTTACATATGTTTAGTTCAAACTCAGTCATGTATCAATTCGTATTTAATTTGAATAGATTTATAGAAATTTCTCCCACTAAAGCTGTTTGGTATAAAATATTTCCAAGGCTCTCTTTAGTTTAAATATAATAGTTGTAAACTGTATATAAATACAAACCAAACATTACAATACAATACAAGCCAAAGATTTAATTTTAATTACTTTTTAAGTGTTTACCATAAATTATAACACACTTCCTGTCTTGTTCTTAAAATAAGGAAATTAATATCTTATTTGTGCAAAATTTAAAATCTAGCAAGGTAATAAATATTACATAAACAATCATCGATAAAAAATATTTTCTTAATTACAGGAAAAGAGAGATTCATCTTAATTATTTTCTTTGCAGCCAACAAAAATAATGTTTTAAGCAAACTGACTTCAATGGTACATTTATGGTTGGTTCGTTTGAATTATTTGTCGATATAAATTTTAATTTTGAAATACAAAATAAAACTTAGTAATTTTAAAACGTATCAGTAGAAATTATGCTTAACTATATATGAGTAACAAAATAAAAATAACAAAAAAAACTTGTTGGTTGCATAAGATTTTAAAAGAAAGCGGTTTAAGAAGTTCAAAATAATTATGTTAATTATCATAATGGAGATTATTATTTTAATCGGCATATTATTAGTGGGAACATTTCAAAAAATCTGTAGAAATTTATTTATAATTATTTAAACTAATTTTGTAATTTTAATTTAATGTGTTGAAATTATGTTAACAACACGAACGATGTATTGTGTTAATAGTAAAGATACAATGCTTGTTCTTTGATTGACAGTGATAAGTTATTGATAATTTGTGTTAGTTAAAAATGATATAATAAAAACGAAGTTTTAATTAATAATACAAAATTACGGGCGATGATGGATGTTCGGCGAGTATAGCTATATGCTGCTACTTCTTTTGGTTGCTCATAAGCCTTTTGAACAGCCCAAAGGGCCAGAATGAAAACAGATGCAACACCCTAAATATAACCACAATGTATGGGACGAATATATTACTTTGCCATTACATGATCGGCGTAGAGTCAGCCAATGGATATTGTGACTCCATATAAACGGATCCTTCCACAATCACTTACTGGTTCTTGGCATATATTAATTGAAATATCATTTTTATCTCGATCTTTGATTGGGAAACCTCAATAGCTATGTTTTGTTGACAATAGCTTTATTCTTTACAATCAATAAAAAATAGGTTTACAACGTATTAAACAGCTGACTCAACTTGTCCAGTTATTTTAATGAGTCATTTACACAAAGAACAGATAAATAAATAAATAGATATGGAATTTCACGTTACAAAACTAACTATATACTATACGTTACTATAAGGAAGTCGATAATAGTTCAATTTAAATAATGTGTTGATTATTTAGGCTTCAGAAAGGTTTACATTTGAAAAAAAACTGGAGCGAAAAATAAAGAAACATTTCCACTTTTCTGGAATTAGATTTTGTTCTATCCTCAATTAATGTCATTAAAGTTCACTTTAAATTTGGCGCAGCGTTGAATTGACTTGTACGGCAACAAGTGATGCAGCACACTGGCTAAATTGGAATGACTAAAGATATGAAAATGTTCGGGCTAAAACTTGACTTTAATTGTAATTCTGACAATATTCCTGATTTGTTTAAATATGCTTTGCTATATTTTTGATTGGTACTGAACAATCTTATTCAATCTTATCCAGCAATCTAGCCAATATCTTTTATGCCAATGATTTTCAGATCCACTAGCTGTTTGTGAACCAATATATGGGGGTCAAAAAGCAGATTGTACAACAAAAGAAGAATTTTATGAACAACTACAAGCAAAAATATCAACCGCACACCAGAATGACATCAAAATTGTTCTAAGTGATTTCAATGAAAAAAATTGGAACCGATAACATCGGAATGGAATCAAAATTTTGGGAAATTTTGCGCTTGAATCAACTCGAAACAATATTGGAGATAGACTCATAGATTGTTGTGTCACATACAAGCTATATTTATAGGAGGCAGCAAATTCCCACACAAGAACATACACAAATACTGTTGGATCTAACCAAATGGGAAAACATAGAATAAAATCGATCATGTACTGGTTGTTAAGAATTTTCTATCCTCCTTACAAGACGTCAGAGAAAAACGAAGAGCAGACATACACAGCGACCATCAACAGGTAATTGCAACATTCAAAATCAAACCCGCCGCTCTAAAACTCTAAAACATGGTAACAAGTCAAACCGGCGGAAATTCAAAACAAACAGATTGAGTGACAAAAAACCAACCGCATCTGCAAATAATCTCTGCAGCTCAATTTACGAAACAACCAGTCTTAATCAAAAGTGGGATCAAATTGAAAAACCCTATGCTATGCCTAAAAATTGCTACAGATGTGTTCGGTTCAGATACCAAGAGAAGTCCCAAAATCCGTGGATTAGTGATAAAACCTGGAAAAAATCGAAGAGCGTCGTCAGCGCAAAGTGCATTATTTCATGGAATCATTACTGTTATTCTAGGTTCTGGAGCTTAGCTATTGTCAACGAACGCCTAAAATTCAGCCTCCATAAAAAAACGACGAAGTATTTGAATATCCCAAATATACAAGTCACTCGACTGCCGGTGCATACTCCTGCAGCAGACTCTTCATTTTACTGCATAAGGCCCGTTAGCTCAGTCCTGTATAACTCCATTTTATGGTCGCAAGTACAGATGTAAAAGTAATATTACCAATGGTAAAACTACCGGTAAAATTGGTAATATTACTATTAGGCTTGGTAAAATTTGTAAAATTGCAATAAAATTTGAATATTCTTTATTTAATAAAACTTAAAGTTTGTGCTTTTTTGTTGACACCCCGTACTGCAATTGAAAATTGCGAGCACATTGTTGTGAGAATATCTCATATGATTGACCGATTTGCAGCTGAACACACGCATGTGTAGGCAATTTTAACGTCTCTACGTGTTGGCCAAGTAGAGCACTTTAGGCAAACATTTATTTTGTCTACTAGTGTCAATCGGTGGGTTGTAATGTGTAGTTTTTTCACCTGGTAGCAATAACGCAGCTATTCTGGATGAGACAAAAATATTTATGTCATTTTGGGATTAAATTGCAGTCATGAAGAAGGATTCTCCCACCCTATTATTGGCAGTTTGCTGATTATCCATGTTAATCACCCTCAAAGGTCACTCGTGTATTAATTTTGTTCACGGCCTAATTAAACATTTACGATGCAGCACCAACAAATCCGCAACGAACCATTATCACCGCTTCGTTGTAAATTTTTGTGCGAAATGCACGTTCATTTTTAAATTTTCGTTACGCTATTTGCTATTTTCTTCAGCCATTTGCGATTTATATTTTTCCATGAACGAGAAGAAAACAATGCATGAATTAGATTTTTATGTGACGTATTGCACGCGTAATTAATACATCTATCCCAGTGACGGCCGTGGCATGTGTAGTACGCGAAAAGTAACATGTGTTAAGCCGTTGACAATTCTCAATTGCAGGAAAAGCATTGAACCGGGTTCATTTTCAAACCACATGCGATGAAACAAGCTTGATTGGAATGGATTGCGTACAGTATAAGCAAAGTAAGTTTCGTTGAAAATGCTTAGCTATCTATCAATTTGTTCTTTGCATTTGAGCCATTGAAATTCATTTCTACTTCTATGCGATGTGTTATACCTAAACATTTTCGAATATGGCAGTGTTTTCAAAAACGCATAGTTTTACATAATAGTGAAAAAAAGCAGTTATCGTTGTGGCCAGTGTGTTCAGGATTTGTTGGTTTTTTGCTGTTGTGAAAATAGCGGGTAGTCTTTTTTCTAGATGTCCTGCTAAAAGAACAACGGCTGAACTGTATCTTCCTGTTTGACTCTCTGTGAGTCAGTATATTTACACTCGATAATAATATATTTGATTTGCATTTTATGTTTTTATAAACTATAAATGATTGTGACAGTTATCAATTTTGAATTGAATGAAATTGAAACTATGTATATTTAAATGTTTTGAAACAGTTTATTTTACCAATATTTTACCAATACACCCAAAAAAAATTCAATATTTTAAATCGACAGAGGTACATCGATTTAACAAAGTAAAAACTTGCATATAAAATTGAAGAAATTGCCCTCAAATTAACAAAAATAAGAAAATGCTGCATTCGAAAGCTACTTTTAACTTAGAATTTTAAATCAATATATAAAATACTTGAATTGAATACATTTTTGTTGACTTTAATAATCATATCAAAAGTACTGCAGTCTGCAGTTAATTCTACAAAAGAGTAGTATGCTTGATATTCTAGATGTTTATAACAACAGCATTGATTGTCGAAGTAACATTAAGTTTAGTCATTTGACAGTTAAAGTTTTAAAGTTTTGTGCATTTGTATTAAAAGTAGCGATACAATCGATTTAACTAAATAAAACGTCGGAGCCAAAACAATGTCATTTTATTCGAATTTACCTGCAATTGTGTCGGATCTTCCACGATTATTTTTTTGGGTGTATTGCATATTTTACCAATATTACCAATTTTACCAACCTTACCGGTAATTTTAAGGTAAAACATACCAAAAATATATTTTACCGCTAAATTTACATCTGTAGTCGCAAGACAATCATTGCTTCTCCATAATGCGATCGTTTTCTGACCCCGTCTGTAATGTTGCAGCTGCTTCCCCATTTAGAGCAACTATCGATGCAGCAAGACTATTTTCACCATTCCAAAGTGCAAGAAAAATGGGGAAGCAAAGATATTGTTTTCGTCGTTTTCTGTGACGAAAAAAGAAGCCAAGGAAAAGGAACCCGTAGATGTCAGAGCAACAATAGGAAACTTCTGTATTGCGTTGCAAATATTTGCCTTCTATTCAACGGAAACCTATTAAAAACCGAACTGTAAGGCCAAAAATTGAGGAGATTGTTAGCTACATCCTAATTTCAAGAATTGTGGTAAATGGTGAATGTTTGGCTATTAGAAAACAAATCGTATGTAAAAATTGTTTGACAATACTCGTTTCAACTCATACATTTGTATTGATAATACAGATATTGGCACTGGTACAGATATTAGCACTGATGAACAACAATGTAGTGAAGAGGCAAATACAGTACCATCATCATGATGACTGTGATAACATAAGAGATTTCCGTAGTCAGGATTCCCAGTGCTGTTTGTATAAAAGTCCAATTATCTATAAATGGCACCGAAACAGGGACATTTTAAAGCTCCAATTCCATAAAATGGTGCCGAAACAGGTCGTCGTTACACGCCTTTAAGACGACCAATGCGATAATAACGTACGTCACATCAATCTCTTTTAAGTGACAACGTGTTCAACGATGGATTACATACTTCAATAGATCATTTATTGGATAATGAGATCAAATTATTGTTTTACAAAAATTTGAAAATTTGTGAGTCATGTAAAAATTGCATGTAATTTGGGGTATTACACTTCGTTCCTTTTTGAGGAACTGCTACATTCAAATTTACAGGTCATCATCACTTAAACTAAACGTTATATATGAATAGGCAAAAACAAATGGAAATGAATATTTTGATATACTAACAAATCAATGATTATCCAATGATGACCAAAATTTCAAAAAAGTGTGGAAACGAATTTGAAAATTTTATAATAAATCAAACACTTTGCATCTTTTCAGACCGAAATAAAACAATAAATATCAAGCATATGGCATTACTTTTATCTAACTACCAACTGATAAACATTAATAATTCGATAATTACAAAAGAAAAAAATATTATACTATCGCGCTATCTAAAAATAATTAATGGTAACTGCTTAACGAATTCACATAAATAGTTTAATTACTTTTCGTGGAATGAACTTTTTCACAAAACATCAACAAGCTCTAACAATCAATTTAAATGTTTTGTTATAAATACCAATTTTAACTATTACTATTCTACACAAGATCATTATCAAGTTCACGAAAATAGAAAAAAAAATATAAATGCATGTATATTTGTATTTGTGTATTAAGCCGGGCATTCACATACAACAGAAACAGAAACTGAAAACTATTCAAAATCCAAAACTCTATTATCAAAAGTTAAAATAATAATTAATATTATGTGACAGTTTCTGGTTATGTGAGAGTTTCTGGAACAGAAAGAATTAAATTTTAATTGTTTTTGTTTCAGACAAAACAGACGAATTTTCAGTTTCTGTTTCAGTTTCTGAATTCGGTTTCTGTTTCAGTTGCTGTCAAATTTGTATGAAATTCAGTTTCGGTTTCTGTTTCTGTTGTATGTGAATGCACGGCTTTATCAACAATCTCAAAATTCCCTCGCTTAAATTATAAAAGTCGTTATACTTATACTGGGCAGCTGATAAGTTAGTAGTCTGATCTCGAAGATTCGATTATCGATATATCAAATGCGATTTACATCTCTTAATCTGAATCATTAGTTCATGAAATTTCTGAAGATGTTTTTTTCACGTGCGCTTAAAACTAGTTAATCCTCCTCCAATAAACAAGATCAACTTAATTCATCTCGTTAAAAAATTAAAGTAATAAGAAAATAAAAACAAAATCTCAAGATCGAAAAATAAAAGTGAAAATTTTCTTGTTTTTGAATTTTTATTTTTGTTTAATGTTTTTGTAAGTATGAAGTTGTATTTCCGGTTGGAACTGATTGTTTCGCTTGTTTTTTATTTATTTTTGGAAAGGATTTTTATTTTTATTTGCAAAAAAAAGTCAAGAACAACCAAAGAATCTGAAATGATTATCCATAAATAATACACAGAAGGAGAAATGATGAACAAACCAAAAACAAAAAAATGTGTACAGTTACAATCTCTCCTCCACCTCCACCTTCATCTTTAATTTTTTTTTAATTGTACTGCTATTTTGTACCTCATTTCATTAATCTCACTTTCACTGAAGATCTGGTTTTTTGTCAAGTTTTTTTTCATATAGAACTACGAGTGTAAAGTATTTTTTATTGCATTAAAAAATGAAAATGATTTAATTAAAAGCAAATAGTTGTATTGATTGGATTAGAGGTGAGGAGATAATAATGTTTCGTTTACGGATCGGATTTTGTTTTTTCATTTTCAAAGTGAATGACTTTTGTAAAAAAATAGCATTTCTCGTTTGTGTAATTTTGCTATATGTTTGTTGTTGGTTTTTAAAAAATATTTATGTATGACTAGGGGGTATCCCGCGGGCTTCGCTCCCCCCCCCCCCCCCCCCCCCACCCTTCCCTCCTCCACCCCCCTCCTCCCGCACGTCAACGCACTTAATCTTTTCATCCAACTTTGTTGTATTATCTCTTTTATTGTAATACCTCTTTATATACTCTGTTAGGTGTATTATTGCCATTCGCCAAAATGAAAAGATTTGCGGCATCACTAACACGTGAACATGCTACATACAATTGTCCATGGGTGAAGCAACCTTGGTTTAAATCAACACCAGCTCTCTTTAAAGTTTGACCTTGTGATTTATTAATAGTCATTGTGAAGCTAACATTTATAGGGAATTGCAATCTTTTAAATTGAAATGGATAATTTGATGGGAGGATAGGTTTTCTAGGTATAAAAACCATTTCGCCTTTACCACAACCGGTAATAATGATAGCTTCGATTATATTCTTTCGTAAAGAAGCTACGCGCAATCGAGTGCCGTTGCAAAGTTTTGGTGGGTATTTCGAAGCAGCATAATGGGAATGCAAACTTTTTGATCTATTTTATGAAGTGGAAGACCAGGAGCAATGATATTGTTCAAAAATTCTACTGAATAATGCACTGCTTGTTCTGTTTGGCATATTGTGTTAATGGATATATATGAAGTTTACTCACCAGGGATTTTTTCCGTTATACGATTATTTAGTGACAATACTTGGTCATTTCTTGGCGCTAAAATAGATCTTTCACACAACCATACATCCTCTTTTGTGGTAATATTGTGGATGTCGTCATAAATATCAGATATTAAAGCTTCAGTATTTGTAACAATTTGGCATAGAGTAGCTGAAATTTCAATGTCATGATCAGTATTAATCTCTGCATATTTTCCTTCACCAATATCTAGGAAAACTTCATACCGAGAATTCCATACCTCTGCTTTGCGCTCTCATGTTTTGCTTTAAATGGAGTGTTTTAAAATGTCTCCATAGTACTGAGCGTTTTAGACACGCATTGACCTCATTTGCTCTTGTACCTTTAACGACAACTGGCAACGTTTGCCTGAAATCACCTGCGAATAAAAAGGTTACTCCACCAAATACTTGATTATTATTTCTTAAATCCTGCATTGTTCTATTTACAGCTTCAATCGATACTTTGTTTGCCATAGTACACTTATCCCACACTACGAAAACACAATCATGTAGAACTTTAGCTCTGTGGCTATTCTTTGATATACCACAGACTGGATTTTCCATACGATCAGCTTCAATTGGGATTTTGAACATAGAATGAGCTGTTTTTCCTCCGGGAATTAGAGAGGCAGCTATCCCTGAATTACTAAATACATAAACACACATTCTAATTCTTCTCTAAATAAAAAATCTTCATAAGCAATAAATGAAAAAATCTTGCAAGTCAGGTTTTAAAACATATACAACAAAATAAAAAATGTGTCTCTATATAATAAAAACATACTCATATATTATTAGAACACTTATAATTTATATTTATTTATAATATTAGAACACTTATAAGTTTTATCTCAATTCCGGTCGGTTCGGGGAATTGAACCGGCGTCCCTCTGATCAAAGTTTATATGGTTAACCATTTAACCAACTCGACCAGCGACAAATTAACCAACATTTAGGCAAGCTCGTTGCTATGAATTATACTCATATATGTAAATCTATATATATAAAATTCTCGTGTCACAGTGTTTGTAATTAAACTCCTCCGAAACGGCTTGACTGATTTCCATGAAATTTTATGTGTATAGGTAGGGCTGAGAATCGGTCGTAAACTATTTTTTATACCCTTAAGTGATAAGGGGGGCCCTCCCCCCCAAAATTTTTTGTATTTTTCAGACAAAATTTTTTATTTTTATTTTTTTATGATTTGACATTAAAAAATACATATAATCCTTAATTTTCTCCCTTCTACCACCAACCCCCATTTTTTAATGGCGATATTAGTACTGGAATACTCTTCAATTACTCCTCCGAAACGGCCTGACTGATTTCCATGAAATTTTATGTGTATATACGGTAGGTCTGAGAATAGGTCGTAAACTATTTTTTATAACCTTAAGTTATAAGGGGGGCCCTCCCCCCAAAAACTTTTTGTATTTTTCAGACAAATTTTTTTATTTTAATTTTTTTATGATTTGACATTACAAAATACATATAATCCTTAATTTTCCCCCTTATACTACCAACCCCCATTTTTTAATGGCGGTATTAGTACTGCAATACTCTTCAATTACTCCTCCGAAACGGCCTGACTGATTTCCATGAAATTTTATGTGTATATACGGTAGGTCTGAGAATCGGTTGTAATATCTTTTTTACCCTTAAGTGATAAGGGGGCCCTCCCCCCCAATATTTTTTGTATTTTTCAGACAAAATTTTTTATTTTAATTTTTTTATGATTTGACATTAAAAAATACATATAACCCTTAATTTTCTCCCTTCTACCACCAACCCCTATTTTTTAATGGCGATATTAGTACTGGAATACTCTTATATTACTTCTCCGAAACGCCCTGACTGATTTCCATGAAATTTTATGTGTATATACGGTAGGTCTGAGAATCGGTCGTAAACTATTTTTTATTCCCTTAAGTTATAAGGGGGGCCCTCCCCCCCAAAAACTTTTTGTATTTTTCAGACAAATTTTTTTATTTTAATTTTTTTATGATTTGACATTACAAAATACATATAATCCTTAATTTTCCCCCTTTTACCACCAACTGCCATTTTTTAATGGCGGTATTAGTACTGCAATACTCTTCAATTACTCCTCCGAAACGGCCTGACTGATTTCCATAAAATTTTATGTGTATATACGGTAGGTCTGAGAATCGGTTGTAATATCTTTTTTACCCTTAAGTGATAAGGAGGGCCCTCCCCCCCCAAAATTTTTTGTATTTTTCAGACAAAATTGTTTATTTTTATTATTTTATGATTTTACATTACAAAATACATATAATCCTTAATTTTTCCCCTTCTACCACCAACCTCCATTTTTAGTACTTTAGTACTTGAATACTCTTCAATTCTCAGTAGTCGATAACTGATCAATCTATCTATCTTCTATCTACATATCTATATATGATAAATAAAAATGTAAATGTTCGTTGGTTCAAAATAGGCAATCTAGGAATGTACTGGATCGATTCTCTTGAAATTTGGACACAATGTTGCATTCAAATACAGAAAGGTTATTATATAGTGTTTTTTTAGCGATATGTGTTTCATATAGGAATGTAAGCTGTCAACAAGCACAAGTGTCCCTGACTTGCATTAATCTCAATTCAATCTTTTTATGGTCGAGTTTCACTTAAAGACTTAATTTAATCGATTAGTTATGTATGGGTGATCACCCATATATTGTTTTGTCCAATTTATCAACCATATTGGTTGATTACCGGTTAATTGTATAACCACTCCAGTGTCCAGTGTTAGTGTATAACCAGTGTATTGATGGTTGTTAATGAGTTTGTAAAACAACACTTTGACCTAAATGGAAGTAGTGCTAACCACTAGACCACTCAACACATATATACATACATTTATATACATACGGTCATTAAAATATTCTATTGCATTTTTGCCCATTGCATGGAAATTGGTTCTATTGTATATTATACCAAATACTTCCACATGGAATGGCATTTTGATAATTTGTTTGAAAACCAGATTTCAAAAAACGATTTAGTGCATTTGTTCAAAACAGCAGTTGACATGATGTATGTGATACATATATAAGTTTCAATAGTTCAGGTTGACAAAACGCCTGCTAGAGGACATGTGAGAAGATTCAATGCTCGAACAATAAACGAAGTGACAATTAATAAAGTCGGCAATAAATTTCAACCGAGATATATTTTTGTCAATAAAAGAAGGATTAATTTCCACATTTGGAAATGCCGTCGATTGTTTTACCAATACATGGTAGATATGTATGCAAAAACATTCGAAACAGAACGTTTAATATTCATTCGTTTAAATCAAACCAAGCTTTTCTCTGAAGTACCAGCTTATTTGCGAGAGCCAATTTAATATGACGGTTATTCACAACACAAAATCATCTCAAATGCACGGCAAATATCCGATGCCAGTTTCGATAAAGATTTGTAGGAAGTTGTGACGAAAAATATGTAACATGAGCTTTCCAGAACACTGAATCCACTAAATCCAAAGTACGCAAAGTAATATCATCAAGGATTCAGTCAGTTACAGGAACTTCAGTTACATGAAACGATGATTATCCTTTATATAAAAGAAGAGCTGCAGCAAATGGCGGTAAGATAACAACATATAGATATGCGAAACGGGAACACGAAAATAGTTCCTTAAACATGGATGGTTAGTCCATATTAATCCTTTGCTACAAGGAACATACAGATCGCATATAAACTTGGAATACGGTATATATGCCAAATCAGTCAAATACGTTAGTTAAAAAGTACTTTAATAAAGGCAACATCTCAGTTTTAGCGTGCTCCAATGAAGCAGCACTGGGATGTATGCATCATTCATCAATGACACGTGCAGCACGTCACCTCCAAACTAAGTTCGGGCTTTGTTTGAAATCATGCTGACCGCTTACTGTTCTTCATCTACAAGAACGTTATGGGAAAAAATATAAATCGCACATGGTTGATGATATTTCCTGCCCAATATAGCAAAATGATTAAAGATCTGTGCGTAGTATTCGCGAACTTAGTTCTCAATCAATTATTAATGCTACCGCCGAATCGATCTGCTCCGTCGGTCAATGTGAAATTACGTCGTTAATATAAATACAATACTGATGATTAGGTTTAATATAATTACAATACGGTTGATTAGCATTTCAATTCAAAAGATCACAATTGTCAATTAAATTGATGTTTGCAATCACCATAAAAAAAGATCACGCTCAATCATTAAAAGTGCGCGCTTTAGATGTAGAACGGATTGATTTTCGTATGGACAATTATATGTTGCGTAGACAGAATAGAGGCATAAAACTAGATAATCTCTTTTACTCTGAACCAACAATGGAGCCACAACAAATAATGTATAACCTGCAGAAGCAGCTTACTTAAAAACTTTGCTTACTTGAAAACTTATTTGATCGCTAATTTTTCATATATCCGAACTGATCAGCTAGAGTGCTGATTATTTTTCATCCATATTTTTAAAAAGATAAATTAAAAATTATGCTATCATTCTCATTACCACTTTTTGAAATCATTGCTACTACGTCAACAAAATGTCTGTGCACAAGCTTTATTTATAAGCGTAGCAAAGCACGCCGGGTCCTGCTAGTACATATATATAATTATTAAAACAAATAAAAACCAATTGTATGTAATCAACATTTAGGCAAACTCGTTGCTATGAATTAAGTAATGGAGAATTCTAATATAAAAATTATATATTAAAAACTATATATTCTATGAAAATAAGTAGCCTATGACATTCCGGACATTCCTTTCTTTATGTATGTCAAGTTTCATCTAAATCAATTCAGCCATTTCGATGCTTATCCCGAACAGACAGACAGACAGACAGACAGACATCGAATTTTATTTATATAGATGAACTGTAAAACGCAGGGAAGAAAAAATCCGAAATTCTACGTCCACGCCGTGCTACCTTTGTAACGCTAACAGAATTAGGTTGGTGTAGTTGAGAGGGGCAGAGTAAATACTGCTTATACTCAATAATTCTGCACCATGGCTAGTCATTGGCGCCATAAAACCAATGCAACTAAAGTGTTTGTTCTCCATGTTAAGGACGGCTTGCAGCGGGCGTCTGTCTTGGATTAAGCGGCTCGCTGTATAAACGTGTAAAAAGGTTGTTTCTGGTGACTTTAATATGTAGAACGAACCCATTCACCCAAAATTTGGGTTGGGCGAAGGGCTAACACCCCATTTCCGTAAAAAAATATTTGTCATGAATTCTGTACACTGGCCTCGGATTATCTCAGAATCATTTCAAGAACGACCTCGGAAGCTGTACCCGGACTACGATTTAAAAATGGGAACCAGGAACGTGCTAAGCCTTAGAAGACTAGGAGATCTATTAAAACTTACTAGCCAAATCGATAGCTACACACTAGATATAGTGGCATTACAAGAACTAAGATGGCCAGGGGGTAGAATCCACGAAACAGCAAAAGGATACACTCTACTCTTGCGGTCATCAAAACGGAGGAGAATTTGGAGTTGGCTTTCTTATACATCGTCGCGTGAATCAACATGTTATCGACTTTGTATGCGACTTTTGTTATCGACATGTTATAAACATGTTATCGACTTTAAGATGCGGATATGCACAATGAGATGTAACGATCATCAATGTTCATGCACCTACTGAAGACAAATCAGATGACATTAAAGAACTAGAACTCGAAGAAGTAATCAATAACATCCCAATTTTTTGTAGTTCGGAATTTGCGCCGGTAAAATTTGGCTGTCGGAATAAATTTCCTTGCACATACTTCGTCTAGAAGTAAAACGATATAGTGCGGCAATAAATGAATTCGTACTCAAGTCTCCTACTAGTTCTAAGTGAATAGTCCTTACTATAGCCCTTATTTGACGACCTTCGTTGACCGTGGTCCACCTTGATTAATCATTAAAGGGCCCGCATAATCCACTCCACATTTGATGAAAGGGTGCATAATTTGATAATTTTCTTGCGGCAAATCTCCCATGAACTGTTCACTTTTCGTAGGATTTACTTTGAAACATTTCACACAATTTCTAGTAATCTTCCTAGTTACATCCTTTACTCGAATCGGCCAATAATGTCGTCTTACTACTGAAAGTAAACCTTGTTGCCCAATATGTCCTTCTTCTTCATGTAAACCGTTTATTAGCAATTTCGTAACGTAGTGGGACTTCGGCAAAAGAATTTGATGATTTCGATGGAAATCCATTTCTGAATGTCTTAAACGACCTCCTACTCGAATGAGTTCATGTTCATTGAGAGTCGATATTTACTCAAATTTTTAATTTTGTCAAAGTTTTCATGCATTCACTGGTTTAGAAAAATAATATTAAAAAATTATTTTCAACTTCTCCTATCCATCTTCGGGCTCTTCTATTAGAGTATCATCATTTGTTCAGTTGGGCGACACACCAAATTACACATGTTAAACATGTGTCTTATGCCAATATCGCCCAGGTCATTGATTTTCAGATCCACAGGTCAATTGTGACTCGAGATCTTTGGGTCAAATGTGAGTGTCATGATTTCTCAGAAACGAAAGTTTGGCTCGCAGGTATCTCAGTTAATATATCCTTTTTGTCTTTTTCCTTGTTTTGGTTTTATGTTTGTTTTGCTTTAGTTCCTGAACCCACGCCGATTTTAATTGATGATTACCACATATTTACTTAGTGAGGTACCTGTCCTTGACGAGTCCGAAAACTTTTGTTCTATCATTTTCCTTGATTCAACCGCTTTTCCGTTTGGCAAGCTCCGAACAATGCCGATTGCCCGGGATCTTGTAAATTTGCTATCACAACTTTTTTTTTTAACTATATGTGGGATGGAAATTTGTTTTAAAACACGAGGGTAGCATTTGAGTCCGAAAATTGACATTTTGACATGTTTGCGTTGTCGGACTTGACAATAGCAGATACATTTTTGTCAGGCAAGGCTACCCTCGTGTTCTAAAACAAATGTCCAACCTCCATAGTTACAAAAAAAATTATGGTAGCAAATTTACAAGATCTCGGACAATTGGCATTTTTTGGAGCTTACCAAACGAAAAAGGGGGCGAATCGAGGAAAATGGCAGAACAAAAGTTTTCGGAATCGTCAAGTAAATGCGAAAAATATCAAAACATGGAATCGTCAAAGAAATGCGACCATTAAAACTGTCGTTGGCACTTTTCATAAGATTTTAAATAACATAATGCGAAACTCGAGTTACTTTATGAAAATAAATATTTAATAAGTTTTATAATAAAAAAACAACATTTTTTTTATAATTTATCTGTTACTCGTTTTTTTTTTTTTTTTTTAAAGCGTTCATGCTCCATGTAGGAGCGTTGCCAGGTTAATCAGCTTTGAATATTCACCACGGTCATTCGCAACAGCGACATAATTAACATGGCAGCCGATTTTTTTAAGGTCGTTTATTACGTCAGTCTCCCATTGTAGTCGTGGTCTACCTCGCGGTCTACCACTCCCTGGGGTACTAACGTACATTTTTCTAATCATTCCAGACTGTGAATCGGCTCGTAGAACATGCCCAAACCAAGCAATCCTATTAGAACGGATACAACCTATTATATCAGGACCCTCAAGAAGGTCTCTGATCTCAAAGTTATACCGCGTTCTATACTCTCCATCGTCTGTCTTAAGTGGACCAAAAATGTAGCGTAGGATCTTACGCTCAAATACAAATAAATGCGATTCGTCATTTTGTGTAAGGGTCCACGTTTGTGACCCATACATCACAACCGGTCTAATCAATGTCTTGTATAACTTGAGCTTGGTGTTAGTTGATACATACGGTGATCCAAGGAGAGGTTTAATTGAGTAGAAAGTTCGATTACCTGCAGCAATTCGAGCTTTAATATCTGTAAGTATGCTGTTTTTTGAGTCAAGCATTGATCCCAAATATTTAAAAGATTCAACTCCCTCAATTCGTTCATCGCCGCACATCAAATCTTTCTTCTCAGCCTCTCTTGAAACATTCATATGTTTGGTTTTATTGTAGTTAATTTGCAGACCAATTTTCCTAGCACCACTCTCAAGCGACTTGAAAGTCTCACTCATAACAGCTTCACTTCGGCCGAGGATGACAACATCATCAGCGTAAGCAATCATCTGTATTGAGTTTATTGACAAGATATTGTTATTAGTCGGTAGTTTCTTTTGACGGCACACATATTCCAAGGCTAGATTAAAAAGTATAGGAGAGATAGCATCACCTTGTCTTAAACCGGAGTCGACTTTAAAAAACTTTGATATTTCGTTCTCTACTCGCACACAGCATTGAGAGTTCTGTACTGTCATTTTGCATAGTGATACCAGTTTACCAGGAATTCCCATTGACACCAGAGCAGACCATAGAGTCTCTCGTTCGAGAGAGTCGTAGGCCTGCCTGAAATCAATGAAAAGTTGGTGCACAGGTATGTTGAACTCTCAACACTTTTCCAAAATCATCCTTATCGAGAAAAGTGCATCGGTGGTACCTCGGCCCCGCCGGAAACCACACTGATATTCTCCAAACAGTTGTTCAGCAAAAGGATTGATTTTGGATAGCAAAATGTAGGAAAAGATCTTATATGCTGTGCAGAGGAGGGCGATTCCTCTGTAGTTTGCACATTGTAGGCGATTACCTTTTGTATGGATTGGTATCAGCATAGCTGTGTTCCAGTCCTGTGGCATGGTTTCAGTCCTCCAGATCATTTGAACAAGTTCAAACAATCTTGAGGATAGAGTTTCGCCACCATGTACAATCATTTCGGATGTTATATCGTCGATACCAGGTGCTTTATTGCATTTTAATTTTGACAGCGCCGCATCGAAATCCTCTCTGGTGGGTTCTTCTACATGTACCTTTGAGGCACGAATAAGCTTAGCTCGTCGCCCGACTTGTTGCTGGTCACTTAAGTTGAGAAGATTCTCCAAATAAGCGGGCCAAGTATCTAAAATATTTTTAAGGTCTACTTGTAGCTCCCCATTTTCGTTTTGAATAGCAGTCGATCTAGTTTGAGGGCCCTTCTTTAAGGTTTTAACCTGTTGAAAGAAGTTACGCGATTGATGTTCCTTATTGAAGCTTTCAATCTCCTCACACTGTCTCTTCCACCATTCTCTCTTCGTTCGTCTACATAGCTTTGTAACGGCTTGTCTTGCCAGTTTATAATTCTCCTTCGTGGACCTGGTGTTGCGTCCTTGTAGACACTTCAGATAGCAATCTCTTTTGTATTGAATAGCATCAAGGCATGCTTGATCCATCCATGGCTTCTGGGAGTAATTCTCTGGTCGTCCAAGTATTCCCTCAGCAGCGCTTAAAACAGCATCTTTGAGCAAATACCATGACTTATCGACGTCTCCATTAATGGTTTCTGATTTCTCCAATGTTTCGGCAATATGGATTTGATATCTCTCTTCTGTTTCAGCATTCTTTAATGTTGAGATGTTAAAACGTTTCCGTTGATTGAATTTTGGAATGCCTGGATTTGGGAAGTGGAACCTTATCGTTGCACATACAAGGAAGTGGTCACTTCCAATGTATGCACCTCTAAAGGATCGCACATCCAGAACGCTCGAAAAGAAACGTGTTGTTACTAGAACGTGATCAATTTGATTTCGAGTATTTCCATTTGGTGAGACCCAAGTCTGCTTATGAATCGATCGATGCGGAAAGAACGTACTGGCAATTCTCAAATTATTTGAAAATGCAAACTCAGTCATTCTCTCGCCATTATCATTCGAATTCAAATGCAGGCTGTTGGGACCCACCACATTTCCATAAGAGATATCTCCTCCAACCTGTCCATTAAAGTCACCAAGAACCATACTGAAGTCGCGTGTTGGTGTTTGTTTCATAACCTCTTCCAGTGCTATGTAGAAATTATCCTTCTCGTCGACGGTCTTAGCTTCAGTTGGTGCATGCACGGCAATAAGAGAAATATTGTTTATGTACCGCGTACACGTAGGTAGCAGATCCTCTCACTGACTGACTGACTGACAATTTCATCACGGCTTCTTGTATGCGTGCACCAACAAGAAAGCCAGTTCCAAATTCTCTTCGAGAAGGATGACCACTACAGTATAGAGAGTGACTATCCAAATCTTGTTTTCCGATTATCGGCTGTCTAATTTCTTGTAGAGCAACAATATCCATCCTATACCTCTCAGCCTCTGTTTCTAGACTTATAAGAGCATCAGGAGCACTCAGGCTGCGCACGTTCCACGTTCCAATTCGGTAGTCTGGTCCTTTTTCACGTCCAGGTAAAATTCTGTTTTTGTCCGGGTTTGTTTTTCTCTTTCTGATACCCAAATTTAACATATTAGGTTTTTTCCGGGGATAGGGTGTTAACCTTACGCCCAACCCAAATTGTCGTGAATGGGTCCGTTCTGCATATTAAGGTCACCAGAAACAACCTTTTTACACGTTTATATAGCGAGCCGCTTGATTCAAGACAGAAGCCCGCTCCAAGCCGCCCCTGACATGGAGAACAGACGCTTGAGTCGCATTGGTTGTAGAGCGCTAATTCGCCGTGATGTAGCGTCATTGACTAAGCAGTTTTTACTCTGCTTGTCTCCAATACACCAACCTAATTCTGTCAGCATTACCCAGGCAGCACGGCGTGGACGTCGAATTTCGGATTCCGCTACCCCATCTGTTACTCGTTACTCTATATATATTTCAGCTTTTTAGACCATCGTCAGAAGTAATATATAAGGTCATTCCGAATGGCCTTATAATACGGTTCAAATCCAGTCCGGATTAGACTTTGCCTATCTTTAGGGATCTGGCAACCCAATCAGAGCCAGACCAGTTCAAATAGGACTTTTACTACTCAAAAGATCAATCAAATCAATAAAAAAAAAATAAAATATTTTTATAATATAATAAAATAAAATGCAAAATAATTAATATGTTTAAAATAAATGTTTTATGAAAAAACAGTTTAAAACATATACCATAAACATTATAATTATTATCATAATCTCTCAGTCAAGAAGCGATAACTAATACGTAAAGTTTATTTCTTATTAATTCATTTCATATATGTATTTCTAAAATTTCTAGTGAATTTTATCCAAATGACATTTGATCAAATGCAATAGGGCTCAGATCAGGATAAATAAGGTATACTCTTATAGGGAAATTAAATATGATTTCTGAAAGAAAGCGGATGGAGCCGTTTATGAACCCCGAATTTTTGTTCAAACCAGAACCTTGCAGTACCATACATTTGTACATCTAAGCATTTAAAGAAGATAAAATGGTTTACAAATCATTCTTAAAGCCAATTCGGGAAGCCAGGGAACGTAACCTTGTTTCATATCGGCACTCATCGTGTACTCCTTCCTCACTACCTTTAAATTTTTCTGAAAAGATCTGTTTTCCTGCAAATTAGACATTTAACTGACATGTGTACCAACGTTACCAATTAATTCATTCCGATTAAATTAGGATCTATAAACAAAACCATAAATTATAAATAAATCAAAAACTATTTTGCAAATATCTATAATTTTCATTACCATGATCAAATTTGATCGTCAAAATATTAAATGGACTTTCACATAAAAATTTAATGAATAAATAAATCAAAAAAATAATAATAAAAGTTATAAAAGTATAAGTTGTAGTTTATGTTGTTGTTTGCTTTTACTTTCGCTATTGGATATATAACTATATTTTAAAGTTTAGGTGTTAGTAGCATCATGATAATTTAGTTTTTGGAGTCGCCTTACTGAAATACGAAGTCATTTTAGTCGTGTTCGATTTGACTGAAGGAACTGAAACAACTGAAAAATTGTATGCAGTTGTTACAGTCAAATCGAACGCACCTTTTATTGACAAAATTTACTTACTTTAATGTTGGTTGATCTGCCCTCACAAAAACTGTAATAATAAATGGTTTCGAAATTGACTAACTGAATCATAATATATTAACGCGTAAATCAAACAAAAATTTTAGTTCAATACTGAGTGGCACATTAAGTCATAATCAATTCCGAAGTCAGTCCATTGTAAAAAACGAAATGTTTCATACAGGCAAAATGATCTAAATGATTCAGGCAAAATGGTTCAAGTTGCCGCATTTTTCTACTGAAACTTCATAGCAAATTTTTTTTATTTAAAAATAGATGCGCACAAAAATTGCAGAATAAAATAATAACTATAGTAGAATTTTTTTACCAGCGAACACGAAATTTGTTTGTTATGCGCATACTGATATGCACATGCGCGAATATTCAGCGTCTCGATTAAAATATTGAAATGGAGAAAAAAAACGTATAAAATTAATAAATTACTATTGAAATTCAAACAATTATAATAGAAAAACAAGTAAAAATATTAATGATTATGTATTGTATATTACATATAACAAAATTTTATTAATTAAAAATAATTGTAATGAAAATAACGACGCTTATGTTAACAAATATCACAATAAACAAATGGTACGAACTAGGAGTAGAAATTTAACTAATATAATTGTTTTGAAAACAAATTTATCCCCAAAATAAATAATACATCTCTGTTTTACTTTTGTCTCATCTTTTAGCTCTTGCTGCGTCCTATCTGTCAAAAATTCGCTGGTAAAACATTCTTCTATACTTATATATTAAGACTGAATTCCAATTGAATGCTAAATAGTCTCCAAATTCTAAATGCTGCTAAATTGAAAAATTGTTTTTATCAATAAAGATTTTGTAGTTAACTACATACAACATTTGCATTCTAAATATGAGTAGAATTGTGTCAACTGTCAGTAAAACATATTAATTCTTGTTTGATATCTCTAAAAAAGATCTATATTTAAAAACAATTTTTCAATTTAGCACGATTTAGAATTTGGAGAACATTTAGCATTCAATTGTAATCCAGTCTAAGGGCATAAAGTATGTCTTTTTTGCTTGAGATTAAAATTGTTGCTCGAGTAGTTAGTTTTTTGAAGGAATATAATTCTGTGTTGTATGCATGTAAAAATACATATTTATAAGTATAAATAATTTAGTAAAATATTTTTTAAAAAAATTAATCTGCAGCTAGAAATTAAAGCTAAGTTTCTCGCTTTAATTCTAAACAAGAACAATTAAGAATCAAAACTTGATAAATTCTAGTGTTAATTCAACCGAGATTTTCCATAAAGAAATCCTTGAAATCAGCAAATATTTTCATTCCAAAAGCTTCGGTCCAAATCTTCAATAGTTTAAATTTCTTTGAAATTTTTTTAACAAGAATTAATAGACTATCTATTCCAAAAATATCCAAATGTTTGAGCCCTATTTTGATAGAGATTAACTATTCCAATATACTGTTTGGACAGTTAGATATTATATGAAATAGTAACACTCGAACCCTTGTGAGCTTAAGAATGTGTTGCAAATGTCACTATATACAGGAAAATCTTAAAGAGTCAAACTCAACTTAATTAACCAGAATTTAAGATTTTATTTAAACTTGCATTGAATATATTTATCAACGCAACATTTAACAAATATATTATTTAACAAATTAACTAAAATTAATATTGTTTTATATAAAATGATATTGAAGTTTCTAATTAGAAGAAGTTAGAACACAATTCTCTATATCAGTGAAAAAAACTCTTTTCTATATCACGAGAAAACAGGAGAAAAAATATGGAGGGGCTGAAATCTCAAGCTTTGAGATATCAAGACTTCGGTCTGGGGTAAAGATTTTGAAAATAGTTTTCAGCAAAAAACTTTTATGAGGTGATTATAAACATAACTTTTTGTTAAAGTACACGTATTTTTTATCTCTGTTTAGATATGTATTAAAAAACTAACACGAAACATCAATACGTTATGAAAAGATTATACAATCAGAGTAGCAAAAACCTCGCAATTTAGCGTTTCGAGAAAATATTTCAAAATTACAAATTCATATTTCTTTCAAAATTCCAAAAATATTGTAAAAAAAAAAATTCAAACTTTTTTCAAACAAAATTCTAAAAATATTTCAAAAATTATTACAAAATCACAAGTTAAAACTTTTTCCTACAATTCTAAAAATATTGCAAAAATTATAACAAAATCAAAAATTGTAACTTTTTCCAAAATTATAAAAATTATAATAAAATCAAAACTTTAAAATTTTTTAAAACTCCAAAAATATTCCAAAAATTCTTACAAAATCAAAAATTGAAAATTTTTTCAAAATTCCAAAAAAGAAAGCCAACTCCAAATTCTCCTCCGTTTTGATTACCGCAATAATACAGAGTGTATCCTTTCGCTGTTTCATGGATTCCACTACCTGGCCGTTCTTGTAATACCACTATATCCAGTGTGTAGCTCTCGACTTGTTGTCTGAGTTTTAGGAGATCTCCTGGTCTTCTAAGGCTTTGCATGTTCCAGGTTCCCATTTTTAGGGTTCCGTTTTTTATACGGAGCACTATTGGTGAGAGTATAACGTGTTTTTCACATTATTTCGATTATCTCGTGAACCATTAATCCGATGAACTTAAAATTTGAAGTGCTTATAAAACTAACCTATCCACACAAGATGGCGGGTTAAAAAATAAATAAAGTTGTGTTCGTTTGTTTTAAGGAGGTACGATGTAAAGCCTTTGAAAACATACATTTTTGTAGCGAGACGAGTAGGGTATCATATGAAAGGGCTTCATTTCAGAATTATTTAAAAATATATTTTGGAATTTTACACCTCACCGGTTTTTGTATAATTTTGAAAAATGACGTTTTCGGGATGTTTTATTGCCCCGATTAACTCCGACCCTACTTCATCGAAAATCTTGAAATGTATTTGGAATGATAGAAAATTGAGTAGGTTTTTAATGAAAAATATAAAAAAGTGGCAGACTTTCATAACTATATTTATTAAAGGGGTGGGAATGTTAAGGGGTAAAAACATCATTTAAAACCAGGTCATGTGGGGTGTCATTTGAAAGGGCACTTGATTTTAGAAATATTGACATTTTTTTTAGAATTTTGCAATGCATAGTTTTTGAATTATTATCAATAAAGTGACACAAAAAGTTGGTCCCCCCCTTGCATTTCGAGCCTAATTCACAGAAAAATTTGAAAAAATTCACAGAAACAGGAAGTTTGATAAACTCTGAACGTAAAATATAGCGAACTCTCAAAACATTATATTTTTGTGTTTTTAAGGGATTGGGGTGGGGAAGGGTGAAAAAAACTTTCTTGACCCAAGCGAGTGGGGTGTCATTTGAAAGAGCACCGAATTTCAGAAACTCTGCAATTTTTTTTAGAATTTTGTAATACACAGTTTTTTAATTATTCTAAAAAATGTGCAAATTCCAGACCGAGACCGAAAAAATGTTGTCAAGTGTGTCAAAAGAAAGGTTTTTATTTATTTTTTACCCAATTTTTTTAGAAAAAAATAAAATTAATAGTTTGTACGACATAATATTTTATTATTATTATAGAGAATTATGGCATTATAAGTTTGTCAAAAAATAATGTCAAGTGTGTCAAAAAATGATTTCATTTATTTTTTTAGCCAATTTTTTGGAAAAACAATGTAGCTGTTTTTATGACGTAAATGTAATTTATAAAGAAATTGGGCATGGAAATTTTTGAATTTGTTATAGTTTTTGAAATATTTTTGGAATTTTGAAAAAGTTTGTATTTTTGATTTTGTAATAATTTTTGCAATATTTTTAGAATTTCGGAAAAAGTTTTAATTTTTGATTTTGTAAGAATTTTTGGAATATCTTTGGAATTTTGAAAAAGTTTGATTTTATTTATTTTAACAATATTCCTGGAATTTTGATTATAATTTTCCGGCAACGTATTGATGTTTCGTGTTAGTTTTGTAATAAATTTTTAAACATAGATAAAAAATACTTTAACTTTAACAAAGACTTATGTTTGATATACATCGCTGCCCAAAACTAAAAACCATGTCATCATAAAAGTATTTTGCCGAAAACTATAATATTAAAATCCTTAACCCAGACCGAAGTCTTGATATTTCAGAGCTGTGAGATTTCAGCCCCTCCATATTTTTTACTTTAAATTTATAAGTGGAATTGTTGTAAGTATACATATTTTAATTATTTTTTTGTTTATTATAATTTGACATAGTTTTATTTTCTATAAATGATTTCCAAATTAAAATTAATGTAAAATTATTGTAATATACAGGTTAAATGTTGAAATACAGATTTTTATTAAAATTTTGGAAAAAGTTATTTAATAATTTAAATTTGTTTGTTATGATTAGTGCACGGGCACAACACGTCCCCGCCTGCGAAGAAAATTACGGATACAGAAAGAAAACGTAATCTTCTGCTTGTTAAATTTAAATTTGGTTCGATGAAAAAAACTGCATTTCAAAATTATATCTGGGAATATTATCTAAAGTTATATTATAATATTAAAATACAAATTAAAAGTACATGTTTCTTATAAGTGTTCCATATTTCTTTTTCTTATTCTATTTAATGGTTCGATTACTGACCATTCCTAAATATGACGTATGTATTTGGATTTCCCTTAACTAAAAACTGCATTAATGTTTATGTGTGCAATTTTTTTTTTTAGTTCAAATTATTATATAATGGGACAGAAATTATTATAAAAATTTTGTTTTTTGTTTACATAAACACAACTTGACATTGGAAAAAAATTTTATATACATTTGCAACAACAAATATTTTTAAAATGACAGAACGCATTGGCTTATTTTAACTAGGTAATTGGTGAATTATGTATTTGGTGATATATATTTAGGTTGAGTAATGTATTTGGATCATCAGTTTTAGTCGTACGAGAATTTTGTGGGAAAAAACAATGTTGTGAGGAAAAAAATACGTTAACTTGAGTGATTTGAATTTGAAGTAATAGTTTACGCGTTATACCAATCTAAATGGTGGATCATTTTGTACTTCTGCATTGATGACAGTTCTAATGGGTATTGGGTTTAGAGGGATATCTTCAGAATGTTTTACTTTTGGGAGTCTAATTTTGGGTTTTGTAGGAATAGCTTCGATTTGTGTGGCTCTGGAAGAAGACGATCTCTTAGGAGAGTATAAGGACATTACGAGTCTTTGCTTTGTCTTTTTTAGTAGACAACAGGTTCCTAACACAGTTAAAATTATAAAAATTAGAATAAAAACCACTAATGAGTAGGTCAGTATTTCGTTGGTTTGAATTTTGGTGCTTTGATGGGTTAGTAAACGTTCGTGTTCTGTTAGGTTCAAGTGTTTTTGTAGCGTTTCCAATGCTGGGTTAGCAAGTATCAGTTCTGTATTAAACATATCGTTATTGGGAATCTGTATGCTCTTTGTCTCAGTTGGGTCTCTATATTTTGTTGCTGTTTTTGGATCCGACCATTTTGGATAGTCTGTTTTGGAGGATTCGGGTTGAATAACTGTAAGGGTTTCTTTTTTTTCCGGTTGTGGAGAATAGTAAATTTGACGTATGGAGGTCACAGTTTGTATTGAATGTTATTATTCCTTGATTAGTAATTTGTTGTTCTTCTTCGTGTTGGAGGTCTCTACATTTAATAAAAATTGTCCTAGGGTGTTGTATCATATACAACCAAGAGTTCATTTGTACCATTTGTACAAAAATGTCGTTTTCAAAATGAAAAGGTCGGGTTTTGCTGCTTGATTTCTTTTGCATCGGTTTATGGTAAAGTTCTAATACACAGCTTCATGTTGTGCTAAGAATCTTCGGTTTGTTTTGCTTACAAAGTTTTAGGGAACTTTTGAAATTTACGGCGAGAGTTTTACAAGCTAAATAATCGGATGTACTCATGATTACAAAATTATAATCTGTACTTGCCAAATATTCGCCCTTTATATCTAGAATATGGTATGTCTCGTCGGATGCATAAATGGGTAACACATAGATCTTAAATATATTATAAGTAGTGTGTTCGGGTAAAGGCACCAATATACGTATTATAAATCCGTCAATGTGTTTGAAATAATCGATAGTGATCATGTGTTCTAGATGGTGCAATTGCAGAAAATTGTGATTTATTTCGAACTTTTTTGTAATGTTTGCCATAAACGTGGATAAATCTTTGAGCTTTATTATTAATGGGTGTAGTTGATGGTTCTGTAAGGATTGGATCATAGAAAGAGCAGTGTTTTATTCCTTTTGTATTTGTGACACTTTAAGCAGTATATAAGTGGATATTGTAACGTGTCAAATATTTTCAAATGGCAATTGCCATGTAAATTCTATTTTCTGTAATAGTTGGGAGAGAATTTAAATCTTATTTCAAGCTGATCAGTCTAATTGTCCTTTTTATTCAAATCAAATTTCTGTTTTAAATTTGTATTGATATATCTAACGTAAAATTCAAATTAATAAAATTATTTTTGTATTAGTCTTAAGAGTAATTAAATCTAATTTAAAGCTGATCAGTATAATCGTTGTTTTTCAAATAAAATTTCTGTTTTGCATTTGTACCAATATGTTTAACGTAAAATTTTAACAGAAAAAAATGTTTTTGTTAATATAAAATTGTTAATTGTAAGGAAAAAAAATTAATTTTATAACCTATATAATAAAAAAAATACAGGAACAAAAACACTATGTTCCATGAGATGTACTCGAAATTGATGAGATTTACATTAAAGTTAATAAAGTTGAAGAATAATGATTACGACAACAAAATATTACTGTATAGTTATTGGAAAAGTAAAAATTCAGTTTAGAAATTTTGTGGTGATCGATATCGTAGAGGAAAATTTGGCACTAAATATCTATTTGGAAAATCTGTTTTAAAAATTATGGAATAAGTAGAACGGAAGTCAAACCACTTTATGGCACACAGCTTATATTTGAATTCTCATCGAAGTGGATAATAGGGGAAAATTTTTGGAAATCGGAAACAAGAAGCCAACATTGAACTACAAAATATTAATAAAAAAAAACATTAACTCTACAATTGGAGAAAACTGGATTGAAAAAAATTTGATGTTGGGAAAAATTAATTTAATATTGGTTCTTAAGTTTTTGACCGTGCAACAAACAACATCTACCAAGATTTTTGGGATCAACAGAATATAATATCTGGAGTTTTTTTATCTATATGTGGAGGCAGAAGTATAGTATTTGGATGGAAGAAAACATTTTCAAGGAAAAGAACACACACGTATTTATTTTTTCAAGTAACTTTATTTAAATTGTTTTAATTCCTTAATAAAAAAAAATAATGAAAGATATCATTAATAAATAAAAAAAAATATTATGAGTTAGTCGTTCGATGTTGTTGTAAATCGGTTTAATGAAGGTTTATAATTAAAGTTGTTCGACATTGTTTTGTAATTAATTAGATAAATTATGAAAATAAAAGATAATGTATTTTTGTATATTAGTTGCGTCTTGTTTAAGTTTTGTTCTGATTTTTGTTTTTGTCAGGTTTATTGAAGTGATTTTACATCTAAAGCTTTGTTGTGAAAAATATAAGTGAAGTGAAAAAGGAAGCTGCTTTGCGAACATTATCTGATAAAGGCCCGTCCCCACCCACAATTTAGCGCTGCGTTAAAAGGTACGTTATAATATTTCGTTCACTTTTATTTGAATTCGGTCTTCGTCTATAGCAGTATTTAATGTCGTATCTAAATTGTCAATAATTTTATGCAAGTCAGTTATTTTGTTTTAAACGTTGCGGTCTCGTTTCTGATTATCAAAATGGGTTTGTTCAGTAAGATGTAATTGGATGTTATTACCGAAATTTGTTCTTTTAAAAGTTTAAAAGTACTATTGTCGTCTCGTTCGAGCATTTCTAGCCTGTCATATATGTTTTTGGAGTCTTCGTCGTCCATCGTTCCAAAAAAGGTGTTGGTTAACCGTCCAATAGCGTTTATTAAAGCGCGCTTAGTTCGTTTAGAACTAAATAGGTGAGATAGTTCAGAGTCTTGACCTTTAATTTCGTTCACGTAAGCTGTAAGGTCATGAATCAAATTTCCACAAGCCGAATACTTCTCTAAACCTTTCAATTTTAGTTTGTTACAGAGTGTGATCATTTCATTTTCAGTATATTCTATAAATGAAAAAACATCCGAAAAATTTGTTAGTTTGAGGGTCGTGTAGATTTCCCGTTCTCTAGCGTAAAATGTGGCTTTTCCTAATCCTTCAAATACTATTCCATTGTGTTTGATTGCGGTCTTATAGAGTAGTCTGCAATTGTCTCGCCGTTTACTGCCGCTAAACTGAATAACAAGGTGATGAAATACATGCCTAAAAAAATATTTAGTAAAAAAAATTGAACTAACTGGTCATCGTAACGTAATTTGTAATTAGTGGAAAATCAAAAAAAAAGATTATATAAAAAATTTAAATGTAATATAAATTTAACCGATTGTTATGTACTTTCGTTGTACGTTTTCCTATTTGAATCGTCGTGTTCATGTCGCTGTTAAGTACGATAACTTTATACGGCCCTCTCCAAATGTTAGAGAATTTGTTTTTCGCGTTTCATTTCGTAATAATACTAGATGCCCTATATGGAGTTTAATTGGATGTGTGTTTCGGTCGTAGTATTGTTTTGACAATTTTTTACTATTTAGAAGGTTTTCGCGAGCAATTAAGTGAGATTTTTGCACTTTATATTTTAAAACTAGGAAATAGTCATCCATGTTATAGAGAGGTGATGAAGCTTTCTTTAGGTTAGATGGAATTTCGGCAGTGAATCCGAAAAGACAGTCCATTGGACACAGCTTGGTTTCCGTGTGTGGAGTGTTGTTGCGCACATGTACTGCTTGCCGTAGCCATTCATCCCAGTTTGTTTATTTTTAAAAATTTAAATTTTGAAAAGATCGGAAGTGAAGTTTGAACCCTGATCTGTAATTAATATTTTAGGCATTCTGTACCTAGAAATAATTTCATCGAAAAAGATTCGGGCTAGTGTTGCTGCTTCTTGATTTGGCATTGCATAACAGTCCATAAATCGGGTTAAATCGTCCTCAAATGTCAGGATGTAAATATTTCCGTTAAAAGTTTTCGGTAAGGGTCCTACTATATCCATGTAGATTTTTTCGAAAGGTTTCTCGGCCACTTCCCCTATTACCATTGGCATTTTGTTCAGTTTGGAAACTTTGTTCTTCTGGCATAATGGGAATTTTCTGATATAATTAGTAATGTCCTTCATCATACCTTTCCACATGTATTGTTTTCTTAGTCTCTTGTAAGTCCGTTTTGTTCCTTGGTGACCACCTAACGGGTTGTCATGTGAATCTTTTAAAACTGTATCGATATCCTGTTGGCTGGTCAGTAGTTGCACGTTTACGTCATCCGTGTCATCCTCATCTTTGTCCGTGTCAAAGTTGGTTTCTCTGTCGTTGGTTTCCTCGTTGTCGCTCCGTATAAGAATGTCTTGCTCTGGCGATTGTTCTTTCTGTATAGCGCTCGTTTGTAGTTCTTCTTCTTTCTCTTTTTCTGCTTCTTTCTGCGCTCTAGTAACAGCTAGACAAGTTCGCAGTGTTTGTGCTTCAGAGTGGTGTATTTTGATCGATGGAGGGTTGGTTTCTGTTTTTCTCTCATCCGAGTGTTCATCTATGATGAGTAAATGATTATTGACCTTTGGTGTAATTTCTGCTCTTCCGTTAGTATCTATATATCTGTAGGTGGGAGGTAAACTACACCAAGTCCAATTTTTTCAAAATACGTTTTTTTATACTGTTAGAATCAGGATTTTGTTCTCTACCGAGAGGTTAATAGCACTGAGTCCTAGCTAGTGTAGTTTTCGAGATAGAACAATTTTAAATAGTCCAAGCCCATAGTAAATAGTCCATTTTCAAACAGTTTTTTGCTTTCCTATAAAATTTTAAAAATGTGACTTTGTGTAGTTTACCTCCCACCTACAGATATATAGTACTTGCTTCAGCATTCAGTGTGTCACTGTGTTGATACTGGTCTGTTAAGTTTCTACTTAATGCATCTGCTACCCTGTTTTTTGGCCCTGGTACATACTTTATGTGGTAATCAAATTCGGAAAGTTTGTGGTGGAAACGCGCTAATCTAGAAGTGGGGTCCTTACGTTGAAAACTCCTTTTAATGGCAGATGATCAGAATAAACAGCAAATTTTCTACCTAGCAAATAATATCGAAATGTTTTGGTATCCCAAACTATAGCTAAGAGTTCCTTTTCAATCGTGGAATAATTTTTTTCCGCTTTGTTAAGGGTTCTACTGATGTAAGCTATTGGTTTGTCCTCACCTGCAAGAGGGAAAGCATCATTTATTGTGATGTGGTTGAGCTTCCGGAAGTCCACCACCACACGAAATTTCTTAGGTTCATTTTCGTTTGAACGTTTTGGAATTAGTAACAACGGTGAGTTCCAAGGCAAATGGCTGATTGAAATTATGTCTTGGGTTAGCATGTCTTGAATTTAGTTGTTAATTTCTTGCTTCTTACTCTCAGGTAACCTATACATCTTGTTTTATGGGGCGACTGTTTACTTCTAACGGTATTGAGTGTTGGATTATGTCTGTGTATGTAAGTTTGTCTCCTGGTAAATGAAAAATATCTTTAAACTCTTCGCAAAGGTTGGTAATTGAATCTCTTTCTTCTGAATTGAGTGTGTCATCTAAGTGTAATAGCTTTAAAATCCGTTCTTTGCGGTCGTCTGAATTTATTTCTTCAGGAATTATTTGATTAGCTGAATTTGTTTTGAAGTCTGTTATATTTAATATCTCATAATTTTGCAGAGGTATATAAGTGTTGGGGTAAAGGTTTTGATGTTTGCATCATGGGGTTGCGTGTTTATTAACGAGGTACAAATTTTTCCATTTTTCACTTCGACAAGAGAGTTGGCTGCAAAAACACTTGGTAAAATTTCTTTACTTACACATAGAAACTGACCTATATTAATTCTTTTGAAACAGGTATCTCTACTAATTTACTTCTTCTGGAAGGGATTATGGAATTTTCATTATTATCTACGAATCTGGTTTCTCTAATTAGTGATGTTAGTTCCCTTGAGTTTTCATTTTCGGACTTTTTACTAAATAATTTATCTTCCAATGAAACGTTCCTGGATCCAGACTTTGAATCTACTTGAGGGCTTTCACAACTGTGAGGTGAATAAATAAGTGATACAGATTTGTTTGGGTTTTCATATGCGGGTTCTATTCTAAGTAATTTATCTGCTGGTCTAGCATCACGAGACTCGACTGTAGGGCAAATTTTTGGAATTTCCGCAATGTTATTAATGCCACTTGTTGTGCCGCCATCGCTTGAAAATTCATCTTCAGAATTTATTTAAGTAAGTTACCTTTTGATGTAATTTCAGTGATATCTGGCTTGAAATCTTTTCTAGAGATTTCAATCATATTGTTTATGCAATCGATTTTGACTCTATTCATAAGAAATTCTCTACCCAGAATTCCATTTGCATTTATGTCGAGATTTCGAACCCTTACAACGTGAAATGTGCAACCTAGATCCTGGTTGTTAAAAAAAACCGTGAGCGGTCCCTAAAGTTTGCGTTTCTGATCCCTGTATTCCCTTAAACGAAATGCTTGCACACATCAATTTTAGTTTCTGGTCTGAGGTTACTTAACTTAATTAAAGAAATCTCCGCGCCCGTGTCGACAATCAATTTTATGGTACGGTGAACAGTTATGGTGAGAGGAATTTCTAAATTTGCATTGCTTGTAATAGGACTGAAAAATTAATGATTAGATAGAAGAGATGAAATGTGTTTGGTTTGTGTGAAGTTTTCGAGTTGTGAGGTTTGAATGGAACCTGTACCCTTAATTAACCTTGAAATTGTTGGGCTTCGACTTGTGGGTTGCAAGTCGTGCCATGTGAGTTCCCCGGATTGGAGTTTTGATGTTCGAACTTCTTTTTCTGGAAACAGTCCACCATGTGGCTCGTTCTGCCGCAAAAATCACATTTTTTAATTTTAAAATTATTGTGATATCCTCGAACGGTTGGGCTAAAATTAGTATGTTTTTCCTGAACTATTGGGTTGGTGCATTGTTCCGTAATGTTGGTTTTTGGATTTCTGCCTTGAACGTGATTGTTTATTCTTTGGTGATTTGAATATCGTTCGGATGATCTGCAATCTGTCGCTGTATGTCCGGGTTCCTTGCAGGAGTAACATGTTAAGTTTTGGTAGTTCCTGTTGGGTAGTTGTTTGTAGTTATAAACCTGGGGTAGAAGACCGGGTTCGGCTTTAATTGGACTAGGGTACGCGGGAGGTTTTTCTATCGTATTATAGTTTGAGTAGTAATTTTGTGGTTGAGGTAAATATGTACATTGATGTGGATGTGCACTTGGGATGATAGGTTGGTATGGGAGCGAGAGATGATTCAGCGGGGGGTTTCTTAGAAATAAATTATTGTTATCTTTAATTATATTATTCATACTATATTGCGGGTATGGATCTGTTGCGGGCAAGGAAAATCCGTTAAAATCATTGATTGAGCTGTTTCTGTGATAATTTAGCAATAGCTCTCTCTGCAGTGCTAGTTTAATTAAAGTTTCCAACTGCGTTGCAGTAGAACTTATGATGGTTTGTCTTATTGTAGGGTGGGCTTAACCCACTCTAAAAGCGTTTGTGGCGTAAGATTCAATTTCTTTTACAAATGCCTCATTGCTTTCAGCGTATTTTCCCGTTACTGCGTTGATAGTTTGATTAAGTAATGTCTGTATTCGTTCAGAATACTTTAATACAGTTTCAGCTGGCAGTTGCTGACAATTTATTAAACCCCTAGTTAAATCGATGGTAGTTTTAGGAGGGCAAAAATGATCGCATAAAAATTATTTTTTAAGTCTACGAATTCGGTAAAGGGTTTTAAATTATTTAGAAGCATAAAGGCTTCCCCCCGGAAACGACTGTAAATGTAGATCATAAATACGGCTTTCTGTTCTCGACACAGATTTTCGTATATTATGCTACAGTTGTAAAGAAATATTTGCAAATTTTCTCCTAACGCGGGAGTTCTTTCTCCACTAAATGTGGGGATTGTTTGTACCTGTTTAAACGTATCTACGTTCGTCATTTTAACAGTATTTTTTGTTTCTATTTCTAAATTACTTAATGCGAATTGGGTCTCCTTAGCTAAGTGAATTAAATCTAGAATATCGTTATTATTACTATTATTAATATCGGAATGGGTACCTGAATCCTTCTGATGATTTGGACGTCAATGGCCTTTTGTGTCTCCGGATGGCTGATCTGGTTGGTTCTTGTCGACTACGAAGATTGCAAAACATAGGGTATTCGCTTCCGCTGGAACAACCCATTCACGCTCGTTCAAAATTTTATGTATCACAAGATTGATTTAATTGAAGAAAAAATGTTTAGTCTTTTGTTTATTTATATATTTTTTTGTTTTTTTAGCTATTAGCGTTTATAGCTGGATTATTTTATTTTATTTGACAACTTTTGCTTTTACAGCTTTAACAGTTTACATTTTTGAATGTTATTTCACTAAAACGTTCCTCGGGGACACAAAATAAATTTTTATTTATTTAGGACCTCAAACTAGAGGATCCTATCAACTGCGCCACTGTTGTGCCAGCGAGGAATGAATGTCCCACTTATAAATAAAAACACACACATATAAATTAATATTTTTCGATTTACTAACTGTTTATTCTTTTATTTTAGAAATTAAATATGGTAGCTTGTACACAACGGATTATTTTCAGAACTAATTTTTTTTACTGACTAACTGACTGTCTTAAACTAAATTTTTATTAACTATTTGCATACACTGACTCTATTTCACTGTCAGCCTTAATTTTCTAGTTTAAAACTATGTTTACGGATTGACAGGCTTATTACAGATTTTTTACTAACTGAATTTTTAAACAGATTTTATTTATTTGACTGATTTCCTTGAACTTCCTAATCAATTGATCTGTTAGTTTATATCACTGAACCGTACAACTGATTTTTTATTACTCTTCAGACTCAAACTACTGACTGCTCCAATAATGATTCCGAGATATTCCGAGGCCTGTGTACAGAATTCATGACAATAATTTTTTTACGGAAATGGGGTGTTAGCCCTTCGCCCAACCCAAATTTTCGTGAATGGCTTCGTTATGCATCTTAAGGTCACCAGAAACAACCTTTTTACACGTTTATATAGCGAGCCACTTGATCCAAGCCAGACGCCCGCTGCAAGCCGCCCCTAACATGGAGAACAGACGCTTTCTACACATTTATGTAGCCAGCCGCTCGATCCGAGACAGACGTCCGCTCCAAGCCGCCCCTAACATGGAGAACAGACGCTTGAGTTGCATTCCTTTTATGGCGCCAATGGTTCGCCATGGTGCAGAATCATTGAGTATAAGCAGTATTTACTTTGCCCCTCTTAACTACACCAACCTAATTCTGTTAGCGTTACCCAGGTAGCACGGCGTGGACGTAGAATTTCGGATTTTTGCATACCCTCTTACCATTGAGTGTACCTCTTTTTAAAATTCAACATTTTTTAAATCCCTTCAGCCGTTTTCTAGATTTCGTCGGTTGTGACGGACGGCCTTCCGGCCGGCAGACAGACATACACAGACATTTTATTGATAAAAAACAAGAACTGAAAACATTTGTTTCTATTAATTTTTATGAAAAACAACTCCTGCTAAATTTTTAAAATTTGTAAATGTTTTTAGTTTGAATGTTTGCAAAAATCCAAGATATTTTTTTGTTATTTGTTATTTTTCCCTAAATTTTTAATTCAATAGCATTTTTTTTAATAAAATATGTTGTGCAGTAGGCACAACATGTGTCACAACAATACATAAAAGCCCTTTAAGACCAAGGTCCTACAACAACATGCGTTCTAAGGATGTTAATGGACGCAAATTAATTTTTTTTTGTTTTGTTTTGTTTTGTTTTTAATATTTTTTTTAAGTAATAGATAACTAAACAACAAATCCTATCATATATAAAATATGACATAGGCAAATATTGAAGTGAAACTTCTAATTCGACTTCCAAAAAATAAACAAAAAGTTCCGTTAAACGTTTGGACATTCTTCTATCAGGAGTCTTCTATCAAAAAAAAATCCATTTGCAGCTTATTTTGATAGAAGACTAATTTTCTTTTCTTATTTAGATTTTTTATTTTTATTTTATTTTTTTTATTTATTTTTATTTTATTTTTATTTTTTTGATAGAAGACTCCTGATAGAAGACTCATTTTCTTTTCTTATTCAGATTTTGATGATTGTTGTTTTGGTGAAATAGAAAATTATTTACAGAATAAAAATTTAGGTTTATGGTTGTTTGCTGTTTGTTGTAGTGTCTATGCAAATGATTGATCTAAGATTTTTGTTTTAATCATTTGTGTATATATTTATAAGGTAATTCGTTGACCGTGTTTATTTTTAAATAATTTTATTTCATACTGATATCTTAAACGACATTTTTCGGATTATTGATGGTACAAAAAGTTGAACTTTAATGTCCTAGGACTTTATAAAATTTTATAAAGCCCTAGGACGTTAAAGTTCAACTTTTTGTACCATTAACATTGAACTTTAACATCCTAGGACTTTATAAAATTGTATAAAGTCCTAAGACGTTAAAGTACAACTTTTTGAGCAAAATTTAAAACTCATTTCTTTTTATTTTAATAAATTTCCAGTATGAAATAAAATTTTGTATTTATCTCAAACGAAAAGTGTTTTTAAAGCTACTCACTAGTAATTTCGAACTCGGCTAGACGCCTCGGCCGTAAACAACTAGTACTTTAAAGTTTCACTTTTCGTTATAGATAAATAAATAACTATTAATTAATGACTTTTAAAAGAATGTAATATGTTTTTATTTCCACATTACGAAGTTTCACTTTTTCCGCGCGGAGGGACTCCACGCACAACTTTTTTCATGTAGAGAAAATAAAAATAAAATAAAAGAGGAAAGGCAAATTAGTTTTAAAAATTTGCAGGAACAAAACTATAATGGAATTGCCAGTAATCCAGCTAGTGGAATAAGCCTTGATTGACGCACTCTCTTCCTCAATGATGAAAGTCTACACATAGAGTTATATGAGCGCTCGTTTCTTCAAGCTAGCAACAGCGTACCATCGTTAAGGAATATTTTATAGTTAAGATTTAGAGTGCTACCGTTGACTAAACACAGTTCATCTGCCATCACCCTTAAGATATCACCTTGGCAAGTGATATCTTACTACAATTGCCAATGCTATGTGATACATCACGTTAACTCATATGCCAGTAGCAGGGACTGGAGTTCGATGGCCTGTCACACCCGTGGATTAAAATTAAAAATAAAAATTAACAAATCAATAAAAACTGATTCCTCTATGCCTCCATAGATTTTCTCAAAAAAAAATTTCACAAAGCATAAATCTGTAAATATATGCATGTTTTCTTTGGAAATAGGGTTAAAGTTTCTGTTTTTCTTCAGAGTGTAGTATTTTGTTCCAAATATTTACGCTTTAGGGCAAAAATACCCTGCTTTACACCAAATTTTTGAATCGTAAAATTGCATTTTACACTCGTACAAAAAAAAACATTTCACGCAATATAAATAGTATATTACATATCTAGAGTTGTAAATAGCATTTTACATGCGAGGGAAAATTTTGCGCACGAGACGCGTAGCGTCGAGTGCAGTATCTTCACGAGCATGGAAAATGCTTTACAACTCGAGATTTGTTATATACTTTTTCTACGACTTTGTTTTAATGCCCAAACGCATATAATTACTTGAAAAATTGAACTTCTTATTATAAATTAAATGCAAATAGTTTACAAATTGTAATAGGCTTTGCATTATTCTGTGTCAAAATGAATTGAAATATTTAATTTTTAAGAATCAAATTTTTCATAAAAATAAAAATTTTTCTTTTTATTAAAAGCGTGCGATAATATATATAAAATCCATTACCGCACGCTTTTTTTACTTACCGCACGCTATTTGAAATAATCAATTTACATGTCATGGATACTGTGATGTAATTTATAATTTACTGTGAAAGGAGTAAAAAAAATTCTTTATCCATGAATGCTATAGAATATATGCTTTCTATGTGTATGTCTTCCATTGCAATGTTAAACATTCTCTCACTTGTAGTAGAATGTAACGGTAACGTTATACATTCTTTAACAGTTCTATATTTAATTAAATATATCCTTAACAAAATCAAATCTTAACGTTTGTTGGTATAGTAATTTTAAATATTTGAAACGAGAACAATACATAATATATAAAATATAAAATTTTCCGTTATGATTATGATGTCAATTGTTTTGTTTTTCTATGTTGTCATGATGTATCTTATTATGGTGATAAAAATGGAAATTATTCAAAATATTTTGCAGTCGTGGATAAAATAGCTTGTATTCGCTTAGGATGATGGCAATTCTTCACTCAGATGATTCCCCCAATCGCTTCGCACGTTCCGTGAAACTTCATTATCGTGAAAAATTGCCACCATTCTAAACTCATACAAGAATCTACTATTCTTAATGTTTTTAAATTATGGTCCCGGGTAGGAATTGCCAATGTTAAACAATGGGCCAACCTCAGGCCAGTATTGGTGAGCCAAGCCTTGGCTAGTTAATTCCGGTTTTAGTCTGGGCCAGTTTTAAATGCCTAGATTGAACCAAGATTCAGTTTATTATATTACACGTTATTCACCAGCTGGTTATGCATTGTTAAAGTGATTGTAAGTTTCATGGAGTTTATATTTTTGAAATATTTCACGAAATATTTAATTAATGTAATATTTAATTTGCCAGACTTGGCCCAATTCTGATTTGCCAGACTTGGCCCAAGTCTAATTTGCCAGACTTTTGCCAGTCTTGGCTCCAGGACATCATTCAAAACTTGGGCTAAGCTTGGGCCGTTTGAAAATGTTAAGTGTGGCCCAAACCCCAAAAGCTGTGGCGCAGACTTGGCCCAGGTTTGGCCCAATAGCTAATTCTTACCTGGGTTGTAGTACGAGGTTTGTCTGGTGGTCCGTGAAGGTCTACCAGTTAGTCTAGCACGCGAAATTGACCCTGTCGTTAGCTCGATTGAGCGAAGGTTCTTCCGACCAACCTCTTTACAAGAAATTTTAAGCAAACTAGAAACTACTAATCATATACGCGCGTGCCTCATCTATTTAAAAGATCAATACTTTACAAAGCGGTGAAACATGGACGGACAAGTATAATTTTACTTACGATTTTTTAAAGAAAAAAAACTGCGTTGTTTAGGAAGAACAATAATTCGCTGTTTTAAAAATTGTTTTTAGTTAATTTTTTCAAGTTCTATTTTTATTTCTATTATTGATTAAAATGTTTTTGGTGAAAAGAGGGTTGTGGCGTTATAAAACGCCCAAACGTAGAAGAGAAGTTAGTAAAGGTATGAGTTAGTAGAGGATAATATTTTCGTTTGTCAGGAATTGTTTATTGAAATGATTTGACTTGCATTTTATATTAAGATGACATGGGGAAATTTTAAATTTGTGTGCGATTAAAAACATAATGAAAAAGAAACAAGTGAAAGAGAAACATTTTCTACATAATCGATTTTCCCACAAACTATGAGTGCTATTAACTTGAAATTTTCTACAGTTAGAAAATAGACCACGCTTACTGAAAATTTCAAATATTTTTTTAATCTGTATTTTCTAGATATAGATGAGATAGTACTAAACCAAAAGTTTTTAAGGAATCGAGTTTGATTTAGAAAATCGAAAAAGAATAAAAACATGAGTTTTTTCTGTCCCCTCCGATATAGAGTTTTTTTTAATATTATTAGAAAGGGAATAAGAGATTTCCCAATAAAGATTTGTTTGGTATAGTTCAGCATTTTACCGTTTCAATAACTATTTCTATTTAAAAGTCCAAAACTTCCTAAGATACACATAATAGTTTTTATAAATTAAAAATTAATAACACTTGTTTTTTTTTTTAATTTATATTAAAATGTTTCGCCAAGTGTCGACAGTCGACACAATTGAATTTATAATAGTTTTTGTAACAAATGCACAAAATTTAATGAAAATACTGTTGAATGCGTAATTTATTTAACAAATTTATAAATAAACTTCAGAAATTTAAATCTAAACTAAAGTACGTCATTTTAAGTAGGCTTTATGCTCAAAATCCCCACTAATACTAGATTCCAATCTTTTTTGATTAAGCCAATTTATGAAAGGTTTATCGGTCTAATATTATTTTTTGTGAATTGGTTGAATTTGTGAATTTGTGTTTTTCAGTATTGTGAAATAATTGGTCTAATGCGAAAACAGAAAAGAAAACAAATAAAAAGGTGTGTTAATAGTAATCGAAAAATACGTTTATGTTCTTTTGTGATGAGTCTAATGGTTATAGCTAGTGGAAATCGGACGCAGAACGAGGGACTTATTCTTGGGTCAATTTAAATCATTCAGCAATAGCAGAGCCCACCATTAACCATCAAATTTGCCTATTTTTCTCAAAAATATTGTTCAAAAAAATTCACGAGGCAACAACAGTTAACGCGTTAACAACTGATAACGTCTTTTAAAGTAATAATAGATGATCTACAAACAGACGATCTTAAAACGTTTTTAGTTTTGAATAATCAATTTCGGAACAAATTTAAATTCATCGTTACCTGCTACAATATAATATTCAATCCAACATAAAACTCTAATTACAACATGATTTTATACTTTGGTCTTTCAGACCGCAGTAATAAAGTAAAATAACAAAAGAAATAATTGATTACTTATTTCTTGAAAGTGAAATTAATAAAATAATTAATCTTTTAAATAAAAATTCATTCAAACATTAATTATTATTATGGATTTTGTTTCAAGGTTTAGTTCAAGTTAGTTATTTATTTAGTTAAATTTAAAATTCTTTATTACAGTTATTATTTTGTTTAAGAAAAACGAAAGAAAAAGTTTATGTAGAAATTGCAAGCAAATTACTGGTCAACAGTGAAGGAAAGGAATAAGGAGGCCATATTAACATATTCTAATATTAATACAGTCTATAATTTTTAACATTACAACTATCAATTATTGTTATAATATTTACATGTTTGATCCACCTACAATCTGTGCTCTTACCAATAGTTTACATAACCATAAAATTTACTTGAATTTTAATAAACAGTTTGTGTATTTTTTTATTGATTTGATTAGATTTTAGTTTGTCGAATATTAATTAATAGCTTCTTTGTTTTGTTTTCCAATCGATAAGGAACAAACGTGAGACGAATGATAGAAAAACTATTGTGATTATTAAAATCTTTGTTATAATTGCGAAATATTTAATATAATTTAGTATTTAAAACGACTATGTTAGTTTGTTAAAATATATACAACTAATTAGTTATTCTGCTTGCGGAAAAAATAACAGTTAGGTTGCTTATCAAAAAACGTAGTTTATTATGTAAAATTATATTGAGTTAACTTACTTTTTTTGATTATTTAACGTATTCGAAAAAAGTATTTTAACATGGAAACTATTTGCTACCTTTTTCACATCGCCTAGTTGAAAACAAAGCAATGAAATGAAAACACCTCGTTCGGGACGGGTGTCCTATACGAGTTGCCGTGAGATTTCACATACCACTGGCAATAGCAGTGGGAAGAAAGCGCGTCACATGATCAAGGCAAATGTCTCCAGCTGATACTTTTAGCAACCCAAATTTGGTTTTGTCTTTTATTTTATACATCCGATCATGAAATGTTTTGTGAGTTATCGATTCTTTTCAAAACACATAAAAAGACAAAAGATCTTAATATGTTTTTAGGTGTTGTGGCACATATTGTAAAACCTGCTACACAATCCATATTGTTAAAAAAAATTGGAATCTGAAATTTTTTAAGTAGGTGAATTTTAGTCACATGCTAATTAGCTTGAAAAGAAATCGGTAGCCAACAGCACGAAGATTTTGTGGATATTGAATTCAGAGTCCATATCGAATGAAAATTTATACATAAGTTTTAGTTTTGTTTATGCCAATTTCGCATTTAAATTTCCGACTGGTTACTTTCCGATACATTTTTATTTATGACTATATAAGTGAATTTATGGGATTGAGTATCTTATCTTCCATTTATAGATTTAAAAAAAATAATAATTACTTATACTTACCATTTATCAAATCAACCATTTGAGTTAGAAATAACCTAATAGTAGAAAATATAACGATTTATTTAAAATTAATATACCAAACATATATTATAAATTTTTCTAATTTGTTTCTTGAAGTTGTCTTATCCAAATCTTACATCGTTCTCGTGTCGTGTTGCCTCCAGCCTCTTTTACTTTACTATTGATCTTCAAATAAATTAAAAAATAAATAAAAGCAATTAATCTAATCATCCACTCAATTTGATTATTTATTTTAATTAAAAGAAATTAATTTTCTTTTATTCCTTTCAGACATTTTATAATTTCAAAATTGAATTTTTATTTTTCTTCTGTTCACTAATCTTTTAATTTAATTCAAACTACTTTCTAAGGTCAATAATGATAAAATGTAAAAAAAAAATTTAAATTAGAAACAAGTTAAAAGTAACAATATTTATTTTCATAAAAACACTTTGCAATTTATTTTAATTATATTAATATTATAATATAATATAAAACATTAATAATTGGTTTTTATATTTATTGTTATTTTTTTGCGAACATGATTGTATATCTGTATAGCTGTTTTATAAACAATAGACATGCTTTGTGCTCTTAGTTTCGACTCAACCTAGTGGTTTTATGAAGATATTGTTTAAGTACAAAATATAACTATGCAATACAGATTTAAAACTTACTATGTTAAACATGGAGAACCTATTTCGGGCAACTATCTCTATTTACCCAAGTATAACAACAAATACAGCCATGCAAATGTTTCGCGTCACACCAGAACAACTGTAACCGCTCATCCCTTTACGGTTTAAATAATTAGGTGTAGAACAGTAGCCTTCCAACGTGACTTTTGAAATGCCTTACCTTCCTGAGTTTTCCCTCATGACTTTAATCCTCAAAGATTTAAAGTTAACGTTCATAAATTTATCAGAGAAACTTAATTTGCATTCCATTTTTATCCTTAGTTGGCATATGGTATCTTCAGATATTCAGCGACGTTAATTTATAATTTATTATAATTAACACTAAACATGCCTAACTTTGAAGAAAAAAAAAGCTTAGAATTCGGTTGTTATGCATAAAAGGCATTTGTCAGTAGTAAAGTTTTTAAAACAAATATGTCAAACTCGTTCGATGAAATTTATTAGACATTATGGAACCCTTGTTTTAGAACTGCTGGTTAGTGTGAGCAAGATTTTCTTATTACCTTTATTTATTAAAAAGATAATCTCAATTCAAATGCATTTATTTTCAAGATGCACTACCTTTTTTATTTCAATTGTTTTCCAAATATATTTTGAAATGTATGCAGGTTTTAATCGGTCTTTTGTGATAGCTCAATTTTTTCTTTTTTTTCCAATTATAACTTGTTTTCTTAATCTACTGGTTACCCTGAAAGGACTTTCGAATGGCGATGATAAACCCAGTCTTATCTTATCCACCCGTAGCAAATTATAACCGCAAGAACTTAAGATTAATGGAACGAAAAATGTATCTCTACCATGATCGCTAGTTTCTTGTGACCGAATAGTTTTAAAATAACCGCGCAATTTTACTACAAATTAGTGTAGTGGCAAATTTAGGTTTGGTGAAGTCACAAACATTCGGATTCAATGATCTCAGTAAATATGTCAATTCGTTTACTAAATGCATTTCTACTTGCGAAGCGAGATCCGTTGGGATACCTTTTGGTACTCAAATACGAGATATGTATTCCACCCGTCCACCCATATCTCGTGTATCGGTATTTGGTTGTCAACAAATAACTAAAACTTTTTTCTGAGGCTATGTCGATGTGTAAATGTTAGAGTATATCCTAAGATAAAAAACTATCTCCTCTGTGTAAAACAAATCTGTGATAATAATTTATCCAGTACCGAAAAATCTCTTGAAAGAAAAATGCTGTCTCGATGAGACTGCGTGACTTCAAAAATCTAATTGGGACAACCCAAAAATACATTTTTGTTGATTGATCGTAAAACCGTATTCTACAAAACGCAGAAAAATTATTTTAACTAAACTAAAACACTAAAACTGTTGGTGTTGCCCTGAAAATCAGAAGATCGTCAATATGATATGAAAACGAAAACCAAGCCTTGACAAACCAGGTGCTTAAAACGTTGAAACGATTGCGCTTGGTTTTGTAATCCATACAACATTCGCACGTATTCAAATAAATCAAACGACGTTGTGATTGCTGTTTTATGCACATTTTACTTCACTATTAATAATAGTATAATGATACGCCCTTACTAGATCAGTTTTAGAAAAAATCGTAATCTTATGCAATTGACTAGACAAATTTTGTACATGGGATATCGGATGGCGCGAGTTGTAATTGGACTTAACCGACGATAATCCTCACATTACACATAGTCTCCAGTCACACTCGTTCTTTAGGTAACATTTGAAGTGGAGAAAAAGCCTGCGACGATGAAGGGAAACAAATCCAAAGACTGATATTTTCAATTTCTATCTTCGGTGATTTATGTGTAGTTGAATCGAGTCAACGAGATTATCTCTGTAGGGCAGGAATAAACTGTATGATGGTTTGTAAAACTGGCAGATCATATCTGTGATTATGCGTTAAAATATCGCAAATATTTTAAAGGAAACTAGAATAAAGTACAACCAAAATATCGGCACACAAGATAAGAATAGGCCGGTACTGAGATGTCGATAGTATTTATTTTCGGAACTTTTATTTTTAAAAGAGGAGAGTAAACGACATAATAGTTTATTAAATTAACACTTTGAAATTGAATTTCGATTAATATTCATTAAATCTTGATCTGTGACTTTGGAAGTTATTATACCCCAAGTAGGTTTTGCCAGACATTGACATACGGTCAAACACTGGCCCATTAATGGTTAACAGTACTTCATAACATTCATCGGCCGATCTATAGAACTGACAGATCTATTACAGAAAATAGCCAGTATATTGTTACCTTTGAATGGCCAAGCACTGGCCCATGAATGGTAAATATTACTTGGCTATTGTTATCGTGCCATTACTGGAACCATGAATCGACCAATCTACCGTTTATAGAAAATTGCCAGTGCAGTTTACTTTGAATGGTCAAGCAATGGACCGTTAATGGTTACATTAATTGGCTATTGTTATTGGGCCAGTACTGTAGCCATGAATTTGCCAATCTATGTCATTTTTTTAAATTTCACTAGAGTATTATCCCTTTTAGAAATACATAGTTTGAAAATTTCACATATAGTTTAGTTATCGCATTGTCGGTTGAAAGACTATGATATGATAATATAGAAAAGGTTGGTATATGTTTTAATTTATTTTCATTTCTAATTTATTTGAATTATTTTGTAAATAATTTATTTAAATTTATGTATGAAAATATTATTTTATATTTTTTTTAATGGCGGATTACTGGCAGTCATGTTTAGCATTACTCAACCATTCTTGCAACTGAACCAGTTGTATGGGGAGTTTTGAATTTTTTCCGTCATTTTTATTTTATTTTAAATTAGTTTGTATTTACTAGGTCATTCAATAAGTCCGTAGGATGACACATAGATGGCGTTACTAGAATTTTTTTCCATATGATTTTTATTTAGTACTAACCTTCAAACGATACTTGTATAAATTTGACAGCAATCTGACTATTTATTCGTGAGTTATAGCATTTTGTGTGAAGCAACTTTTGTTTTTGAAAAAAAATGGAAAAAAGTGAATTTCAAATTTTAAAAAAGCATTGCTTTTTGATGAAAAAAAATACAGTGGAAACCAAACAACCCAGGTAACAATTTAACCTAGGTAATCATGGAGTAAAGCTTTAAAAGAGGAATTTAAAATGGAAGGGGAAAATTAAAATTCTTGAACTATGCATGATAAAAGTTTTATACAAGCTCTACTCAAGGAGAAAAGGCGTATGAAAAAATATTCTTTATTCAAGAAGGCATATATAATGCTTTATACATGTTTTATATAAGTGTTTGAATAAAGTGGTACATAAGTTGTTATTCAAGGCTTATTCAAATACTGTCAAAATGTTACTTGAATAAAGTGCTTGAGTAAATATTTTCTCAAGAGAATTACTCAGTGGCTATTCAAGAAGCGATGCCACTGAAAAAAAAATTGGTGATTGTTTCCTTTAGTTATTTTGGTTAATTGGCGCATTAAACGCCTTTTTTTTGTATATTGCTGCTATTGAGTTAATCTTTTATCGGAAATTACAATTTATTTTACACATTTCGCATCTTTACAAACGCCTGTAGCTGGGATCGAACTCGTAACCTTTGATTCTCCAGGACCGCACGCTATCCACTTCTCTATTTAGCAGCTGTCATAAAGAAAATTGAAACTTAATCACTATTGTTTAACAAATTATTTGTACACATTTCAAGTTTCGGACCACTACCACGACTATGAATTAATTTTTAATCAAACATTTTGATTAGGAATGCATATAAAGTGTACTAATGATTTCCTAAAATGAGAATATATGGGTTTTTGTTAAAAATAATATTGGTTATGATTGAGGAGAATCTCGAAATGAAAATAATTTTGCGTATTCATATACGATATCTACGCATGTGTTTCCATTCAATTGTACGATTAAAAATGATTAAAGAATAAAAATAAAATAAAAAAAAGGAAAATAAAATTCATAAATGAAAACGTGCCTGGCAGGAATCGAACACAGACCGTCTTCCTCATCGTTTACCTTCACGCACGTTCATTAAATCAAGTTCCACGACAGGAATAAAACGTTACTCAATACAGAACAAAAGTGTTACTCAAGCTACGTAAGGGGTATAGTATGCTGTGATTGGCATTACTTTCAGTTGCACAATTTGGCTGATTAATAAATAAATGTTAGATGACCATATTAAGAATATTTTCCATAAGTCAGTTGCAATCTGTTGCAAGTTTTGATATAATTTTTTCCCAAGCAAATTGCGCACTAATATGGCGATTACATACATTTAATACAAAAATGAATTGTATGACAAATTATCATCAGTTTATTTATTTGTTGACCAACTCAAATCATTATATAAACCATCATCAGAAACGTTTGAATAAATGGTTGCGGAATAATGGCAATTGCAAATTTCCATTGACGAAAATATGTCTACCATTTTTAAATAATCTTTTGTATTAATCAATAATAGTTTGTTAAAGCTCTTAAAGGTTTGTTAACTTTTTAAACACGATAAGTGATTTAATAAAAAAACACACAATCGCGAATTAAACAACGAACTGTCAAAAATATTGACAGATCGATTTGTTGTAAATCTTTTAATATTCATTGAAAACAGTATATAAGAAATATTACTTGAGTAACAATTTTCTTGAATACTACTAAAATTATTATACATAAATAAAGTCGTATACAAAGAACTATCCTTGGGTAAGAATCTTCTTGGATTCTTCCTAAAAGTTGTACTTTAATAAAGGTTTATATAAGGGATTGAATTCTTGAGTAAAAACATCTTGAATACTACCTTAAAAGTTTCAATTCAATTCACAAAATTCTTTATTGGTATTTAAAATGATTTGGTACAATGTTTATATAAGAATTTAAGAGTTCAGCGTTTAGCTTTTCTACTTTATATAATACAATTTGAATTAAAATAATTAATAATTTGGTCATGGTAACGGAGCATGAGTAATGTAATTAATTTTGATATGAGGTTGATTTCAGTTAGCGGAAAAAGTGTCGTTTAAAAAAAACCACAATGATTAACTTAAGTAACTTAAATCTATTTATAACTAATTCTAAACCTAAAAAAAAATGACTTACGGTCAACTAAAACTATCATTAAAATAAAATAAAAGAGACTGACTCAACTTAATATTAATATATTAAGTTGAGCCAGTCAATATTTATGTAAAATGTTGTTGTTTTTGAATGTTTTCGTTAAGACTACTTATCAGAGGGTTTTGGATTATGGATAAGTTGTTTTTGAACTTGGTTTTTATTTTAATGATTTGATCTTGAATAGTGGGAATATTAGCTAACCGGTGTAGACGTCTAGTTGAATATAGCTTGGGTTTGTTATATATAAGTTTGAGACATTTGTTTTGGCAAACTTGAAGTTTTTTCCGGTGGGTTTTGGCACTGGCAAACCACACAGGTGCTGCGTAAAGTAAAATGCTTCGCAAAATTAGTAGATATATTAGACGTTTGTTCGCAATCAACAGTTTTGACTTTCGATGTACAAGGCTGTATAACATTTTGATACAGTTTTCACATTTAGTTATTGAATAATTAATATGATTTTTGTATGTTATTCGCTTATCAATAATCATACCCAAGTATTTAATATCGTTAGACCATGTTACAGGTGTGTTATTAATTTTGAGAGAACCAGTATTTGGTAGGTTGCGGCTAGCAGTTTTACGGGTGATGAAGATAGCTTGTGTTTTGGTGGGGTTTATTTTGATTCTCCATTTATGGAAATAACTCGTAAGATGGTTTATGTTTCGTTGTAGGTTATTAATAATCTCATTGACGTCAGAGGCACTAGAATATATAGCTGTATCATCGGCGTATTGGGCAAAACCAACTTCATCATCAAAGTTGAGTTTTATATCTGCCGTGTAAATGTTGTACAGGATGGGAGAGAGAACAGCCCCTTGGGGCACCCCACATAGAATTGGATAAGACAAGGAGGTAGAGTTGTTAACTGAAACTTCAAAAGTACGATTTCGGAGAAAAGAGCGGATTATTTTAATTAAATATCTCGGGCAATTGTAATTGATTAGCTTGAATATTAATCCATCATGCCATACTGTATCGAACGCTTTTTCCATGTCGAATAGTATTAGACCTGTAGATTTCTTCATGGATAGATTTTGTTTTGCGTGATCGCAGATTCGCAGTAGTTGATGACTAGTAGAGTGTCCAACACGAAAGCCAAATTGTTCGTTAGGTATAATCCCTTCTTCATCTAACCAGTTTTGAATTCTAGAGAGAATGATTCTTTCGAATACTTTGCAAAGCCCGTTCAGCAAGCTTATGGGTCTATAGCTTCCAATTAGAGTTCTATCCTTTTTGGGTTTAAGTATTGGTAAAACAATCGCTTTTTTCCAGGCATTTGGAAAATAACCGATTCTAAGTGATGCGTTGAAAATATAAGTAAGGTAAACTAGGGCTTTGCGGGGCAGATGTTTGATTAACTGGTTAGACATATTATCTTGGCCGGGTGATTTGTTGTTTTTAATAGTAGAAATGATGCTAGCGATTTCTTTGGGTTTAGTTAGTTCATTGGGATTTAGTACTAGTATATCTGATGCGTTTTCTAGCTCACGAAGAGTTTCTTGTACTAGTTGGGCAAGAGTAGGGTCAGTAACGTGATTATTGCTATGTATCTGCGCGAAATGTGATGCAAAGGCGGAAGCCTTTTCAGGATCCGTTAACAGAAGTTTTTGACTGTTACATGGATCTGGATGATGTATTACAGAAATTTTACTTTTTTGCCGATTTAGTAATTTGGTTAAATGAAAAAGTTGTTTCCTGTGAGGCAGTGTGTTTGAAATTTTGGAAATAAAGTTTGAGAAATTCTCATTCCTTAGTTCAATTAGCTCTTCGCTTATTATTCTTATAGCAAGATTGAGTCTACTTTTTAGACATGGGTCTCTGGTTCGTTGCCATTGCCTTCTGATGCTATTTTTAAGTGAGATTTTAGCTTTTAAAGAGCTGGGAATTACAATTGACTTTGGGCTTTGTTTTTTTGAATGCTTGGGTATTGTACAGTTGGCAGCTTCATTAATTATTCGGGTAAGATCAAGTATGGCCTTATCGACGTCATTTGAGTTGTATAAGTGGTTAATTAGTGCCATTGGACCTAGATTGAGGTTCTCATTAATAAACTGTTTATAAGCTGGCCAATTGGCGTTTGAATAATCAAATTTTGTAGAAGTATTGTTAATTGAGAGAGTATGTGTTACATCAATAGTAAATTTAACGGGAAGATGATCTGAGCTGAGTTTATTTAATGTTTTAATACTAGCGACCAGTTCGTGGCGATTTGTTATAAGTAAATCTAATGTGGAAGGATATTTGGATTTCTTTGAATAATGTGTGGGCTCACTTGGGTAAATAATATCAAAATTTTTAATCATTGACATATGCTTAATAATCTTACCCGCACGATTTCCTCTAAAACAATTCCAACTTTGGTCCTTAGCATTAAGATCCCCTCCAATAAAGTAAGGACTTGACAAATTTGAAAGCTTACTCATGTCTGAGTTAAACTGACTAATCTTGGAGGCATCGTTAGTACTTGGAAAATAGGCTACGATAAATGTAACATCACCTACATCGGTGTAAATTTTTACCCCTATAGCTTCAACGACTGAGAGACTAAAAGAATGTAAAAGTGTATGTTTAATGTTTTTCTTTAAAATAATACTTACTCCGCCATGACCAATTAATGTACCTCTGCGGTTTCTTTTACCCGGTCTATCTAGTCTATAAATAGTAAAATCAGGATCAAATATATTAGTTTCAGCAGTTAGCCATGTTTCCGTTATCAAGCATATATGAATATCTTCAGATTTGAGAAAGTCAAACAACTCTATCGTTTTAGGTTTAATGCTCTGGGCATTCCATATAATTGAATTTAGTGATGTAGTTCTATTTTCCATCATACAGGTATTTAATTGACAGATTGGTTATAACCTTGAATTGGTCTGCCTTAGTTGTGCATCTTGATAGTTGTGAAATGATATCGCTCACTAGATTGGTAATTTCACTTGTTGAGAAGAGCTCGCCGCTTATATTGGAATCTGCAGTTGTAGTTTTAGTGGTATATGCACTTTGTTCTGAATTGAATTTGTTTTTCCAAGATGAGTGAGCTTTTGTACTTCTTGTTGGAAGTAATTCAGGAAAGTTTTTATTGTATTGTTCACTGTTAGGGTGCTGGTTAATTTCTTTAGAATGAGGAAGAGTGCTGTAGTTTCTATTTAGATTGCTAATTTTTCGATCAATGTTAATATTTTTTTTAATTATCAGATATTTTTGTAGTTCTGGACAATCCTTGGAATTAGCTTGGTGAGAGCCATTGCAGTTGATGCATTTAAATGTTGTTGCTGTACAGGTTTCCGCTGAGTGAGTTTCCCCGCATTTCATACATTTGTGTTTTTTGAAGCAGTTGCTACTTCCGTGACCATACATCTGGCATTTGCGACATTGAGTAGGCTTACTCGAGTAGTTTATGTGCGGTTTAATTGAAATCATTACGTTATTAATATGTTTTATCGCAAAAATTTTTTGCTTAGTTAGGTTTTGTTTGCTAAATTTCAAAATATGGAATTTAATTTTATTTTTATCATCATTATGATGAATAGCTGTAACTTCAATAATATCGTTTGCCAAAATATCATACTCATTAATCAAACCTTGTTTTATATCATCTGTTGTCATTGAATTAGGAATCCCGTATGCTGTTACCTTGAACGGTTTAGTATGTATTGATTGAAATGTATAAACATCAATATTTTCATTTGTTGTTGTAAATGCTTTTAAAACAATGTTTTTATCTTCTTCAGAAAAAACGAAAATTTTTATTCCGATACTTATTATTTTTAAATTATATTTTATTTTGCAGGTATCTAGTATTGCACGCGTAGAAGCATATGAATTGTTTTGTATGATTATAGGTGGAATTTTAGATTGAAGTGTATTGGTTTTTTTGTTTAATATTTCAGGATTTTCGGTAACCTCATTAATCCCGTTGAAGCTGTTTTTTATGGTGACATCATCCGGATATATTATTTGTTCAGTTTCATCCATATTTATATTGTCTACGTTTTCCAATGAAATTGTATCATTAGTTGATGTTGGTAAACTATTATTTTTCCTGGTTCTGAGGACTTGCATATTACTTAGTTTTTCTATTTGCAATGCAGCTAATTGTGCATTGACATTTGATCGTCTTTTTTTAATAATCACGGTGGTTTCATGTTTATGACCACTAACATTGTTTGTTTTAGGCACTATTAGATTTTTATAAATAGTCTAATAAATTAATTGATTCACAATTTTAATTGTAATTTTTAGATATTTCTTTTGAAAAAAAAATATTGATTTATTTTTGATATATAAATAAATCTAGCACTACGTAATTTGTTTTTATTTAAACAACTTATCTCTTTCGAATACCGAATGAGAATGTACCTTAAAAGTTATATGTGAATAAAACCTTATAAAAGATATTATACTTGAGTAACACTTGCTTGAATATGCACTAAATATTTATTATTGAATTAAGCTTTACTTAAGGAATTATATAAGAAACTTAGTGAATCTAGTCTTTTACAAGCTTTTTTTAGGTAAAGCTTGAATAATATGGTCTTACACAATGCTTTTTCAAGTTAAGTTGGAATAATTTAAAAAATTTAGGCGAAATTGTTACCTGGGAATGGCTTGATAAACATTATCCAAACTCTGCTCCATCGAGACAAATGGTAGAGAAGTGGATGGCTGAATTTAAATGTGGTCGTACCAGCACAAAAGATGCAGAGCGCAGTGGACGCCCAAATGAGGCTGTTATTCCAGAAAACATAAAAAAAATCCACAAATTGGTTATGAACGATCGCAAATTGAAGGTGCACGAAATAGCTGAAAGGTAGCAGATGGTAGTGTTTTTACCATTTTACATGAACATTTGGGTATGCGAAAGCTCTGTGCAAATTGGGTGCCGCGTGAACTCACAGTCGACCAAAAACAACAACGAATCGATGCTTCGGAGGAGTCTTTGGCACTGTTAAACCGCATTAAAAGGGAATTCTATCGTAGATATGTGACAATGGATGAGACATTGCTTCACAATTACACACCAGAATCCAAAAGACAGTCAGCTGAGTGGACATCAGTCGACGAACCGAATCCAAAGCGAGCAAAGACGCAACAGTCGGCAGGTAAGGTGATGGCGTCTGTATTTTGGGATACGAACGGAATAATATTCATCGACTATCTCCAAAAAGGAACCACCATCAACAGCAAGTATTACTGTGAACTTTTGGATCGATTGAAGGCTGAAATCGCAAAGAAACGGCCACATTTGCAAAAGAAAAAAGTGTTGTTTCACCAAGATAATGCACCGTGTCACAGATCGATGAAAACGATGGCAAAATTGAATGAATTGGGCTTTGAATTGCTTACCCACCCACCATATTCTCCAGATTTAGCCCCCAGCGACTTTTTCCTGTTTTCAGATCTCAAGAGAATGCTTGCTGGAAAGAAATTTAAGTCCAATGATGAAGTAATCGCTGAAACTGAGGCCTATTTTGACGAGAAAGAGAAATCGTACTATAAAAGTGGTATAGAAAAGTTGGAAAATCGCTATACTCGTTGTATCGCCCTCGAAGGCAACTATGTTGAATAAAAAAATCGAGTTTTGTCAAAATGTTGTTTTTTTCTTACTTATCCTACGGACTTATTGAACGACCTGTAACCTGTTAATTTATAACCTGTTAATTTATTTAAATTTACATATGATAATAATGTATGTATGTTTTAACGACTCAGTCATGGCTGCCAGTATTTGGTCATTACTAGAATGCTGGTCATTATTATTGGCCCGTTACTAGGCCAACTGTACAACCTTGTATGGGCTATTGCTGTTGTCTTTTCTCTGGCCCATAAACGGCAACCGTTTATTGTCCGAAGTTATCATCCAGTAAAATTATGTTAATGGCCCAGTCGTGGTTGCCAGTACTCGCTCATTACTGCATTACTAACTGCCAGTAATAGACCATTACCGGATCAGTTGTACAACCTTGTATGGGATGGCTGAATATATATATATATATATATATATATATATATATATATATATATATATATATATATATATATATATATATATATATATATATATATATATATATATATATATATATTTTAAATAATAAATTTTTTGGGATAAAGCCAATAAATAAAACAATATTTTTAAAAAATTGTTTATCCAACAATTGTTTCGGTTTTTAATAAACCATCCTCAGGGATAACATACAATACATATAATGAAAAATTCTGATACAAAAAATAAACACAACTTGACAAATGAAATAAAAAACTTATTATGAAAACTTACAATCAAAAAAGAAAAAGCTAACTATATAAAAAATAATGAAAGAAAATACAAAACAATAATACAATGATAAAAAATTAGAAAATGTTAAGTAGAAAAAGCTCTATGATGTTTAATGTTTAAAATAAAAAATTTTTTAGTTTTGCAGAACAAAATCATAAGTGTTTTGAAGAAAATTCGTATCAGTTTGTATATTTATACAATTTTTATTTTGTTTGATACGAATCATTTCCAAAATTCTACGTTTGTTTAAATTTTTTTCTTTATCCAAAATTTTGAAATTTTGAAGGGGTAGATCTGTACTGCAGCTTTTCTTATGGTTGGATAATGCACTGATATTTTCATTATTTTGTTTTTTTGCGTCGTTTAGATGTTGCTTTATACGTTTTCCTAGATATTGCTGTGTTTGCCCTATGTAAGATTTACCACATTCACAATCAGCTTGATAAACTAAATTGGATTCAATATTCATAGGTATTTTATCTTTTAATTTTGAAAAAATAGTGTTATATAAACTATTATTAGCTGTTCCTACAACTTCGAAATTAAAGTTTTTTAACAAGTGTTTTATTTGTTCGAAAAGACTTTTGACATAAGGTATAGTCATGTAAATTTTGTTGTTGTTCATCAATGTTGATTTTGCTAAGACAGTGTTTTCATTACTGTAAATTTGTTGATTTACTAATTTACGTATAAAGTTTTCTGGATAATTATTTTTTTGGAGAGTTTCAAAAAGTAAATTTAAATTTTTGTTATGGAATTTTGGATCAGATAAGCTCAAGATTTTTTTAACCATTAAGGTGACAGTGTTTTTCTTATAAGATAAGGGTAGCCATGAATTAAAGTTCAAGTATCTACCTGACCATGTTTTCTTATGGAACCAATCAGTAATTAGTTTGCCATTACTTTGACGATGTATGATAAGATCTAAAAACGGTAGGCAGCAATCATTTTCTGTTTCAATCGTGAACTGTATATTCCTGTTAAAATTATTAAACTTATTTAGAAAATCTTGTATTTTGTTTTTGGGACAAGCAGTTAGAATGTCGTCCACATATCTAAAGAAAAATGGTGGTTTGAAGGTCATATCTTTTAACACAGTTTTTTCAACATATTCCATAATTATATTAGCACAAGATGGGCTTACAGGAGATCCCATTGGACTACCGAAAATTTGTTTATATGCTTCCTGATTATAAGTAAATTCACAATTGTTTAAAACTAGTTCTAATGCTTCTATAAATTGTACCTTTGTCAATTTTAGCTTGTTAAGTTTTTTGATTTCCATCCAATTTTGTTTTACAATTTGAACAACAAGATTACTATCCACGTTTGTAAACAAAGAAACAACATCTAAAGAAATCAAAATATAGTCATCGGCCAGTTGATATTCACTTAATTTTTCTTTTAAATCTTCTGCATTTTTGACAAATGTTTTAGTTCTTCCCACAAACTTATTTAAAATGCTAGATAAAAATGACGATAAATTGTAAAGCGGTGTTCCAATAGAACTTACAATTGGACGAAGAGGGATACCAGCTTTATGAACTTTGGGTAAACCATATAAAGTAGCAGGTATACCGTAATAAGAACGCAACCATTTTCCTTGATCTTTCGATATTCGTTCTTCAGTTTCCCATGTCATTACCATTTTATTAAGATGTTTTTGAATATTGGCAGTTGGTACTTTAGCAATTTTTAAATAAGTTGTATCATCTTGTAATAAGGTTTGTATTTTAAATTCGTAATCACTTTTTTTCATGACAACTGTAATATTTCCTTTATCTGCTTTTAATATATGTATATCATCATTAACTGTCATAAAATTCTTCGTATCTTTTAAATCACGAAGCAACTTTAATTCCTCATTTGAAAGCAGTTTTTTGTGGTTATGCTTATGTTTAAAGTTGGTCAATATGTTGACAAAACGATTGCGTAAATTTGACTTAGTCAAATCGTCAAATTGATCTTCACAGCTCAGAAGAACACTTTCAACTCCACACACTATCTTATCAAATGGTATTCTTTTAGGATTGACAGGGGGAGCAAATTTTTCACCGAGTTTCAGGACATTTTCAACATTTTCTGGTATTGTTGTTTCAGAAAGATTGACTAACCATTTACCATCTGATAAACCAATATTATGATTGGCCGATACAGTTGAATATTCACGATCACTTTGAACACAGATGTTTTCTGTTTCGTTTGCTAAATTTATTGGTATTGGTCTTAAGAGGTTATCAATTTTCCGACGATGAATAATTTTTATTTCTTCAAAAATATCTTTAAATTGTTTTTCTGATCGATCAAAAATTAAGGAAGATAGTTCAGGTGGTAAATTTTCAATAATAAAAATTCTTAAATTTTCAATTTGTTTTTCCAGATTTTTAATGATGCCAAAAATTTCGGTAATTTCACGACTAAGGACTGTGAACAAAAAACGATGTTCTGCATTTTCAAAAATTTGTTTGTCTATTTTACACGTGTTCTTGAGACGTCTATTTTTTGGTAACACACGTTGTTTTCTATAACGTAGTAGTAGGTATTTCTTGTTTAGAGCTTTTGCTAACTTTAATTTTTCACTAAAAAATTGAGCAACTAGTCTCATTGTATCGTTGTTTGTTTTTCTTTTTAAAAATTTAAAAAAGTTCTTGTTTCTATTTCTATTTCTTTTACCCATGTTTTCACCAAATGGGAGTAATATATAATATTTGATGTGATTTTTGGCTTGTCTATTATTTTAAATAATAAATTTTTTGGGATAAAGCCAATAAATAAAACAATATTTTTAAAAAATTGTTTATCCAACAATTGTTTCGGTTTTTAATAAACCATCCTCAGGGATAACATACAATACATATAATGAAAAATTCTGATACAAAAAATAAACACAACTTGACAAATGAAATAAAAAACTTATTATGAAAACTTACAATCAAAAAAGAAAAAGCTAACTATATAAAAAATAATGAAAGAAAATACAAAACAATAATACAATGATAAAAAATTAGAAAATGTTAAGTAGAAAAAGCTCTATGATGTTTAATGTTTAAAATAAAAAATTTTTTAGTTTTGCAGAACAAAATCATAAGTGTTTTGAAGAAAATTCGTATCAGTTTGTATATTTATACAATTTTTATTTTGTTTGATACGAATCATTTCCAAAATTCTACGTTTGTTTAAATTTTTTTCTTTATCCAAAATTTTGAAATTTTGAAGGGGTAGATCTGTACTGCAGCTTTTCTTATGGTTGGATAATGCACTGATATTTTCATTATTTTGTTTTTTTGCGTCGTTTAGATGTTGCTTTATACGTTTTCCTAGATATTGCTGTCTTACATAGGGCAAACACAGCAATATCTAGGAAAACGTATAAAGCAACATCTAAACGACGCAAAAAAACAAAATAATGAAAATATCAGTGCATTATCCAACCATAAGAAAAGCTGCAGTACAGATCTACCCCTTCAAAATTTCAAAATTTTGGATAAAGAAAAAAATTTAAACAAACGTAGAATTTTGGAAATGATTCGTATCAAACAAAATAAAAATTGTATAAATATACAAACTGATACGAATTTTCTTCAAAACACTTATGATTTTGTTCTGCAAAACTAAAAAATTTTTTATTTTAAACATTAAACATCATAGAGCTTTTTCTACTTAACATTTTCTAATTTTTTATCATTGTATTATTGTTTTGTATTTTCTTTCATTATTTTTTATATAGTTAGCTTTTTCTTTTTTGATTGTAAGTTTTCATAATAAGTTTTTTATTTCATTTGTCAAGTTGTGTTTATTTTTTGTATCAGAATTTTTCATTATATGTATTGTATGTTATCCCTGAGGATGGTTTATTAAAAACCGAAACAATTGTTGGATAAACAATTTTTTAAAAATATTGTTTTATTTATTGGCTTTATCCCAAAAAATTTATTATTTAAAATAATAGACAAGCCAAAAATCACATCAAATATTATATATTACTCCCATTTGGTGAAAACATGGGTAAAAGAAATAGAAATAGAAACAAGAACTTTTTTAAATTTTTAAAAAGAAAAACAAACAACGATACAATGAGACTAGTTGCTCAATTTTTTAGTGAAAAATTAAAGTTAGCAAAAGCTCTAAACAAGAAATACCTACTACTACGTTATAGAAAACAACGTGTGTTACCAAAAAATAGACGTCTCAAGAACACGTGTAAAATAGACAAACAAATTTTTGAAAATGCAGAACATCGTTTTTTGTTCACAGTCCTTAGTCGTGAAATTACCGAAATTTTTGGCATCATTAAAAATCTGGAAAAACAAATTGAAAATTTAAGAATTTTTATTATTGAAAATTTACCACCTGAACTATCTTCCTTAATTTTTGATCGATCAGAAAAACAATTTAAAGATATTTTTGAAGAAATAAAAATTATTCATCGTCGGAAAATTGATAACCTCTTAAGACCAATACCAATAAATTTAGCAAACGAAACAGAAAACATCTGTGTTCAAAGTGATCGTGAATATTCAACTGTATCGGCCAATCATAATATTGGTTTATCAGATGGTAAATGGTTAGTCAATCTTTCTGAAACAACAATACCAGAAAATGTTGAAAATGTCCTGAAACTCGGTGAAAAATTTGCTCCCCCTGTCAATCCTAAAAGAATACCATTTGATAAGATAGTGTGTGGAGTTGAAAGTGTTCTTCTGAGCTGTGAAGATCAATTTGACGATTTGACTAAGTCAAATTTACGCAATCGTTTTGTCAACATATTGACCAACTTTAAACATAAGCATAACCACAAAAAACTGCTTTCAAATGAGGAATTAAAGTTGCTTCGTGATTTAAAAGATACGAAGAATTTTATGACAGTTAATGATGATATACATATATTAAAAGCAGATAAAGGAAATATTACAGTTGTCATGAAAAAAAGTGATTACGAATTTAAAATACAAACCTTATTACAAGATGATACAACTTATTTAAAAATTGCTAAAGTACCAACTGCCAATATTCAAAAACATCTTAATAAAATGGTAATGACATGGGAAACTGAAGAACGAATATCGAAAGATCAAGGAAAATGGTTGCGTTCTTATTACGGTATACCTGCTACTTTATATGGTTTACCCAAAGTTCATAAAGCTGGTATCCCTCTTCGTCCAATTGTAAGTTCTATTGGAACACCGCTTTACAATTTATCGTCATTTTTATCTAGCATTTTAAATAAGTTTGTGGGAAGAACTAAAACATTTGTCAAAAATGCAGAAGATTTAAAAGAAAAATTAAGTGAATATCAACTGGCCGATGACTATATTTTGATTTCTTTAGATGTTGTTTCTTTGTTTACAAACGTGGATAGTAATCTTGTTGTTCAAATTGTAAAACAAAATTGGATGGAAATCAAAAAACTTAACAAGCTAAAATTGACAAAGGTACAATTTATAGAAGCATTAGAACTAGTTTTAAACAATTGTGAATTTACTTATAATCAGGAAGCATATAAACAAATTTTCGGTAGTCCAATGGGATCTCCTGTAAGCCCATCTTGTGCTAATATAATTATGGAATATGTTGAAAAAACTGTGTTAAAAGATATGACCTTCAAACCACCATTTTTCTTTAGATATGTGGACGACATTCTAACTGCTTGTCCCAAAAACAAAATACAAGATTTTCTAAATAAGTTTAATAATTTTAACAGGAATATACAGTTCACGATTGAAACAGAAAATGATTGCTGCCTACCGTTTTTAGATCTTATCATACATCGTCAAAGTAATGGCAAACTAATTACTGATTGGTTCCATAAGAAAACATGGTCAGGTAGATACTTGAACTTTAATTCATGGCTACCCTTATCTTATAAGAAAAACACTGTCACCTTAATGGTTAAAAAAATCTTGAGCTTATCTGATCCAAAATTCCATAACAAAAATTTAAATTTACTTTTTGAAACTCTCCAAAAAAATAATTATCCAGAAAACTTTATACGTAAATTAGTAAATCAACAAATTTACAGTAATGAAAACACTGTCTTAGCAAAATCAACATTGATGAACAACAACAAAATTTACATGACTATACCTTATGTCAAAAGTCTTTTCGAACAAATAAAACACTTGTTAAAAAACTTTAATTTCGAAGTTGTAGGAACAGCTAATAATAGTTTATATAACACTATTTTTTCAAAATTAAAAGATAAAATACCTATGAATATTGAATCCAATTTAGTTTATCAAGCTGATTGTGAATGTGGTAAATCTTACATAGGGCAAACACAGCAATATCTAGGAAAACGTATAAAGCAACATCTAAACGACGCAAAAAAACAAAATAATGAAAATATCAGTGCATTATCCAACCATAAGAAAAGCTGCAGTACAGATCTACCCCTTCAAAATTTCAAAATTTTGGATAAAGAAAAAAATTTAAACAAACGTAGAATTTTGGAAATGATTCGTATCAAACAAAATAAAAATTGTATAAATATACAAACTGATACGAATTTTCTTCAAAACACTTATGATTTTGTTCTGCAAAACTAAAAAATTTTTTATTTTAAACATTAAACATCATAGAGCTTTTTCTACTTAACATTTTCTAATTTTTTATCATTGTATTATTGTTTTGTATTTTCTTTCATTATTTTTTATATAGTTAGCTTTTTCTTTTTTGATTGTAAGTTTTCATAATAAGTTTTTTATTTCATTTGTCAAGTTGTGTTTATTTTTTGTATCAGAATTTTTCATTATATGTATTGTATGTTATCCCTGAGGATGGTTTATTAAAAACCGAAACAATTGTTGGATAAACAATTTTTTAAAAATATTGTTTTATTTATTGGCTTTATCCCAAAAAATTTATTATTTAAAATAATAGACAAGCCAAAAATCACATCAAATATTATATATATATATATATATATATATATATATATATATATATATATATATATATATATATATATATATATATATATATATATATATATATATATATATATATATATATATATATATATATATATATATATATATATATATATATATATATATATATATATATATATATATATATATATATATATATATATATAGATTTCTAATACAAATGTAAAACGAACTCAGTTTTATTTTCTCATTTGTTTCATTTTCTTTAGCTTTAATTTATCACTGCCAGATCAATAAAATGTAAATAAGAAAAATAAGGATAAACAAGAATAAGAACCCGTAAAACAATTTTGAAAAAATGCATTTATTGTGCATGATACAAAATTCCCGTGCTCAAAATTGTACATAACACATATCATACATATGTAAACCATATCGTGCACATGTCCTAAAACAACTTAGAACATCTATACTCACATCAACATCTCATTTCAAACGCACAAACATTTCCATTCCATACAGGAACAGTTGGGAAATATCAAGTTGTTCCAGATTAAATGTCGTTTTTTAAAATAATGTTTTAATTACTGAGATGTTTCTTGGAAATAAGTTTGAATTTTTAATTATGTTATAAGTTTTGAAATATTTTTGGAATTTTGATATCAATCTTTGATTTTGAATTATTTTTTTTAAATATATTTAGAATTTTGAATTTGTAATAAATATTGAAATAGTTTAAGAATTTTGAAAAAAAGTTTGAATTTTTGATTTTATTATAATTTTTAGAATACTTTTGGAATTTTGAAATTTCTAAACAGAGATAAAATAATTGTACTTTTACAACGAGTCTTATATTTAATATACAGAGCTAGCCCAAAACTAAAAATCTTGTAATCATAAAATCCTTTTACCGAAAACTATATAAAAATCCTTAACACCAAAGTCTTGTTATCTCAAAGCCTTGAGATTTCAGCCGCTTCATATTTTTCAACTAAAATTAAGTACGAAAGAATTTTTTGGTGAAGGTAATGAAAACAAATACAAAAAACAAATGGGAACTTTGAATAATCAATACCCGTAATTTTCAAATATTATCCTATTTTTTAATATTTTTTATTTGCATTGTTTTCTGTTAGTTTAAATAAAATTTAAGTTTATTTTTTATAACATTAAAAAAATTGTAGAAGATTAATATTAGTTTTTTTAAGTAAAACAAATATTTAAATATTTTAATTTCTGATTTTTGTTTTCATTTAAATAGTGTATGTTATTAAAAAACTGGTGAAAAATAGATGAATAATTTAAAAATGTAATCATTCATACACATACATTTTCCATCTACAAAAAAAAAGACCACTATCTTCATTTGTCATATCTTCAAACTAAAAATGCAAATTTTGTATGCAGTCTAGATAAATTCTAGTAATTGGTTTTAATGCTGGATTTGGTTATTTGAAAGCATATAGCCGAATATCCAGGAGAAACCCATTTCATAATAAATAGGATGTATTTTATTGCTAAAAATAATTTAAATAATAGGTACTATATTATGCAACGATCATGTAATGTAATTATATAATGAATGTAATTATATAATGAAGAACTATAAATATTATATTTATATTTGTACATATTAAACACAATAACAGTAATTACTATAAAAAATTCTACAAAATTGTAATTAATAGATGGTTGATATAGTTTTTCGTACACTTACTTAGATTTTTGGGGTAAAATATTTTGTACTACATTTTCCGCTTTCTCCGATATGTGTGGAGGAGTCGATGGTAATTCTTCTAAATGGCTGATATCAGACATTATGATAATATAATTATCGAAGTTTAGCTGTATTCTACGAAAATATTGACAAATTAAACAATTAGATAGGATAAAATTTACACTTTCTACCGTGGAATTGAATTTTAATAATTAAAAAAAAAACTTTATAATGTTTAATTTTATTCCACAATAAATAAATTTATTGTGGAATAAAATTAAATGTTATAAAGTTTTTTTTTTTTTTAATTATTAGTTGATAGGAATCTAGGATCGTCAAATGCACAGCATGCTTGGTTGAAAAATTATGGGTTTCTATTCATTAAAAATCTGTATCGCTATGAAAATATCATGATGAAACGGATTATGGGCATATAAGTGTATTATTAAAGTATGTGTGTAGAAAAAAATGTTAGCGATTAGAATATGATATGCTTTTTTTATGATTTTATAGACTAAAGACACCCAAGGGGATTGGAATATGTTTCAGAAAAGATTCCCCCGATTTCATCTGAGCACCGTTGGTGCAATGGTATTTTAGTAAATCGAGTTATGACATAAAATTTCGACAATTCACAATTCGTGGAGCAATCTTTTGAATCCTTGAATCAAGTTCAAAAGTGTAAGATTAGAAACATCTGCAGCGCTCCAAAGTTGACAACAATACTAGATACAAAAATAGATAAATACTAGATAAATACTAGATACAACAATACTAGATATTCTTGTGAAAAAATCTTTCAATTATTGATTGATGGTAACAATACGATTGTTTTGACCCCTGCATTGTTATAAGCAATGAAGCATGTTTATAAACTCCTTGTATACACCACATTCTACACGTTTTTCCTTTTAGAAGATTTCGTATAAAAAGGGCCCGATGAATTTTTAAATGAATTGTGTAGTTTGACTTTTGGTCTTAGCTGTTTTTAAATTGATTTCCGTGGGGATAATCAAGATTTCGGTATTGAGCTAAAAATGTTAAAATACACAAATCAAGCTTAAAACGTTTACTGATCCATTTAAAAAGTTTTGTTTTTTTGAACAACAATAACAATAGGTCTAGGTTAGGTTTTTTAGCGACCATAATTGTGTGTGTTTTTATGCTTAACAGATTAAAATAAACAGCTGCTAATTTTATTCTGCTGCATAATTTTTTTTCAATCAACGCAATGCAAGACTATAAAACAATTCATTTGATTGTATTGAACTATGAAATAATTTTTTCTAATAAAAATCTAATCTCCCGTGAAAATGGGTTTTCTTCCACTAGTGTAAAATCATTTTCGCTAAATAAAAAATTGTTGTTGCTTTGGTACTTTCATGTAATTTTACAAATTTTTCAAATTAAAATTAAAAATTTTGAATGGTATGTTATCGATTTCTAATACCGCATTTACAGCGGCATAGCAAATTAGTAGATTTAATTTAAATCGTAGATGTAGTTTAAGTGCTGTAAATACTTTTTATTTTAATTTGATATCTAGCCTTACTAAAAATCAATTTTGTTTTAATTTAATACTTCACGCTGTGAACACCATTGCAACTAAAAATCTTTAATTTCTACACCGTCTCCTTTTCCCAAAAATTAATATACTATCTACTAATTTGCTATGTCGCTGTAAATGCGGTATAATACACTAATTTATAATATTAGTAGTTTATTCAATAAGTGTTGAATGATATAGTTTATTCTCAAGCAAAAATTTAAAACTTGAGCAAGGCACGAGCAAAATAGCGTCTCCTAAGCAAGTTTAACGTTCTTGAAATTGCCCCCCATCGACGCAAACTCGTCTTGTAAACATATTTTTATTATACTTATCTGAAAACGCCTTGTTTTCATCTGTTTTACAAAGACGTAAAGATGGCATTTTCAGAACAGCGCACGGAAAATGTTTCCCGATCTCCGATTTTTTCTCCGTGCGCTAAATAAAAAAATGCAATTGAAATTAATTATAAGAAAAAACAATTATTCATTTATAACACTTTTCTGAAAACAACATAATTAGTATATTTATTATAAATAGTAACATTTATTAAGTACATTTTAAGTACATTTTTTAAAACTAAAATGAATTAAACTGACAGAAAATAAAACAATGCCGATAGTAAATATATCGTTGCTATGAAAATGTCAATCATGTTTGGTACTACTGCGATGTATTATGATTACTTTGAAAATAAAATGTTCTAAATTTACTTCTTTTACTTTTTTGCGTTGTTTTCAGATAAGTATAATAAAAAGTATCGTTCATTACACGTCCGAAAATGGATTTTTCCGTGCTTGCACGACTTCCCGAGAATTTGTCACGCGCGCACGGAAAATTCCTTATATCCGGACTCCTAATGAAAAATACTATTTCACTAACGAAAAAACAGTGTTTTTATCTATTGTACCAAAATGTACTATTTTATTGCATTTTATAAATATATTGATTGAAGTTTGTTAAAAAAAATTCATCAAAAACATTTTTACAATCTTTTAAAATTATATAAAAAACAATAAATTCAAACTAATGCATATGCTTGTCTCTTAATTGAATTAAATTTATTTAAGTGTATGGAGTCAATTGTATTAAAAATGTTAAAAATGTGTTGTTTTTTTCTATTAATTTTTTTTTACTTATTTCGGATGCATAAAATACAGTATTGGATTCAGTTCAATGAATTTTGTTCTCGAGCAAAAATTTACAATGCTCGCTCGAGAATAAAACAGCACAATAATATAAAATTATATCTTTTATATCAAATCAATGTTGAATCACGTCGTTGGTTACGTTACACAAACGGTGGAGTTAAAAACGCACGTTCGAATATCACGTATAGCTGTGATATAAAGATACACTCAATTCTTTTTTCGTAACCTGATGTTCCCATAAAAGTTTCTGGAATAGTTATTTACGTATCGAGGGCGGAAAGATAGAAGATTACGCCTGCAGTTCATATTGAAGCCCGATGCGAAGCGAGACCTTTTATTGAACTAAGGGTGTAATCTTCCTTTCAGCCTGGGTGTATGTACAACGTTTTACGCAGAAATTCACAACTGAATGGTTAAATACACTTTTTTTCGTTTTTAAAATTTAAAAGCTCCCTAAACATTTTGAAAATTTGTAAAAAAACTAAACATGCCATGATTTTCATGATAAACCGCTAATTGATTTGTTTGTTCCGGTTGATTGATTGATTGATTCAGAATATAGCAATGTTTTATATAGCAACGGGCTTGAATTTAACGGGCGTAAAGTTCATCTTTCAGCCAGGATAACTAGGTTCTAAAATGTGTTTTACGATTCATTTGTGCGTAATAGCTATTTACATATCGAGGGCTGAAAGCAGAATATTACGCCTGCGGTTCATATTGAAGCCCGACGCGAAGCGAGGGTTTTTATTGAATCAAGTGCGTAATCTTTCGTTCAGCCTGAGAGTATGTACAACGTCTTACGCACATCTGCATAACTTAATTGTAGAATATATCAATTTTTGGGTTTTTTAAACTCACCAAACATTTTGAAAATTACTAAACATGCCATGATTTTCTCTATAAACTTCATACAATAATTTATTTGTTTGTTCTAATTACTTCGATCTGAAAGACCTAAGTATTACATTCATGAGCTCAAAGTGTAATTCTTACCCCCACTTTTTTTGGCATTTCTCGACGTTTTAGGACCTACTGATTATAAAAAAGCAAAAAAAAAAAATGTAAGTCTGTCCGGCCGTCCGTCCGTCCGTCATTACCTACGCTGCAGGGAAAACCGCTGGAGGGATTTCAAAAATTTTTTTTCTAAAAATAGGTATTCACAAGGGACAGGTCCGAAAGGACGCTGTGTTCGATAACTGTACCGGAAGTGTGTCAAAAAATCATTATGTGTGTCAAAAATAGCAAATTTTCATATTTTTGGCTTAAAAAACGTTCATTTTAAGTCATTACGAGTAGGAACATTAAATTTGGAGAAATCTTGATGGTTAGGATTGGTATGTGAGATCAAAAACTAGTTTATTGCATTATAAGTTTGTCAACAAAATGTTGTCAAGTGTGTCAAAAGAAAGATTTTTATTTATTTTTTTACCTAATTTTTTGGAAAAAAAATAAAATTAATTGTTTGTTTGAAATGAAGTTTTATTATTATTATTGAGAATTATGGCATTATAAGTTTGTCAAAAAATGTTGTCAAGTGTGTCAAAAGAAAAGTTTTTATTTATTTTTTACCCAATTTTTTTAGAAAAAAATTAAAATTAATAGTTTGTGTGACATGATATTTTATTATTATTATAGAGAACTATGGCATTATAAGTTTGTCAAAAAATAATGTCAAGTGTGTCAATAAATGATTTCATTTATTTTTTTAGCCAATTTTTTGGAAAAAAAAATGAAGCTGTTTTTATGACGTAAATGTAATTTAAAATGAAATTGGACAAGGAAATTTTAGATTTTGTTATATTTTTTGAAATATTTTTGGAATTTTGAAAAAGTTCGTATTTTTGATTTTGTAATAATTTTTGCAATATTTTTAGAATTTCGGCAAAAGTTTTAATTTTTGATTTTTTAAGAATTTTTGGAATATTTTTAGAATTTTGAAAAAATTTTTATTTTTGATATTATTATAATTTTTGGAATTTTGAAAAAAATTTCAATATTTGATTTTGTAATAATTTTTGCAATAGTTTTAGAATTTTGGAAAAAGTTTGAATTTTTAAGAATTTTAATATATAATTGGAATTTAGAAAAAATTTAAATATTTGATTTTATTCTAATTTTTGGAATTTTGAAAAAGTTTGATTTTATTTAATTTAACAATATTTTTGGAATTTTGATTTTTTTGATTGACAATTTTCCGGCAACGTATTGATGTTTCGTGTTAGTTTTGTAATAAATTTTTAATCAGAGATAAAAAATACTTGTACTTTAACAAAGAGTTATGTTTGATATACATCGCTGCCCAAAACTAAAAACCATGTCCTCATAAAAGTTTTTTGCCGAAAACTATATCAAAATCCTTTACCCAGATCGAAGTCTTGATACCTCAGAGCTGTGAGATTTCAGCCCCTCCATATTTTTATGATTATTTTACGGGCCATTATTTTAAGGGCTTCAAAGTAGAAAAATACACTAATGTTTTATATAGCAACGGGCTTTTATTTTACTGGCGTTAAGTTCAACCCTTCAGGGATGATAACTAGGATGTCAAATGTGTTTTACGATTTGTTTGTGCGTAAAATACATTTACGCACAAACGAATCGTAAAACACATTTTACACCCTAGTTATCGTGGCTGAAAGTTGAACTTTACATTCGTAAAATAAAATCCCGTTGCTATATGAAATATTAATATATTTTTCTGCTTTACCGCCCGTAAAATAATTACCCGTAAAATATTCATAAAATTAGAACAAACATAGTATATTGCATATCTAGAGTTGTAAATAGCATTTCACATGCGAGGGAAAATTTTGCGCACGAGACGCGTAGCGTCGAGTGCAGTATCTTCACGAGCATGGAAAATGCTTTACAACTCGAGATTTGTTATATACTTTTTCTACGACTTTGTTTTAATGCCCAAACGCATATGATTACTTGAAAAAATGAACTACTGATTATAAATTGAATGCAAATAGTTTACAAATTGTGGTAGGCTTTGCATTATTCTGTATCAAAATGAATTGAAATATTTAATTTTTAAAAATCAAATTTTTCTTTAAATAAAATTTTTTCTTTTTATTAAAAGCGTGCGGTAATATATATAAGAAAATCCATTACCGCACGCTTTTTTTACCTACCGCACGCTATTTGAAATAATCAATTTACATGTCATGGATAGTGTGATGTAATTTATAATTTACTGTGATAGGAGTAGAAAAAATAAATTACTGTATGAAGTTTAAAGAGAAAATCATGGCATGTTTAGCATGATTTTCAAAATGTTTAGCGAGTTTAAAAAATTCAAAAATTGATTTATACTACAATAAAGTTGTGCAGTTGTGTGTAAAACGTTGTACATACACTCAGGCTGAAAGGAAGATTACGCCTTTGGTTCAATAAACGCCCTCGCTTCGCATCGGGCTTCAATATGAACCGCTGGCGTAATCTTCTACTTTCAGGATCTCGATATGTAGATAACTATTCCAAGTTTATATGAAAATAACAAACTTCAAACAAATTAATTTTGTCAAGTTGTTTTTTTGCATAAAAATTTTGTAAAATAATTTCTTTGTAGACTTATATTTTAATAGTCAGTAATTGCAAGCTTTATTTTTTTACAAATGTAAAAATATTTCAAATAGTTTTTAAAGGAAACTGTGGATTGATCTTTCATGCAACTTTATAAAAATATCTGTTTGAAGAAATTGTTTTTAATTTTAGACTATTATACATGTTATCAAAATTACAATTACAAATTACAAAGCTATCAAAATTACAATTTTTGTTGTGTTGAGTTAACGAATGTTAAATTTGTAATTGTTATTTTTTAGTTAAAACACACTTTTTTGATATCTATATGTTTATTACAACCGATCGATTTCGAAAGCTAAGCTTTCACTTTCAAGGATCGTTCTAAACAGTTTAGAACGATCCTTGAAAATGAAAGCTTAGCTTTCGAAATCGATCGGTTGTAATAAACATATAGATATCAAAAAAGTGTGTTTTAACTTAAAAATAACAATTATAATATATTAATGATATCTAGTGCTCTAAATAAATAAAAAATTAACTGTTAAATTTGTTTTTGTAAAATTTACAATATTTTTATAAAATATATAAAGATTTTGCGAATTTTGAAATAATTTAGAAAACTGACTATAAAGTTTAAAAAAGTTAATGCATAAGTTGCATCTACTGTGTGTGGTATTGATAAAATAAATGTTTATATGCTACTTTTGAAATTATCTCGATACAGTCGTAATTTGAATTGACTCTCTACGATTTATAAAACTTGGTTAGAATATCTGTAGTAATAGGTTTTAGGTAATGTCATCATGCTTTAGGAGCACGATCTCACCATTTGATGAACTGCTTGACGAAGCTGCTTTTTTATTTTTCATGAAATTTTTCAATAATTTAATTTTCAAAGATTTCGAAACCCAATATTACCTTTTTTTTTGTTTTCTAAAGGTATAATTTTTTACCCAAAACATTATAAAATTACAATCAGGTCTAATTGTTGACAAAAGAAAAAATATTCTAGTTCTGCTGATTTTTTGGTATATATATTATGAATTATACCCTAAATTACCCCTCCCGCTAATTAATTAGGTAATTTTTATTAACATTTCAACATTTATGAAAATATATGTAGTTTTCGCATTACGTTACATTAACCATTATGATTATTTCAAGCATTCACGCAAAAGCACTGCTGTAGTGAAGACGTAAGATATCAGTATATTTACTGACATTTTACGTTTACGTTTGGCGTTTACGCAGCTCAAGTTTACATTATTGAACTATAAAAATTGGAAAGATGCAGATCTGGCATATTATTTGTTAGTTAATATTGAAATGGGTTTATCTAGTCAACAAAACAAAACGCCTGTCTGTTATTTTATTATGGTCTGAGTAAAAGACTAAATCTTTAGAAAACAAAAAAAAACGAAAAAAAGGAACTTTTGGATTTCATCATTTTTGAAATATGTATACAAATTTCAGTTTAATTTTTTTTTATAAAGCCTTAGTACCTTTCAATCAAAAAAGTAATGATACAAATCAATTTACCCTTTCGAGCACAATTTATTTTAGAACTTTCCTGGTCTCTTAAAATTCATAAAAAGTTTCGGGTCACCCTGTGTCAAAGCTAGCAACAAATAAAAACACCTACTAAATTATTTTACTATTCTACCGAAGACCGAAGTTTCAATGAAATCGGAAATAATCGGGCATTGACATACAAGTTAAAGTGAGATATCACATACCACTAGCAAAAACAGTGAGATATCACTAGTCAAAGTGACATTTTACCCTTAATCTTAGTAAAAGAATATCCCTTAAAATTATACGCTATTTCTTGCTCGATATATCTAGCCTTTGTCCTATTAGGTAGATTTCATATAAAAATCTACCTATTGCAATGGGCTTCATCTCGGAATTTCGGAAAAATTTTGATGCCAAACGACTATATGTGATAAGCGGAGAAGGAAAAACAAAAAAAAAAAAATTATATATATATATATATATATATATATATATATATATATATATATATATATATATATATATATATATATATATATATATATATATATATATATATATACATATATATATAACGATATGAGGTATAACGGAATTTAGCGGCACTCTCACGGTCGCATTTTTCGACCTACACCAAAATAATTTTCTGTGTATGTTTCGGCAAATAATGTCTTGGACAAGTTCGTGAACTGGCCATATCCGGGTACCGGTTAAGCGGCTAGAGCCTAAAAAGTCGAATAATCTAGGGCGCTATAACTTCCGTTTGAATAATAATATTTTAATAAAATTTAAAAATATTGAATATTTGAACATTTTTTTATCATTTTTATCCAGATGACAACTTTGGCGTTTCAGCTTCCTCAAAAATCAGCTGTTTTAAAAATTTACTAAACTTTGCTGCCCTTGATCTAGCTGAAATGGCCAAGCTCATATTTGAAAACTTTTTTTCACGTATTTAAAATATAAATCTTTCCAAAATTTTCAAAAATAATAGTTTAAATCTAACGGTTGAGACCCTGGGGCTGTTGAAATGAAAACAAACGCAAAAGGCAATGCTTTCATCATGTTTCAGTTTATGTTATTTAAATTCATCTTAGCTTTTAAACATACTTTTCAACTATAGCCTCAAAAAATTTCAGCTTTCTAACCCAAAAGGTTCCATTTATATAAGCATTATAATGCAATCCTTACAAGAAAAATATCAACCCATTTAATACCATAGAAAAATTATCAAAATCTCTTTTGTTTTTATTTTTTTTTACTAAGTAACCGTTTGAAAAAAGATTAAATAAGAACAAAAAAACACAACAACAAAAGATGATTTTGAAATAAAATTGTTTGATAATGTTTGATCATAAATTATGTGTGATGGTATAATTGTAGTTGAGACGTAGTTCATTTGATCTTTGGTGGATTTAATATGTTATTAAAAGTAGTTTAAACCAACTTAAATAAAACTGTTCCGAAATTGTATTGATGGAGTTAGTTCGGATAATGTATTTAATTTGGTTCGATAATTTTTTTGAATTATTCTGTTTCTACTTATATTTTTTATTTAAACTAATCTGACTTATCTAGTTTTATTTGGACACAAAACCGTCTGACCCCGAAATCTACCTATTTCTAGCGGATATACCTGCCGCTGGGATTTTTTTTTGTTATGTGATAGGATTTAATGTAATTTTTTCTTCAAAAAAATATTAAAAAAATTGCGCTTAAACGGCTGATCGGGTTGAGAACGCATGTTGCTGTTGTACCATGGTCTTAAAAGGTTTTTATGTGTTGTTGTGACACTTACTTCTATTACTTATACAACAAATTTTATTTTAAATAAAATAAAAGTACTTGTAAACTGAAAGATTATTAAACAAATTTAATGAAATTAAGTTCCATATTTTGAGTTTGAATATAGATTCGTATAAATTCTTACCTCGTAAGATCTTTTTATCATTCTGTGGTCGTTGTGCAATATGCTATTAGATCTCTTTATTTTAGCACCACACTGCAATAATTGCAAAGTTTTCGCTTCTATGAAAATCTAGTTTAAACAAATGTGTAATCCAAGCAGTAAGTTTTCTGCGTTCTCCTTGTGTTTTTTTAGTAACAGCTTACTACATATTTTTATTGGTAGACTGTTTGTTTTACGTTTATATTAAAAACAAAACTAATATAACACTCACATAACGAACGGAATTCTCGAGTATGTGTAGGCATGCATACGTACAAAAATGTTAATTTTTAATTTTAATATTTTTAATTTTTGCTAAAAATAAAACAAATATTTAAAAATAACAAGAAAATAACAAAAGCACCAACAACATCCACTTTCATTTAATTTTTTTTTATTTTATTTCTTGGTGATCTCTTTTAGTTTTACGTTTTACTTTGACTTGAGAAAACTGGGACAAAAAACAATGAAATCATAAGTTTTCGTCGCCTTCGAGTTTTACCAATAATTTCAATTTTTAAATATTTTATTTGTACGAAATAATCAAATTTACTGGTAATCGATCATGCAAAACAATTTTAAAGACAGAATCATTAATAATTATTTTGATAAGATTAAAGGTGTTTTGTCATGTACATAAAAGTAAAGTTAATGTTTTGCGAAACAATAGGTGCGTTCGATTTGACTGAAACAAATGAAAAAACAACAACAATTGCCTTCAATTTTTCAGTTGTTTCAGTTGCTTCAGTCGAATCGAACACGGCTAATGTTGCAATAAAGCCGATTGATTTGAATGTCAATCGATTCGAATTCCAGTTTATAATTTTTGAGTTTTTAAAATTTCCCACTAATTCAATAGGTCAAGATTATTGGATTTCGTTATTTTTCCTTGCTAATTCATCTATGGTTATTGTAACAAGAAGATCAAAATCTGTTGAAAATCATAAAATTGGTAAAAAGATACGGTTTAAGTCTAAGCGCGGTTTTGTGAAAAATTGTATCTGACAAATTCATATTAAATTTAAAATAAATTGATTGATTCTCTTTTGCTTTCAAAATATTAAAATTACCGTTAACTTCTACTTTCTTTTGAATCAAAATTGCATTTTTTTCTAAATAAAAAAAAAGTTACTATTATTAAAAAAGATTATTTAAAGGTGAAGGTTGTTTGGTCGAGGTTATAAAAATCATTTTTTTGTTAAAATTTTTTGTAATGGTTTAATTAAAAATCTTGATTAAAAACGGAGATATGGCACAGAAGATTTGGTCAGTTTGTAATCGTTTATTGTAACTTGTGAGGTTTTGCAATATTTAAAATTAAGAACTAATTAAACCCAAATTTCAAGTCTGCGTGATCAGACTTTATTTAGGCGTTGGAATCTTAACGTGTGTCTCTAGTAAATAATTCTTATCACAGTGCATCCTTCGAGTGACAGCTACCAGGCGTGGATAACCCTGTACAATCCCTGTTCGCGGTCAAGGCAACACCTAAATAATCAATACGGGGTTCTGAATCAAACATTGCTCTACTCTCCTCTTCTTGAAACATTTTCCCACCCTCTTCTTTCTTTTTTTCCACTTGATTGGATCAAGGTGTATTATTTTATTATTTTCTTTTTCCTCAAATTACCCCGTTTTAATTAAAATATAATTTTTATTATTTAATCTATATGTTTCGGGCTAAATTGGGCCTAGCCCGAAATATATAGATTAAATAATAAAAATTACATTTTAATTAAAACGGGGTAATTTGAGGAAAAACCAAATAATAAAATAAAAAATTTTAAACCCGGCAAAACAAGGTTATAATATGAAAGGTGTATTATGTTTCGTAACTAGGATATACCAGGCTTTCAGCTCAGTTAACCTGGAAACTCAGTTTCTATAGCTCTGTCGTTAATGCTGTATGCGGATAATCTGTGGAGGCTTTAGAAAGGGGGAACGAGGTGTGTCACATAAGTTACCACTTATCAAAAATGGGATAGAGTGGAAATTGGATTGGGAATTAACTATCGATCAATTCTTAAATTGAACCTTGAGACATTCCCCAACTGGATAGACGCAAATGGCACCAGCGGTTTTAAAATTTGATAGCATGTAAAAACCAGCGATAATTGCCATTCTTAAAAGCCGCAGATTAAAAACACTCACCGACTTGAGTAATTTTAAAATTACAAAAATTCTTAGCTTCAGTATAAGCTTCAAAAAAATCGAATAGGAAAAGATATCCTTGGTGATCACAACGAACCTTATCTGGTATAATTGTGTCATGTTGTTATGATTGCAACCACTGCTACCTCACCTAGAACATATTTTCTCAGTGCTGATATATTTTTCTTTTCAAACTAATTATAAAAACTAACAACAAAACTATGCAACAACTGCGTCTAGAAATAGGTTTGATTTATCAGATCGGAGGACAGAAATTATCTAGTCTAGGATCATGTCGTGCACAAACGCTTAAAAAAATTGAATATCATAGGTTAGCCCCGCCTAATATAGTAGATCGCATGTTTATCTTGCAATAACTATAGTTGATACACAAATTAGAGTATCGAATATGAAAACATTGTCGCAACCTATGTTATTCCATCAAGTCCAAAGTTTTTATCTATATTCACGAAACTAGAATTAAACTAGGTTGAAATATTTTATGTTGAAACTTCTTGTTTTTATTCCGCAAATTTTTTTATTATTTAATTTTTAACTTTAATATTGAAATTTATAATATCCCAATCGATTTTGGTTTGTTAGACTATTATCAAGAGAATTTTAAATATCATAAGAAAAACATAAAAAAAATCAATCATTCTTTGAATGTTAAACATTCAACTCTTTATTCGCTAATTGACAGGCATACAAAAGTCCTACTCTCTTCTATAAATGTTACGAAGCAGTTGTATCTGAGATAACTTCACCCACATTTACAGATTCTAAATTGTCGATATGATTACTTATCGATTTGTGACTCCATGATACACAACCAATGCAATCTTTTTCATTTCTTTCCTCGCGCTTTTTTCGTAGTTGTTTTGACAGATTTACTGGTGAAAAATATATTAGTCAGTCCGGTGAAAATCAAACACTCAAGTACATTAAAAAAAAATGATTATTTGTCTGTTTCATAGAAGTCAGTTCGTGAATAATCAAAAAACACTTAAGCTACTTAGTTTTATTAGGGTTCCGTTTTTTATAATGAACCCTATTGGTGCGAGTAAAACGAGTTTTTTATCTCGTAAACTATAAATGCTCTCTCTCTCTCTCTCTGGCGTTTACATCCCATGGAGGGATTTTGCCGTCTGTGCAATCAGCTTCCAATCGTCTCGTTCCATGACCAGTTGACCCCAGTTTCGACATCCTATATCACGAAGGTCTTGGATGATGTCATCAAGTCTATAAATGCTCTGGACCTGAAAATTGAGGTGCATATAAAGCTAACCTGTTCACATAAGATGATGCGTACAAATAAAATCAAAGTTGTTTTCGTTTGGTTTACAGGAGTACGATATGAGACCTTTGAGAAAATACATTTTTTAAAGATTCAAGTTGGGTATCATATGCAAGGACCTAATTTCAGTATTCCTTAAAAATGTATTTTGGAATTTTACACCTCACCATTTTTTGTATAGTTTTGAATAATGTCGTTTTCTTCATGTTTTGTTTCTTCAAAATTATGGGAACAAGAGGTTGTCTACCTTCTCGGACAGCCAGGGAGCCATCAAAAGACTAAACGCAAGTACCATTTTATCAAAAAAAAGTTGGAACACAGTGTTCGGATAAGCTTAACAACATTGGTTCTGGTAACATATCTACAGTGTGCTGGATACCCACTCATGCAAGTTTTGGAGGTAATGAAAAAGTTGATAAAATAGTTCTGTGTTAGCTATAGGTGGTAGGGACCGGTTGGAATACAAAACAACGGTATAGCAATGGTTTAAGTGACCAAGAGTGGCAATTGAAAGCTTATCTGGCTATAATCATTATTGGAAAATATTTTTTCTTAAAAACTAGAAAACGAAGATATATCACATATGCTGTAAAACTCAGAAATGCGTGACTAGATACTTTTAATTTCATTTTCATGTTGAAAAGAAAATTGGGTTCACAAATACTATATTATTTTGATTTTAAAGAAAAAAAATCATAGAAAGAATAATAATAAAAATAAAAATCTTCTTATGATGCAGGGAAAGTGTAACCATAATTATAATTATCTTAATAATGGATGATGGATGGACATGGAACAATGGATTAAATGACAATTATTAATTATATGATGTCATTTAATTGTAAGATTTAAATTAATAATCGGTTATTAGTGTTATTAACATAATTTTTTACTCTTCAATATTATTGGAAAACGTCTCACCATGAAACGAATTGCGGCTTTATGGTATTTTAATGAAGTAAAATTGTGCTCAAAAGTATTTTGAGTGATTGCAAGACATTAAATTATTGTTCGTAAAATTTTGGGGTTAATCGACCATTAGTAATAGTGAATTGTAATTTTTTTCATTAATTTGTTATCTACGTATGTAGCAATCCTCCATACTCCAGTCGTTATTGAACTATATTTAGACAACGGTAGCACTATCAATCTTAGTTATGAAATCGTTTAGTGCGATTTGAATTGGTGATTCAACTTTATTATTTTCTTTTGTGTTATAAATTAGTTAATTCCACTATGTGGAGTGACTGATTAATAATTGCATAATTTGAATTTGAAGTTTTGAAGGAAGATACTTTCGACAACAATAAAAGACTGACAGAAATGTTTGCAATATCACAGGGCCTGTACTATAAGAAACTATGTATCAAATTTTAAAACCGTTAAATTCGTCTTCTTTATTGAAGTTTAGTAAGTTCCAGCAACTCGTTAACCATTCATAACATAATACTTTCATTTTCATCATTTTATATTTACCAACCTGTAATAAATAATGAACTTAAACGATGAAAATCATAAGTAAATAATAAGAAAGCTGAACGAATTATTTCACTTTTTCGAAAATTTATGTTGATTTGGTTTTTTACCTTAGTTGTTACTTATTCAAATTTATTGTATTGTTTGTACGTCAAAATAATATCAAGTTCAATATCTTAGCAAAAAATCGTATAATAAGCGAAAATAAAAATATAAACTTTTCATCGAACCATTAAATTGAGTTTGACACAAATGTGTTAAAATCATTAACCAAAAATTAAAACAAATTTAACGGAAATGCCTGGCTGATCTAACTGTTGGAAAAAATTGTATGGTGATTTCACTCAAATTTCACAAAAATGTGTAAAGAAATTATGCAATTATAAAACGAGCTTAAGTGATTTTGGAAAAATAAATGGGTGTCATCCAAAAATAGCATTAATAACGGTTTCTTTGAAATAAGCTCAACACTGTGTCCTGTGAAGTAGTGTTTTGCACCAAACATTTCTATTTTGATGATTTTGGTTGTATTATAATCTTCAGCTATTTAAGTAATGTACATATATTAAATTGTGTTCATGTAGTTAACTTAATTACAATAAAGTTACTAAAAATTTTCTCTATGTTAATTTCCCACAATCAATCACAAGAGAGCCTTGCACTGTTTATCAATAAATGTTTATAAAAACCAATTTACATTTATACAATATATTGTATTTTTATTTATTTATAATGCATTCATTCTATTACGAAGAAAAATTTTCTGTTTAATTTTTTATATCCTAAAGGGGAGAAATGTTTTAAACGTTTAATATCTCACGTGAATATATAATAAAACAGAAAAAAAATTTTATCAAAACTAAGAAAAGTTATAAATAAGATGTTAAAATTGATGTTAATTTTACATATATTTAAATTAATTTATTGACGGCGCTAAACTAGCTATAGCGTGCAGGTTTTGACTTTTATCATTGTCGAGTTTGTTGATTGTTAAAAAAACGCCAATGAGCTAACCTAGTTTAACCATTTCATGGTTAAACTGAAGTGTGTAATAGGTTCTTCAAAGCTTCATCGCAATCACCCAAGAAGTGTAATAGGAAGCACAAAAATTGACAGAAAACTTACCGTATCAACCTAGTAATCCTTAGATAAATGAGGCAATTTGGCTATATTCGCAACTAAAGAGACTGATGTTTATCTGATTTCTGATGTTTATCTGAATCATCAATGGCGATTTGGGTGAATTAACTTTATTCTTATATACCATTACATGTAAGCTCGTTAGAGACAATGTTATGTTACATAAAACTAACGAACGAGCTTCTATACCAACACAAATGGACCATTTTCAACCGAGTTCAAACTTCAGTTGAGTTCAGTTAAGATAAAATGTTATGAATTGGCGGTTTCTTTCTTGGTGATCATAATTGTTTTGTTTTGAATGAAAAATCATTTAGTAATAAATTCAATTGTTTCTGAATCATTCATGACAAGATTATAACTAAATAATAACGTGCATTATATAATCTGTGAACCTTTTCATTGAACCTTGTGTGATATTCGTTATTCAGCAATGGCAGGCTGCATCATCATAAAATAATATTCACCTATTCATCGCCATTGTTTGCTGCAGAAATATAAACGTCATTATTTGTTGCACCATTGTTCAATTCATCGCCACTATTTACTGCAACATTATTAGATTGTTCATCGCATTGGTTTGCTGCAGCATTGTAAGATTATTCATCGCCATTATTTGTTTCAGAATTATTCATTTATTCATCACCATTACTGTTACAACATTATTTAAATATTCATCCCCTTTGTTTGATGCTGAATTATAAATGTCATTAATTGTTGTAACAAGATTAAATAGTTTATCGTCATTGTTTAGTGCAGCATTATTGATTGTTCGTCGCATTGTTTACTGCAGCATTACTAAAATGCTTGTCGCCACTTTTTGTTTGCCACTAACCTCAAACAAAAGCTGAGTTACGAAAAACTCAAATCTGTTGATCTTTATCAGTCGCATCATCGGTGGTATAAAGCAAATATTCTTATACAGAGAAAGGAGTATTAAGTCTACCGAAGAACAAGTCTCACTTCTGATTTATTCGTAAATTCTTCAGGTCAAAAACAGTTTCGTGAACCTTTTCGATTACAAATGATTTAAGGTATCGCACGCTAATCTATTAAATAAAAAAAAGTAAATTCAAAAACTAAAACCCAACTGCTAGAGCATCATGCTCTAAACAGTATGAAGCAAGAAAATAGTCCCATTTCAAATTGTAATGTACAAACTATTTAATATTTATTGCCTATTAAATAAACAACTTACATATAACTTATTTTAGTATGTTTAATACATATTCATTGTGATTTTCATAAGGTGACCTTTGTTGGAGGAATTGTATGTCACCTCATATATACGGTCATAATGCGCCCTTTAGATGTATAGCGTAATGCACTTTGCTTTAAAACTTATGAACGCTTACTACTATTAGAATATACTGTTTTGTTAGGGTTGCATACGACACCGCCATCTTCTGAACATCACAATGAATATTTATTAATTATATTAAAATAAATTATGTGTAAGTTGTTTAATTAATAGACATAGGGTTGCCGCCTGTCAATATTTCATATTGACTTTCAATTTTTGAAGCATTGAGTCAATATTATCAAAAATATTGATATTGACATATTGATTGTCAATAATTCGTAATTCTAGTTTCTTTAACGAATTTTCTTTTCTTAAATATTTTTTCCAATATAATCCATTATTTTTTAGAGCGCAAGAATGACTGTATAAAGAAATTATTTTTAACGATATTTTTGTTTAACTGTGACGTTGGACGTAATGATCGAACTAAAAATCTTAAACCTGCCATGGCAATTATACCGTTGTTGGTTGGAAACTTAGTTAGCTTGACAACGCTCTTACATGGAGTATAAACGTAAGAAAATAAAAATAATGGTGCCAAGATAATAATAAAATAATGGTGCCAAGATGCTACTCATTTAACTCGAATTTGCAGTTTACAACAAGAGCGAGTCGGTCGTTTGAGCGAGTTATGCATTACATTAGTTTAATAGATCACAAAAATCGTAAAGCCGCCTTTACAATATTGCAGAATTGTGCAATAATGAGTGCAATGAGCAATGAATTTGGCAATAGTTTACACTACAACATAATTAATATTATTGCGGCAATGGTCATTGCGAACTCATTGCAATGTTTTGCAATGAGCTCATTACCAAAACTTTTCTGCAATGAATATTTTACTATATGTGTTATTATGGTTTTCCATATTATTCACTGTTTGTGTGCTTTTGTCACTTTTGAATTAAAATGCAATATATAAAAATATACTTTTTACTGTTTATTTTTAATTTAATTTTATTAATAATAATATAAACTTCCTTATAGTAACAATTTGGATTTTATTTTTATTTTATAGAATATCGATTTCGACTTACGTCATCCTCAGTTCTTAAGTTATTATTACAATTTTTGCTAAAACTATTACTTTTTTACTACTTCAACTGCTGTTTTTTATTATTATGTCATATATTTTGTTAGTTTTAGTGTTGATTTTATCATTTAAAATGTTTTTATTGTTTTTATGTTTATATATTTCTATTTCTTCCAATCTATCTAGATGTTGTCCTTTTCTTTTTTTATGTAATATGGTTAAATTTGTGTTGATATTGGTGTATTTGTGCTTTTCTATTTTCAAATGTTGGGCATATATGAATTTTGGATCGCTTCTGTTAATTTCATTCGTGTGCTCGATAAATCTTTTTTTGAAGGACCGCCCCGTCTGGCCTACATAAAATTTAAACAACATAGAACCTTCCATTAAATTCACGTTAGAAAATGAAGAAAATAACACAATAAACTTTTTAGATTTATCAATCAAAAATGTAGATTCAAAACACACATTCAAAATATTCCGAAAACCAACCCAAACGGATCAAACAATAAATATTAAATCACATCATCCATACCAACATAAACTAGCTGCCTACAACCACATGAACAATAGATTGAACAATATACCAATGAATGCTGAAAACTATCAAGAGGAGATAAACAACATAAAATACATAGTCAGTAAAAACGGATATAAAAATGAAATAATTGACACATTAAATGGAAAATATAAAAACAAGAAAAATTTGCGAACCCTAACAACGTGAAGAATGAAGAAAACTTAGCAGGTAAAAAATACGTAGGCGTAACATACAATAAAACAACATTCAAAATAATGCAAAAAAAATTAAAAACATTAAAACTACTGCAAAATTTGCAGTTTACAACAAGAGCGATAGAAGGGCTGCAATCAAATGAGTAATTGGTCGTTTGAGCGAGTTATGCACTACATTAGTTTAATAGCTCACAAAAATCGTAAAGCCGTCTTTAAAATATTGCAGAATTGTGCAATAATGAGTGCAATGAGCAATGAATTTGGCAATAGCTTACACTACAACATAGTTAATATTATTGCGGCAATGGTCATTGCGAACTCATTGCAATGTTTTGCAATGAGTTCATTGCCAAAACTTTTCTACAATTAATATTTTACTGTTTACACTATTCCAATATTATTGTCAAAAATTCATTGCAAATATCATTGCAGTTGTCGCTATATTTCACATATAATACTTTGTTTTTTAAACGAGAAAAATGGGTGCTTTCATTATTTTTATGTGTACGTTGACAAAACAATAAAATAGTTTTTATTCGCCTACATATTAAAGTGTTACTTTATTACTGTGATTTGCGGCTTTAAAGTATCACTTTTCAACTATTTATTTTGTTGTCATAGCTACGTCCAAAAAAGTAAAAAGCATTTGTATTTGTTTAAATTCTATGAAAAATAAAAATTTTTATCAAAGCAACCCTCAAATTCAAAATTTCATTATCCAATTAAAATAGTTGTTATCATTTGTTGTCATAGCTCCACAATAATTTGGAAAAAATAATAAATATTTTGTCAAAGGTTACTTGTTTCACATATTTTTATTTTAAAATTTAAATTTATTTATAATTTTAATTTAGAATAATAGTACATTATTTAATTAGGAGCTAAAGTGATACTTTTTGTGTTGAGTCTATAGTTTGACGGCCGACCGCAGGGAGGCCGACAATTATAGACGAAACACAAAAAGTCACTTTAGCTCCGAATTAAATACACTATTTTTTCGGCAAACGTTTAAATTTTTTATAAATATGAAATTAATACATCAAACTTTTTATAAATATGAATTTGTATCGTCATAATTACTTCCAAAAAAGAGAAAAAAACATTTAAATTTGTAGGAATAAAATTTTTTTATCGAAGCAGCCTTTTCAAAATTTCATAATATGAGAACCAACTTATTTTATGTTGTTATGGTTATACAATATGTTTGAAAAAATAACAAACTAACAAATAACAAATGCTACTTTACAGCCTCCGTAATATAAAATAAAAATGGCGTTACTTTTGCTGTCGCTAGACATTACTTTTGCTGTCAGGCTAAAAAGTAAGACTTTAGCTAACTCCCTAGCGGCAGTAAAGTTAAACTTTACAGCCGTTTGCCGAAAAACAACTTTTCTTAAAATATTTTGCTTGCGGCGAATAAAAAATAGTATATGATGCACGGACGTAATATATTTTGGACTTAAAGTGGGTGCAAATCGAGGCGCTAGCCTTAAACTCCACATCCGTCCAAAATCTTTAGCTTTACGTCCTAGTATCATAATGTACTATTTTTACCAGTTTTACAATCAAAATTATTGTAGTGATAAAAAGTATAATTGAGTTTTAATTTAATGCAAAAAATCCCATATAATGTAAAAACATTTTCAAAAATATGGAGTCTAATGACAGTGGAAAAATTCAACTTAAGGCAAATAAATAAATGACGAAGTTTCAACATTGAAATTGTCATTGCCTCAACGGCGTAATCGATAGCGTGTAAGGATAAGGATTCGAGCCAGGGACTGACGACGAAGGTTTGAATTCATACGAAACACGTTAAATGTGAAGTGGAGTTTTTTTCCCGAGAAACTTCAAACCATACCTTCGAAAAAAATTCCAATTACGTCTTTACTTACTTAAGTTTAATTAATCTCAAAAAATCCCCAATATTTTAGTGATGTTTAGCTGCTGTCAAAGTTATTGCGTGTGGTTGTGAATTGTTATTGAATGGACAAAGCGAAAACAAAACAAAATATACTGAACAAAATAGGTGCGTGAATTGTTTGCGGATAAAGATTTTAGTTTTTTCTGGAAATTGGACACAATGTGTCGAGAAAATGACCCTGAGCTATTCAACAACTTTTTGGCGAATCAGTGCAGAAGACTTTGACTTTTAACTCAGGTTGGTTCGCCCCCCACTCATCGAAAGGAAAGACACGCACCTCCGAAATACAGCGACACTCCGTTGACTGGGACCCTCCGTTTTTTGACCCCATCTGATTCCTGTAGTACTCTCATGTACCTTTTTCTAATGTCCAAAGCATCCATTTAGCATATGATTGAGAAAACATGTGAAGCGATCTATGAAGAATTGAAAGGCGAGTACTGACCATGTAAATATCGAGAAAAAAATATCTAACATACCCTAAATTTTTTTTATCTTTTGTTTTGTACCATTTTCTATCTAAATTACCAAAAAAAGCGTAGATGCGTACTTGGATGGGTGGATGCGTAGGTGGATGGTTGAAAAACTACATAGGATATGGATTCATTTCAAAATTATATAAGTTTGAATCTTATATAACATTCAATCCAGGCTTTCAATCGTATTGAAACTTGATATATAAGGTTTTAGTACTGTTTCCAATATTTGTGCATACTAACTTCCGGCTTATTTGTTTCGGTTAAAATGTTTTTTTTTAAGTGTTTATCACTTGCTCTAGGCTACAGTTTCAAATCGATTTTCATGAAACGTTGATAAAAGTTTCATAAAAGTCAATTCAATCGGTTTCAATCAATAAATATTACAGTAGCTTTTGGGGTACATTGGACTGAGGGAGGTCCACCATATAACAGTTTGTCTCACTATGTTTTTAATTAGGAGCATGTAACATTCGTTCATGAATTAATTCAGATGATACTTTAAAAAAAGATGCAAATAAGTATGGGAAGGAGCGGATAAGTTTTTAGTGGTATTCAACAAGAGTGTGTTGCTCTTTGAAAGCTCAACAACATCTATAAACATCTGTCAACATCTGATGAAACTTGGTACATAAGCATTTAGTACGGTTCACAACAGTTCTGCATCCCAACTAACGGTTTGACACTTCCGGTAAAAAGCTTTTTTGCGTTTTCTATTCGTACAACAGAATGTATGTCTTATATCTTATGGATGCTACAGCTTTCTTTAACGTTTTTACAATTAGAACCATGCAAAACCTATAACATCCGTTAGCCATTAATTGAAGTGTTTGATGGATCTTAGCTCACTATATATTCAGAACACTTTGTTTAGCTTCACAATATTTTTACTTAAATCTTGCGCTAGATTATAAAATAATACATGTTTCCACTTTAGAATTATTGTTTAAAGAATATTTTCCATATTTGTTCCATATTTGTTCTTGATAGTAGCTAAGATATTTTCAAAATGACTTTAATTTTGAAAGATCTAACAAATTTCAACCAATGGTACTCTCGTATTTTGTATAATTTTTATCAAAATGAGTTCAAACTCAAAAAAAATCAACAATTTTTAATTCACATTGAATCAAATATTCTTAAGAACAGTAAATATATTCACAAATGGAGTAAAGTTTTAAAATTTTTTTACGATTTTGTAAATTATTGATTTATTCTACCAAGAATTAAATACTCCAAGCAATCAACTGTATATACTTGAATTATATTGTATATTATCAATCCTAGAATTTCAAAAATTAACAAATTATTAACTCTTGTTCTCCAAAAATGAATAATTTAAGAATAGTTATGCTTAGCACATACTTAAGCACCTATTATGCATAAGCCTATACCTATGTTATACTTGAATTGAGTAATCTTTTTTTTAAGTGTATTTGAAATTAAAAAAATTACTTATTTTAAATTAATAAGATTATTTGATTTGATGCTATTGACCTGCCATTTCTTTCTTTTTGATTAATTATTTTATTTATTTATTACTTTATATGACTTATTAATTTATTTTTATTTTAAATAGCCCAATATATTTATTTATTTATTATTTTTTATTTATTTATTTATATCTTTTCATATCCCCTAATTACAACATAAACTTATTAAATTACAATTTTGAAACAATTTTAAATTTAGAACAAAAACAATTAACTTTTAGAAAAAAAATTAATTTAAATTGATTACAAAATTGATATTTTAATAAATGAAAAGGGAATGAAAATTAGGAAATTTTTGTGATCTAAAATAAGACCAATTGCGAAATCCCATTCAAAAACTGTAATGACGTTTATGAAGATGAACTGTATAGTGTAACAAAAATCCATTGTATTGCCTTAAAAAAAAATTGAATATGTAATGCAAATTGCTACACATATAGGTCCTACGGAAGTTTCCATTACAAAACAATACAGAGCTTGCTATATAAAGTTAAACTAATGCTCTTTGCATCAATATTTAACAGAGTACTTGGAGTAAAATATAAAGCTTATTGTTTAAAAATGTCTGTTATTTGCATTAAATAATATTACGCGCAACATGTTTTTTTAGTATGACATTTTAATGCAAATTACATCATAATTTCGAGTTACTTTGATTATTACGCACCTGCCTAAATTAATCAAATTAAGATAAAAAAAATTACAACGGAAAAAATTAAAACATACATACCACCTTAATCACTATTATAATTGAAACGATAACTAAACGACTTTCAGCTGAGAAGCGATAACTAAAACATACATGAAACGATTTTAACTATATATTTCTAAAATGGATAATACTCTAGAGAATGTTGAAATTTCATTAAATTTTTAACGTATTATATTGTAGGAAGGTGTATTAAAACTTCTAGCTGTTCTATAGAAATAAATTATGATGCAAGAGTTGTTTTAAATTTTATCATATGCATTAAAATTAGGTTTAATGTAACATTTACTTTACAATGCAATAATAACCTGCAACGCATAGCAGTTACTTTTTCAACTGTGAATATTAAAACAAAAAAAATATGGATGAATTAAAATAAAAGAAGAACAATTATTATAAATCAAAACAAAAAAGAAGAAAGGTATACTTACAAATTGAATAAGAGAAAAAAAACAAAAGACCAATGAATTTGTACAACCTTCCTTATTAGCAATCAATCTGTGCAAACACAAAACAAATGTAAAAAAACAAAATTAAATGAAAACTAACGAACTGCTGATAAAAAATTCTCTACTGTAATCAGATTAAACAGCCATTTCAAAAAAATTTTAAAAAAAGTTTTAAATTAAGTATATTTTTAATATTGGTAGCTTATTAAAAATATTAGTAGCCCAGTCATTTTAGCGATAAACTTAGGAATGAGAGATAATAAGCTGAATTTTCGTTTATACCTTCATTTTGGCGTTCTAAAAGTTGTCTCAAAAGTCTCATAAAATCTTGTGTCTGCGTCGTAAATCATTAAAGGTCAAAGGTGAAAAACACAGTTTTTCTCGATTATCTCGGTTTCTATTGCTCCAATGACGTTAACACTAACGTTATTAGAAGCATTTTCTCATGCGCTCAGTCGTTTTTGCGACAGAGGACGGTGAAGTGGTTTTCAGTTTTTCTTGAATCTGCTGCTGCATCAGCTGTTTGGCACAAAATACGCAAATTTTTTTTTAAATCAAACACTTCATTCCTTTTTTTTTTTTGCGAGGTACACTGTGGGATGATAAAGGTTGATCTTCTTCTAAGCATCGTTTCGATGCCGCTATGGAATATTTACGGATGTACACTTTTCGACACTCAACATGCACATTCACAGAAGTTAAAAAATTTAAGATGTCTATGTGACTACCATTTCAATCAATACTTGCAGTTTTTTAAGTTTTCAAGCCACGCATCATATTATCAAAATCACCTTCTGCAAGTGGTTTCTCACAAATAAAACACAAATCTGTTATAATTTTCAGAATTTTACGTCTGTCGTTGCTGAGGTCGGAAACGAGAATAAACGACAATTATTCAAAGTTCAAGGCAATATTTACGGTTGACCTTGCATTATAGTACGTATATGGCTGAGCGCTGTGCGCTCATCGCAAAAACGGTTGAGCGCATAAAAAAATGCTTCTAATAAAATTTTTGCAAATTTTATGCTCTACAAATTCTTTACTGGATGTTAACATAATTAGAGCAATAGAAATCGAGAGAATCGCGAAAAACTGTTTATCTCTCATTCCGAGGTAGACCTCTTTTTATGCTAAAATAACTGGACTATAGGAGCAGTGAACAAGAAAAACTGTCGAAAATGTTCACATCTGGACAAAGATGGATTAAAATTTAAATTTCTCAACCTTGGCTTTAATCTTTCCGTATTCCTATTACCACTTCCATTAAAATATATTTTAAGGCATTTAAATAATAAAATTAAAATATACTTACAAAATACTATTATTTTATTTATTTCGTAATTTTCATTTTAGCTACACACACGCTACGAGACACTTTTATTTTTATTTATTTATTTCACATAACAACAGAATCTCAAAATGACTAATTGTGAACTTGTTTACAATATTTTTCATTGCCAAAATCAGTGTCAATATTTCATTGCAGCGAGTTTACATTGGGAATGCAATGAAACGTGCAATGACTGCAATGAATCTGAATATTGCAGAGTTGTGCAATAGTCTAATTGCAGCTTAAGAAATTCAAAAGTATATTCAAATTTCAGCTTAGTGAGTCAAAATTCTAAAATCAGGAAATAGTAAAATTTGATATACATAGATTTGCATTGGTTTACATTCAACCGATCACCACAACTAATATTTAGCGTGATGCGACTTATATAGTTTTTTTGTTTACCTCTTTTTTTCTCAGAGAGAAACAGTTGGGTCTTCCCATAGACGTGCGTAAATTTTTCATTTGATTTAAAATTGTACAATTATTACGAGCTTTTTTAGATCTATAAGAGAAAAACCCTACCACAACAAGTAACAGTAACAATTTTATAAAAAGAAATGAAAAAATGACGTTTTGGCTTCCATCATAACCAAACATATAATTTTTGATATTTTATCATTATGAAAAAATTTGGACAGCAAGTTTTAAATATATACTTTGAAAATATTTACATATTTGAGTTGAATAATCACAATAAATTTAAATTACTCTCGTAATTATTTTCATTCATTTTAGAAAAATTAACACAACTATGAAGAAAACATTTAACCTTTTTTTCGTTTTAAATTATTGTTGTTGATTAATATTTAATAAAAAAGTTTTGGGTTGTAAAAAAAACATATGAAAATGGCGAAAACAGAAATTGAATATGGCATATATCAGCGTTTACCATTTTTTATGCCTCTCTTCATACAATTTTAAAGTTATGTTCTCTCTATATATACTCTAAGTTTATATTGATACAGAGATTTAAATTCAATAAAATTTAGAAATAAAATGCCTGCTATAACTCTATTTTTGGTTTCATTTATTTCTCGGTTTGTGACGTTATAAACGTTATAAAATGTTCGTTGCGTTTGGTTATATTTCAAATTATGATGAAAAGCGGAGATGTTGCGACTACAGTGCGGTTGTCTTAAATTCGGCCCATAACATGAATTGAATCAAAACTACTTGATTTACTTGAATTATTATTTTACAAAATATGATATTTAAGTTTTTATGCACAAATGAGATGTAAAACACATTTTTATTCGCGTACATATTGAAATGTTACTTTATTACTGTGATTTGCAGACATAACGTGTAACTTTTTAATTATATATTTTGTTGCCATAGTTACGTCCAAAAAAGCAAAAAACATTTGTATTTGTTTAAGTTTTATAAAAAATAGAAATTTTTATTAAAGGAAACTTTCAATTCAAAATTTCATAATTCAATCAAAATATTTGTTATTTTTTGTTGTTATGGTTATCCAATTTGTTTAAAAAAATAACAAATATTTTGGTCAATGGTTACTTGTTCAACATATTTTTATTTCAAAATTTATAAAATGTTGAATTTTGATTTATAGATTAAACAATTTTTTAAATATTTTGCTAAATGGAAATGATGCACAGACGTAAGCTATTTTGGACTTGATGTGGGTGCAAATCTCGGCTGATGCCTCGATTCGCAAACTCCACATAAGTCCAAAAACATTAGCTTTACGTTCTTGCATCATAAGGTACTATTTACATCCTAGCTAGATACAAATGAATTATTGTATGAATTTTATAGTGAAAATCATGGCATGTTAAGTTTAGAATTTTCAAAATTTCTAGCAAGAATATAAAATGCAAAATCTGATTTATTTTACAATTCAATTGAGCAATTTTGCGTAAAACGTTGTACATGCACTCAGGATGAAAGGAAGTTTGCACCCTTGGTTAAATAAAAGTAATAGCTTCGCGTCGGTCTTCAAAATGAACCGCTGGCGTAATGTTCTGTTTCCGTCCTCGATATGTAAATAACTATATCCAATTGTATAAGTGTGTCATTATCCTATAGAGTCATAAACATATGTACGACAATAAATTTTTTGAAATCATAGCAAGCAACTCGTCAAAATTAATATTTATTTATAGTACAGTAACTGAACGTTTTCCGCTCAGAATTCTTTGAACCTTGACCGATAGTTTATCATTGTTTATCGATGGTTGATACCAATCAACCTTGACCGATAGTTTAAATAAAATTGCAAAAGATACCAAAATATTGTTTATCAAGGAAATGCTTAAAGCAGCAGAATTCGTTCTATTAATCAAACGGAACTTACTTATTTCACTTGCATATCATGTAACATAGTAACGTGGAAGCGACATTAATTTGACAAAAAAAATTGGGATAAGCTCGTGCTTGGCCGGTTCAAACTTTGTTACACGTTGTACCATGACAAAACTTCCGAATGTCTCTAAATTGAACTCACAATTTACCTACTATATTATTCACCTCACATTTTTCACTTCACTACACAAGAAAGAAGAATTAGTTCATATTATAATAACTTTGAATATAATTTCAATTAATATGCATAAATATAAAAAGGTTTACTTAATTATAAATTTTAATTCAATGTAGATTAATTTTATTACTTAACTATATTTTTATATCCGTTGTCCATGCAAATACCAACGTGCAGTATAATCCATAAAAACCTCCAAAAATGAAATACATACATCCAATTGCTTTTAATTTCTTCAAATTTTTCCTTTTATATTTAGTTTTAGTTGGTCGGCAAAATTTATTTGTTGACTTGAGCTCCGTTATATTTTTATCTTTGTTTGTATTCAATTCACCAATTTTCAATTCAATTCAATTTGTTCAATGGTTCTACTCACCATCCACCAGCTTTTCTTTTCAATAATTTATTTATAAAACCTTAGACACCTTTTTCCAGCAAAAAGTAAAACTAAAACACACAGTATAATTTAATCTATTGTGTTATTTTTCTTCTATTTATTTGACTGTCCCCTAAGCTGGTTTATTTGCTAATAAAACGAACAAAATTATATTTTTCTACTTCCTTGTTGACTCAAATCAATCAAATCGATCAATCAAAATCAAAAATTGTATGAGGTTTATCCGGTTGGTTATTCAGTTTTTCATTCCATTAGAATTTTCATCAGCTGTTCTATCCATAAAACTCTAATACATTTTTTGTTTTATCAAGTAAACATAATTTTACATATTTAAAATCAATACAAAAAACTACAATTTTCATTAATAAAGTTTATACGTCATTAATTTGTTTAAATAAAATACTAACGTCATTTAGGCGCTAATAGATTGAATTCCATTTCATATTGTTATTACTTTAAGAAAAATTAGATTATACAGTGGCGTTGCTTCGAACCGTTACAACCCCGTTACAATTAATTACGAAGTGTTAAGGCATAATTACGGTCTACAATGACGGACTCTAGAATTAGTAGATTGTGCATGTTAAGTGTACATAGAAAGATAATTTCGAATAATGATGAACATTTTATAAATATGGCTTCTAAAAATTGTTAAATGAAATGGCCAAAAATTGTTGTTAAGGTTGTTAGAAAAAATCGTTTGAAATTGTTAAGAAAAATTGGCTAGAATTGAATTGAATCAAATTTAGCTTAGCTACATTTGGTTCGTTGATCGATCGATGTCTATCAGATAAAATAAAAGTGGACAACGAGTGCAGTACTTCAACTGATACCATCGCCATCAGTCATATTAGTCACACTTTTTGAAGAAATTCCCGTTAGGATTTTTTTCCCAAAACTCCAGCTTCTGCAATTCAGCACCGCTTAGTTTATTTTTATTGGATGTCAAAATTGACAATTGTTCCGGTCCTGTGATTTCATCTTTTTTTAAACGAGGAAGGTTATGGGAAATAAAAGTATATTGACGAATTTCATAGAGCGATTTATTGTTTTGGTCTTCTTCAGTTTGGTAAGTGTTTCTTGTATCCTTGCTTTTTAAAGTGAGTGCAAATTGTTTGATGGCAGATTAATATTCTGAATAATAGAATGCGGAAATCAACCAGCTATTACAATGAATTTCAATTACATATGGTGGCAACGGCATATTGTAGAAGTCACGGAACGTTTATTTGGTTTTAAAATCTTAATGCTCGGTTAAAGAATACACAAATTTATTAAAATAAATTGGAACTTTTGCATTAAATTTCTAGACATTTAGATACTTGTGTATTCATACAGGATGGGAATATTTCTATTATAGTAAACATCTTAGGTCACGAGTGTATAGTCATTATTGATTGTTTGCAATCAATGTGAAATCAATGGCTGGCACTTGGCCAACTAGGGTCATATATGTATGATAATGTATATAAGGTAAATAATGTATATTATTTTGTGTGTGCAACTGCTCAAGAAGCAAAAGAAATAATTTGAATTTTTTCAATTCTGAGAAAAACTACACTTCTCGTTTTTCGTGTTTTGGGTTAGATATAAACCATCCTGATCAGTGCTGTTATTCAAATTTTGTTACGGCTGATATACGTTTATCAATTACGCGCTCGAATCGATGATTATTTAGAAGTTGAAACTTCATCATCACTTTTTTTTACTTACCTCGAATTTCTCTACTCTCATTAGATCAATAACGACTAAAATTGAACAGATGATAACCACTACTATTACAATCCCAAACATTTCAATATGAGATTGTATCTGATAGTATCAACAAAAATAGAAAAATGCAATTACAACTATATGAGTTTTACTTTTTGTTTGTTTATAACAAAGTTAATAGAAAAATATGTTTACGAATTTAAGCAATGCTAATTGTGAGATTGATAGTTTTTCAACCGAGATAATATAAAATAAATTGATAATGAATCAACACGACGTGTTGTTGTAGTATCGCCATTAATTAATGGTAAGGATAATGAACCAGGTAATGGATTGTTGTACGTACTAAGTTGTTGTTTTATGTATTTACGGAAGTTGAATTTTAGGATTACCAAGTAGTCAGTTTATAAGGGAGAGAAAAAATAGAACAGGTGTGGCGACTGAAGAGAATGTATCCTTGACTGTTCGTTGATCGTTAAATCTCACTACCAAGGCTACATTTCCTTCAATCTACCAATACAGAACCTGAACTCGTTCTGAGTGGGGTGTAGACTCTCTTATAAATACTACTGGTTAGATAATACCTCAGATTGCGGCATAACAGGTTGTTGACTATAAAAGAAATATTCCCATCTCTTGAATTCACACAAAGTAAAAGTATATAAATTTAATGCAAAAAACCCAGTATAATGAATAAACATTTCCATAATAAGGAGCCTTTATACCTCAACGGAAAGTGTGGTATGTGGGCGTGACAGATCTATAATGCCAATATCTAAAAAGTCATCCCACATACCATGTATCTTACCACTTACTATAGTTTTAGCATTTGTTGAACTCTCTGTTAACCAAGCAAACAAACTATAATAAAATTACTCACTTCAAACTATAATAAAATTTCACTTTTCAAATTTATGTTTTATTTATTTATATTTTCTTTTTTAATGTTTATAAGTATTTATTATTATCAATATAATTATGCTTTTATTCATAATTATTGTATCTCTTTCGCATTAATTTCATATTCGTGCATACGATACCTACATTAGAATATTTATATTTTTTTATCTTTATTTGTTTTAGTACAACAAACAATTAACACATTTAGCTTATATTATTATTTTTTTCTTTATATGTTAATTTAAATGTTATTAATTTTGAGAAATAGAAATAGTGTGCATGACGAGTTATTTATGAATTAATTCGTTATTATCTACTACAAAAATGTAAAGAACGCATTTTATAATTATCCCTTAAACCATTTACATATTTTGGTAAGGTTAAGGTTATATTATTAATTTAATTAAAATATTTTTATAAACATTTATGAACATAGGGTTTATAACATTACATAATTAACTGTTCATATTAATGAAATCAAGCTCGAAATCACATAAAATTCGAGTTTTTAAAAAACTGTTCACATTTTCATTAACATGATTAAGTTTGACATTTATTTGTAAATATATTCAAAATATGAACAAAATTTCCGTTAAGTTTAAAATATTCAAATAAATTTGTCTATTGTTTCTGTTATTTTTGGGTCAAAATTTCAAAACGAAAATTATAGGGAACGTGCGTATCTGATTGTTACGCGCCAGGTGTACAAACTTTTGGCTCTATTTGAAATTAGTTTGACGTTTGTCGGTTAATATATATAAAATCAAATCGTAATTTTTCCTTAATATTACCAAAAATCTCCCTTCCTGCTGCGTAAACTTTAATAAATATTTATCTATTTATATATATTGTATAAAATATCGCATAATTAGTGCCTTAGTATTTTGACAAACAACAAAACTATCGAATAATTTGAACGGAGTACTAGAGCATAAAATTTGTTTACGTGTAGTTGGTTGAAAAAAAGAGCCAATATTTACAGACCCTAACACTTAAAGCGCGACGGTCGAATCAAATATCCATGTTTTTATTTGGATTCAAATCAAAATATTTGCATTATTAAATGTTACTTTTTACTTTTTAGGCAGTAGGGCTGCCATTTTTTTAAATCATCTTTCGACATGATATTGTATACAAAAATTAGACAAATCAAGCTGATAATCATGGTAATGTGAACGTGATAATAATCTAAGAAAAAAATATTTTACTTTTGATTTGATTTATAATTTTAACATTTATTGATAGCACAGCAGATTTGATGAATTTCGCTTAAAATATTAATTCTTTGTACATCATAAATATTTTTGAAATAGTAAAATAGTAGTTTGTATAACGATGCCAAAATGTACTTCATTTCACGCAAGTATGTGTTATGTTAATAAACATAAAACGCTTGTTTTAATTTGTGTAAATATAACGCCATTTTGCAAAAATACAAAATTAGTTCTAGTACTACTAAGTGATGTGATTTGTTGATTTGTTCGCTTGACATCACACAATAATTAAGAAAAATTTACTTTTATACCTTATTATTTGCATTTGAAATAATGATGAAAAGAAAAAAAAAATTATAAAACGGACTGCTTTTCGTACTTGAAAATTGTAGTAAAATGATCAAAATTTAGTTCAAACGTAGGAATAGTACATTATGATGCAAAGACGTAAAGCTAAAGATTTTGGACGTTTTGGACCCACATTAAGTCCAAAATTGCTTACGTCCGTGCGTCATATACTATTTTTTATTCGCCGCTAGCAAAATATTTAAAAAAATTGTGAAAATATGTTGAATAAGTACCTTTGACAAAATATTTGTTATTTTTTTCAAAATTATTGTATAACTATGACAACAAATAATAACAATAATTTTAATTGGATAATGAAGTTTTGAATTTAAAGGTTGCTATGATAAAAATCTCTGTTTTTTATAGAATTTAAACAAATACAAAGGATTTTTGCTTTTTTGGACGTAACTTTGACTACAAAATATATGGTTAAAAAGTGACACTTTACGGCCGCAAATCACAATAATAAAGTACCACTTTAATATGTAGGCGAATAAAAAAAATTTGTAAAGATATATATCTAGAAATTCGTGGCTGTGGAATAGTAGATAGTATTACTAGTGTGAACCAGTTTTCCAAACCAAAGTGTAGTTTGGAAACGCAGTTCGAACTAGTAGTACACACTAATTTTTGTAACAAATGCACAAAATTTATTAAATATTTATTTAATTGTTGATTATATAATTTATTTAACAAATTAATAAACAAATTTAAGATATTTAAATATAAAACTAAAGTACGCCATCTTCGTTGTAATATTTGTATTCAAAATAATAGATAGATGCTTCCATGTTCGCTGTTAAATTGTACTAAACTATTAAAATAAAATTTGATTTCATAAACTCGAACAAACATGTAAAGTGTCTCAGGATTTTGCTTTCTTCAAACAAATAGATAAATAATATAATTTTAATATAAATAAATTTTAAAAATTCAAACATAGCAATCCGATTTGACCTTTTTTTTAACACACACTATTCATCCATTTGAATTTAAACAACAAAAATCTAAAAACAAATTAAAGAAATTAAAGAATTAAAACTTCATTTAAGAAACAGTTTAGTTATGGACATTTGAAAACATTTTAAATTAACATTAACATTTTAATTAATTTAGTACTATAAAAATAACAATTTTAAAATAATAGTTTTAAGTAGAAATCTCACATAAAGAGGCGTGCGTGTCAAGCATGAAAAATATTTTATAGTCATATGTGAGAAAAATATATTTTTCGTTTATTTTATTTTAGAATTAATGTTTAAATATTTTCAGACTGTTCATATTTAAACTGAATCCAGTCAAAAAAATTAACAAAATTCTCCTATTACAACAGTTCAATAGCTACAATTTTCGCCATTTATCTTTAATCTACAAGAAACGGATATTTTTCAAAGGTTCCTAGTAGTTGGAAATGGTTGAAACTTGATTCAGTAGATTTTTTGTAAAATTATAAATACAATACGAATCACAATATGATCAAAAAGAGTTCACTCTATTGGAAACAATATGCTGAAAACAAGAGACACAGAAAATATCCGTAAAATTGACTTAAACTTTTTTAAACATCGTTCAATAATATGTATTTAAATTTACCTAATTTTTTATAAATTTTATAAAGCTTCCAAAAATTATAATGCTTAATGACAATTATAAATTGCATTAATGTACAACGAATGCAATCAATAAGGTATTTATGTTTATTTTATCTTGTATAATCTACAGTAATTTTGTAAAATTAACTACCAACACCGATCACATTTACAAATGTTTTATTAAATTGTATTGTTTTCTATCACGACTTTTATTTGAGGACATGGTTTGGATATTGTGTTTTTTTTATATATTGCAAATATTTATTAATTTGGTGATAAAAGATCATATTTTATAATAAATTAAAAATATTACATAAACAAAATTTTCCATTTTTTAAATATCTTTTGCTGTGGTTATAGCGCGTCATTCATTCCTCGTCACCTCTAGGATACAAAAAGGAGTAGTCTATCAGTTCTTTTATCGCCATTTTTTGTAAAATAAATAAAACTTACAATATCATGGTATTTTACTTTAAAATTTTATTCTGCTAACTTGACTTTGTTGAGTATTACGTCAAACTGGACCGAAGGTCAAAATATAAAAAAATGTATTTATACATCAAACTTTGGTCACTTTTATTTGAATTAATTTAAAACCAAATAAAAACTTGATTTTTCACGATATATGAGTACGTTTAATACTATGCAACTGACAGAAAAATCATGATTTTTTTACCACTTTGTCTCGATTGAATATTAGGAATAATTGGTGTGAGTGTTTTTTTTTTACAATAATTATTCTATTTAAGTTTTCGCCACGACATTCAGTGGTACAACCGTACTGCACCAACCCTAACGGTGTGTTCCATGTTGGAACACTTGTGCCAAAGTCTATAGCTTTAGAGCCCACTGGACTGATCATCTCTTCTATAGAAGGAATTGTGAGGGAGTCTTGTCAAACTGGTCCCTCTAGTCACTAGTTAGTTTTAAATTCAGGAACCTGCCTGTACGCGGAGGTAGATGGCGTTATAGCTAGCAAAAAATATCATCTTGGACGGATTTGTGTTTGACATACAAAAAGAAATTAATTTGTTGCGCTCTATATCTTCAAAATCATTCGTACTCAGGATTAAAGAAAACGTGTAGATGACGGTGAAGGCCATCATCTGTTCCAGACAATGAAGTTAATAAATCATATAACAAATACATTAGAAAATAAATTTAAACTCCCAAAACATGGTTGACAGCACGCAGAGATGTTGGCCGTCATCTTGTTTTTATTTATGTCTATCTTGATTGGAAATACCTCACCACATCGAAGCCAATCTAATTAAAAAAATGGGTTTTTTAGAGGTTTAAATCCAATAAGAGATTTATTTTTTATCAATAATGTAATTAATTTTATACAAAATATGATTTTGCTTTACAATCATTTAAAGATATTACATTTAATGGCCAGGTAATTAAAATTAATAGAAAAAATATTACGCAATGTATGACGCTTAACGTGTCAGCCATAGGCAACGTAACGTGACAGGTAATTTTTATACCTCTGTCAAAATGTTGTTTTAACGCAAAAAGCAGAATTTTTATCTATATGATACACAAATTCCAATTTCCTATTTTTTTATGTAAAAACCTTTACTCATCAACCCTGTAATAGCAAAAATCCGACTTATAATTATTTGATTGCCATAAAGCAATTCCTTACAGTTAATTATAGATTTACAAAACATCAAATTTAACTAATTTTCTGATAAAATAAATAAAATACTTCATTTAAAAATCAATTCAATTTAAGACTCTTATGTCCGCATTTCTTACAAAATTTAATATTCTCATAAGCCACCTCATCACCATCATCCGCCCTTAAACTTTCATATTCGTAATCCTTAACAATATCTTCAAAACTAAAACTATCACGTTCAGTCTGACTCACATCATGTTCAATCGAAAAATAATCATCAAAATGTTTTTCTTTTTTCAAAATAAATTTTCGTGTTTTCTTTTTACGTTGATTAAAATTATCCAAGTTCACCATTTTCTCAATACTTTTTTGTGATATTGGTGTATCGGTGTTGGATGAAATCGGATAAAAGGGTGCCGAAGAAACCGGTGAACTCATTTGTGAATTTGATTCGATTGAATCGATCTTATGACCGAACTCATTATTTACACAAACTTGAATATTCGATTGATTATCGATTGAATTTTCTTGTAAGGAATTTCGTTTCATTTGAAATGTATTGTTCACTTCGAAAACAGAATTTATATATGAGTAACGTATTGACGGTTCGGATTGTCGTTTATACGGATTAAAATTCATAAAATATTTAATTTCATCACAATCTTCATCTTCAACATTCTCTTCATTTATCGAATTTAAATGATAATTATTTTTATTTATATTATTGTTTATAGTTTTAATTGATGATGATGAGAATGTTTGAAATGGATACAAATTTGTATTTTCAATCTTATGATCGGTATAACAGTAATCTATATTATCAACACTTAATAGTTTATTTGTTTTAATTATTTTATCCATCTTAAAAATAATATCATCCATACTCGATGAACGTTTTTTCTTATTTAAATATTTTTCATGTTTTGAATGACATCTAGAAGTTATTTTTGGTATTTGTAATGGAAGTAAAAATTTTGGTGTTTCCAGTTTTTCGGTATATTTACGTTGATTCGTTTCTTTGGTACATAATTTTCGGATTAGTTTTGATCTCTCACATACTGAAATAAAAGATAAGTTGAAATAAGTCTATTGATTGGAATCTTTGATATATATCTAATATTTTAAGAATAAGGTTATAATAATGAGAAGAGGTTTGGTTGTTTGGTTATTTTAGAAAATTATAAAATTAATATGTGCACTTATGAATGAATATTTTTCAGTCGATAAGGTAGATTAAAATATTAATATAAATTTTTAACCCTTGAGACCAACATTAGTTTAAGTTTCTTGTTTATTTATAGTGAAATTTTGAACTTCAATTTTGTTTCATGTTGATTTTAATGCAACAAAACTGGAAACTGTCTGAAAAAAACTATATTTGATGTTTTTCTATGGAAGAGTATATTGTAAACGAGCAGGATTCATTTATTGTACACGAACAAGCTAAAAGTATTCGGAGTTAGCATTATTGCGTAATTTTTATACGATGATCTTTCACTTTTATATGATTGGTCATATAATTTTATTATTTTTACAGAGAGTGTTTTTATTATAACTAAGCAGCTTTAATAGTCATGTTTTAGTATTAATGCAAACAAAAAACTTCGTAACGTACGTTGTAATGGCATTAAGACGAATTTTCTAACAATTTCAATAATGAGTCATTCTTTTACAAACCGAACACCTTTCGGACCGACACATTTTTGATTTGGCTGAAATTTTTTATATCCAAAAAAGAGATATACTTTATCGAGGATTTTTGTTTGTGTTTTGGAAAATAGAGCAGTTCTAAATTTCGAGAATTTCGTGATTTTTGGCTTGACGACGAAACGAAAACGAAAAAGTTCTATAAATAGGTAAATCTTTTACATACCCAACAGATTAGGACAAAATCTGACCAACACATTTTTGATTTAGCTGAAAAATTTTTAAGGGTTCTCTGTAAAAAAAAAAAGATACAAATTTTTCTTTTTGGGGAAAATAGAGCTTATTTAAATTTTGAGAATTTCGTCATTTTGGGTTTGTAAAAGAATGACCGATATGGCTCTTGGATATTAAAATATGCTTATGTAAGTTTCCTACCTGCACCAACCGACATCGCCACTATAGGGATTGAAACGCCATCGCCACTATAGGGATTGAATCTATGAGACTATAGGTCACTTCCATGGTTCTCGGAAACGTTTGCAGCGAATGCTATTATACAACTTTAGGCGGTACAAAGGTTTGCTTGCTTATGTATTACAAAGGCTTTCGCGATAATCCCCACAGCGAGTTTACATGTCTCAATATTCCTTCATTGCATGTATTGGTATGAATGGAGGTTTTTAAGGACAGCTTGGCAGTTAAAAAAACTGTGGCAAACGACACTATTAAGTCAGAAATAGCGCAACAATGATCTATGTCCTTGAAATATATCGGGATCAATTCTAGTATCGCCAATATCACTGTTATGGATACCACATACATAGTACGTGGGAATCTTGGGAACAAAAAGACTAACGAGTTAGCAAAGACATATTCAGGCGAACTAATCGGCGCTGAATCAGGAATTAGTATATCTAAGAGAACAATAAGTTTCTAGTCGAACAGGTTCTACTTCGATGCATACTAATGAGGAATGCAAAAACTTTCACGGATTTTGTGACGATTATGGAGCATCATGTCCGGCCTTAATGACTAAAAGAAGGAAAGTGTTCAGACAGTTAATAAATAAAACCAAACAATCAACGTAAAGGCAACAAATATTGCAGTTCTTCTTTCGACTGTTCATCAGCCACTTTTGATTTAAAACCTCTGATCCACCTTACAACCTTCGAATTAGCAAAGTATTTAGATGAAACCTGGGTGTCAAATGTTACAAGGTACAAAACAAGCCATGACTTATTGGCTAATAGAAAATGTCTCAAAGAAAAAAGTTTCTATATGTATATCGGAATAGTCTACTATTACGAAGTCCGTTTTCCATAACCCCAATCATAACCAGCTAACTAAATCCCTCCTAGAAGATAGACGGAAGAATAATAGTAAAAAAAAGTTCACATTCTGTAATTTGTAGGCATCAATTTGCCTTTCAAACCGGCAAATGTTCCGCCATAGCCTTCCTGCGCTTGCTTGGCAAACAATTGAAATTAAGTTAAAATGATTTTTTACGTATAAGAAAGTTCAAGTATTCTATTTACAATTTGGTAGCAACATCTCAATCTCTTCTCAATGTTTATTATAAAAAGCATATAATTTTATTATTTTAATCCAACTAATCGATTAGAGAAAATGAAAGCAGAAACAAAATAATTACAACCAATTAAAAGGAGAATACAAACTAAAAAAAAAACTACAAATATTCAATTTTGATTTTGGATTTGCAAATTCCTACAATACCTTCCCTTCATACCTTCCCAATTGTCTTCACAATCTTCTTTTATCGATTTCTTTTTATCTAATTCATCTTCTGGATCACTTGTTGATGTAATTCCTTGTACGACAAGATCCATACGTGAATCCAATGAAAATTGTTTTCCTTTTTGAAATAAATAATTTTAATTAAAAAAAAAAAATTAAAAAACTAACTTTTACCTGACATTAAAATTCCACGAACACGACGTCTCATCGATGGTGAATCCTGATTCACGATTCGAATTCCTGCATATGCTTTTGCTAAAAACTCATCCGCATCAAAAATAGCTGCAAATGATCCGTTCACAATTTTTGGAGACATTGGACAGTTAGCTAATAGTAAACTTGAACCAAAAGCTTCATTTTTGTCACGGGTTTCTGTTTCGATGTAAAAATTTCTAAATCAATTACTAAAATTTGAAATAATTTTATGGAAATAATAAAGTTAATTAAAACAAAACATAATAAGTTATACTAATTTACAGTATATTACAATCACGATAAATACACAAAAAACAAGCGATACAAAGAGTTACAGTGGCTACAAATGAATATTGAAAATTTTTGCTATCAAACCTTTAAGCGGAATTTTATTCGATCTACCCGATATTTTAATATTAAGCTCGGCTAATATTTCACTCGTAACCAAACGGATTTCAGCCCAATCGTTAACTATATCTTCGTTTGTTGTATGCGTTGAAGTTACTGTAAATCTAATAACATATTTTCCTTTTAACGATGATGGAACACAATGAATTTTACCACGATGATTTAGTCGTTTGAGTAATTTTTCAGTTAAGTCATTTTCTCCTTTTACCCGAAATACAACTAATCCTAAATACCGTTGGGCTGGTATTTCAAAACGTGAGTCAGCCAAAACAAGTGCTTCAAACTTTTGAGCTAATCTGACACTCTAAAAAAAAATCAAATAAATAGAGGGCAAATACATTAAAAAAAGTTCGGAATTACTTCTCTAATATGTTTTTGTAAGCCTTTGATACCAAAACTTCGCAGAACAAACCATAACTTTAGAGCACGAAATCTTTTGCTTAATGGTATTTGCCAATGCATGTAATCAATAGCTAGTCCAGAATTTTCATGTTGAAGATAGAGTGGCTCAACGTTGAACGTTCGATGGAGAGCGGTGCTGTTTTTGACCCTATGAGTAGAATTAATATAAATCCATAAAATAATCGATTATTTATTAGTTTAATATCCAAGTGCTGTTGTGGAGAATTTAAATGGATTTTTAAAAGTTTTGCAGCAGTCGGGTATAAAGTTTAATTATTTTTTTAAAACTATATCGTTTGATTTAATCTTAAATTTACTACATATTTGTAAAATTAAAATATTTGTTTTTCTACGATAGCATATAAAAAGTCTATTTTCATGCAGAATATAAAATTCCCTGTAAAAATGGCTTTTTTCCACTAGTGCAAAATGGTTTTCTTTAAATAACAAATTGTAGTTTTCATGATATTTTCATGTAATTAAATCAAAGTTATTAAATCAAAGCAACCATGACAAAATAGAATAAGAATTTTGATAGTTATGTTGTCGATTTCTTTTTTAATAATATATAATAAATTTCGTTTATAGAACTCTAGAAATGTTCAGTATACAAACTGTTGGATATATTTAAAATTAATCTACAGAATACTAAATCATAAAATTTGTTTAACGTGTAATTTTTTGAAAAATAGAAGATCCAATATTTACAGATTCTAACACTTAAAGCGCGACATAGTCAAATAAAATAGCAATGCACGATCCTTATACAATACATATAGACTAAGAGCCCGCGACGGCCAGACCTTCGTTATTTTATAAAAGCTGAAAGTTTTTCTGCGCATTTCCCCTACTCAGGTAGGAACGATTAGCGACATATGAAGTTTGGATCATGGTGGATTTGGCAGGGAGCAGGTAACAAAGGGGCCTCCAAAGTTTCGTGAAAGTATAAAGGGTAATTTTTTAAATATTCTTCGGGATAGTATTAGAAGGCACGTTATCCATTGCCAGACACTTACTCACTTACTGTCATGGCAACCCCCTGCCAGACACCCTTAAACTTTATCAATTTGTTAAAGTTTAAGGGTGTCTGGCAGGGTGTTACCACGATAGTAAGTGTCTGGCAATGGGTGACATGACTTCAAATACTATCCCGAAGAATGTATAAAAAATTACCCTTTATACTTTCACGAAACCTTGGAGGCCCCTTTGTTACCTGCACTTGCCAAAGCCACCATGATCCAAACTTCATATGTCGCTAATCGTTCGTACCTGAGTAGGGGGTATGCGCAGAAAATCTTTCAGCTTTTATAAAATAACGAAGGTCTGGCCGTCGCGGGCTTTTGCTCTAATATATTTGATATCGTAGAAAATATTTGCATTTCTTACTCGATATGAAAAAGTTTTACATTCGTGTAATGGCCCTACTCGACGCTGACGCGTCTCGTAAACAAGTTTTTCTTCACAAAAAACAGTGTTTTCATTTCTTGTAGCAAAATGTACTATTTTTATTAGTTTTATTTGATCAATTTATGGACCTTTGAAAAATTTTGAAATTTAAACCCAATAAAATAAAAATAAAAAAGGAATAGATTGGAAAGTTCGCTGAAACATTTGAAATTGAATAATTTAAAATTTGAATACAACTGATTTGATTTATTTTAATTTAATAGAAAAAAGTTTAAAAATAAGATAAAAAAACTGATTAATCGTAGATGGTTTAATTTTCTTGTTTTTACTTTAAATTAATGTTAAAAATTATATAGTTGAAAGAAATGAAGTTGAGGCGATAACTCCAATTTCCAAAAATTAAAAAAAACAAAAATTTTATTACGCACTGCATTGCGTTATACATATATATTCCATCGGTGTGAGACCGTCGTAATATAAAATAGACTAACTCCTGATGGAAAAAGAGAAAAGTTTCCCAAAGAATAATTAATGAAATACAACTTGCTTCACATTGTTGTTTTAACCATGCTAGTTTTTGATAAAATGAAATGCCTATTCTTCTTTTTTATTCTAATGACACGCCATATATATGTAAAGTAGTAAAAAGAAACTCGTTTTTCTTCAAGTAATAAAACGAATGTAAACACAAAATTTATATAATACTAAGAACTGTTCACTTTCTCAATATTTATGAAAAATGTTTGAGCGATGATAATAAAAGGTTACTTAATTAAATTTATCATTATTCCAAATTTATCGGTAATTGTGTTAATAATAGTTAATATCAATTCATTTGTTATTATTTTAAGTTGTAAAAAGTATACATTTATTATTAAACGGTTTATCAAGCAGCAAATGTTTATATTGTTCCGCAAGTATAAATGAATTTTCCAAATGAATTTGCTGCACATAATTGAAATTCATTTGCTAATCAGCAATATTTCAACGGCAAAGGATTATATGTGAGGTATTTTAAAGAAAACTCTGAAATTGGTTTGAAATATTTATTCCTTTTCATTGTTGTAGTTGCAAATAAAATAAAAATAACCATATTACAATAAACCCAGTTAGTTACATATACAGTTATAATATAAACCATATATGATGGAAAACCAAATCAAAGCGCCGATAATGTGAACCCGACGAACCCCTTAGTAGGTGCTTTTTATTTTTTTAAGTGAAAACTTTTTAAGGTGCGTTGTGCGATTTTGTATGAGGCAAAATTTATATATTCGAGTCGTCATTAGGCTAAATAAATATTAAATATAAAATAAATATTAAATGAGAGTGAAATAAATAGTAATTTTCTTATTCTCATATTCTTGATTTATATTTTTTTTCTTTTTATTGAATTTGATTGTTTTTGCGGTTTATAAGGTGTGTAAGTGTGGTACAGTAAGTAAAGATTTTGTTGTATTTTTAAGTAAAATAAAAAGCAAAAAATATTTGTGTGTTTTTCTGTATACTTTTTAATAAAGAAAACGCAATTGATAATACTAATAACCTAAGTATTGTTAAAATTAATGATAATATATTATAAATAATTTTATTCTCGTTCTTTTAAATCATATTTTGGTTTTTCTTTTTATTGAATTTGATGTTTTTCTCAGTTAATGACGTGTGTAAGTGTGGTAAAGTAAGTAAAGATTTTGTTGTATTTAGACGATGAAAGCACAGCTATTTCACAGTTTAAATTTTCACTTCTGTCGGCAGTTCTCAAGACAGCCTCCTTTTTTAATTCTTCTCTAGTTTTGACACAGGGTGTTATGGGACCTAGGTTTTAAAAGATTTGTATGTGTTGTTGTGATACATATTGTAATTGTGTAACTGCACAACACATTTATTTTAAAAAACATAGAGGTAAAAACTAAATAAATTATGTATTAGATAAAGCGTTGGTGGCACGTTTTGTCTAAATTAAAGGGAAGAGGATGTTATAACGTATAAATTGTGAGGATGTATTTAGTGGTGGTTTGAAATATTTTTTTTCTACGATAGTTTCTGAAAACTCATTTTTCATGCAGATTATCTCCTGTGAATGTGGCATTTTTTCCTAATACGGCCAATCATTTTCACTAAATAACAAATTGTAGTTGTGATAAAAAATTTTCATGCAATTTTACAAAGTTTGTAAATCCAAACAACCACGAAGAAAAGATAATGAATTTTTTATTCGCCTATAAATATTAAAGTGTTACTTTATTACTGTAATTTGTGGTCGTAAATAGTCACTTTTTAACGCTATATATTGATGTCATAGTTACGTCCAAAAAAGGAAAAAATTTAAATTTGCATAAAATTTTTTAACAAAGCAACCGTTTTTTTACTTCATTTGTTTATTTAAAAAAAAATTTACATAATTAAAGATTATAAAATTATTAGTTACTCAAACCCATAAAAAGTTAACTATAGATTAGTTAAATAAGTTTCTTAATCTTTAAAATAGAAACAAAAACAACTATAAAATATAAATATAAATATTTTCATAACATCAAAACGAACCTTTGCCATCGAATTAAGATTTCAAAAACTGAAAGCAGCAATATTCCAAACTTCAATTATACACTGTCTTAAATACTCAAACCATTTAATCCTAAAACTTTTAAGAGATTTATCTGTATTTAGCTCATTTGGTAAATCATTAAATAATGGGATACCTCTATATAGCACATTGTGCATTCACCTAGCTTTGTTTTTAAAAAATTATTAAAATTATGCAATTTGAAATTTCAAAATATTTGTTATTTTTTGTTGTCATAGTTATACAATTTGTTTGGAAAAAAAAACAAATATTTTGGTCGACTGGCGCCTTGATTTGCAAACTCCACATACGTCCTACATTGACTATAGCTTTACGCCCTTGCATCATAATCTACTATTCTTTGCAAAACAAAACTCAAAAATTGAACTTTGACTTGATTATTCTTTGACAAAAAATGGAATGGTTACTTAGTTTGAGATGTAAATAAAATTTAATCCATATGTTAAATATTTTATTAAATAATGGTTGGAGAAAATATTTTGATGTTTTACTCGGACTAAAAATGAACTTTAGTACTCGTAAGATCCACTATCGGGCCCCCCGCAACATTCTTACTCGTTCCAAAATCACTCGTTTTTTGTCCATAGTGAACAAATAACTATTGAATGTTATGTTGTCGTTTTTAATGTAATTATTTATAATAAAAATCGTTTAGTTTTTTTATCGTAGAAAATTGGAATTTTTTTTATCAATTTATTCTAAAAATAGATCTCTGTCGTTAGAGGTTCCAACAAAAAAGTTTGCAACTTTTGAAACAACCGCCACTCTCACGGTCGCATTTTTAGAGGTAGATCAAAAAAATATTCCTAAAAATGTGTGTTTTATTAATATCTTGAACAAGTTCGTAAATCAGCCAAATCCGATAACTGTTTTTTAGATCCGTTATAATGGCCGTTTGGATATTAATGTTTTTAAAAACTTCATAAATTTAGAATCTTTGAAAACTTTTTTATCAATTTCTTTCAAAAAACAGACCTCTGCAGTTGGAGGTTTCTGAGTGAGCGGCTCCAACAAAAAAGCTTGTTAAACACAAAGAGCGTTTGAATCAACCGGCTTTCTCACGGTCGCATTTGTGTAGCCAGATCAAAAATCATTTTTTAAAAATATGTGTTTTATGAATATCTTGGACAAGTTCGTAAATCAGCAAAATCCAACACATGGTAAGGAAACTAGAGGCTTTATACTAGAAAAAAATTGGTTTTTTAAAACCGTTATAACGGCCGTTCGGATACTAATATTTTTAAAAACTTCATAAATTTAGAATCTGTGGAAACATTTAAATCCGTTTCTTATAAATATAAAACTCTGCAGTTAGAGATTTTTGACGTCGGCTTCAACAAAAAAGTCTGCAACAATCCCCAACAACAACAATTTGCAAAAACCTTATAACAGTCGATGAAAAAAAAAATAAAAGATTTGAATAGAAGAAATTAATTTTTTTTCTTAGAAATAAACTATTTTGTTATTTTGCAGTAATTGCACGACATATGATATAAAGTAGGTTTGCCATGTATTTTTCATATAGTGTCATAAATTGTCACACACGTGTTCTGTGGAAGATTTGATATTTGTTTGTTGCAAAATTGGATAGATGTAGTTTTGCTTATATATGGCTAATTTTCTTTTTAAAATTTGTTCGATATCTGTTTGTAATTAGTTTGTTTTGTTTAAACTAATCTAATACATCCGATTCTACTTGTACACAAAATTGTCTGATCTCGAAATCTACATATTTTTACCTATTTCTATTTCTACCTCCTATGTTGTTTTGTTTTCAATCTAAATATTTGTTAGGGATAGAATGAATGAAAATGAACAACTCGCTCCTTCCCCAATCTGCTGAGCTTTGCCAGAGCAAACCTAGGAACAGAGTTGGGCGTCACAAATTTCTCGACGGGAATTCTTGGAAATTTCTCGAGAATTTGCATTCCGAATCTCGAGAATTGAAATTTTCAACATATCGAGAAAGAACGAATCTTGAGAATTTTTTAAGATTTCTCAAGAATTTCAATTTTTTTTAAATTTTTTTTATCAAATATTGATTGAAAAATGATTTTTATAAAAATTTAATGATAAATATTGTGAAATAAATTGCATTATTTGAACACAATTTAAGTTGGGTGTAGCGTGACATGACCTCGCAATTTTTTGTTAGTAAATAATCAGATGGGGTTTTCTCGTCAACAAAACAAAACGCCTGGCTGGCGTTTAAGTATGTTTTGTGTAAAAGACTAAATCTATAGAAAACAAAAACTTTTTGGTTACGCCATCTTAGGAAAATGAAATTTTGGAAAAATTAAAACTGATTTCATGTAATATAAGTAACTAATTTTATGCATTAGAAAACACGTTCGTAAGGCACTCGAATCGCTCAATTTAAAGTTTATAGCCACTTTTGACGCATAAGGAAAGTATTGCTAGGATATCATTAATACTCTCAAGGCTATACGATTTTGTTGTAAAAAATCTAGTCACTAAAATGTGAGCATACTTAAATGATACCATTCTAAAACTTTTGTTCGTATAAAATGGGAGAATCAGCACTGAAACCAAACTGAAAAGAAAACTAACATATCATTAAAGATCTGAGCCATTATTATTTGATTTATATATTTTTCCCATCCGGTAAACAATGTTTGTGACAAATCTGAATTTTGCCAAACGTGTTTTAAAAACAAAATCTAGTTCGTTCTTTTTTCCACAACCGAACATAGTTCTTTTTTCTACAAACATTAAGGAAAACTAAGGAGTGTTTGATCCTCGCGACGAAGCTATGGTTGTCAACAACAGCGACGAAGAAGAAGATCTGGAGAAACCAATTCGAAAATTTATTCATCCATGCTTATAACCAAACGTAAACATTGCTCAACAGGAGCCAAACAAATTTTTTTGTCGCTTAAAAACGAACTGTATATAGAAAAGGTAGACGTAAAACACAAAACGTTCAAACACTGATCGGAGCACTGAACACAATTGAACTGAACATATCGACTCAAAATGAGTGCAATTTTTCATTATGCGGGCAAAAGCGTACGCGTTTGTTACACGCAGCCATTGACTTTGTGTTTTTACAAATTCTATTATAATAATAATGTTTTCAATTATTTTATCCACGATTATTAAAGAATATATACTTTCCATGTGTATGTCTTCCATTGTAATTTTATACATTCTCTAACTTGTGCATAGAATGTGACGCAATCGTTACATTCTATACTACAGTTGTATAGTTTATTTGTTGGTATGGTATTATCAAAAGGTTAAAACGAGAACAATACATATATAAAATATAAAATAATAAATTTGAGTATCGTTTTTCTATGCTATCTATGATTTACATATTTCAATATATGGTGATAAAAACTTTAGCAGGCAAACTGGAAATTAATCGAAATATCTTGCAGTCGTGGATAAAATAGTATCTTGTATTCGCATAGGATGATGGCAATTCTTCACTCGGATGATTCCCTCCACTCGCTACGCTCGTTTCGGGAAACTTCATCCTCGTGAACAATTGCCATCATTCTCAACTCATACAAGAATCTACTATTTCTTTTCTTATTTTAATTAGGAATAATTTAATTAGTAATTTTTTTTTTATCCTTTTTATTTATTAAAATAATAATATGTATTTTAAATTATTTTTGTTATATTATTTTTAATTGAATAAAAATCATATTTTTTGGTATTTGTATGCTTTTACACTGATTTCAGGACTTAAAACAGTTTTTTTCTCGATACATTTTTTCAGGCAATTCGGGTTCTCGAATGTAGAAATTTTCATTATTTCGGGTAATCCCGAATCTTGCGATTAAATTTTTTTCGGTTAGTAGCCAAAACTTCTAGTTAAAAGTGTAATGCTCTATAAGATAACTGAGCTTGCACCGATTCAAGGTAATTTAAATCCATCTTACCTTTTCAAAATTATGATTCATTAACAAAAATTTTAATAATTTAATTCTATGTCGCAGAGAAAACTGCCTCTGATTCGATTTCTGTCAGCACTTATAGTGTCTCAAACGGGCAAAATATGCTGGTTCAGATTTTACAATTTTGTGTTGTTGAAGGTTTAGATTCAGCAATATGTGGTATTATTAACAACATAGACGTTCTCCTTTCACAAGCAGGTTGATTCTAGATACTAAGTGCAATAATTTAATCCTTGCTTAATATACGTCGATACCCTGCTACCCAGCTACTTATTTTCCTAATGAAAAATGGTTGCAATTTTAGAATTCACCATACAGCTGAGAGTAATTGATCTTTGATAACAATCAGAAGCAATTTTAACTATGATGGCAAACATTCTGCTATCGCTAGTTTTCTTAAGAGAGCTGTCTTATAATTTTGGCTTATTAAAAAGTTTTGGTTAAAAATTTAAATATCCAACAATATGTTATAGCACATGCTAGAAACTCCATTAATTTAGATAGCTTTCCAATTTTTTTTTTAATTTAATAAAAAGTGTTTTGTAATAGGAATTACAGTAAGTGTAACAACAACACCACACCAACATGCGGTTGTAGTTTTAAACCTTTGTAGATTGAAGTCACAAGCCACTAAACTATACGGAATACTGAAATTTGCTGCATTAGATACATATATTCTCTATTTTGATGAAGTGGAAATGACAAAGAATTACAATGGAATTTATTATGAGACTTTTCCCGATTTCCAACCATAATTCAAACTAATGATCGATGTTTAAAAATTATCTTACTATAGATAGTGGTTGATATAATCGTGAAACCTAATCCAAAACCATTTGCATATTACACTAAATCGTTTTAAACACAACTTAAAGTTTTATTAAATATTAAAATAAAAATGTTAAAAACAAAATATATAATAAATCAACAAAAATTTGAATAACTCTTCTTTACGGTTACTTCCGCGTTACTATAAAAACAATTTTTTTTAAAATATTATATCTTACCAGTTTAACATAACATCGTCTCGCTGCATTAAACTTTTCACAAACACAAGTATTTGTAAAATATTTAAATTACCAAAAAAAAAATAAACAAAAATCCGTGCTCAAGAAAATTCTCAGCAAGAGTTAACGTATCTACATATTAAAGTAATAAATAAACAAAACAACAACAAACCACAACGTTAAAGATATAATAATTGATAAATAATAATTAATATTTGTATGAGATAAATTCAATTTACCAAAATTCTTTAATGTAAATCATGCATTTATCTCTTGTTTTAATCACCGATGAAATGAAATTTTTTTAAAAATAAATAAAATAAAATTTGAACCTACCACATAGAAGTACAATCGAAATGCACCATTAACCACTTCGATGGATTAAATGCGATTGAATCAACTTTTTTAATTCCTTTCAGCCAAATTCTATATTCAGGGCATAAAAATGCACTACCTGCATATGCTGCATCTGTATGCAGCCATAGTTTATATTCCTCGCATACTTTGCCAACTTCTTCTAGATTATCAAATGCACAGGCCCCGGTTGTTCCAAGAGTAGCACACACCTGGCAAAAAGTAATAATATATTATTGCATAATTTCATTTATTTTTGATTATTATGAAAGATTTTATTTGTTGAAATTTGACGTCTGTCGCCTCAACCACTCAAAAACAGATTAAGCTTCACTATTAACTTAACACTGGAAAGTGAATAAAGATATTTACTCTGATCTAGGTATATTTACTCTGATATAGTGTTCAAACCCTACAATATTCTCTAGATCTCCAAGCTTCTAACACATCTCTTTAATTAAAATACCAGTCGAAGTCAAGACAGGGTTCACTTTAAATGGAGACAGCTTTGTACTTTCTGAACACTGAAAATACCTCAGCACCGTTATGCTGGAATAGTCATTTCATATTATTCTTTCTCTATTGTAAAATTTGCTAGATGGGATTTATCGTAAAAGATTGTACATCATAAAAGTATTTCGTTTGCCAGGTTTGAGCAAATTTGAAAAATTAACCAAAACTTGGCTAGCATCTAGTATTTATCTCATTCAATCATGGATTGAATTTTTGTTTTCAGTGTTAAGACTTTTAAGCGCCATTCTAACCTACAAGATATTTTTTCTACACCCGTACTATAAAAATACACTTATATGACCAAAATCCGTTTTATAATGATATTCATTTCGTTACAGATTTTATTACGATACAGATTTTTAATCACTAGAAAGAAACCCATAGTTTTTCAATCAAACATGCTATGCATTTGTCGTTTGTTGAAATTTTCGTATGGGAAAAAAAATTGAACTTTGAAATTTGAAAATTGAAATTTCGTTGTAATTTTTGTTCTTCGTTTATACCGGGTGTAGAAAAAATAGCGTATGCCACTTTCATGTAATGATTATTACATGATCGTAGCATAATATACTATTATGCAATTCTTATTTTTGATTTGATAAGAAATAAAGATATATCGAAGCAAAATTAGTCAAATATATAAAAGTTTGCAACATGTGTATTATTAATAACTACACATTACAAGAAATAATAATTGGTCCATCGAGCCGAATATTTTTGGTTTATTATTTGCGTCTGAAAAAAAACTCAACTTAAGTAGATAAATATTTCCGATTTCCGAATTGAAAAATTAAAATGAGTTTTTTAATTACTTGACTTTAAGTGCTCTCTATTGTAAATAATTGAAAACATATTCAAAGTTCAAATCTAGTGAATTAAAAGTTCTAAACCTGTTGAATATACATAAACATTGTCTTTTGTATATAAGAATATATACATTAAAATAAAAAAAAGGAGCAGTTAAATAAATGAAACAGTATACTTAGAAGTTTTCTAGATTAATAGGAATAGTTGGCAAAAAAACTTATATATTGACAAATCAACGATTTCTGCCACGGGTCATGGTTCAACAATCCATAAGAGATTTGGTAAACGTCCAATATTCTAATAAAAGCTCCACGTTACTGCAAAACTCTTAGAGACAATTACGTCTCTGAAACTGTCGAAAGGGTAAAAAATGATATCGTAGTTGAAATACAGATGAGTTTAAGCTCTTACTATCAAACCTGAAATAGCGGAACCCACGTTACATCGATTTGTAATGACCTATTTTGCGTTTTACTCTAAAACAAGAATGCTACTGATCAATCAACCAATTTAACTTTCTTAGTTAATTGCTTTGTAGCGTCACACAAGCAGTAATAATTGTCTATCTACATAAATAACAAAACTTTTGTTATGAAAAGCTTTTGTCATAATATTATATGTAGATATAATACGGTTGTTTTGTTTTTATAAAAAGTAGAACGGTTGTCTATAGTTGTAGAGAATATTTTCTCGTTTGACTAGAATTATTTGTTGAGATGATATATGGAAATGGTTTGACTAGCATTTTATATCGAGATTATATGAGGACATTTTAAATTTATGTGCGATGGAAAGTATAATTATAAAGAAACAGATAAACAATCTAGCTATAAATAATTGATAAAATGTTCGATCGGGACATTATGTAAATATTTAATTAAAAGATAAGTTGTGAAACTAACAAACAGTAAACTATCGCTTTCATTTTATAACAAAAAAAATCTGTTTTTCTAAGTTTATTAATTAATTGTGTTGCTAATAAAATTTTTTTAGAAATGATGTCTGGATATGATGTAAATTATGATGGGTCTGCATTTACCGGTATAAGATTTTTTCAAACATGCAACAACAAGTTGTATCCGAAAGAAGATAAGGAAAATAAAAAAACTTTTGTATGGATGTCGGAAAATGTGTTAAGGGGAAATAAAACTAAAAGTGGTGAATTTAATGCATAAGAACCGAAGGAACAATGGCTGATTGTTTTAAGTATTCAATTTTTGGGAAAAATATGTTTATATAAAATGGAAAGAGATGAAGATATTCGGCTTATATTTCATATGGTGGACTGTTATGCGAGTAGATGCTAACCATTTAAATGAGTTTGAAGTGGATCATCATATATAACATATAATGTAAGCTTTTTTGATTTTAATTATACAATTTTTGAGGATTATAGAAGCAATGCAGATTATAGAAGCAAATTGGTACATCACTGCAGTTTTGTATGTCCATATACCAAGGACACGCAATAAGATTCCCAAAAGTTTGATTGAACGAACTGTTTTATGCTTAAAGTGTAGAGGAAAAAAAAACAAAGCAACCATCGAGTAATATAAAAATCTGATTATGTACCTCGTATAAGCTTATCCAGATTATATCAGATCTCCACCGTACAAAAATTCACTAGCGAGGAATTTTTACTTTGAAGTGCTCAAAAGTTTCTGAGACACTTATAAGTGAACAGCACAAGACCATTTCTGCTATAGGAAAAACGCAAAAAGCAATTTGATATTTTGAAACTATACCGGTTGAACTCAAATCAAACCGTATCAATGTGTTGTTTACTCTAAAGTTAAAGATCTTAGATCTATAGTTGCATATTTATCCCAAAAAGATTGGACGAACTTGAGCAAGTGTTTTATTTCCTCACGACAGATATACATTAAAGATTATATTTAGAATATATTGGATAGAAAGGAACAAGTCGCACGAGTGGAGCTTGTCCTGCATCAAAAACTCTACTACCCATAACACCATGTCGTAAATTGACTTTATAACAAACTATTCTACAAGCTTTTTTGTGTGACCAATGAAATCCAAAACCAACTACATTGTGATTGCAGCATCATTTTGTCATAATAACAATGCAACCGTTTCAGAGAGCCTTTAAACTCTTGCTAATTCGTCTATTTTTATGTTACCCGGAATACTATACTATACGACCATGAACAAAACGGAATTTGTATGTATTTGAATTGTGCTATTTTACAAAGTTGTTTGTCCCGCAGGCGACCAGTGCTTTTATGGCTGTTTGGTTATTTTCCGCTTCCAAGTATGGAAATGAAAATATTTCTGGCACAAATTTTAACGTCATGTGATTTTAAGTACGGGCCAACTGTTGATTTACCAATCAACTGTAAGCATTTTGTGCAGAATAGATCGATCACGCTAGTTATATTAAGTCGGGCCAGGCACACATATCGCCCTACATGAACAGGATTCTTCAAAATTCGACTAAACAGTCTCGAATCCAATAAAAAATTATGAAATCTTTTTGAAAAACTGAACTGCTCCGAAGCAGACTGAACCCTTTGGCCTGTGCTAGTGCTACTCAGCCATGAACCATGAAGTCATGGATAGGTTTTGGAAATCAAAAAAACTGCTAAACAAAGTACTATGAAATTCATACAGCTTGCTCAGTGACTATTGCGTATTGATGTAAAAATCCGGACAGGAATCAAATTTAAGTAAATATCATCGAAATTTAATAGCTATTTATGTACCTAGGGCGTTAGGTAGGTTATTGCGCCCGAAAAGCGACGTAATCTTGCCCGAGGGCCTCTGGCCCGAGGGATGGATGTCGCTTGATGGGCGTAATACCCAGTAACGCCAGTGGTGCATACAAGATTTTATGTTTCACTTAATAAGCTAAAAACTAAGAAAGAATTTAATTTGTTAGTCTATATTGATATGCAAAAACATACAAATGTGTCATAGTATGCCAAGAAAATAACTATTTTGAAGTTTAAAATAAATATTTGTTGTTTGTACGTTTAGTAAGTATATTCTCCTAAATTTTGTAGCGTATGATAAAAACATTGTATGACGTTTAAAATAATTTGATAGTTTTGGAAAACTATATGAACATTTAATAACTAAAATGTTGCTAAACATTTTTAAACAAATGTAAAAATCTTCTACTAGCTTAAATTGAATAAGAATTATTTACATTTTTTAGACAAAACTACAGTAAAAATAATTTTATTTAATTTTTTAGCGTCTTATTAGCGGGCATTATGAATTCATAATGCCCTATCATAACGCCCCGGTTTTTATGAATGTGTTTATATATCGCGTAGCCAAGACATTATAACAACTTTATATCATTGTAAAGCATAAAAAAAAGTATGTTGCATATTTGCGCTTAAAAACCCTAACTAAAGGTCTATTATGAATAAATGATACCCAAAAGTAAAGGATGCATGAATGAGTAGGGGACTGACAAAAACGCATGGGATTTTGATGAAACTTGAGTATATAAGCCAGGTTCATTTGAAAATGGAAGATCTTAATTCATTTCAAAATTAGACAAAATAGAGGGTGGTCTGCCGGACCTCTTTTTATTTGAATCTTCAATAACTTCTAATCCTGGCTTTCAATCTTATTGAGACTTTGTATAAGAGTCTGTTTGCAACATTTTTACGTACTAACTTCCGGGTGACAACCCGGTTAAAATGTTTTTTGGATTTTTTCAGGTGTTCATCTTTACTGCCAACAATTACTAATCGATTTACATGAAACGTTAATAAAGAGTTTCAATCATTTTGACAAAGGGTTGGCAGGTACACCATAAAACAGGTAATTTTTTTCACTATGTTCTTTATGTTTGTTGGGAGCATACAACTTCATTTGTTAATTAATTTTGATGACACTTTGACAAAAGATGCAAATATGTATATGACAAGGAGCTAGTTAGCTGTTGAGTAATATTGAACAAAGTCGTGGTGATCTTCCAGGTACTTGATTCTTAGAAATCCCCTAGCATTTGTACCTGATAATCAATCTTGATGAAACTTTTTAAATAAGCAATTAGTTCGGTTCACGACAGTTTCGTATCCCATCTTCCGGTTTTTCACTTCCGTTAAATATTTCTTTTGCAATTTTTTGCTTTTTTTAGTGTCTTTATCCACACTGCACCCTACAGTAATGAAATGATTAAAATGGCTCAAGAAAAATGTTTCAGTTATAGTATGAGAAGATTATGATCACCTTTTGGTGCGGTCCACTGTACAACTGCTGACTTTTCTCATTTTGATTTAAAGTTTGTTGGGAGCATACAGAATTCGTTCACTAATCAATTTTGATGACACTTTGACAAAAGATGGAGATTTAAAAGACAAAAAACTGATGATATTGGGCCTATCGACCCGTTTATTTAATGCTTATATAAAATCAACTTATGATAATTTATTTTGACTAAGCTTGGTAAATATACTTAGTGTATCAGTTGTAATAGCTCTGCATCCTATCTTCTGGTTTATTATACCCAAAGAAATTAATGAGCTAATTTTGATGAGGCGAAAAAGATGGAGATTTATATGAAAAAGTATTGATAAGCTTTTGAACAATAATGAGCAAAGTGGTGAGGGCTTCCGGAGCATGTTATATTATAATTATAACTACGTGAAATCTTTAACAATAGTTTGCCATTAACTTAAATATTTGATGGATATAAGCTCACTTTATATCCAAACATTTTATGTTTGTAGCGATAAGGAAGTGAAGTCACCCTATACATCAGCGTCGCCAATATTTTTGAGTGCAGTTGTTTTGCCACATGGATGGTTTTAAGAGCGTTATAACGTTAACTGCGAACATAAAACTTGAGTTGAATAACTTAAAAAAGTAAGAAATTTGATTGGCAGCATATATACAAGCCAAATAACCAAATGAGTAGAGACGTATATGTTTTGCTCTCAAACAAACAATCCATATATTGAGATCAAAATGCCAGTCCTGCAAAAAAACACACTTACACAACAAATGACAGACATTGCTATTTTACCCTAACTTATAATCTGTCATACTCTGTGTCATTGGTAAGTATGCAGATAAACTTGGCATCTACGCATATAATTTATCAGCAATAATGAAGAGATGAAAGAAATAATATCACTTAGGTTTTCATTTTTTCTAGTCTTACAAGAGATAACCTAATATGACTGTAGCAAGATTGAAGATGGACGCTTCATGTTCTTAAAAACTCAATTCATGTGTCTTACTACTACTACTACTATCTAGGATAAGGCAGAAGGCATTTGTCTAGTATATGCAAGGTCAGTGTACACTTTCTCAAATAATAAAACAAAACAATTTTAATATACTATCAGTAAAATAAAAAGCTTCCTGTCAAAACTAATATTTAATCCTTTCCAAAATAAAAGCTTTTGAAATACAAATGACAATTCACTAGAGTCCAATTGAATCACGGGAACGGTATTTCTTCGCCCACAGTTTTTGCTTTTTGATTCATAACAATAAACAAATTACATCAACAATGATGAACGAAGTCCTTAAGATAAATATTTTTTTTCATTTAAACTAACAAGAGAAAAATTGTTGTAACAAATGTCTTGAAAATGTTGCAACATCCAAAAAAAACACATTAAGAAAAAGTTATTTATAAAAATAATAAAAAAATAATAATTAATTAGATCCTCAGGGAACAAACAATATTTCATTCATTTTTTTGTACTTGTTGCGATTGTTTTGGGTTTGTTTCTTCCTTGCATAAAATACCTACGTATGTTCAAATATTTCATTGCAAAAAGTATTTTAATTTACAAAAAACATAAAAATAAAATGACGAAAAATAATCGGATTTAATGTAATCAATAGTCTTACTTTCAAATAAATTGAAATCGATACCAATATTCAGACCGTCTAACTAACGAGTATAGTTGACTTACATACACAACAACAAAAAATTTAATAAAAAATATATTCACCCAAAACGGTATCAATCCTTGTTGCAAATCTTCTTCAACGGCCTTTCTCAATGGTTTTCCTCTTAAACTAAGATGTTCATCGGATTCAATATAACGCATTCGAACTAAACCAATTAGTGCAGCTTTTTCCACACTGGAATGCGCTTGGTCTGAGCAATATGCTACAAGTCTTGCATTAATTTCGGCATCTTGAAATCCTGGTGTTTTTTCGTGAAACCGACGAATGGCTTGTGTTCTCCCAGCTAATAAACATATTAAGGTTGATTCTGATGCTGTTGTTTGAATAACACCACCACCTATACTTGACGTTGAGGTAAAATGTAAAAACTCGTCTGGTAGTCCAATCATTTTCCCCAACCAATTCATAACAATTGTTTCAAGCTCTGTACATGCAGGGGATGATGCCTGTGTTTTATGTTTAATAAATAAAAATATTAAAAAAATTTTTGTTGTAATTATTTATGTTACCCATGTGAATCCTAGGCAATTGATCGCGTCTGCTAACATATCACCAAGCAAGGAAGGAAAAGAATTTAAAGCTGGAAAATATGCATGCATATGCGGGCTTTGCCAATGTGTCACACCAGGCATTATAACACGTTCAACATCTTTGATAATATTATCCCAGTTTTCCCCATCTAACGGTGCAGAATCTGGTAACAAATTTCTCATATATCCTGGTTTTACTTCCGGAAAAACTCGTCGATCTCGAATGTTTTCTAAATAATCAGCAATATAATCGACCATCTCTTTTCCTGTAAAGATAAAAAATATAATAATTTTATCAAACTTGTTATTAACCACAACAACTTGGTAGGCAATTTATAATCAATCAACGTAATATCTTTGACACTAATTCTTTATAATTTCGTTTGATGAGTATCATTAAATTCCTAAAAGCTTACGGTAACAGATGGTGATGAAGTGATGTTATGGCAGGCTGGTGTTTCTATTTGGAGTTAATATCCTTTTTTACACATAAAGTAGTGAAACGAATGGTTAAAAATAAAACGTGAATTAAATTAATTCGGTCAAGAGTCCCACACTCTGAGAGGGTTTGATAACAATATTGTCAAAAATACATATTTTACAATATTTCAAAACCTGTGTGGTGGTAAATGAAAAAATGACAATGGTACTTAAATTAAGTGGGCTTGCAAATGATATTCCACTCAACTGTGTTTAAAAAATTTCTGTCCATCAAATTCGGAGTTTAAGAGATGGTGGGACATAGTTAAAATGCACAGTTTTGACAATATTTCCAAAACTGTGTTGTATAAATTTAAACAAAAAAACGAGTTTTAATTGAATTAATTGTCCTTGCCGTCCAGTAACTGTTTTTGTACCACTCGCGTTCTCGCAAAATACAGAATTATAATTATTTGATCCTTCACTATTGTTTTCGTTAAAAATTTAACAAGTTCAATTTAACAATTTAACGAGTTCTGTCATAGGGAATTGTTTCAAACGTTTTTGTCCATCAAGTTCGAAACTAAGGTGATTCAAAAACGCTAATTTCTACTATATTAAAAACTGTGAGGTGTGGTAGGGAAATCTATTTGTTTACTTGTTTCACTCCTTGGAGAAGATGGGGGGTGGGTGGTGTAGAGTGAATGTTTTTTTCAGTGCACATGTATTTTATTTTGTTCGCTTTTGATTAACTTTTTTGTAATACAACTTTTTTGTAATAATATAGAAAGCGTCAAAGTTAGATTTTTTGGGTTCATTACATTTTGAATTAAGGGGTGGGCAGAAGAAAAAACACACATTTGGAAGTATATCAAAACAATAATACCCTTATTAAAGTGAAATGAAAACTAGAAAACCTGGAAAACTTCGTACCACCTACAATTTATATGTAAATAACATTTGATCAGCTGATTTCCAATCCTAATCGACATTCTACCTCCAATTCATTGATATCAATAGTAGTTGCTACATCGTATGGATTGAGTTTTATTTGGCTATTACACGAAGCTGTTATTCAAAAGAAATTATTATTGCTATTATTTATTATTATTCAGGAATACAATTTTTTTTATTTTATCTTATTTATTTTATCTTATATTTTTTGTAATTTCTGAGAGGCATACACGAACAAACTTGAATGTTTTCCAACCCTCAAACACGCAACATATAATTGGTCATATGAAAAGCACGGGGTTTCTAGATCCAACGCAGAAATTGACATTTTTTGGCCTTGTGAAGTCATTGCGAATGCAAATCGAATTGGAAATTGCAAGCATTGAAATGGAAAGGGCAAGTCTGAAGAGATCATTGGGATCCATGATAGAAGAACAATTTTACCTTGAAACTTCAAAGTAAAAAATGGTATCGTTTCAAATGGTAGCTTCAAGAACATTTCCCATGAGTTTTTTATTACCAATCGTGTACCATTTCATAGCTTTAGTGCATTCAAATTTCTAAGCAAAATGATTGGTGAACCAGTCTTCAATTGCAAATTATGTGGTGGCATGCCAGCCAGTTAAATCCAATGAATTCAAAACAGTTGAAAAGGTTACTGCAATTTTTAATACAAGCCTTGCAATATGGGTTATGTATAGCAAGTTATTATTAAATTGCAAAGCAAATGTTGCATTAAAACTAATTCTAATGCAAAACTACAAATTTTAGTACAACTCTACCATCATAATTTATTTTTTATACTAATGGTAGAAATTTGAAAACAACTTGCTACGCTTGAAGTTTGAAAACAACTTGCTAATGCAAAGAGCATTAAATTTATTTTTAAAGCAAGCTTTGCATTGTTTTATAATGGAGACTTCTGTAGGATCTATATGTGTAGCAATTTGCATTACACATTCAGTTTGTTTTTAACTGTGAAGAATTCAACAGGAAAGTTGACAACTGCCTCAGGATCGACAATAGTGTCAATCGATTTGAATGATATTTCATTGCTAGGCATTAACTGTTTTATTTAAAAATTAATTGCGTATTTACATTTTTTGCGGCCCTAATAGTTCACTAACGTAGTCACGCATAATTAGTGTAATGAGCTTATGAATTTGGAAATATCCTTTCCATCAAAAAATTTTTGGTAGCCACCATTTTGCAAAAATTGTCTGAGAATCGGACGGATTGTGTATTATCATATAATTTTATTTTTCCGTTGCCAGTTTTGAGCAATTGTTCACCATAGGTGTGATTCTTTCAAACAAACATTAATTTTATCCACATATGTGACACGTGGAATGACCAGTATAACGTCTGTCTGAAATCATCGGTCAGCAGCAGTAGACCACCACCAAAAAGTCTGGTACTATTTTTGAGATTTTCCAGCGTTCTATCGAGAGCTTCAAGTGAATTCTTATGGGCCATTAGGCATTCATCCTAGATATTTTTGAGTTTTTCAAAACTTCAGCCATTCCACAACGCTTGATGAATCAATTGCCACATATTGCGTTTTGTGATTGAATGCGCAAGTATCATTGAGATGAAGAATGTTTTACCAGTATTACCTGGTCCGTCCGGGGTGTGTTAATAGACAAGCTCCTCGTGCTACACCCTGGGTTACGCGAATAGTCTATTTCAACTTGGTAGCCCAATATTTCATTTTGAACTCTTGGCTGTGATACAAAAAAAAAAATAAACATGAACCAAAATCAAAATTACGGTATTTTTCAGCATCATAAGACAAAAAATATTGGACCCTCAGTCCGTATTTTGCAATTGAACATTGAAGGCATAAACAAGTCAAAAACTGAACATTTACAAAGAGTATTAAAAGATTTCAACATCGATGTGGTAATTCTGCAAGAAACGCATGGAGCAGATGAAGCGCAACTTACCTCTAGAGGAAACATTGTTGGTTACAAATTAATTAGTGCTGTTTACCATCAAGCATATGGATCTGCCACGTATGTTAAGTTAGAAATCATGAACTGCACTCATGTACTTACACAGACGGACAACGATATACATCTTATTGTTGTTGATATATCAGACATGAATATTGTAAACGTATACAAGCCTCCAAATACAGGATGGCCAGCTGCTACTCTACCATTATTTCATCACCCAGAAATATATACTGGTGACTTCAATAGCCATCACACCCAGTGGTCCTACTCAAACAACAATCCCAATTGCATACAACTGACGGACTGGGCGGATGGAAACAACATGTTCCAGGTATATGATGCGAAAGACTTGAAAACCTTTAGATCTGCTAGATGGTGAAGTGATTACAATCTCGACCTCTGTTTTCCACAAAAAACGAACAACGTAACCCTATTCAAATATCTAGGGCTGTCTTACAAGGTTTTCCACGTTCTCAACATCGTCCAGTAATTCTTGAAGTAGGTATCCAAATCCCACTCGTTAACTCTACTCCTCAACCTAGATGGAATTTTAACAAAGCTGACTGGGATAAATATAGGTTGGAGTTGGATGCAGTGATACGCTGGATCCAACCCATTCCTAAAAATTACGATAGGTTCGTTGGAGCCATCATCCCAACTGCTAAGAAATGCATCCCAAGAGGCTTCCGTGAAGAATACATTCCTGGCTGGAGTAGAGAGAGCGATAAATTATATGAGGAGTACCTTAGTAGTGGTGAGGCAGACGTGGCTGATGACTTAATTTACTCACTGGATGCCACGAGAAAGCAAAAGTGGATTAGCGCTGTTGAAAACATAGATTTTTCCCATTCAAGCAGGGAAGCTTGGAGTCTGCTTCGGAAGCTGGGTGGCTCAAACTCAATTGCTCGTACTAACAATGAAATAAATCCAGAGTACATTGCGAATCATATCGTAAACACATCTCGTTCTTCTATTAATCGCCTTCATAAAAGAACAGTTAAACGTAAATTAAGAGAAATGAAGCGCAATTGCTCGTCTCCATCAGAGTACGCGAACGTTTTTAGTAGCGAAGAACTTGATTCAGCTTTGTCCCAAACAAAAAATGGAAAAGCAGCTGGGTACCAGATCGCAGTCGAACAAGCTGGTTTCCATCCCAATCGCAGTTGCACTGACCAACTGCTCGCTTTAACATCCTACATCGAAGCTGGGTATCAAAAACAATTAAAAACAGGCGCAGTATTCATCGATCTCACTGCAGCATATGACACGGTCTGGCGAATTGGGATTATATATAAGCTGTTCAATGCAATACCTTGTAACACCATCTCGCGTTTAATTAACAACATGCTGAGTAATCGTGTATTCAAAGTCCATCTAAATCAGTGGCGTCATTTCACCAAAATCTTGGGGGGGGCGAGAATTTAAATGACATAAAAAGATTTTTTTCGTAAAATATAACATGTACATTTTTATACACACATATATTTAAAAGCATTTAAATGCATGGTCTTAGAAATGAAACTAAAATGCTTTTGTGCTACCTTGGTTACTATGCTAGATCTTTAACTTCTATTGTTGTTTCATCGAAGCGAATGCCGCAAAGTTCTGCAAAATCCCTTCATTTGTTAAAAATAATTTTAAATTTAGTATCATCTCTGCATTGTTTAAGCATCAAGAAAGTAGTTTGGCATTACCGCCAGCCAGTGAGTTTCACTGTATCCAATAAGTTGGTTATGTTCGACATTATTTTTGCCGCAGAACTCCTTCAACGTCTCCAGTGAAGACAGTAAAATATCCAAATTTTTTTAACCCTGCCATTTAAATCAGCAGCACTTCTTATTGCATTATTTAGAATATGGACTGCGAATCCAATACCCAATACATTCTGGTTCAAATTCGAGCTTAGCTTGCTTTTAAATTTTCACTTCTTGACGTGACACCACTAAAATTGGTATTCGAGTTATCAGCGCAAATTGCAACTTACTTTTTGTCAATGTTAAATAACAACAAGAAAACAATATAACAACAAAACTTGTTCCAGCTACTGGAGCTGACGGCTTATAGCAACTCTTTTTTATGTTTATCTGTATCTATATGTCTTTTAGTTCATAATGTCCACTGTTAGTTTGCAAATTTAGTCCGACTGGTAATACAATAAACCTTTGCGTCGTTATATTTTGATTTTTTTATAAAAGGATAGTCCAATTCAATATCGTATGAGAATTTACGTAAACGTTTTCTATCCATCTTGATTTGCAGGAGAACATTTTAAATATAATTTTAAAAATTAATAAAAATTTATAGTAGCTTAAAACTTTTGTTACACAAGTAAAGACTGCAAAACAATTGAAGCAATTTATTTTAATTTTACTAAATAATTAATATCTTTTCTGTATTCTGTAAGTATAAGAGGTATACTGTATACCTCTCGTTCTATCTTTTGCAAATATATACCATTTATCAAGTTTTTATGCTCTCTACTTTGTTTGTTCTTTATTGAGAAAAAAAAATTATAAATTAGAAAATAATAATTTTACTTTTGAGCTACCTAGTTTAAGTGTGTTTTAAACAGAGTTTGAAACGCTTCTTATATCACTCCTTTACTTTGTCCTTTCAGAGTGCGTAGCTTAAAAAAAATATAACACTCCCACATATAGGAGTGAAAATAATAAAATATCATTCTTGCTACTAAATTGAAATAAATATTTTCTTTCAAATACTCAAAACTTTTATTTTTGCTTCAAATTTGATGCTTTCCAACGTAAAATGCTTTAAATGATTCGTTCAATTATTCATGTATTGCTAGAAAAATGAATATAAAGGATGACGTAGAGGGACTATTCATAAATCGAATAAAAGAACAGGAAAATGTAATCTGCTCCAAAGGAGTAAAATCATTTTTTTTTACATTTTAATTTTTGAATATTATTTCAAAGGATTAAAATGAGTGCTCGAATAAAGTAAAACTCTGGCTTGAAAATTTAAATGTTTATGAATTTATACGGAAAACTGCGACTTTTTAAGTATAATATTTTGTATTTTATTTTTCATAATATACTTTTGATCTCTCGTATATACACCGGGGAGATGTTTCTATAAACAAAGAAACCTTTTCGTTGAGATAGATCTGTTAGACATCAAAAAATATTCGCAAAACAAAATGTAAATTATTGAAGTGAAAAAAACTGAGTTTAGTATTTCTAAGAAAATTATAGTTAAAACACTATTTAGTAAAAAAAATATCGCACTAGTTTGTTCTCTCAATATACATAAATCAACATATACATAACATTATACAAATTGCAAGAAAAAACAGTGAAGCCATTGCTTTGACTAAGATATTGTGCAAACTGTACGTAGGTAGATATAAGGTTTATTTGATTATTTCGATAATGCGGGCAAATGTGGTGGAAATATTTGTTTCGTGGTACGCTTCGTGGGACAAATTTCTCCGTGGGACAACGCAATCAAATGTGGGACATTTCCACGCAGCGTGGGACGTCTGGTCAGTTTACTACCCATAAACGTGCGTAAATTTTTCATTTGATTCAAAATTGTACAATTATTGCGAGCTTCTTTTAAATCTATAAGAAAAACCTACCACAAAAAAATAATAGTTTCTCCCTCCCTGTGACTGTATAAAAAAATGAACAAAGATTGACGTTTAGGATACGTTTTGGATTTTATTATAACCAACCAAACATATAATTTTTGCTATTTTATGAATTAAAAATTATAGTCCATATAGCGAAAAGAATTTGTCAGCAAGTTTTCATAACATACTTTGAAAATATTTACATAACTTAAATATTTGTTCGTGTCTTTAGAAAATATTGCTTGTCCATTATAAAACATTCACTATTATAAAATCACTGGAAATAACATAAAAAATTTAAATTACTCTCGTAATTATTTTCATTCATTTTATAAAAATTAGCACAACTATCAAGAAAACCGATATGTTATAGGATTTTACAATTAGAAATGTTTTTAATTTATTGTTTTTAAAAAAGTCTTATAAAGTTTGTACAATATGATATAGTTAAAAAAACAGGGCCAAACATTCAGGGTTCTCCAAATAAGTGGGATATAATTAGGTTGTGTTCTCCTGCATGTACTTACTTTTAAGTTTATATAAGTTACCAATAACCAATAGCAATTGAAATTTGAATGTTAAATACTGCACTATGAACTCTCGAGGAACCCTATACTAATGAAATGTTTTGTTTCCTCTGGCTTAGACACGAATATCTTATAAACAAAACACTATCGTACGATAGAAAACTGATTTCATCAGAAGATTAGATGCAATACGACCGCCTTTCGTATCGGCGGCGCTCTAGTCTATACAAAGAACGATAACGGTTTGAATATTGTGGTGAACCGTACTTTAGTCGGGCCAAAATAATATGTAACGTAATTATTAATTGTAACGTAATTATTATCAGATATATTTCAATTAATAGTATGCGATAAAATTGGTATATTAGCTAAGTAAATCTTCTAAAAATTAGACGAATTTACAAAATAACAGTGCATTGAAATTTTTATAGTGTATAATTTTTATATAGTGTAAACGATTGGATGGTTTTATTGAATCGATGTATTGATAGTATCAAATCCTTGGGGTGGGCCAATGCCCCCCCCAGCCCTACCCAATTGACGCCTCTGATCTAAATAATTCCTGTAGTAGGTCCAAAATGCTTAACAATGGTTTACCACAGGGTTCCGTCCTGGCGCCATTACTTTTTAATTTGTACATTCATGACACTCCTGACACAACATCAAAGAAATTTGGTTACGCTGATGACTGGACCCTGGCCACTTAAAATAAAGACATGGGTGTCTTGGCAGATTTGCTCTCAACTGACCTGGCGATAATGAATGACTTTTTTCGAACGTGGAGTTTATTTCCTAATCTAAGTAAAACCGAGAGTTCTTGTTTCCACTTAAACAACAAACTGGCAAAACACGAACTATCAGTGTCATCTAACGGCACTGTCATTAAATACAATCAACAGCCAAAGTATTTGGGCATTACTCTCGATAGAACTCTTTCTTTTAAACTCCACCTAGAGAATACGTCTAAAAAACTTAAAACGAGAAACAATATATTGCACAAACTGGCAGGCTCGACATGGGGTGCTACTCCAGCTACCCTCCGCACAACTGCTCTAAGTCTGGTTTACTCAGTGGCCGAGTACGGCGCACTAGTCTGGTTGAATAGCTCACATACTGAAAAAGTTGACTGCCAGCTGCATGCCACGATGCGTATTATAAGTGGTACTATCAGGTCTACTCCTTTACCTTGGCTCCCTGTATTAAGCAATAGCGCTCCACCTTCACTCAGACGCTCACATGCGCTTATGCGTGAACATAAAAAGGTAACCAACAACATCACGTTGCCCTTGCACGAATATTACGGTGACCATACTCATTGTCGATTGAAGTCAAGAAATCCTCCACATAAAACTGCCAGCAACCTGTTGGCAACTAATTTTAATATCTCGGATGCCTGGGACACCTCCTGGCATCATTACAATACACTTGGGCTTTCTATTACAAACCCGACTTGTACCCAACCTGGTTTCGATTTGCCACGTCATACCTGGACTACACTAAACCGAATAAGAACGAATCATGGACGTTGTGCTGATTCTTTCTACAAGCGGGGTATTTCAGAGTCCCCTCAATGTGACTGCGGAGCTCCACAACAAACCATAAAACACATAGCAACTGTGTGTCCAATTCGACGACACAATGGCAACATCGCAGACATCCATTTGGCAACGCCCGATGTAGTAGCATGGATAGACTCACACGATGTAAACATCTAATGTTCAAAGGTACTGCCCAATGTTCAAATATTTTTACTTTCTGCTTTTTAACTAAAAGACGCGCAATCAAATTGATTGTAAACTCATTTAATGTGTTTTCATGTTTTGTTTTAGGTCGATGTCAAAGAAAAATCTACCTATTTTAAGTTTTATTTTTTAATGTGTCATAAAAACCATACGCTAAATAAAAAACCTGGTCCGTCTAAAAATAAAAATCCACCTTCCTGAGCTGCAATTGACAAATGAATTTGTTCATATATAATTTTTGTTCAACAGTGAGCAGTTGCTCATTGTTAGCAACAAATGTAGCCAAAGAGGTTGTATCGATACTGTTGTTCATCGCTGTTAATGATTTTTGCTGCTGGGCGGTTTGGCGAGGACATGCGAGGAACATCGTTGTTAATGATTTTTGCTGCTGGGCGGTTTGGCGAGGACATGCCAAAATGAATAAGTGACATATTTGAAATTATAATAAAGTAATGCGTGCTTATTCTAACAAATTTACGTTCTTTGAGACAGTCCCAGACGACATTACACCTAAACATCAGGCAAATAATCTAGCTAACCATTGACAATTCACTCCTAAATCCGCAACTTTCCAATACGTTTAGTTGAACCCCTTCAAAAGTCTTTTATAAATCTTGTTAGTGTTTTCAAGAGAAACAAATTCAAACTAATAAAATTTCTAGGAATGTGACATGGTACGAGACTACTCCTTAAAACGAGCAGTACGTTTCCACACTGAAAAAAAGATTCGTTCAGCCTCATTTTGTGTCAACCGAATATTTCTGTCACATAGCCTTCAAAATTCGGCTTCGTTATTTAAGCGGAAAATCGTGTTATTTGCCCATGTATTCCAATTGCCAGGGTCCTCACTGCTAACATTTTCATTGTTACCAGAGATGGATCTAACGGCCAGATTTTCGTTCACTACTTTTTGCCGAGTAGTTTAAAGGTAGTTCTTTCTTTAGTTTCCATAGTAGCGAGGAAAACAAAAAAACATCTGCAATGTATAGACAAATGCAAGCATTCAGGTGACTTCGTATTTAAAGTATCTATGGTCACATATAAATATATGGTTACATTAAACCTTGAGTTGGCCCATTTTCTAATCTTTTTTCATGAAGCAGTCTTCACACATGGATTCGTTAATTTGAACCACAACATGTAAAAGTGGAAAGGCGTGCAAGATACACATTACTCTCACGTGCAATGTAAAGTTAAATTGTATTTCAACAGCTTTTGTACCAAGTTTCAACTAAATCAATTGGATACATTGGAGAAAGTGGGGGTCTCCCAAGCACCTGTTTTGGAGATGGGAAGGACAAATAACTGATTAGTTTTTGGGCGATATTGGGATAAGTCGTGGGGGCTTTTTGAGCACCTGTTTATTTGAAACTTCAATAACACCAGTTTTTGATAATGGTTTTTAACTAAACTTGGTAAATATACTAATAAATTAAAGTATGATTTGTTACAGTTCTGTTCCAGCTTCCGGGTCGTCAATTCCGGTAAAATGTTTTTTTAATTTCTCTTTTCGTACAATAGGTTTTATGTGTATATTGCACGACACGTATTTCAATGGCTGTCACGAATTGAATTTCCTGGACGATGATAACCATTGCTGCTTGCAGATGCAGGACTGAGATTTTTCCTCATCAAATTTCTCAATCATTCGATATGTTATTGACCACAGGTTTTTCGTCTGAAGCTTCTGTTGTCCTAATGTAATAAAAAATGATAAAGTATGGAAAAAGTACTTAAAAAGTAATGAAAAAATACTTAAATTAATGAAAACTTAATGAAAAAGTAATGAAAAAGTACTGAGAATGTATTGAAAAACTAATGAAAAGGTAATGAAAAAGTACTAAAAAAGTACTGAAAAAATGCTGAAAAATACTGAAGAAGTTTTGAAAAAGTAATGAAAAAGTAATGAAAAGTTCTGAAAAAGGGCTGAAAAAGTATTGAAAAAGTACTGGAAAAGAAATGAATAAGTTCTGAAAAAGTGCTGAAAAAGCAATGAAAAATACTGAAAGAGAAATGTAAGGTAATGAAAAAGTAATGAAGAAGTACTAAAAAAGCAATGAAAAAATAAAGAAAAAATACAGAAATATTAATGAAAAAGCACTAAGAATGTATTGAAAAAGTAATGGACAAGTAATGAAAAAGTACTGAAAAATGTTTTCTTCTATGACAGCATATGAAAAGTCTATTTTCATCATGCTTAATGCCCTGTGAAAATGGGTTCTTTTTCCACTAGTGTAAAAAGAATAACAAATTGTAGTTGCTATGGTTTTTCATATAATTTTACAAAGTTATTTTAAACAACGCAACCATGAAAAAATAGAATATGAACTTTGAATGTTATGTTGTTGATTGCTAATTTTCTAATTTTTAATAAATATCGATTATATATATACTATCATAGAAAAAATTGCATTTCCTACGCGAGATAAAACGTTTTTCGTTCAAAAAAATGTTTACTCACGAAAAAAACAATGGTTTCATCTCATGTAGGAAAATATACTATTTTTAATTTCTCTATTCGTACAAAAGGTTTTTTCTATTTTGCGTCTAAAATAAAGTCATTTCGATCCCAAATGCGTATCGAAATGGCCTTCATTACGATACGCAAAGTTTTGTCTTTCAAGGTTGGTCACATTGGTCATACAAACGTCAGTGAACATTAAAACGAATAATTATGTAAATAAAATTAATAAGAATATCTAAATTAGTGTTAAATATTTTAATTAATTAAAATAATTAGCAATAATAACAAAATTTCAAATTGACTATTTTTTAATAAAATACACATTTTTTAAATTTCAAGACAAAAAATGCAAAATAGAAAAAATAGTATAAAAAACTCGTTTTATAAGACGTTTTATCGCACTTATCCTTTAGAAAACGACCCGCGCAGGTTTGCGTGCGATAAAATCGTCGATTATGAAACTAGTTTCTTAATATACTATTATGTGTGTTAAAAAGATTTCAATGTTTGCGAATAGTCAATGGTATATTGTACGACACGTACTTCGATGAGTGTTGCGAATTAAATTTACTGGACGATGATACCCATTACGATATCACACTTGCAGATGCAGTACTGAGTTTTTTTCTCATCAAATTCCTCAATTATTTGCTATGTTATTGATCACATGTTTTCCGTCAGAAGCTTCTGTTCTCTGGGATAGATATAAAGATTTTATGAGTGAGTACATTTAACATCGGACTCAGGTTACTGCATAAGATCCCAACATCGATGTTTCGCCAGAAATGTATAACGAGGTACTTATAAAGATTGAGGATATTTGTTGGTATATTATAACCTCTTCCCCGGAACGGATGCGGCTTATGTTGCTATTGTCGCCTTGAGGAAATACCTTGGTACTATGCATGACTTAAAGTGAAGCGCTTTTTACATCTTCGCTAAATGATCCAATAACTATGAACTCAAAGTCAATTCTCAAAAAGTCAACATTGGTTCTATTCTCTTAGAAGCGCAAAACCACCTTAATTTAAACTGTAAGGTCGACACTTGAATTAGTTCCACGTTGTTTACATACAGCTCAATAGTCCTATAATCCTTATTGTATGGAGTTATGAATTCATTGTTGTCTCTAAATAATATGGTCAGGCAGAAACTCGTGATTAAAGTTCAAAGAGTCGCCTTATTGTATTTCAGTGAAGCTTTAATGTCTAACTCCCGTCGAAAATTTGGTTAAACAAATAACCACCAGAAAGACTGTTAGGCTTAATTCTACAGGCATTTGAACTTGAATTAACACAGTGCACTCCTTAATTATAATCAACAGAAGTATCCATTCGGCTACATATTACTCAATTCGGAAACTATTGCAAAGGAACTAGAAACGAATCTCTGTTATCACCTACATCACTTTGAATGTAAGCTACTTTATAACATCTCATATTGAGATAGGTTAGATTAAAATTCACAACACTTCAGCATATCTGCGAATCTAAAGGCCGATGAATTCACTCGGCAAAACACATTTTGCCTTGTTTCACCAAGCATGCCAGATTTTAAACTATCGCTTGCTCCATGTAACAAATATAAGATGGTTGGAGTGCACCACATATGTGAGAGTCAGGCAGCTCCAAATGGATTCCTATGCTCTAATCTTTCATATCAACCGTTCATTATTGGGATGGTCAATATATCAATATACATTCACTGCAAATGGGGTCCCTCATGACACATGTGTTAAAATATTTTCATTTTTCACCCGATTACGGTGACTAGTTTAATATTGTATATTGTTGTATTCTGACCACAATGGTTTTATATTGGTAATCAGCGTGAATTCAATACTGCGTTGCAGTTCATCTTCGACTTAAAAATATGTTTGATGGATCACCAACAAAAGCAGCGTTGCCATTCTGCAAATATTTTAACACTCCAGATGTTTCGGTTCTCGTCTCCATTATGCAAATTATTGAGCCATTGGTCAACTCGCGAGCTGATGTGCTGCTTTGAATTTCTAGCTCACTCAGTACATACTGAAGAACTACATAGATATAGGCCAATATTTCATTATAGAGTGGAGGAAATAAAAAAAAATTAAAAGTGCAGCAACAAAACTATGATTGGGGTACCAATAATCCGAGGTCTTCCTTAAGAGTTAAAGTCTGCATATAGAGTTATATGAAAGCTCATTACTTCAAGTAAACAATAGTGTGCCATCATCAAGGAATACTCCATAATTAACATTTAGGGTGTCGGTGTTGACTGAATAGTGATATCTCACTGCTATATCCGTAGAGCATATATAAATATAGAGAGAACATAACTTTAAAATTGTATGAAGAGAGCAATAAAAATGGTGATAGCTGATATGTCATATTCAATTTTTCTTTTTTCCATTTTGATTTGTTTTTATTTACAACCACAGACTTTTTTATTAAATTATAAATTAAAAATAATTCTTAATTCAAAATACCAAAAACCATTTAATGTTTTCTTAAAGTTATGCTAATTTTTATAAAACGAATGAAAATAATTACGACAGTAATTTAAATTTATTGTGTTATTTCCAGTGATTATTTAACTTACAAATTTTGTAAAGGACAAGCAATATTTTCTAATGACACGAACAAATGTTTAAGTTACGCAAATATTATCATTTATATTAAGAAAATTTGCTGGAAATCTTTTTTCATTATGAACAAATTTATTTTTCATTGATAAAATATCAAAAATTATATGTTTGGTTATAATAAAAACCAAAATGACAGTTTTTCTTCATTTCTTTTTATACAGTCGCAGGGAGGGAGAAACTATAATATTTTTGTGGTACCGTTTTTTTATAGATTTAAAAATACGTTCCTTATAGATTTAAATAATTGTATAATTTAAATCGAATGATAAAGTTACGCACGTCTAACCCCTAAGAGAAGATATAACTGTTTCTCAAAACGACAAAGTGAGAAAAACAAACAACAAAAAAACATTTGTCATAAGTTGTTGCACGCTAAATATTAGTTATGGTGATCGGTTTGGTATAACCAGTGGGAAATGAAATATCTTGTTAACTCATATACCAATAAACGGGATTGAAGTACGTGAGGTTGTCATACTCGTAGGATAAATTAAAATTAACAAAAACTGTTCCCTTAATATGTATACTGATTTTTTAACAGGATTCCTTGTTTTCATTGATTATAGTCTCGGCAAATATGACGATGCCGCAATCCCTGGATTTTTTTTTATTAATTCTGCGATCATGAAAATGTGTCGGGATCACAGGAATTCAAAATTGCAATCTCTAGTATATATTCTTCTAGTGCTGTTCTAAAGAGAAACGTCAGCAATAATTAATTGTTTTCGTATGTGCTAACTTGAACAATTCAAGACATTTTGAAATTGAGTTTTACTTTGAGACTTGATTCAGATAATGTAGAAAACAAAAGAGTGATCAACATATGTACACAATAAATTTAAATCAATACATCGTGTTATCAGCTCAAATTGCAATAAAACTAATTCCAAGTTATTGACAAATAAATGTTTCAATCGTATGTAGGCGAAATGGTATATGTACGAATTTTATGGACAGCAATTATCTGCTACTTTGTTTTCAATTTTGTCTATTTAATGTATATTTAAATAAATTGAATTTAAAGTAAACGAATGGTAATGTTTTAAACAAAAATCACATATAGAGTTAAAATCCTTTTAATTCGTTTTATAGTTTTAAACGGATTTGTCAGCATATAACAAACAAAAATTCTATTTCGAATTTTACACTTTTTATTTGGCAAACAGGATAAAAGGAACGAGAAGGAAACGTTCTACTTTTTTGTTGTCTAAACTCATTTATTCAAATGTAAGATGATTTTATTTTATTTCAGTAATTTCAGTGACAAAACTGAGTGAGGTACAAAAGGAAACCAGAAAAAATAAAACGTCCAGGTTCAGGTGTGGACTATCGTTTACAGTTACAAGCATTTTACTTTACATTATTTATACAGCTGACAATAGTGGTTTTATAAGGCATAAAGCTAAAGATAAAGTTAAGTTTTTTTATAAAGTTGCATTTATTACGTAATAAGGATGTTTACACGGCTGTTTTTTCGTCTTCAGGTAACTCATATTGTGCTATGATATTTGAGTATCACATTGGTGGATATTACCAATCATGTATTGGTTAAAAAAATATTGGTGCTAGATACAATCTTTGTGAAGTTAGCACGTAATTCTATCCCGTAAAACAAGGAAAGTTTCATATGGTAATAATATTAGAAAACTTTATGCTATCATGATAGTTTATTTCAGTTTTATTACGAAACAATGCTATTTTACCTATTCATTAATTAAATTCAATTTATAGTTAAAACTAATTTTTATTGAAATAACCTATTTTAAAATGATTCCTCTAAAAATCTGCAACAAAACAATAACATCAACTACTTCAATTAATTTTGTTTTTACTATATGCTACTCTCAGCCCGTTTTTTTCTGTCACGACAGTCGACAGTAAAGTTAGCCCGTAATTTTATCCATTGAAACAAGGAGAGTTTTATGTGGTAATAATTTTAGAAAATTGTATGCTTTCATTATAGTTTATTTGGGTTTTATTGGGAAACAATGCTATTTACTTATTCATTAATTAATTTCAATTGTCAGTGAAGTTAGCCCAGAATCCTATCACCGTAATAGAATCCCTGTGATAACTTCACAAAATGGGTAAAGGTTTGAGACTATGAAATTTGATTTTTCCATTATCCGGTTTCTGCGAAAAGCGGTTAAATCTAAATTATTTCTCAAAACTTTGGAGTAAATTGTCATTTTTGAGAATTTTTCAGTGTAGCGATACTGACGCAAGTAGACTGAAAACTAGTTGCTGGCCGGAAAACAAGGTACAAGCAAAAAATAGGTAAAGGATCAATAATGTCTTATTTGATCTTTTTATTACCAAATATCTGCTGTGAAATTTGAATAAATTCTCCGAACTTTGGAGTAAATTGTCATTTTTGAGAATTTTTCAGTGTAGCGACACAGACGCTCTTAGGCTACAAACTAGTTGCTGACCGATAACTGTGGTACCTGCAAAAAAATGCAAAGGTTCAATTATATGTAATATGATCTTTTCATTCCAAAATATTTGCTGTGAAATCTGAATAAATTCTCCGAACTTTGGAGTAAATTGTCATTTTTGAGAATTTTTAAGTGTAGCGATACAGACGCTTTTAGCCTACAAACTAGTTGCTGGCCGGGAATTGTGACAACTGCACAAAAAATGCAAAGATTCAATTGTATGTAATATGATTTTTTCATTCCAAAATATTTGCTGTGAAATCTAAAATAAATTATCCGAACTTTGGAGTAAATTGTCATTTTTGAGAATTTTTCATTGTAGCGATACAGACGCTTTTGGGCTACAAACTAGTTGCTGGCCGGGAAATCTGGTACCTGTTCAAAATATACAAAAGTTCAATTATATGTAATATGATTTTTTCATTTCCAAATATCTGCTGTGAAATCTGAATAAATTCTCCGAGCTTTGGAGTAAATTGTAATTTTTGAGAAATTTTCATTTTAGCGATACAGACGCTTTTAGCCTACATATTAGTTGCCGGCCGGGAACTGTGGTACCTGCATAAAAAATGCGTAGGTTCAATTATACGTAATATAATTTTTTTATTCCCAAATAACTGCTGTGAAATCTGAATAAATTCTCCCAACTTTGGAGTAAATTGTCATTTTTGAGAATTGTTCATTGTAGCGATACAGACGCTTTCGGGCTACAAACTAGTTGCTGGCCGGGAAATCTGGTACCTGTTCAAAAAATCCAAGAGTTCAATTATATGTAATATGATTTTTTCATTTCCAAATATCTGCTGTGAAATCTGAATAAATTCTCCGAAGTTTGGAGTAAATTGTCATTTTTGAGAATTTTTCAGTGTAGCGATACAGACGCTTTTAGACTGAAAACTAGAAGCTGGCCATAAACTTAGGAACCTGCAAAAAATAGGTGAAGGTTCAATGATATGTAATTTGATTTTATTATTACTAAAATTCTGCTGTGAAATCTAGATAAACTTTCTGAATTTTAGAGTAAATTGTAGGCCTACTTTTTTTTATTACCTTTAAGTCTAAATACATTATAACATATATATGCATTAAGAATACGAACCCCAACAGCAGTCAGAAAAGTTTTAACATATGAATTAATTAATTCTTATTCGAAAAATATACACTTAGCTTAGATATGGTAAAAGTTAAACAAGTTGTATATAAATTCATATATAACTTGAATAAATATGTAAATTTAATTACATAAGTTTATATTTGTGAAACTAGTACTAAGTGTCAAAAATGACAATTTACTCCAAAGTTGGGAGAATTTATTCATATTTCACAGCAGTTATTTGGAAATGAAAAAATCATATAACATATAATTGAACCTTCATATTATTTGTGCAGGTACCACAGTTCCCGGCCAGCAACAAGTTTGTAGCCCAAAACCGTCTGTATCACTACAATGAAAAATTCTCAAAAATGACAATTTATTCCAAAGTTCGGAATTCGGAATGAAAAAATCATATTACATATAATTGAGCCTTTGCATTTTTTGTGCAGGTACCACAGTTCCCGGCCAGCAACTAGTTTGTAGCCCAAAAGCGTCTGTATTGCTACAATGAAAAATTCTCAAAAATGACAATTTACACCAAAGTTCGGAGAATTTATTCAAATTTCACAGTAGATACTTGGGAATGGAAAGATCATATTAAATATAATTTAACCTTTGCATTTTTGCGCAGGTACCTAAATTCTCGGCCAGCAACTAGTTTGTAGGCTAAAAGCGTCTGTGTCGCTATACGGAAAAATTCTCAAAAATGACAATTTACTCCAAAGTTCGGAGAATTTATTCAGATTTCACAGCAGATATTTGGGAATGAAAAAATCATATTACATATAATTGAGCCTTCGATTTTTTGTGCAGGTACCACAGTTCTCAGCCAGCAACTAGTTTGTAGCCCAAAAGTGTCTGTGTTGCTAAAATGAAAAATTCTCAAAAATGACAATTTACTCCAAAGTTCGGAGAATTTATTCAGATTTCACAGCAAATATTTGGGAATGAAAATATCATATTACATATTATTAAACCTTCGCATTTTTTGTGCAGGTACCACAGTTCCGGCCAGCAACTAGTTTGTAGGCTAAAAGTGTCTGTGTCGCTACCATGACAAATTCTCAAAAATGACAATTTACTCCAAAGTTCGGAGAATTTATTCAGATTTCACAGCAGATATTTGGGAATGAAAATATCGTATTTCATACAATTGAGCCTTTGCATTCCCGGCCAGCAACTAGTTTGTAGCCCAAAAGCGTCTGTGTCGCTACACTTAAAAATTCTCAAAAATGACAATTTACACCAAAGTTTGCTAGAATTTATTCAGGCTGAAAACGAAATACACAATGCCAATGCCTGAATGGTAATAATATCCCCAAGTCATTTTTTTCATTTTCTGGCATAGTACAATTTCATCAAATTGCATAGTACAATTTCATAGGTAAAAAAGACTCACAAGTTCCTCCTCTCAAACCACACAATGTAATTCATTCCACATCTGAACAAAAATCTTATCTTTTAGCTTCTCACTTTGCAGCCGTCTCACAACTGCCAGCTTCAAATCAGCTACTGCCTTCCTTTCCATTAGGTAATAACTATATGAAACAGGTCTATTTTCGCTTTCGAGTTGCATCAAAGGTTCTTAAAGAGCTAAATGTAACAAGTCAGTGGGTCCAGATACTATTCCACCTTTCCATGACAACTTGCACTTTTTCATCATCCTGGAAAACCGCCATTGTCCATCCAATTCCAAAAAAGTAAATAAGACCGATCCTTCTAACTATAGGCCGATTGCTATTGTCTCCTTACTCTCCAAAGTAATGGAGTCAATAACAAATTTCCATCTAATGAACTACTTGGAGGATTGCAATTTATTATCGGATCGCCAATATGGATTTCGAAGAGGCTGATTTAATGGTGATTTAATGTGTATTTGACTGACTTATGGAACCGTGATATAGCTAATAGAGATGAAACGCTAATAGTCGCTTAAGTCTAAGGCTTTTGACCGTGTTTGACATAAGTCACTGCTTGCTAAACTAACGGCCCTGAGAATTGATAGCTCCTTAGTCTCCTGGATTAAGAGCTTTCTGAAGAACTACATAATTCACCTGAATTTGTTGTCAATGGCGCCACCTCTAACTCCCATATTCTTAGCGCTGGTGTTCCCCTCTGTCCCCCACCCTATTTTTGATTTTCATAAACAATCTTTTACTCTTCACTCTTAATCCTGTCCATACGTACGCAGATGATAGTATTTTATCTCTGGATACAATTTCCTCAACCATACTCCCATCAATTCAATCAAAGTTGCTTCAAAACGAGATGAAATGAGGTCTTCTTTGTCACAGGACATCAATACTATCCTTAAATGGGAGAAAGCTAACCGGGTCGAATTGAATACATTTAAAGTTCTTGCGTGTCTTTACACACATAAAGGCGACAGACCAGACCTTTCACTCTGTATTGAGGGCTACATGATTAACAACTCTCTATCGGCTCACATACTCGGTCTAGAAATAGATTCCCAACTTTCTTGGGAAGACCATATTTACTCAACAGCCAAAAATGCAGTTAAATGTTTAGGTTATCTAAGAAGAAGCAAATTCTACTTTACTCCTTCTAAATTGCTGATTATATAAAAAGCTTTTATAAGACCCCATATTGAATATAATTCCCATGCATGGGCGGGGGCAGCAAAAACTCATTTAGTCGCATTAGATAAAATTCAACGCCGGGCATACAAGTTAATTGATAATGCTAACTTAACAAACTCTTTGGATACCTTCGCAATTTCGGAGCCCTTTTATCCCGTATTTTACATATACTACTATGGTAAGTATTCAGCTGAGATAAAAGCCCTTGGAGCTCGTGGACGCCACGACACCAGTTCTCTTGCACTACTTGACTCGCAATAAACTCTCATGAGCACTCGCTTGAACCATTGTTTGGCCGAACTGAGCAATATGTCGCCTTTTTTTCCACAAACGACCTTTACATAAAGAAACTAACTCTCTCACATTAAAAGTCTTACCACCCCTTTACACGTTTCTTTCCCTTTCATCTAATACCTCCTTGCATTTCTTGCTCCTTCACTTTCCACTTCTCTCCTCTAATTATTTACTGTTGTGTCTGCATTGAATGTTACATTTTTTACTGTGCATTATATTATGGATACATGTTATCTAAACAAAAACAACATACAAAAAAAATGGAAATTAGATAGCATATCATCTTATTTTGGTCAATTCATTTGAAATCAAACAACCGCATTCATTTGAAATCAAATTCACCACAAATCAAAAAACTTAAATATTTTTTTTTCGTAGAAAATAATATTAATTTTGCTTTATTTTCTTAAAATTATTTTGGCATGGAGGGATCAGTTTTTATTGTTTTGAGATTTTTTTTTTTATTTTTGATCTACGGGTGTGACAACCCCGCGTACTCCAGTCCCTGCTATTGGCATATGAGTTAACGTGAGATATCACATACCACTGGCAATAGCAATGAGATATCACTAGCCAAGGTGACATCTTAGGGGTGGTGGCGGATGAACTGTATTCAGTCAACGGTAGCACTCTCAATCTTAGCTGTGAAATAATCCTTGATGATGAGACGCTTTTGCTTCCTTGAGGAAACGAGCCTTCATATAACTATGTGTGGACTTTAATCTTCAAGAAAGACGGTGCGTCACGGGATCAAGGAATATGCAACCAGCTGGATTATTGGCAACTACATTTTTGTTTTGTTTCGCCAAATTTTTATAAAAATTTGCTATTTACTTTTTAATTTACTTTTATTTTCTCTATTCTATCATAAAATATTGGCCTATGTCATATTTTGTCAGTGATAGGATTTTTTGTTTAGTTATTCATTCTTTAACAAAAAATATAAAAAACAAAAATAGAAAGATTTACGTCCATCAACACCTTTGAACGTATGTTGTTGTGGGACCTTGGTCTTAAAAGGAATTTATGTGGTATTGTGACACATATTGTAATTCCTACTACACAACACATTTTATTAGAAAAAAAAAAAAATACATCGGTAGACCGAGGTGAAACAAAGCAAGAAACAAATATTAAAAAATATGTATAATAATTTTTTTATTCGCCTATATATTAAAGTGTTACTTTATTACTGTGATTTGCGGCCTTAAAGTATCACTTTTCAACTATTTATTTTGTCGTCATAGCTACGTCCAAAAAAGTAAAAAGCATTTGTATTTGTTTAAATTCTATGAAAAATAATTTTTTTTATCAAAGCAATCCGCAAATTCAAAATTTCATTATCCAATTAAAATAGTTGTTATCATTTGTTGTCATAGAATTTGGTACATTATGATGCTAGGACGTAAAGCTAAAGATTTTGGACGGATGTGGAGTTTGCAAATCGAGGCGCTAGCCGAGATTTGCACCCACATTGAGTCCGAAATAGCTTACGTCCGTGCATCATATACTATTTTTTATTCGCCGCAAGCAAAATATTTTAAGAAAATTTGTTTATTCTAAATTAAAATTATAAATTTTCATAAATTTTAAAATAAAAATATGTGGAACAAGTAACCTTTGACAAAATACTTATTATTTTTTCCAAATTATTGTGTAGCTATGACTACAAATGATAACAACTATTTTAATTGGATAATTAAATTTTGAATTTAAGGGTTGCTTTGATAAAAATTTTTATTTTTCATAGAATTTAAACAAATGCAAATGCTTTTTACTTTTTTGGACGTAGCTATGACAACAAAATAAATAGTTGAAAAGTGATACTTTAAAGCCGCAAATCACAGTAATAAAGCAACACTTTAATATGTAGGCGAATAAAAAAGTATTTTTTATTCCCCTGCATATTAAAGTGTTACTTTATTACTGTAATTTGCGGCCGTAATGTGTCACGGTTTAACCATATATTTTGTTGTCATAAGGTCATTCTCCATTAGTCTTTTTTTCTCGTCATTTTTATTTTTTGAAATAGAAGATAAGAAAATCATATAAGTGCGAAAGGAAAAAAAGATAAAGAGTTTTTATTTATTCCATATCGATTTTTTACTTTCCATGACTTTTTTTTTTTTTTAAAGTGATATACTATAAAAAAGTGTTCTACTATAAAAAAAAGTCTATAGAGCAAGACTTTTTTATGGAAAAAGACGACTTTTACACTAAAAAATATATTTAAAATTATTATGCTGTCTATGTTGGATACGACATTGTTAAAAATATATAATAAAATTAGATATTTATTAAAAATAATGGTGAAATGTCACAATTCCAATCCTATAATATATTTTTTCCATGAAAAATTGTGATATTCGTCTTACTCTCTCTCTTTAGAAAATTGCCCATGGTTTCTCGTTCTATTTTGGCTAGAAAAAAAGATGAAAAAGACTAATGGAGAGTCAGCTATAGTTACGTCCAAAAAAGTAAAAAACATTTGTATTTGTTTAAATTCTATAAAAAATAGAAATTTTTATCAAAGTAACCTTTCGATTCCATATTTCCTTATCCAATTAAAATATTTGTTATTCATAGTTATACAATTGTTTTGAAAAAAATAAAAACTATTTTGTCAAAGGTTACTTGTTCAACATATTGTTATTTCAAAATTTATGCAAATTTATAATTTTGATTTAGAATAATAAGTTTTTTGTTTTAATATTTTGCTTGCGGCGAATAAAAAATAGTATATGACGCACGGATGTAAGCTATTTTGGACTCAATGTGGGTGCAAATCTCGGCTAGCGCCTCAATTTGCGAACTCCACATCCGTCCAAAATCTTTAGCTTTACGTCCTTGCTAGAATAAAGAAAATAAAAATAGCTATACAAGTGAAAAATTGCAAGCATTTACTAAATAATATCAGTAACTGAACTAATTTTGGTTTGCCAATAATGATTTTCATTTTCAAGCATTAAAGCCCGTATATAGGTCTACTCTAAAGCGCATTACGTCGAGCAAACGTGGCGTGTCATCGCCAAGAAATATTCCATAACTAAAATTTAGGATGCTACCGTTTACTGAATAAAGAGCATCCGCTAAAGTATCACATTCGCCAGTGTTAGTTAGCTTACTGTTGTTGCCAGTGGTATATGAAATCCCACGTCAACTTATATGGCTATAGCAAAAACTGGAGTACGTAGGATTGTCATACCCCTAGACTAGACCAAAAACATTAAAAATCACTAAAAACTGATCCTACCATGCGAATTTATTATTACTGATTTTTTAACATGATTCCGTTTTTTCATTGATTAATCCTGGTAAATATGACGATCCCGTAATAGAGAGATTTCCTTTCATTTAGCCCAGGATTTCGGGATCATAAAAATATGTCGGGGTTCAAGTAATCCCTGTAATCCCTGGTCACAATCGAAATAGGATGGAACATATAAATTAAATAGCTAAATCGTTAATTTATTGATGATAAAAAACGGAATTGCGAAACACTAAAAAAAAGAAATTTTATTTACAATTATTCATCATGTTTCACCAAGTGCCAGTGGTAAAATGCATCGAATTTGAGTACAATAAAATACAGTTTTATATATAAAATTTAAATAGATAAAGAAATTAACTGTCAAATACTGATATTTAGTTTTCTTATTTTCTATTTGTTCTGGTATGTTTTAAATGAAGTGTTTTAAACACACTTTGGAAGATTTGAAACACAGATTTGAAGACTTTGAAACACATTTTTGTTTTAATTTTTTTCCTGTCGGTTAACCGCGGTTAAGCGGTTATTTTGAAAATTTACTATTCGATAACCGGATAGTAAAAAAGTCGAATAATTACCATCTCTACTTGAATTTAAGACAGAAGTGAATATATATGAAATTGATCAACAAAAAAGTTATATTTATGAAATAAATTATGAAATAATTTATACGTCCAGAAATTTCGGTTTCTCAATTTTGAAAAACTGAAAGACGCACTTTGCAATAAAGCCGCGTTTGCTTAACACGATTATTTTTTCTCGTTGTTTGTTTTCTTGTTCTCGTTTTAAATTTTGGCATTGCAAGTATTCTGTATGACATTAGCTAGCGCTATGAGTATGCTTACGTAGCTTTTTTACTTGGAACTTTATTGTCAGCAAACAATGCATATCATTAAAAGCCATAATTCTAACAAAAACAAGTTACCAAATATTTATTGCAACCTATGCGTATGTCAATTTCGACACCCTATATTATTTATCCTAGAGTAAGGTGATTATTCCAACGTTGTCTTGGTCTTCCTCTCCGACGAACATATTCGGACACTTTGTTACCAATCTTTGTAATAGGTTCCTTTTTCCACGACCAAACAATCTAATCTTGCTGAATTTAATTTTGTAATTTAGAACTAATTTATACAAGTTCTCTTAGAGACCCGGACCGAACTCCACCAGTCAACCCATCACTCGGCACGGACCACACATGATTGGATAAGCCTAAAATGTGCTAGACTACCACTTTTTCTTTAGTTTGTTTGGATATAACAAACTAAAGAAAAAGTGGTTGCGTAACGAAGTTTATCAGGATGACCACGAAATTAGTCTAATTGATTAAAAATGTTCACATTAGGTTCACACATACATTTAAAACTAACACTGTTCAAAGTATAAAATTTCGATTCTGTTTACGGCATATGGTAACTAAGCTAAACTAAGCTAAACTAGCCAAACTAGTTATTTGTTTATAGTAAAACCAAACAAGCTGTTCTAGTAAAAAAGTAATATTGTTCGCCAAAAAGATATGGTATGTAATCAAAACTGAATTGAGTTGAACGCTTTGTCCGTACACTAAAAAGTGACATCTGAAGTGAATGTATCGTACACTTTATGTTTTCGTTTCAACTACCATTTTCACGTAAACATTTAAAACTGCATTTGTATAATCGATTATGTTGTCGTTAAAATATTAATACTCGTTAAATAATTAAAATAATTCAATTACAACTTACCTCGTTTTCTGTATTCATTAAAATCCATAATCTTTTCGTAGTTTCGTACACTTAGTACCCGATTTAAATTATGGAGTATATCCTACTTTGGTTTTGTTTGCTACTAAACTGATGAGATTTTCTCGAGGATACTTTTCTTGAAAATTAAAACAAAACAATATTGTTAAATTTCTGTTTCAAATAACCTAAATAGATTAGTTAATATCTGATATTTTAATCTTAATCTTTTATGGTAACCAATGATTAATTAACTAATAAATATTCATTTAAAATGTAATAATTGCTCGTTACTTTGTAGCATAACACTTTAATTTAAATTTAGTTTGAATTCCGAATTGTAAGTAACGCTACTTCACAGCGAAAACTAAATAAAATTCCATCGATATTATGAAATTGTAGATTCATTCGTAATTGTACTTTTTGCAACAAAATGTAATTGAGAAAGTAACTTCAATTTGTTGGCAAGTATATTTGCATGCAAGTAAAGCAATATAAAACTTTTTTATGTTAGACTACAACTGTAAAATATCAAACAATGAAAATTTGTATTGCGATAGTCATGTGAAAACTATTCACCAGAGTTTTCTTAATTGAATTAAAGAAAAATAATACTCGTAGAAATTGATAGAAGGAAATATTAGTTAGTTGTATTGATTTTAAGTTAAGTATAAAGCTAATTTGGATTTTAAGAAGTTTATTTTTTATAATACAATATGTGTTTGATGAATATGTAGTTAGGATGCAGACAAACGCCCAGGTTGATTTGAAATTACAGAAATGCTTGAAACATACTGATACTTGTTAAATTTTTTTGTATTTCAAAAAGTTTTGAGCTTCTATATTTTAACCCATTATAAGCTTGAAAACTTTACAGTCTAAAATAAATACTTAATAAATCAATGGTAACAAGTAAAATGTCACTCTTCAAAAGTCGTTTATCACTCTTTTATTGGAAACAAACTAAAAACTTAAAAATAAATTTGTTTCCGACTAAACTTTTTCACAAAAACTAATTCAGTAGTTTAGGATTTGATTGATAGAAAATCTTCCTTTGCCATAGTTAATAAGAAACTGGGTGTTTCCAGGAAAGTAAATAGTAAATATTCAGATTTTCCATAACAAATCCCATTACAAGATTTGCAAAAGCAACTAACGGTCAAATACGAATCTAATGTGGGAATTTGGTTTGTCCTAAACAAATTAAATTTTTAGTTTCAGTTCGTTTTAAGTGCTAATGGGGATAGTTAAAAAATTTTATTAAAGGATTTGAAGTGTTATTAAAAGTTGAAGATTTGTTTCATTATTTTTAATCATTGAATATTTTATAATCAATTTATTATAGAATCTGCATTTTCATTTTTTATGTCTATTTATTTATTTATTTTCGACAAAACTAATTTAATTCTGTTATTTTGTTCTTCCAACTGTTAATATATATCACACCTATTATTATTCTACAATTATAATATATTATTATTATTATTATTATGCGTATATTATTTATTTACAAATTTGAATACAATTTTATTTTTTTTATACAATTTATAAGCGAATGTCAAAATGATCTATCCATGTTTTTGCATCATCAGTTAGTTGGTGTAGTTCCATCAGGTTGCCATCAAATCGTCTGATGGGACACTCGCAATAAATGTGAGAAACGGTTTGATTGACATTGCCACAGTCACATGATAGTGAAATATTTTGGTCATATCTATGAAGTTCTGCATTTGTTACTCCATGATTGCATCGGATTCTATTATAATATACTAATTATAATATACATATTTTTATGAGAAAATTCGGTATGGTTTACAAAATTTAAGACCGATCTATAAAGTTTTAAAATAAAATACAGATTAATATGATTCATCAATTTTTGCACGCTGGGCAATGCTTGTGACTCACCCAAACATCACATCCACTTGTAAATCAAAAGTTGGATGTAAACTATATGGTGATTAAAGAAAGGTTAAGTGAAGTACAAAAACCAACTACCAACAACCATTTTAGCTTTTATATATGATATAATGCTTTGGTTTGAGCATGGTATTGATTTGAATATTTAAAGGATTTAACTCCCTCAATTTTTCTCGGCCTCTTTATGAAACATTTATAAGTTTGTTATTTCAGCAATTTATTAGCCGACCAACTGGCCTGGTACTATTTGCCAAATTCAAGCATACCTTTTTTTCAGTATAAAGTTGTATAACAATGTATTTTTATAAGTTAGTAGTCTTTTTTGACGGCACACATTTTGCAAAGTTAGGCAAAAAAATATGAAGGAAAAAGCTTTACCTTTTTTTGAACTGAAGTTGATTTTAAAAACATTATTTTAAAAACATTAGTTCGTCCTTTTCTAGTTTCGTTTGGACGAACTAATATTTTACAGTTGCCTTAAATGGGATTCAAATTGCTCGACTTTCATGCGTAAAAGTGGCAGCCCAACGAGGATTCTAACTTTTTTAAAAACACCACCAAACTCTAAAATCTAAAGAAAAATAATAGAATCACAGTTTCCGTTAGTTTAATATATATCATATTTGGGGAACAGGCTTCGCGAAACGTCTGCAGTGTTGATCTTAAAGTTGTTTAGAAATGACATCTTTTCCTAATTAAGATTTCTAATTATTTTTTGTTTATTGAATTAAAACGTTTAAAGCAAGTTCTTACTCGAGTAACGGAGTCACTTTCCTCCGATAGAACTTCAAAACAGCTTTATTAAACTTAGTACCATATTAACTCATAAATTCGTGCAAGCCAAAGGAGTTAGGTTAATTGGTATCGCATCCTACCTACAAACTGAAACTGGAGGACGTGATTTCACGACAACGTGAAATATATTATTCCAAAGAGGTGCGTCAGTAGATATAGTCTTCTCTTAAGTTCGTTCGTCCCGTAAATTTTGTTTCATAATGAATGTTTTATCTTGATTAGGTTTTTGGTTTTAGTTATTTTTCCAGTTTAACTCAATAAGCTCAGTGGATGGAGCCTGAGAGTCTTTATCTGAAAGTTTGAGTCGAGCTCAACTCCTATTTCTTTTATTTAATTTTATGCAGGACGAATGTCATCCAGGCCTCCATCTTTCGTACTGTCCTGTAATGGCTAAGATATCCTCTGTGTCAACCATTCTTTAAATTTTCTTCTTGCTTGCAGATAGTATAATACTTACTATAGCTTTATTCGAAAATGTAAACAAACATTCTCAAAAACTTCGCAACTCACCTGGGTACAAAACCACACTTATTTCTTTTCTACTATTTTGAAGTACAACTGACACTTCCGGGCAGACAGTCTTATATTCTTTTTGTTTTCCGTTTATTTCCGCATAATTATACGAAAATAAAAATTATAATTAAAGAAATACGGAACGAGTAATTTGACAGGAGAACCAAATGTGCTGATCTTTTTTGATTTGATTATGGTGCTATCATCAACTTTTCAGATGATAGTATTTATTATTTTGACTGTTGATGGCGGAAAGATCAAAAACTGCAAGAAAATACAAAATAATTTTACGAGGTAATAATAATTTTTAAACAACAATTTCTAAAAAAATCATTAGTTATTTAGTATTAATATTATATTATATTATCGATTATATCTAAATTAGTGGTATATAAATTGTAAATAAATTATATAATGTAAAAGTAAATGAAACGACAAAATGGCGACAACACATTATAGAGCAATTGTTGTAGCTTGTACAAGAAGAAAATGCACTAAGATTTGAAAAATGAAAAATGAAAATCAATTAATTTGATAATCGGTTTTAAACCGGTTGAATTTGCAGATGAAATTATCTGACAATTTTCTAGCAGTTAATTAGTAAACCAAATAATTTTTGCGCATACTATCCCTCTTTTTCTCATACAAAATATTTTTCATCAACTTTTCAGATTATGGTAACTTCAAAATTGATTATTGGATCTGAATTTAATTTGTGTGTAATAGCACCATTAGTTTGAATCAGGTTTGAACAAACGACTTAAAACTCTTTTTAAATATGTAAGCAAATATATTTGATAAATAAAGCCTTGTTCGATTTGCAATGAAACAACTGAAAAATTTTTAGTTATTTCAGTCAAATCGAACGCACCTTAAAATGAAAATTCCCTGTGAGCGCAAGCTACTAAAGATGCAGTTTTATCAGATTTGAGCAATCTGCTGCTACCTTTATGTCAAAAAGAAAAACACATATATGTAATCAATTATATGGATTTGAAAATAAAACAGAAAATGAATTAAATAAAAATAATTTTTATCAATGAAGTTCATTAATATTTTCTTGTCATATAATACTAAAAGCAAAAACAAAATTCAAATGAAAATTACCGCAATATTGGTTAATAAAAGAACGAAGAAATATTCCAAGGAGGTTGGGTGAGTGGAAGGTTATTGTTTAATTTATTTATTATTTATAGGTTAAATAATTAAGATGGATTCTAATGAATATATAATTTAGGGAGGGTTGTGCCATGGTGACTTATCCCTCTTGTGAACCTTGGTGGAAACTTCTACTTCTAGATTATTTTTCAATATGCTCAAATGGGGATAGTTTCAACAAAACTAATTTACATTGGCGACTAGGAACAAAAAATATAAAGCGGTTATTTGAATAGCAAAACAGTTTTAACTTCAGTAATCCATGTGTGTTTGAAAAACGAATTACATCCACTAAAAGAAACTACAGGGTACAGTTACATCATTTTTTTTTATTGTTGTTGATGCTTTGAGTACAATTATATCAAATTTGTAATCGGTACGAACAATAAAATCATACAAACAATCAACGTAAATAAAACTACAGTAGGTCATTTGGTGTGAAACAATACTCCATCCATCAACTGCCACTTTCAAATGTTCAGCTGAATTAATATTTGGACATTCAATACTCGTATACCATATGTTGAATTCGGATCGACCGATATCATCAAAAAATCGTTACATCGAAAAATATCAATAAATCGAAAAACAAAAATCATACCATCAAAAAATCAAACAACCGAAAATCACAACATCGAAAATCATAACACAGAAAGTTCACATTGTTGAAAAATCATTGCATCGAAAGATCGTTGCACCGAATTTTTTTCGATGTACTGAAAATAACATATCATCTAAAAATCAGATGATCGAAATTCATAAAATCGAGAAAAAAATCATATAATCGAAATATCACATAACATCGAAAATTTTCGACATAATGAATAAATTTCATTACATCGAAAAACAGCACACAAAAAAATTTTATGGTTATATTGATCATATTTTTAGAGAATCATACTATGGTGATATGTTAACTATATTTTATGGTTGCTATTATATATAAAAAACCATACTATGGTGATGATAAATCATATTTTATGGTTGATATTATAAATACAGAACCATACAATGATAATAATTGACCACATTTTATGGTTAATATTTTATATACAGAACCATACTATGGTGATTATTAACCATATTTCAATGGTTAATATTATACATACGGAACAATACTATGGTTATCATTAAGCATATTTTATCGTTGATGTTATAGATACACAACCTTAGTATGGTGATATCTTAACAATATTTTATGGTTAATGTTATGCATACAGAACAATACTATGGTTATTATTAAGCATATTTTATGGTTGATGTTATAGATACATAACCATTAGACATGACCTAGCTTATGAAGTTGTTATTTTCATCCCTCCCACCGACTAATTATGTTCCTTTTGACTCGAAAATGAAGTGTATGCAGTTTTACTGAAATCGGAAAATAATTACCCACCGCGCAGTGGCGTCGAAGATAAGAAAATTAGCAGAATAATAGGATTTTTTATGTTTATCAGATATAATCATCTTAAAATATAATATATCTCATAATTTTGATTTTTTATTTAAAGCTGATTACTTTACGATTCCAACGAGCCTAAGTATGTAGAAATCGATCTTAGGAAAGCGTTTTTATCGAATTTCTTCTTCTTAAATCCAAAAAAAGAATTTCTTCGAAAATTCAGAAAAAATAAATTTTTGTGTTAGATTTAGACTTTGTTTGAGTAACACAAATTTTTATTTTTGGATACATTGCTAGCAGAATTAACTGGACATAGTAAAGTAGATCGTTTGCCAACCATAGTAACATTTGGTAATATTGAGAAGTTATTAACGGTTCCATAATGCAAAGAAGGGAGCGGCTTATCGATTGCGAATGTGATATATGAATACCTTGAAGAATGGGATCTTACTGATAAAGTCGAAGCCATGTGTTACGACACAACATCAAGTAACGCTGGACCAGAAAAAGGTGAAAAAAAGATTGGCCACAACTTGATTCGATTCCCATGTCGTCATCACATACAGGAGATTAAACTACGGGCTGTTTATGATCTCAAGTTTGGAAAGACCACAGCACCCGATGTTTATCTGTTCAACAAATTTCAGAAGGCATGGGACGATGGTAAAATTAATCCAACAATGTTCAAAAGTGAAATATCGGACAAAAAACTGGGAAACAAAATTCCAAAACACTCGTGAGAAGCTCTAGTAATTTTTTGTCATGAAGAGTTGGAAAAATCACACCCACGCAGCGAATATAAAGAATTTTTGGAAGTTACATTGATTTTTCTTGGCGAAACCATTGAGAATTACAAATACAAACGCCCAGGTCCGACAAGTAACGCCGTTTGCATTTTCTCGAGACGTTTGCATTTTTCTGATTATGTTGTATGTAAAAATTTGGTTCAAATGCATAGATGGAACAGCAGCCGCAAATCAGGATTTGGATTTCATCAAAATTGACCAAAGAGTTTCAGAAGAAATGTTGAGCAAAATTTGTTATCATCTTCACTATTTAACGGAAGCAAATATTGGCTTGGCTTTTTTCGACCCAGAGATTTCGTTTGATGAAAAACGAAAAATTGTTCAAAACCTTGCGGTCCCAGCACGAGACATCCCCATCGCACCCCAAACTCGCAAAAAAGATTTTGACGCAGTCAAACATATGCAAATTTTTGCTAATAAGAACATTAGTGATTTTGTCACAGAAAAAACTCAGAGTTTTTTAATCGATTTAGAATTTGTATTGATTTTTTGCTACATGGCCCATCGGAATGAGGATTTCGTCAAAGCCACGTTGTTTTGTACACTAAAGTTTGCATGTTGTTAATGATACCGCCGAACTCGGTGTTAAGTTGATGACACGGAATACAACAGCATTCTAACTAAAGACGAGGAAGGTACACAATAACAATTCAGGTGGTCAAAAACTACAGATGCAAATACCTATCATACAATAAATCTAATTTAATTTATCGATTTCTTTTGGAAAAATGTTGCTTTTGAATGAAAAATTATTATAAATTTAACCATAAAAATTAATTTTTTTCTTTGAAAAAAGATTATTATGAATTAGTGAATTTTCGTATATGTAAGAAGAAAAATTAAGATAAATCGCTTTTCTAAGATCGATTTCTACATACTTAGGCTCGTTAGAATCGTTAATTAATTAGCTTTTAATAAAAAAAATCAAAATTATGAGATATATTATGTTTTAAGATGATTATATCTGATAAAAATAAAAAAATCCTATTCTGCTAATTTTCTCATCTTCGACGCCACTGCGCGGTGGGTAATTATTTTCCGATTTCAATAAAACTGGATATAGTTTATATTCGAGTCAAATGGAACATAACTAGCCGGTGAGAGCAAAGAAAAAGATGGTTTGAAAATTGTTCATACATATCTGGTCATGCCTAATAACCATACTATGATGATATATTAACTAAATTTTATGGTTAATGTCATTTAAAGAAAACCATATGATGACGATATTTGAACCATATTTTGTTTACCTTATATGGTTGAATGTACTATGTTGAATGTAAAATAAAATTATTTTTTATAAGAATAAAGTAATTGTATTACATAATAAATATTTATATTTTATTTCTTTTATAAAATAAATAATTTTATTTTATAAAATAAGTAAAAATTGTCGTCAGCTGTACGTTTGTAAGTGTAAAGATCGTCAGTTTATTTGCAAAGTGACTATGATGAACTGAGATGCACTGAGCGCACAGCATGTTATGACACTGGCTGATGGTCTTTCCCCCGTTAAAAGTACAGCTTTCGGTTTTCTTTATTATTTTAAAAGTATGAAAATTCAGCTGCATAAATTGCGTAAGGTATAAAATGAATTTATATTTACAAGTTTTCAGAATGTTTCATATACGTGACTGACGTATAACCCACCCTCTTCAATACAGCTGACGATTGTTTTTTTGTTCAAAATAATCTAAAATATCATCTCACAAATTTTGGAGCGGTATGAAAATACTAGGACCAAACTTTTTTTACCGACTTTCGCATGCTGCCACCTTTAGCCCCACCACGGGTCCGACGACTGACGCTCATTTTGTTAATATATGAACATTGAACAACTCCCAAAATGAAATTCAGTCGGTAGAAAATGACTTATACAAATGTAACGCCACCTCCCGTACTACAAGGAAATTTAATTAAATTAATTTTCTTGGCGGCGTATTTAGTCGTTAACACAGTGTACTTATTATGAACTAGACATACACAGATAGAAATCTAGGTTTTTTTATAGGTTATATAATAGGTTATATTTCATGCTTAAATTACGTTAATTTTCAACCGTGAATAAGCATAAGGTGTATTATATACTTATAAGGAGTACTTGTTCAAAAAATCACTTCAAGGAGTTTATTATGAATATTATTCATAGAATTTTATGAGTATCGGGTACGTAGCATGATCAATTAGGAACACAGAAATAACTTTGTTATAAAAATTTTGTATACTTATTAGTGAACAAAATATAACTATTTCTCATAAAATAATATGCCTCTAATTCATAAATTTATGGCGCCTAGCAATAATAAATTATAGAACTAGGCATTTATATTCCTAGCATTTGAATTTTGATGGTGTCGACATTCCGAAAATCTCGTGGTCATGATTTGTCATAACTATCATAATGTTATATTATAATCATATACTAAACCTTATGTTCATATATATTACATATTTTCATATTTATCCATCATATTTAAATATCACAAAGGTTGTATATATACAACTCACATTCCACAAAAATGCTAGTGAATTATAAACAATTTTTTTTTTGTCAATTATTTTTTAATTATATTTACTGTCAAAAAACTAATAGTAAAATTCCGTACTAATAAAGAATACTCAATGCCTACAAATCATATAAAATAATTAGAAAAAAAAATTATTATTTGGTGATGATATATTGTATTTGTATACCTTACTATTCATAAAATTTTATGCTTTCTAAATCTACTCCACGCACATTTTGATATATAAAATGATCATTAGGCATGAAAATTATTATTTTGTTATTCATATATTTGTGACTTATAATCACATTTTCGTTTCTTTTAACATTTTATGCCAGCATTTTATATTCCACGACTAAATATTCATAAAAATGTATGCCGTAAAGTTATGGATATTACAATAATATTATAAAAAGTGCCTGATAAGCATAAATATATATAATTATCTTATACAAAACTTATGACCTGCAATCATAGCTTCATTTTTATCCGTGTATATGTATCCTACTAATATATTTAGAATTAATGCTTTGCTGATACCTACTATAATTAAAAATATTTTTTTAGATTTCGTTTAGCAAATATCCCAAAAAATAAATATGCCACGAGGAGTTCATACTTCTTAAAGAAAAAGTGGGTTCCAGCAGAGAAAAACCAAACAGGCTAGAATAGATGCAGTACAGAGCATATCTGGATCCATCTATAAATATGTTACAAAACCCGATGATATCCAAGGTTCATCAAAAGAAACTGATTCTCACGCAAAGGATGTTTCAGAGAACATTGGCTCACCTTCGGAAAGTAACAGCGACAATACAGAATTAATAATGATAACCTATGATGAAGACGAATTAGAAAAAAATGCTCAAAATGACTGTGATAATACTGCTAATGCTTCTATTATCGAAGACAGTATTTGCATGGTGAATCACTTCAGGACTTAAGATGTATCACAGTGGAATATACTCGTCTCTGATAATGTTCGCATTGAAATCATAAAAAAGGAAGTGAACATTTTCAAAATAGAGAAGGGTCGTTTGCTACTGTATCTAAACACGAGTTGGACATAAAAGGTGATGTTCGCCATCTCTCTAAAGGATGGTATAATAAAGTGATGCCTTATGGTGAAAAAATTCTGCGGTCATGGATGGTTTATTCTCCTTTAAATAATAACCTGTACTGCTTCTGCTGTCGTATATTAGCTGTCACCAATAGTAATAATACATAATCTACGACTGGTTTTCAGACGTGGGGGAAACTAAATCCCAAAGTAACCGACCATGAAACTTCAAATGAACATCTGAAGAATTTTTAAAAGTGGCAAACTTTGGAAGTGATGTTAAAATTTCATAAAACGATAGGAGACGCAGCCTTGTAATTAATATATAATGAAAAACAGAAGTGGAAACATATTTTATCCAGACTATTGGGTATAACTTTGTTTTTATCTGAACAAAACCTAGCATTTCGTTGACATGATGAAGGATAAAGTTCTTCAAATAAAGGCAATTTTTTAGAACTAGTCAATCTATTTTCAAAGTATGATGTAGTGTTAAAAGAACACATTTTGAATTTGGAGCATGGTAAATTACCAAAAGTATCATATTTGTCACCAGATATACAAAATGAGTTCATAAATGTTTTAGCGAACCACGTAAAGTTTAAGCTTGTCATCGAATTTAAATCGGTTAAATATTTTGGAATTATGTTTGATAGCACACCTAACATGATCAAATGTCAGAAGTGATTCGTTATGTGAAAATTGATGGTAGAAAAGTGGAAATCAAAGAAGTATTCCTTGGATTTTTTCCTTTACATGGCAAAAAGCCGCTGATTTAAGCGATGAAATTCTTACACTGAAAAAAAATTGAAGTAATGACAACCTCATCTCGAAGTTGGCAGTTTATTATTCATGCAAAGAAAAGATATTTACAAACAATTTCACCGTAATTGGGACAACTACTTAGTACGCAGTAACATTTTCCTGACAACAGAATGAGGTTTATTTAAAATATAAAGTGTTATATCCAATATAATAGTAGTTGAATAAAGTGAGGGGGATGGGATCAGTTGGATGGAGGGATCAGTTTTTATTGTTTTTTTATTTTTGATCTACGGGTGTGACAACCCCGCGTACTCCAGTCCCTGCTATTGACATACGAGTTGACGTGAGATATCACACACCACTGCCAATAGCAGTGAGATATCACTAGCCAAGGTGACATCTTAGGGGTGGTGGCGGATGAACTGTATTCAGTCACCGGTAGCACCCTCAATCTTAGCTGTTAAACAATCCTTGATGTTAAGACGCTATTGCTTCCTTGAAGAAATGAGCCTTCATATAATTATGTGTGGGCTTTAATCTTTAAGAAAGAGAGTGCGTCACAGGATCAAGGAATATGCAACCGGCTGGATTATTGGCAACTACATTTTTGTTTTGTTTCAGCAAATTTTTGTAACAATTTGCTATTTACTTTTTAATTTACTTTTATTTTCTCTATTCTATCATAAAATATTGGCCTAAGTCATATTTTGTCAGTGATAGGATTTTTTGTTTAGTTATTCTTTAACAAAAAATATAAAAATACAAAACAAGAAAGATTTACGTCCATCAACACCTTTGAACGTATGTTGTTGTGGGACCTTGGTCTTAAAAGGTTTTTATGTGTTATTGTGACACATATTGTAATTCCTACTACACAACACATTTTATTAAAAAAAAAAAAAATATTTCCATGAAAACATATTTCTTTGGCCTTATATCATGAAATTTTCATTTTAAAATTTAAGTATTTGAGATTAATTGAACTATATTTTAATTTCACATAAAAATTTCATGTGATTGTCTCAACTACATCAGTTTATCATGTCTTTTATCATGTCTTTATCATGTCTTCTCAACTACATCAGTTTATCAGATTGTCTCAACTACATCAGTTGTTGAATCAATCTCGTAGTTCGATACGCCATATCTGCCCGCACGGTGTAGTTGAGATAATTTATGTGGCCAACAATCATTTGTACAAAATTTAGCTTGTGTAACGTTTTTCGGAACAATGGAAGCCATTTTTACATGTTTTTCTGCTTCGACTAGCCGCTGGGAAGTGCTTGTTAAACACAACAAAGTAACTGTTAAAAAACTCTCAACAACGCATTGGAGTGCTCATTATGCTGCAGTAAAAGTATTGGCCAAAAATTTTGATGGGATTGTGGTTGCAATTGAGAAGTTAAGTGATCAACAAAAAAATGTAGACACTAGAGGCGCTGCACAGAACCTTATCCATGCAGCATGTGATTTTACGTTTCTTTGCTAGCTTTTGTTTTGGAATGATATTCTAAGGGAAATAATATCTGTGCTCAGATTGGATTGCAAAGCAAGGGCTTGAATATTGATCAAATAGTTACAAAAATAGAGTTAATTCGTAACGAAGCCACACATTGTAGAAGAGGCAATAATTCTTGCTGCGAAAAAATTGGAGGACTATAACATTCCAATGGAAAGCCGAATTCGTCGTAAAAACGTAAAAAACGAATGGCTGGTGAGTTTGCCCCTGATGTTGGACTGACACTGAAAGCTCAACTTAAAAAGGACATGTTGGAATGTCCTGACCGATTCAGTGTTGAACTCCGAACTAGACTTAAGTCAGTTCAAGATTTAGCTTCATTGTTCGAGGTTGTGCAGACAATCACTTAGCTTTTGGCGAACAGTGAAGAGTTGAAATTATGTGTATCAAAATTTACCAGTTTTTATGATTAGGTATCGGCAACAGAACTCCTCATAGAGACACCAAGGTTGAGGAGGCATTTAAAAGCGGCCAATGTTACAGTTTCTAACTGGACTGGGTGTACCTAGACTTTTTGAAATTCATCGTAGAATGGGATTTTTCAGAATATCTTCTGAAACTTAAGGTCGCACTAAAGTTATTTATGACTATTTGCGTATTAGTGGCTTCGTGTGAGAGGAGTTTCAGCAAATTAAAATTAATTAAAAACTACTTGCGGGCAACAATGACCCAATGTAGCTTATTAATAATAATGCTCATTTGTATTAATTAAAAAAAATTGTAAATTGCGTTTATCGGCTTTTATTATTATTGACAGTTTATATTTTTGGGGTGACGCTACAATATCTGCCGCGTGTGCCACCTATGCTACCTACGCCACTGGTTTAAAGTGTATTTACCGATTCTACTTGGTCGATATAATTCTTATCGTTCATTATACCCATGCAAAATAATAAAATCAGTGGTTCTTTTTCTTTCATTTTTTTTGTTGTCTTTCGTTGGGTTTTGACCGACATATAGTTGAATGAGTATTGTGACAGTTCCCCGAAAATCCAGAAAATTTGAAATTGAAATTTAAAATATTATTTAATTTATTTTAGATTGCAAACAAGTTTTTTGGCATTCATTACGTTTTTTTTCGTTTATGGTGTTCGACGCTATAATCGGAAAACTGTATGGCTTAATATAATATTTAATAAAATTTAAGCTTTTTGATATTAATAGTTGATGACTTCTCTTCTGGTTATGAATTTCATTCGTTTTTGTCATTGTCCATTTCTGTTTAATTATTTTAATTCATGAATGAAATTGGAAATGAACTGATACAGTTTTAATGAAGAATTTTATATGATCGATGGATTAATTTGATATGATAGAAAAAAGCGGCAATAAATATACAACAGTAAAATAGTGCAACAAATATTGTATCTAGATAATATATTCAACTGTCACATATTGTTGGTGCAACAATGATTAATTTAAGTACGTCTTTCCATAATCACATGTTTAAGTCCAACGATTCGTTGATTTCTTTACTGTTTAACAATCACCGGGACTATTTGATTATTTTGATTATTTTACTCTATTATTATTCATATTCAACAATGACCGGGACCATTTAGTTTAATCATTACGATGTTACTGAGGCATAAAGGGTTAGATCAACAACCAATAATGGGATAAGTGAATCATTTTAACTTTAATTGTAGTAATGCAGTTGAAGTGGTGTGGATGATGGTCGTGGTTCCTTCAACTTTTGTGGTTGTAAGAGTCCTTAATATTAATTCATTTAAGGTCCTATTTTTTACTCTGTACTCATGTGTCTCTATCCTTTACTTCTTTTAAAACTATTGCATGTGTGGAAAGGCATATTCAAATTCACAGATTGAAGCTAGGTAGTCGGCAATTAAAAAAATCTCAAGGCACCTAATTCCTCTAATGTTCCTGATAGTGATTTCACTATCAGGAATGCACAGTTTTCATTAGAGATACAGAGGGAAAACCATAGTTAAATGTTTGACACACGCTGGGGTAGATTCGATACCAAGTGTGTGATAAAAAGGGTTAAATGACATGGGCGAGTAGGAAAAGTGGGAAACAGAAAGATTGTCTCGACTTATGTGAAGATAAGGGGATAAGAAGAAAAAGGTCATGCAAGGATTTAAAAAGAACAGTAGGAAACTTATATGTTGGATATGTGGAAAATTGGGACATATCTCACAGAACTGCTGAACATAAAGCGTGACAAACCTTAGTTGCCTTTTCAACAGAAACTACTTGAAGGAGAACTAAAGTTAAAAAGTGAAAAGAGCTTAATCTCCATCTCAATTTAAAAGATGCTAATAAATAGAGAAAATTTAGGTTTCGCACAAGAAATTGAGGATAAACACTACTTCATAGCACTAGAAACGGGATCAGATAGCTTGTTCGCAAGGGTTTGATTAGATTGGAAGCTGCTAATAATAGATAGAGGATGCACTGATGTAGACGGTGATTCTACACAATCGTAATAAAATACAAAACAAAACTATATTCAACTTCAATTTAATCTATATAAAATAACAATGACAAATCCAAAATCATATATGTTATTGTCATCAAACATCGGGAACTAATTCCAATAATAATCGTTGACACAACAACAACAATAATATTTGAAATATTTATTGCAATTCTTTAGATATGCAGCGTAATTCGCTTGATTGCTTGTTAAACATGCTAAGGTGGTCCAGCTGATAGATGTGGAACAGTTCTTTCAATAAAAACTTGTTTTGGTTTTCTAAATTTTCTGCAAATCGAAATCCAATCTTGAATAAGTATCAATCGTCTAGCAAAAATTTAACGAAATCCAATATAATTTAATTTAGTTGACGCATGTATACATATTAAATAGTCAAGCACAATAAGTGATATGTATATGAATCAAAGGTTTTCTAAACAATCGCAAAATTTAATTCACGCCATTAGATATGAATTCGATCTATGCAGTTATTTTTTAAAGTCAATAAACGAAAAAAAATTGTAAAGATGATAAGCAAAGCTAAGGATTTTAGTTCTGGATATTTTTACCATCATTCGTGAGATATCACATACCAATGACAATAGCAGTGAAATATCACTAGCCAGGGTGATATCTTAGGGGTGCAAATGCCAGTAAACATGAATAATAAATAACTCCAAAGCCGTTCAAAATAATTTTGGGCGTTTTTAGCAATATATTAAATCAAACTTGTTTTATGTTATACTACGTTCACATTACCATGAATTCAAACAATTTATGATTTCAGCTGGATTATCAGCTTGTTTTGGTTAATTTTTGTATACAAAATCCAAATCATGTTGAAAGATGATTTCAACGAAATCTATTTAAAATCACACTGAGCACCCTTAAATATTCGATTTTCGAAAAAAATTGCATTCCTATTTCTAAAGTGACATTTAATAAAGCAAGGATTTTGTTTTGAATCCAAATTAAAACATGGCTATTGTAAAATTTTAATAATATTTTGAGTCATACAAAAGAAATTTTTTGGTGATTGAAAGTTTTGACTCAAAAATAATAGAAAAACAGACAAATTGGTTTGGATATTTCTAGCAACATATTTATTTAAAAATTTTGCTCATGTTTTAATAATTTACAAATAACTGTCATGCTTAATCGTATTAATAATAATGTGAACGGTTTTTTGAAAACTTGGCTTTTAGGTGATTTTGAGCTTGATTTCATCGTAATATGAACGTACTATTACTGAATAATGCAAAATGAGTATCTTTTTATACAACAATGACTACAAGGTGCAAAACTGTCTGAACCCATGTTAGCAAAACTTGTATCATCAACTCAAAAAGCATCGTGTGGCAGCACTCATTTTAAAAAATATACATTAAAAAAATCATGTTCACTCGCTTGTCCTTTGTTTAGATAGTCAAAATAGCTTCAACCAAAAATTAAATTTATTCAAAAAATAATTAATGTAATATCACCTTCAGATTTACTAAACAAAAATAAACAAATACATCACTAAAATAAATCACCAATCACAAATCTTTTAAAAGATAAATCACATATTTTCCAAAATCAGTGAAGGAATTCAAAAAATTTAATTCTTTACACATCTCAATTTCTAGATAATCAGATACAAAAATATTCTTTTATCTAACGATATGATCATAAGACAAGCAATTAGAAAGAGATATCTTTTGATTACAATCATCACTGAAAATAAGATAACTAAATCTAACAGATTTTTTTTATTGTAAAGTTTATTAACTTTATAACTATCAAACTCATTGAAATATTAAGAACATCAACTATACAAAAAAAAACTTGCAATTACCAATAATTAAGATAAAACACAAAACTTTTCTTTTATCAAACTTATTCTTGGAATTTTCACTAGAAGGATACAACTGAATAAAAAGCTATGAGCTCATATCCTTTTATACAGTAAATTTCGTTTCAATTCGGAAGAAAAGAAAGAAAATTTATTTCCTTTAGTTTTTTGTTTAAAGGATTTTTTTTGAATTTTCATTATTTTTAAACGGAATAACAAAGCACGCCTTTTTTAATGTTTCGTGTTCGTATTCGTTTTTTATTTTATAAAAACGGATAAAAGTTGTTGAGTTTCGTAATTATTTGAGGTTCGTCGCCTATTGAAGTTACAAGAATCAATAAACTTGTGTGGGATTTTTGGTTTTGTTTTCGAAAAGGAACTGCTCTTGGTTAAGGATTTGAAGAGTGAATTTTCATGAAATTTTGATAGAACTTTAAGGTTTATGGAAGAGATTTGATTTATTTTTAACCGGCTTCAAAAAAGTAAGAGTTTCATTGAGGTTTTTTTGTTATGTATGTCACCGATTTATCACCGAAATGTATGTCACCGAAAATGGCTCATTGATCGATTTGGATGGCTTGAATTGTATTCTGCTAACGTAGATTTTGAGGGGAACCACCTTTTCTATGACATGCAAAATACTACTTTTCAGAAAATTGGAAAAAATATATGTTTTTTGTATTTTCGCCGATTTCTTCGAAACAGCTCAATCTATTTGGATGATTTGAGCTGTATCGTAGTGCGATAGATGCTAATGTGGTCCTACAAAATTTTCTAAGACAAGAAATAGACCAATTTACTTCTAAAAAATCGCCAAACCTTGATTACTAGATTGTCATCGATTATTACCTTAAAAATGCTTTCTTAGCTGACATTTGCTTTTATGGTTACACTAAAAATGAATAAATCAATAAATTTTGAAAAAGAAAACCGGTTTCAGAAAAAGCAAACACCACAAGAAAGTGAAAAATATTAGTATAAGAACACCGGCTGGTTGTTGTTGGGAGGCTTTTTTATTATTCTATCTAATGGAACCCTTTCTACATGACCAAACCATCTAATCCGGTTTTTTTTTTAATAAAATGTGCTGTGTAGTAGGCATTGCTTTGTGTGTCACAACAACACATAAAAACCTTTTAAGACCAAGGTCCCACAACAACATGCGTTCTAAGGATGTTAATGGACACGCAAATCTGTTTTTTTGTTTTGTTTTTTTTTTTTAATATTTTTTTGGTAAATAATGGATAACTAAACCATAAATCCTATCACATATAAAATATGACATAGGCCAATATTTCGTGATAGGATAGGGAAAAAAAATAAAATAAGAGATAAAAAGCAAATTTGTTTTAAAAATGTGCAGTAACAAAACTAAAATTGGTTTGCCAATAGTCCAGCTAATGGCATAATCCCTGATTATGGGACGCAGTATGTTTTTCAATGATTAAAGCTCAGATATATAGTTATATGAAGGCTCGTTTCTTCGAGCAAGCTACAGCGTTCCAGCATCAAGGAATATTCATTAGCTAAGATTGAGAGTGCTACCGTTGACTGAATACAGTTCATTCGCCAGCACCCCTAAGATATCACCTTGGCTAGTGATATCTCACTGCTATTGCCAGTGGTATGTGATATCTCACGTTAACTCATATGCCAATAGCAGGGACTGGAGTACGCGGGGTTGTCACACCCGTGGATCAAAAAATAGAAAAAAATTAACATATTAACATATTAATAAAAACTGATCCCTCCATGCGATTTCATGATTCATTCAGATTCTATACTGATTTTCAGCAACTTTACATGGACCATAAATTGTTCGTATGACCTTCCTCTCGAATGTTGACAAAATTCTACAATCGGGGGAAGTCAATGTCCAGCTTTCACTTCCAAATGTAAGCACAGGTAGGATTAATGCTTTGTAAAGAGTGAGTTTGCACGACTGCAAAAGATGTTTTGATCGCAAAAGTTTTGAGTATGCGAAGAAAAGTCTGTATGCGGCAAAGACACGGGCTTTGATATCTGCCTGCATGTCATTTGACGATGTTGTTACAGATCCGAGGTATTTGAAATTTTCAACGCATTCTAGTCTGGTGACTATGAAACCAGTATTCATATGTTCCTGGATGTTGTTAAAAGTTTAATCTTCCCGGTGTTGATGCATAATCTAAGTCGTTTAGCATTTCTTTCAAGCTAAGAGAGACTATCCTTAACATCACTTGGTCTAAGTCCGAGAAGTGCAATATCATCTGCATCTGATTTGTTAAATATGCAGTTTTGTGTCTCAATTCGGCTTTTTCTTATCGCGTGCTCTAGCGCCAAATAAAATAGTACGGGCGCGAGTGCATCACCTTGTCAAACACCTGATGTTATGTCACGAGTCAGAAACTGACTCTTCGATTACTATGCTACAGTTTGATCCCGATGTTGTGAGTTTGCACATAGAAATAAGTTTCGCTAGGATACCAAGACATATAAGTGCGGATCAGAAGTTGTCGTGGATGATGCTCTCATATGCTTGCTTGAAATCAGCTTAGAGCAACGCAGTGAATTCTGATGTTGTACTCCCAACATTTTTCCAGAATCATCCTTAAGGTAAAACATTGCTCAGTGGTTGAGCGGCTGGGACAAAAACTACATTGATAGTCACCGATAATAGATTCGGCGGACGGGATGAGTCGAGCAAATACGACATTAGCTAGTATTTTATATCCAGTGTTCAACAGTGCGATGCCGCGATAATTCGCACATTTCAGGCGATCACTTTTCTTATGTAGCGGAACAATGACAGCTTCACTTCATACGTCCTATTAAGTAGGTCTTGAAAGTGGGATCCCCATACTTTTAGCACATCACGTTCATTTGTTGTAAGCTCGTTGTTTCCATTTTTGATGGCTGTGGATCTTGGGTGGAAATCTTGTGTCAGATTCCGTGCATTGGCAAAGCATTCTTTCGAATTTCCATTAGTCGCATGTTGGTTGTTGTTTTCTACACAGCTCTTCATGTATTCGCGTTTTTTCTTCCGTAGGAGTTCAGTTGAGGCTTTTCCGGCGCATAGATAATCAGTTTGAGAGCTTCGGGTGTTCCTTGTTAACCATTATTCTCGCAGTTTTTGTTTGTGCTCAACGTTTTCGCGGCACTCGTCATCAAACCATTCGTTACGTGATTTCGGTGGTCGTTTTCCGATTGTAGTTTGTGCTGCGGATATAATGGTTGATATAAGCGTTTGTCACTCTTCTTGGATGTTTAATGGCATCTCAGACAGGATGTCATGCTTTTCTATGCTTTGCGTTACTATTTCCTGATATCTATTCAGTATTTCCGGATGTTTAAATGCTTCGACATTCCAGCATACGGTCTTTTTGCTGTCTATTAAATGTAGATGACAACTTGCACTTGTACTTACAGATGACAAGCATATGATCGGTGTCCATATCAGCACCTCTGTATGATCCAACGTCAGTTACACTTGTCTCTTAGAAATCATGATATGATCAATTTGATTTTCAGTTCTTCCATCGTTTGATTTCCACGTTGTTTTGTGGATTCTCTTATAAGGAAAGAAAGTACTAAAAATCACCAGATCATACATCATAGCCAGATCAGCTGCGCAAAATCCGTTGTTGTTGCTGATACGATGCAAGATGTTAAAGCCGATATGTGTTTTAAGTTCTGAACTTTTAACTTCTTTTTATATCGTGCCGCGGGATGTTATTGACGACTTCTTCGAGTTCTAGAAAGAACAGGTGTTTAATGTCATCTGCTTTGTCTTCAGTAGGTGCTTGAACATTGATGATCGTTCCATTAAACTTAATTGGGCGAAATACGACAACACGTTGATTCACGCGACGATTTATGAGAAATCCAACTCCAAATTCTTCTCCGTTTTGATGACCACAATAGTAGAGAGTGTATCACTTGGATGTTTCGTGGATTCTACTCCCTGGCCATCTTAGTTCTTGTAATGCCACTATATCTAGTGTGTAGCTATCGATTTGGTTTGTAAGTTTTAATAGAGCTCTCGGTCTTCTAAGGCTTAACACGTTCCTGGTTCCCATTTTTAAATCGTAGTCTGGGTACAGTTTCCGAGGTCGTTCTTGAAATGATAATCCGAGATAATCCGAGGCCAGTGTACAGAATTTATGACAAATACTTTTTACGGAAATGGGGTGTTAGCCCTTCGCCCCACCCAAATTTTCGTTAATGGGTTTGTTCTGCATCTTAAAGTCACCAGAAACAACCTTTTAACAAGCTCGGGCGAGACGAACACGAATTGAGTCGCGCGTCTAAACTACACATCGCGGTTTCAGGTCTCAACTCTTTAAATTTAGCTCTGCATAATGATACTACTAATAAAATTTACGAATAATAAAACAAACTTCCCTGAATCTTGTTGTCCTGGTTATTGTTCACCAGTATCTGTAATATTTGTTGCTTCTCGGGTTGAAGTATCGAGTTATCGAAATCATTACTAGACTTAATAAATTCTAAACATCATTTGTTGGCATAACTATTGCTAATCCATGTTTTCTTATCGCTTCATTAATTTTAATTTATTGTTCTAAATCTGATTATGCTATATCTTGAGATACCTTTGGTAATGTACTTAATAACTCTATAACACATAATTTGTTTTCGCGCATATCGCTAAAATATTTTTTATTATATAGACTATTGCCTTAAAACATTTTATTATGGCACTTAATTTCCAATTTCTAATTTACTTTAAAATTTTTCATGTTTTATTTAAATTCACTCAACACTACAGAAGCTCATACCAGCAAAACCATCCATTACCAAAACTTAAACTTAATTTTTTATATTCCAAAACCATCTGTCCTCCACACATAAAAACTGCTTCAACCATTCAAAGCTAGTTGGTTTTCCCGCATCAATTCTGTGGTTCGGATTTTTGTATTTCTTTTTCAATTTTCACATAATCATGGGGAAATAAATGAAAGAAATTAAAAAGAATACGATACTGTCTGGAAGTGTCAAATGTACTTCATAGGAGATATAAATGTGATTTTGCACAGGTGAGCTAAAAAGTTTTTTGAAAACGTATATTTACATTTTCGAACGAGGACGAGGGCGAGGAATTAAAGTACAGACGACAATGAATATCATGTTCATTACATGACAGGGCAAAGGGAGTAGGAGTGATGGACTACATTTGTCCTGAGAATTATAAAAAACGACGAAATGGGAGTCGGCCTCGAACCCAAATCCCGAGACAGACTCTCAGGCTAACGAAGAAATGCTAAAGCCGCGGACCGATTAAGGGTGGGATATCCAATATGTATAAGAAAAACGGGCAGGACTTTTTGGGCAATAGGAAATAAAATGAGAACTGGGGAAAGATATCTATTGATGCACGTCTTTAAAATGGTATCTTTCGCTAAGCTAATTTGGAACTTAGCTGCTTTTCGACGCCGCTCAAAACGAAGTTTTGACGGAAAACGATGTTGATGTTTCAGCGGTTAGTTCTTTAATTTGGGAGCAAATCTTGAATAATTGATCCGGACGATCAAGAGTCTCCCCACTGTCGTCCAAACAATTTGAATGATCAATGTGTAGCCCAAAGGTGGCATGAGACAATGAGTGATCATGGGTAGCCCAAAGGAGGCACAATACGGAGAACAACCCAAAGCTTGATGTACAGAACAACGCAGAGTACAAGCAATTTCACTAAGATGCACTTCCCACCGACTGACATCTGTGCACGCGCTCGTATGCGTTAGCTTGTGAGGAGTATGTATAGGAGTTTAAAGGTATGGTGAATCCATTCCTTGAAAGGAAAGTTTCAAACAATCTATCTATGTATAAATACATAAGCAAAATTTTTGCGGTACAATTTTAAAATATTTGCTCCATCAAAAGTGTGGCAATATGTATATTGTAGGATAGGTCTTGAGGAGTAAATGTGCCGAAAAATACTTTTTTTTGAATTTTGATGATTTTTTCAGAAAAAATGGTAAAAATGTCATAGGCGTATTTGTTTGAGTTTTTTGTTCGGTTATTTTTTTTTTTTTTTCATGTTATTTGTTTCACAGTTCAAAATCAATCTATATCAATTAATAAAACTCTGAAATAATGTGTTGTAGCTATTCGGTTGGGAGTTCTATTTACAATGGCCGAATTTCGGCCACTGGGCGATTCCTAGTTTAGATTTAAACTGCCATCCATTATCTGAGATAACTGTTTCGGGACAACCAAAAACATGCAACACATTGGTTTCTAGTAGTTTGCAGATAGGCTCAACAGCAAGTTTTCGTAAAACAAAAAGAAACGGGAACTTATTGAGGTGGTCAAGATAATTAAAATTGTTATATGAATGGACTTGGTATGGAGGTAAGGACCAATTATATCAATGTATCATCGTTGGCCAAGTCTTTTCCATCTCAAAGACGTTGTTATGGGAACAGGTAGCATGGAGCTAGGTGCTTTAACACTCTCACAGATGTCACATTGAGAAACATAGGATTTAATGAAGTTTTTTTTTGCATTGAATTTTCTTGACAGTACTATTGTGTGAATTCATAGGATGTGTAATATTTTTATTATAGTCAACATTCTAAGTCACGAGTGTATAGTCATTATTGATTGTTTCCAATCAATGCGAAAATCAATGATTGATACTTTGTCAATTATTGTCATATATATATGCCCTTGCATCATATATGTTAGTAAATATAACATTTTTGGGGAATTTTATTTACATGGGATTTTTGTGAGCAATTAAACTCAAGTAACTAAGGAATTAATTTGAATTTTTCTAATTCAAAGGTATGGTTGGAAATTTCTCAGAAAAAACTCTGTTTTTCTCTTTTACGTTTTTTGGTTGGGATTCGAAGTCGTAACCTCATCAGTCCCAGAGCGAATTCAATTCCTTTGGCGAAATATCATAATAGATTATTTCTAAGAAAAATAAAATTTATTTCTTCTATTCAAATCTTTTTATTCTTTTACTTCACCACAATTTTAAATTGTGTGAAGTAATGCAATCTATCGTGAAAAAAAATCTTACATACTCCAAATTTTGTTGCTACTTTTGTTTTGGACCATCCTCTATCTAAATAGCCAATAAAAATTTTGGTGTACGTCTGTGTGTGGATGGGTGAGTGGTCTTTCTGCATAGGATCTTTGGCAAATGATACAGGTTCACTTGAAAATAGAAGATCGGGATTCATTTCAAATTTAGACAAAATGGCACATATAAACACAAAAGCGCTTATTGCTATGTACATTAAATGAAGCGTATGTGGAGTTTAAAAATAGGTTTCCTGATGTGAAAATAGGATTTACTAAATTCACGTCCCTTTGACCACAAGAATGTATAAAATTATCCCAAGGAGTTCATAATGTGTGCGTGTGTACCATACATCAAAATATGAAACTAATGATTCAACACTCTAAGATGTCTTGGATTACTGATGCTGCTTTCCAGAATTATAAAACATTAATTGCCTTTGTTTCATGTGGTGAATTAACAGAAGATTGTCATACTTTGAAGTGCAATGAATGTTCAAAAAAACTTCAACAACTGGAAGAAAAATTACTAAATGATTTTGACGTTAAAGGAATCCTTCAAGTCAAATATCAACAATGGAATACCACTGATCGATGCAATTTGGATACTTTAATAGAAACTGTAGAAGAATTTATGAAAAAAATTATTTACCGTTTACAAATTTTGATACCACACAACTTTATAGCAAAACAGCAATCTACATTCATTGAGGAAAAAAAAAATTAGAAGCAGGAAGTGCTTCGTTCAAGGGGGTTTTTCTGAAAACTACGGCTTCATAATTCAGGATGCGGTTCAAGGCTATTATTATAATAATTCACAAGCTACTATTCATCTATTTGTCATTTATTTTAAAAGTGCCGCAAGTGAATATATACAGCACCAAAGTTTTATACTCATTTCGGATATAAACGATCACAACAGTACTACAGTCCATCTTTTCATTACAAAACTTATTGAATTCATCAAAACGCATATAAATTCTAATATTACGAAAATGATTTATAACACTGACGGTGCACCTTCTCAATACAAAAATAAACATAACCTAATTAACTTATGCCACCACAAAAAAGACTTTAAGGTTGATGCAAAATGGCATTTTCATGCTACCAGCCATGGAAAGGGACCTTGTGATGGAATTGGTGGTACACTGAAGCGTGCTGCACACCGTTATAGTATGGGGAGCAAAGATATTATTGATACACCAAAAAAACTTTTCGAATGTGCTTTAAAATGAGAATCTACCATGAACTTTGGATACGCCGATAAAAAGGAATATCAATCAACAAAAAAAAATTACAAAATCGATTAAAAATGTGATTACTATAAGTGGAACTCAAAAATTTCATTCTTTTGTACCATTAGATACTAAGACAATAAATGCAAAAATGTTTTCCAACTCAAAAGAAACTTTTAAATGTAAAATAAGTAAATAATTTTTAATAACTATATTTATTTTCTTTAACCTACATATATAATTTGTATGATACTTTAAAAAGTTTATTCAATAATAAAATATTTGTAATTTAATGTTGAAAAACAATCTTTTACTTTATGACCATAATAACATAATACGAACATACTACTTCTCCAGTCAAAAGTTCCTAAATAGATTTTGTTATTTATACGGTTTTTTTGTTAGCAGTCGAGACTGTCAAATTATTTTTTATAAGAGTGACAAGTGATTACTAAAAGTGACAAATAAACATTTCATTTTTTTATGCCATCTAATACAAAAAAAATAATTGCAGAACTGTTTTCCTATTCAAAAGAAACTTCTGTTTGTAACATAAGTAAATCGTTATTAACAATTGTATTTATTTTATTTATTGTACTACGTATATAATTTTTATAATATTTTAAAAACTTCATCTAACAATAAAATATTTGATATTTAACATAAAAAAATCTCTTAGTTTATAACGCCATTTTTATAATTTTCCTTCAGAACAAAAAAAACTGATTCCCGACAGTCATATGCACAACGAATTTTATATTTAAAACAAAAAATAACGCGTGTCCATAACTTTCACAAGTGGTTAGATATAAAATAAGCTTCAATTTAGCTTAAAAAAAAAAATAAAAAGGCTATACCATCTTTTTTTCAATTACACCGTTTTTTTCTTATGTTACACCGTTAAAAATTATTTTAAAAAATTAAAAGTGCACATTTTTTAAAACTTTGTTCTAATACCTATTCAATGACATATCATTTATGAAAATCGATTCAGTAGTTTTTCTACAATCGCTCGTCAAAATGCACTCACATCACAAAATAACAAAAAATTTAGGGGCACCCTGTGAAGACGGGTCAAGTCAAAACGTTGTTGAATCTTCGTGAAATTGCTCATATATATATATATATATATATATATATATATATATATATATATATATATATATATATATATATATATATATATATATATATATATATATATATATATATATATATATATATATATATATATATATATATATATATATATATATATATATATATATACATATACATATATATATATATATATATATATATATATATATATATATATATATATATATATATATATATATATTTTTTTTTTTTTTTTTTTTTTTAAGGCGTTCATGCTCCATGTAGGAGCGTTGCCAGGTTGATCAGCTTTGAATATTCACCACGGTCATTCGCAACAGCGACATAGTTACCATGGCAGCCGATTTTTTTAAAACATGCCCATGCCCAAACCAAGCAATCCTATTAGAACGGATACAACCTATTATATCAGGACCCTCAAGAAGGTCTCTGATCTCAAAGTTTTACCGGGTTCTATACTCTGCATCGTCTGTCTTAAGTGGACCAAAAATGTAGCGTAGGATCTTACTCTCAAATACAGATAAATTCGATTCGTCATTTTGTGTAAGGGTTCACGTTTGTGACCCATACATCACAACCGGTCTAATCAATGTCTTGTATAACTTGAGCTTGGTGTTAGTTGATACATACGGTGATCCAAGGAGAGGTTTGATTGAGTAGAAAGTTCGATTACCTGCAGCGATTCGAGTTTTTATATCTGTAAGTATGCTGTTGTTTGAGTCAAGCATTGATCCCAAATATTTAAAAGATTCAACTCCCTCAATTCGTTCATCGCCGCACATCAAATCTTTCTTCTCAGCCTCCCTTGAAACATTCATATGTTTGGTTTTATTGTAGTTAATTTGCAGACCAATTTTTCTAGCACCACTCTCAAGCGACTTGAAAGTCTCACTCATAACAGCTTCACTTCGGCCGAGGATGACAACATCATCAGCGTAAGCAATCATCTGTAATGAGTTTATTGAAAAGATATTGTTATTAGTCGGTAGTTTCTTTTGACGGCATACATATTCCAAGGCTAAATTAAAAAGTACACTCAGAGAATTTTGTTAGTAAATTTAATAACCGCCCGTTTTAAAAATGTGTAATAAGTTATTTTATCAATCTGATAACGATTTTTATTAAAGTAATTGCCACATTCGTTCGATTAAAACATTTTGTTATTATTTTCATAAAAATGTTTATTAAAATAAAATTACGGTCAATATTATTAAAAAAATCACAACGGTTGATTAAACTAATAACCAATTTTTATTAAAATAATGAATTTGGACAGTCAAAAAAAATCATGTGATTAACGTAGAGCTATTAAAATAAAAACATAAATTATTATTTTTGTAGTTAATTTTAATAACCATTTTATTAGATTAATCATTGACGTTTTTACTTTCAAAACGTAGGTTATTAGATTAATAATAGTATACATTACTCTAACTTTAGGTTATTATTTTTAATAAAGATTAATAAAATCTTGGTAAGAATCACAGTTTATATACAGACGCTAAATAAACAACTTTAAAAAATATTTAAAAGTTTTGTGAAAAGTTAAAAGTGTTGTTAAAAAAATTGAAAAAGTAAGATTCTTTTATTAAACGATAAGAAATTTGATTTAAAACAAAAACAAATAGTTGGCAGGTAAACAAATTCATACGTTTGGTATGTGAAACTTTGTAAATTTTTGTGCTGTCTATTTCGTTTTTAAAAAAATTGGTTTTTCAGTTCCTGAAGCAGATTCATCAGAACATGTAGAAATTTTGTTCGATGAACAGAGTAGTTGGGCTGAAATTGAGTCTGCATGGGACAGGACTAAACATCTGAGACTCAGCGACATTTAAAAATTAAAATCAACTTCGGAAATTTTAACCTAATGGAAGCAATTTAAATTACCGCTTGGTTATAAACTGGTAATTAATAATTCAATATTAGTATATTTCAATAACATTTTAATTATAATAATATTTCTTTTAAAATTTTCAGATAGAGATTTATTTCAAAGCAGAAACATTGAAAGCCAGCGATTTTGGTTGTAAATTACCAACATTTATTTAGAAAACTCAGCCCATTTTTTAAGAACAAATTAAAGATGAAAAGTTAAGAGAGATTGTTGAAAAGCTTCGCAATACACAGAATATATGACAGAAAGTAAGTTTTTTAAATTTGTTTTTTTTGGCTCCAAAAACTTGAAAAACAGGATTCCATTCAAATTTTACAGCAACAGAATTTTTTGCGGTCAAATTTGTATGAAATTCTCTTTCTGTTTCTGATGTATTTGAATATTCAACTGTAAGTTAAAAAGTTGTTTTTGGACATGTCATTTGTAATTTTTAGGGTTCCGTTTTTTATACGGAACACTTGGTGAGAGTACAATGTGTTTTTCACATTATGTCGATTATCTCGTGAACCATTAATCCGATGAACTTAAGATTTGAGGTGCTTATAAAACTAACCTATCCACACAAGATAACGGGTTAAAAATAAATAAAGTTGTGTTCGTTTGTTTTACAGAGGTACGATGTTAAGCCTTTGAGAACATACATTTTTTTATCGAGACGAGTAGGGTATTATATGAAAGGGCTTCGCATTTCAGCATTCCTTAAAAATGTATTTTGGAATTTTACACCTCACCATTTTTCGTATAATTTTGAAAAATGACGTTTTCTCTATGTTTTATTGCCCCGATTAACTCTGACCCTACTTAATCGAAAATCTTGAAATATATTTGGAATGATAGAAAAATGTGTAGGTTTTTAATGAAAAATATAGAAAAGCGGCAGATACTCATAACTATATTTATTAAAGGGGTGGGAATGATAAGGGCTAAAAACATCATTTAGAACCAGGTCAAGTGCGGTGTCATTTGAAAGAGCACTTGATTTTAGAAACATTGACATTTTTTTAGAATGTTGCAATGCACAGTTTTTGAATTATTGTCAAAAAAGTGACACAAAAAGTTGGTCCCCCCCCTTGCATTTCGAGCTTAATTAACAGAAACATTTGAAAAAATTCACAGAGACAGGAAGTTTGATAAACACTGAATTATAGCGAAGTCTCAAATAATTATTTTTTGAACTTTTAAGGGATTGGGGTGGGGAAGGAAGAAGAAAACTTTTTCTACCCAAGCAAGTGTTGTGTCATTTGAGCACCAAATATAAGAACAATTGCAATTTTTTTTAGAATTTTGCGGTGCACATTTTTTGAGTTATTCTAAAAAATGTGCAAATTTCATGCCGTTCCCATACGTTTCGACACTGATAGACAGAAAAAATTGAAAAAATTCACAGAGACAGGAAGTTTGCTATATTTTGAACGAAATTTATAGCGAACTCTCAAATAATTATATTTCTGTGTGTTTGGTGAAAGGGTGAAAGGGGGGTAAAAAAAACTTTTTTGACCCAGCGAGTGGGATGTCATATGAAAGAGCACCAAATTTAAGAAACATTGCAGTATTTTTTAGAATTTTGCGATAAACAGTTTTTTAGTTATTGTTAAAAAAGTTTTATTTTAAGTATATGTATACCACCACTACCCTAAGTTTTGACTCTGATTTATAGAAAAAATATTCTCAATTAAAGCCATTTAAACTGGCTAAACTGGCTCATTCTTTCTTTAGTTAACATAAACAGCTATGGATAAGATTTAACCTTAATACCGCATTTACAGCGACATAGCAAATTAGTAGATGTAATTTAAATCAGTGCTATAAACATTTTTTATTTTAAGAGCTTGCAACTAATTTGAGATCTAGTTTTACTATCTAGTAAATAATTTTCAAATTAATATTGACGTAGTAAACACCATTGCAAATAAACAATTTTGATTTCTACACCGTTTCCTGTTCCTAAAAATTTTAAATTATCAAATTTCTTTTCTCCGTCAAATATTTTTCAACAATCAGAGAAAGAACTTGAGGAATGGTCTAGTTATCATTTTTTTATTGCTTTTTTAAAAGTTTGACAGATAGCAATTTAAACTAAACTAAATTAAAATATGTTTATGAGATTAAAAGATTTATTTTGCAATCTACGCTGTAAACTCATATTAAATATGACAAGATGCAAATTAATATACTATCTACTAGTTTGCTATGTCACTGTAAATGCGCTATAAGTAACAATTTTTGTGTCATTTTTGATCAATGTATAGTAGAATTTCTTTGCCAGCGAACACGAAATTTGTTTGTTATGCGCATTTTGTTTGCACATGCGCATATTGTTTGCACATTCAGTGTCTCGATTAAAATATTGAAAAAAACTATTAGGGTCCCATTGAAATGGACAAAAAAACACATAAAATAATAAATTACTATTGAAATTCAACCAATTATAATAGAAAACCAAAAACTAGTAAATATATTAATGATTTTGTAGGCAATGCAACAAAATTTTGATAATTAAAAATAATTATAATAAAAATAACGACGCCTATGGAAACAAATATCACAACAAACAAATGGTACGAACTAGAAGTAAAAATTTAACTAATATAATTGTTTTGAAAACAAATTTATCCCAAAATAAATAATACATCTCTGTTTTACTTTTTGTCTCATCTTTTATCTCTTGCTGCGTCGTATCTGTCAAAAATTTGCGGGCAAAAAAATTCTACATAGACGTTTACGGTTAAAAATTTATTCTGTTATGCGTCAATAGTCTGGCGATATAAAGACTTTACAACACAACTTTATGTCATTTATTTTTGATATTGTGTTCTTTTACATTCACGGAACCCTTGGCGAGCGAATTTTATTCGCACTTGTCCGACTTTTTTTGAGTAAAAACAATTAAACCTATTCAATGTTAGAGTCTGTTATAATATAATTATTTTTCTGTTTTATATTATTTAGATGGTATTCTGCTATCAACTATGTATTTACTGGACAGGATTCTCCGTCCAACCAACAAAGCTTGAGATTCGAGATTCTCAAAACAGTTTGGCCATTATAGGTGAAACTTTTAAAAATGTTGAAGAGATATTACAAAAGTATTTGGATCAGAAATTACCATTTCAGCCTCTTTTGTTAATTACTGGATCTAGAACTAAGCCAATACTAGTATGTTTTGATAATGTACGGTATGAAGTTTATACATCATGGAAAGCAGTTGATGTGTGCTTCAAAATATTTTATTTATTCAACTTAAAATATCCGCAATCAGCAACCAATTTTGGAATTTTATCCAAAAGTATTTTTATACATTGAAAGGCGAAAAAGAAATAGCACATTATTCGATCAATTTGTTGATTGATTGGTTAAATTAAAATCAATAATATATATTATTAGTTTTACTATGTAAATTTATTTTTTAATTAATAATTAATAAAAAATATAGTAAAATATAATATATTTTACTATATTTTTTATTTTATATACGAACATAGTTTCCCTTGTTTTCTTTTAATTTTTGTCACATATAAATTTAAAAATACTTTAAAACAAAATTATGAATTATTTTAAAATTAAAACTATGAAATATAAATACTTTAAAATTAAATGAAAATAGTTGAAATATGTATATAAAATTGTTAATAAAAAATTTATGTTCTCTTTTATTTAAAAGTGTAAAATATAATTTCCATTATTAATTTAATAAGTTCCATTATTAATTTAATAACATCTAATTATTAATTTAATAAGTTCTATTATTAATTTTAAAGCATCTTATTATTAATTTAATAAGAACCTTTTATTAATCTAATTAGATTGTATTATTAATCTGATAATATAATATTATTTTAAAAACAACTTTATTATTCTAATAATATATGTCATTTATCCAATGGATACCTAATATGAATGTAATCCGTTATGTTATTAATTCAATAAGAATTTTTATAAATATAAAAGCGATCGTTTTTAGATTTAAAATTTAAATTTTTTTTGTTAGTAAATATTACGAACAAATAATATTAGTTTAATAATGCCTGTAATTACGAAATTAGTGAAAATAATCACAAGTTGTGATTAGCTGTATAATAATCACCAAATTATTAATCTAATGGCTATTTTGATAGTTTTTAATAACAGAATTCTCTGAGTGTATAGGAGAGATAGCATCACCTTGTCTTAAACCGGAGTCGACTTTAAAAAACTTTGATATTTCGTTCTCTACTCGTACACAGCATTGAGAGTTCTGTACTGTCATTTTGCATAGTGATACCAGTTTACCAGGAATTCCCATTGACACCAGAGCAGACCATAGAGTCTCTCGTTCGAGAGAGTCGTAGGCCTGCCTGAAATCAATGAAAAGTTGGTGCACAGGTATGTTGAACTCTCGGCACTTTTCCTTTTCCGCAGGAGGGATCGATTTTGATCGATTATGATCAATGTTGATCTACGGGTCTGACTACCCTGCGTACTCCAGTCCCTGCCATTGACATATGAGTTAGCGTGAGATATCACATACCACTGGCAATGGCAGGAGATGTCATTAGCCAAGATGATATCTTAGGGTGCTGGCGGACGAACTTTAATTAGTCAACGGCAGCACTTCCAGTCTTAGCTGGGCAGCGTTCCGTAGCGGTACCGCTCATTAGCTCTTCCGAGGAATCGAACCAACACGTAGTTATGTGTGGGCTTTGTGCCTCGATTGAAGTGGTGGGCGGTGCGTCTGGGGTGCGCTGCATCAGCTGGATTATTGGCATTTAGTTTTGTTTTGTTTTCTGCAAATTTCTCACAATTTGTTTTTCACTTATTATTTTGTTATTATTTCTTCATCTTATCATGAAATATTGGCATATGTCATATTTTGTAGTATGATAGGATTTTTTACTTAGTTATGCATTTTAAAATAAAACACAAAAAAATAAAATAAACATTTTGATATTTATATGGCAGTACAACCGAAAAAAATAAGTCTGCAAGTGGTAAAGCAAATTTGCGCAATCCACCCGCCCACAAAGCGGCATGTCCACGGAATTTGCAGGGACAAAACATATATGAATCAATAAAAAATTTTAAAATACATGTTCAAAACATCTGCGGATTGAACGCTAACCATGACCACGTGCAACATCATCTTGAGCACGACAAACCGAACATTATATTCCTTACAGAAACACAAGTTTCTGAAAATTTTCTCTTTATAGAATCGCTTAATTCCAAATATAGGCTCGAATCAGCTTTCAAACTCCATCAGGGCGTATGCGCATTCATTCATGAGAGTGTTGCGTACACGCGCTTTCCAAATTTTGAACTACACGGTGACGGCTTCAATACAATGGTTTTAAAGATTTGTCTTCCAGAAATTACTTTTTTTACAATAGCTTTATACCGGTCCCCCAACAAACGTAACCCAAACTTTTTTAATATACTGACAAAAATTATGGACGAGATTAGAGCAAAGTCCCCTAATTGTGAAGTTATCGTTACCGGTGACTTCAACGTCCACAACAAATCATGGTTGGAATTCTCCAAATCGACCGACGATGTTGACAATAGTGGAAAACTGGCAGAAATTTTTGCCGCGTCTCAGGGCCTATTCCAAATTGTAAAAAGCCCAACTTTCACTCCCCGTAATGGCGGTGATAATAGTTTTCTACTAGATCTCTATCTTACCACAATGCCAGATATTACGAGTGTCGATGTTGCGAAAGGTAGTATTGGAAATTCTGATCATTATTTAATCTCATCAGTTATCAAAACTGATTTACTTAAAACTACAGCTCCCAAACCCCGTAAAATATTTTACTACTCAAAAATGGATAAGAGTGGTCTTCAAAATTTTTTCCATGGTTTCCCTTTCGACCGTCATTGTTTTTACACTGACAATGTAAATGTTTCTGCTCAAAACTTTACAGAAACCATCCAATTTGCTATAAATAAATTTGTCCCTTTCTCCATAGTAAAACCCAAACAAAAATACTTGTATTCGAAAGCTGCCAAAACGGCACTTAGAAACAAACGTAGATCATTTAATATTTGGATTCATAACAAAACTCCCACTAATCGATCCCAATATCTAAAGGCCAACAAAATATCTAATCAGATTATCTCAAACGAAAAGTCCGAAATTGACAGAGCGAAAGCCTCAAAACTTACGTCTATGTCTGTTTCTGACAAGAGTTTCTACAGTGCCATTAATTCTTTAAATTCTGGTACAAAATGTTCTATTCCCCCTATTATTGATGGTGATTTAATCGTCAATGATCCCGCAAGAAAAGCTAACTTGTTCGCTGAACGCTTTACTCTGAACTCCACTGTTTTGGAAACTCCTAAAGAAATACCCCAAATCCAGTCTTCAGGAGTTAATATGAATGAACTTCACTGAAAACCCAAAATAGTCGCTAAACTTTTAAAGGGGTTAAACATCAACAAAGCATCAGGAATGGACAATATTCCACCCATTATTTTAAAAACCTTTTCCAAAGAACTTGCACCAACTTTGACTAAAATATTCTACCAATCCTTCAAATCTGGTATATTTCCCTCGTGCTGGAAGTTGGCAAATGTCCAGCCCGTCCCCAAAAAAGGACCAAGATCCGATATCTCAAATTATAGGCCAATAGCTTTACTATCGGTCCTATCCAAAGTCTATGAGCATTATATTAATACACATATTTCAAAATTTCTGGAAGAAAATCATTTAATATCCGACAGCCAATACGGTTTTCGAAACAAAAGATCAACTACCGATCTATTAAACTATGTAGCGCATTGTTGGAACAGCATACTTTATAAAGGTGGTGAAACATACGTTATCGCTTTAGACATCTCCAAGGCATTCGATCGAGTCTGGCATGCCAACTTAATCAACAAGCTCGTTGCGTACGGTTTTCATCCCAATGTTGTGAAGCTGATTCAAAATTTTCTATCCGACCGATACATTTCGGTAACCTTAGACGGATATTCTTCTGAGTCTAAACTAATTAACGCTGGTGTACCCCAAGGCTCAGTATTGTCCCCAACCCTATTTTTGATTTATATCAACGAATTGTTGAAAATCACCAGCAACCCAATAAATAGTTTTGCAGATGATAGTACTCTGCACAAGTCGTTCGAGCCCCTTCCTTCAAAAGGTAAAATGCACGAACGAATTAATCCTGCCCGGAGAGACGCTGCCATAAACGTGAACAAAGACCTGAATAAAGTCGCCGACTGGGGTGACCAAAACCTTGTCAATTTCAACTCCACCAAAACACAGCTGTTGATTGTTTCCAGATTAAAGACCGAGTTCCCCAAAGATATTTTATTTAGTATGTGTGATGAACCAATAGGTGAATGTAAAAACATTCGTTTATTGGGTGTCACAGTTTCAAATGACCTACTCTGGAACGATCATGTAATGGCGATGGCAAAAAGCGCGTCTAAAAAACTCGGCCTCCTAAATAGATGCACAAAATTTTTCACTCCATACCAATTGCTCCATGTTTATAAGTCCTATATTCGTCCCTGTATGGAGTACTGCTGTCAAGTTTGGGGTGCTGTGTCTGTTTCCATCTTGGCCCTCTTGGACTCTGTTCAAAAGCGAGCTATACGAATTGTAGGTGATCGAACTTTGACATCACAACTTGATTCCCTACAACATCGTCGCACTGTTGCTGACCTCGTTGTTTTTTACAAATATCGTCATCAGCAGTGCTCAGATGAAATCAGCGGCATCATGCCTCAAACTTATTCTTACCCCCGTTCCACTCGGCAATCGGCTGCCGCAACCAGTGAAACGGTAAAGATCCCACGCTGTCATACTGGCAGATCGCAGAGAGACTTCTTTGTCCGAACTGCGTACAAATGGAATAGTTTGCCGGAACACTTAGTCTCAGGTGGCTTCAACCCACAGATGTTTAAAAAAAGCGTTAATCTACACCTCAGAACGCCAGTTGTTGTGGGACCCAGGTCTAGACCTAGGTCTTAAAAGGTATTTATGTGTTGTTGTGACACATATTCTAAACCCTATTACACAACACATTTTATTAAAAAAAAAAAAAAAAAAAAAATCATCCTTATCGAGAAAAGTGCATCGGTAGTACCTCGGCCCTGCCGGAAACCACACTGATATTCTCCAAACAGTTGTTCAGCGAAAGGATTGATTTTGGATAGCAAAATGTAAGAAAAGATTTTATATGCTGTGCAGAGGAGAGCGATTCCTCTGTAGTTTGCACATTGTAGGCGATTACCTTTTTTATGGATTGGTATCAGCATAGCTGTGTTCCATGCCACAGGGGTTCCAGTCCTCCAGATCATTTGAACAAGTTCAAACAATCTTAAGGATAGAGTTTCGCCACCATGTACAATCATTTCGGATGTTATATCGTCGATACCAGGTGCTTTATTGCGTTTTAATTTAGACAGCGCCGCTTCGAATTCCTCTTTGGTTGGTTCGTCTACATGCACCTTTGACGCACGAATAAGCATTGCTCGTCGCCCGACTTGTTGCTGGTTAATTAAGTTGAGAAGATTCTCAAAATAAGCGGCCCAAGTATCTAAAATATATTTTAAGGTCTACTTGTAGCTCCCCATCTTCGTTTTGAATAGCAGTCGATCTAGTTTGAGGGCCCTTCTTTAAGGTTTTAACCTGTTGAAGATTACGCGATTGATGTTCCTTATTGAAGCTTTCAATCTCCTCACACTGTCTCTTCCACCATTCTCTCTTCGTTCGTCTACATAGCTTTGTAACGGCTTGTCTTGCCAGTTTATAATTCTCCTTCGTGGACCTGGTGTTGCGTCCTTGTAGACACTTCAGATAGCAATCTCTTTTGTATTGAATAGCATCAAGGCATGCTTGATCCATCCATGGCTTCTGGGAGTGGTTCTCTGGTCGTCCAAGTATTCCCTCAGCAGCGCTTAAAACAGCATCTTTGAGCAAATACCATGACTTATCGACGTCTCCATTAATGGTTTCTGATTTCTCCAATGTTTCGGCAATATGGATTTGATATCTCTCTTCTGTTTCAGCATTCTTTAATGATGAGATGTTAAAACGTTTCCGTTGATTGAATTTTGGAATGCCTGGATTTGGGAAGTGGAACCTTATCGTTGCACATACAAGGAAGTGGTCACTTCCAATGTATGCACCTCTAAAGGATCGCACATCCAGAACGCTCGAAAAGAAACGTGTTGTTACTAGAACGTGATCAATTTGATTTCGAGTATTTCCATTCGGTGAGACCCAAGTCTGCTTATGAATCGATCGATGCGGAAAGAACGTACTGGCAATTCTCAAATTATTTGATAATGCAAACTCAGTCATTCTCTCACAATTATCATTCGAATTCAAATGCAAGCTGTTAGGACTTACCACATTTCCATAAGAGATATCCATAAGATATATATATATATATATATATATATATATATATATATATATATATATATATATATATATATATATATATATATATATATAAATATATATATATATATATATATATATATATATATATATATATATATATATATATATATATATATATATATATATATATATATATATATATATATATATATATATAAATATATATATATATATATATATATATATATATATATATATATATATATATATATATATATATATATATATATATATATATATATATATATATATATATATATATATAAAGTGTATATATATTTATATATAAATATATATATATATATATATATATATATATATATATATATATATATATATATATATATATATATATATATATATATATATATATATATATATATATATATATATATATATATATATATATATATATATGTAGGAGCACCATGTAACTAAGGAATAAATTTATAATTATTCTTGTTTATTTATCATTGTTAAATTTTATTACTTAACGGTCTATCCAATTGTTTTTGATATAAAATATAGAATATAAATAATTCGATTGTAACATCAGATATTATTAAAATTTTGAAGTGAACGTATCTTAATAATAATAAAAGTTGTAAAAGTAAATTTTCAAGTTAAAGTCAATGAGTTATAATATTATTTGAATTAAATAATATAATGTGTTGTTTATAAATTATTTTGTGGAAAATAAAGTTAATTATCCAATTTCTATAGGTTTCCTATAGAAAACCTGGGGCTCGTCCGGGAAAATCTGCACATTGCGGATAGTATATTGCTGAACATCAAAAAGAGATTCCAGATCAAGAAAAATATAATAACAGTTAATACCGCTTCGATAGTGCCGCTAGATAGAATAAATTCATACAATTGTAATACCCACATAATCTACAGTGTGAGGTAAATTATTTTTTATTCCATTTTGATTAATTTGTTTGTGAAATAAAAATATTAAATAATAATATTGTAATGGGCAACAAAAATAAAAATAAAAGAGATTCAAGTTGTAATAATGACGAATCACAGTTTTCGGATTTCTTGCGTAGGCTGGAATCTAGTATAAGGCGTATATCAGACGCAGGTAGTGTTGTTCGGAATAGTGGTTCGGTTGCTAATAATGATTATCTGATGACGGAAATGCAATTAGAATTAGAACGGCTTCGGAAAGAAAATGATGAGTTAAGAAATGCTACCCCATCAACTTCAAAAAATAATGCACCACATGGTAATGACGAATCTGAAATCACAAGGTCGAGCTTACAACAGTCTAGATGCTCTTTATCTTACAGTGATGTGAAAGATTCAATTACGGAATTCGACGGAAGCACAAATTATAAAATAGAAACGTGGTTAGAAGATTTCAATAACATGGCAGATTTAATGAGATGGAATGAAATAGAAAAATTAATTTATGCGAAACGTAGTTTAACCGGTTCTGCTAAACTAGCATTAAGATCATGTGTCGATTTAAATAGTTTCGATAAATTAAAAGATTTTTTGATAAGAGAATTTTCTATTAAAATCAATAGTGCGGATATTCATCAAAAGCTTTCTTCTCGAAAATTAACTAAAGACGAAACATTGCGAGATTATTTTTATGCCATGCGAGAATTAGGTGCGCTTGGAAAAGTAGATGATGCTTCAGTTATTAAATACACTATTAACGGTATAAATGATAGTGAAGCTAATAAAATAATTTTGTACGGTGCATTAGATTTCGAATCATTTAAAAGCAAACTTGAATTGTATGAGGAATTTAAAAATAATATTTCGAAATCAAATCAGAACAATAATAATGTTATTAGGAAAAGGCCACTTATGCGGTGTTACAATTGTGGAATGATAGGCCACGAGTCAAAAAAATGTAGAAAAAAATCAGAAGGACCTAGATGTTTTCGTTGTTCAGGATATGGTCATATTGCCACCACTTGTACAAACTCACCCAAGAACAAGTCCAGCGTTCAGCTTATAGAATCAAATGAAACCAATTTTGTGGGGTTTGGTCAAAATTTAAAGTCAAATTATAAAATAGTCAAAATTAAAAATCAAGAAATAGATGCACTCATTGATACAGGAAGTGACTTAACTTTAATTAGAAAAGATATGCATGATCTGATGGGTTCACCACTACTTCAAAATAAGACAATAAAAATTAATGGAATAGGCGATAGTGAAATTCACACAATGGGTTGTTTCGAAACGGTAATAGAGTTCGATGACGTCAAAACTGATGCAATTATTCATGTTGTCAATAATTCGACTCTAAAAATGCAAGGCGTGGTAGGAAACGATGTTCTTACTGGTATGAAGTTAACCCTAGGGGAAAATGAAATTAAGATAGAGCAAATTAACAAGGAGTTCCTTTCAAGTTGTAATTTTGGGCGAAAACAGGAGGATGAGCTTGAAGTAGGGAATAAAATTTATGAAGATGTTATTCGTGTTATAGTAGATGATTATAATCCCATTGCTACAAAACAATCTCCAGTCAAAATGAAGATAATACTTCGTGATGAAACACCCGTTTGGCAACCCCGTTTGGCAAACACCCGTTTGGCAACCACCAAGGAGACTATCCCAAATTGAAAAGCAAGAAGTAGACAAACAAATATTTGATTGGCTTGAGAAGGGCATTATCCGACCTAGCGCTTCGGATTATGCAAGTCCAATCGTTTTGGTTAACAAAAAAGACAACACAAAACGGCTATGTATCGATTATAGACGGCTTAATAGAGTAATTATAATGGATCGTTATCCATTGCCTCTAATCGAAGATCAAATTGATAGATTATGCGAAGCTCAAATATTTACAACACTTGACCTGGAAAACGGATTTTTTCATGTTCCAATAGAAGATGATTGTCAAAAATATACGGCGTTTGTCACACCATCAGGACACTTTGAATTTTTGAGAGCTCCTTTTGGCCTATGCACATCTCCAGCAGTTTTTCAACGCTACATAAATTATGTATTCAAGGATCTGGTTTTGAAAGGAATCGTTTTAATTTATATGGATGACATAATCATTCCATCAAAAGACGAAAAAGAAGGTATGGCAAAATTGGAAATAGTAATGAGATTAGCAAGTGAATATGGGTTACAGTTCAAATGGAAAAAATGTAAATTTCTTTTCAAATCAATTAGCTACTTAGGATATGAAATTTGTAGTGGCTCAGTAAAACCATCCGAATCAAAAATAAAAGCAGCAATAAATTTTCCGGAGCCGAGAACTGTCAAACAAATTCAAATGTTTCTCGGTTTGACAGGATATTTTCGAAAGTTTGTGGAAGGATACTCCATTATAGCACGACCTTTGTCTGATCTTTTAAGAAAAGGAAAACCTTACCAATTTGGTGAATCAGAACGAAAGGCATTTCTGTTATTAAAAAACTCTTTGATTCATCAACCAGTATTACAAATATACAATCCAAATGGAATGACAGAGCTTCATACGGATGCGTCCAAGTTCGGTTTCGGTGCCATATTGTTACAAAAAAGTTGTAAGGATGATCAATTCCATCCAATATATTTTTATAGTAAAAAAACCACACCGACTCAAGAAAAATGTAATAGCTATGAACTAGAGGTTTTAGCAATTGTGTTAGCCTTAAAAAAATTTCGCGTGTACTTGTTGGGTATAAAGTTCACGATCGTAACGGATTGTTCAGCATTCAAGATGACAATGCAGAAAAAGGATATTTCTCCAAGAATAGCTGGTTGGGCACTCATTCTGGAAGAATTCGATTATTCTTTAGAATACAGATCTGGATCTAAAATGCAACATGTTGACGCTCTTAGTCGAAACCCAAGTGTGTTGGTGTTACAAAATGAGTTATTGCTTCGTATACAAAGTGGACAAGAAAAATTTGAAAATCTCCGAGTTATAATTGATCTTCTCGAACATGGTCCATATGAAAATTTCTTTCTACAAAAGAAAATTTTATATAAAGAAGATGACCAAGGACGTAAACTTCTGTGTATTCCAAAAACTCTTGAACAAGAAATTATTAAGACGATACATGAAGATGGGCATTTTGCTGCTAGAAAAATGATGGAGATCATTAACCAAGATTATTTTATACCAAACCTTCGCAAAAAGTGTGAAGCTTGTAGACGAAATTGCATTCCGTGCATTTTGATTGATCGTAAAACGGGAAAACAGGAAGGATATCTGCATCCAATCGATAAAGATGAGTACCCTCTTTCTACTTATCATATTGACCACCTTGGTCCATTGAACAGCACTTCCAAAAATTATAAATATGTTTTCTCTGTTATAGATGCTTTTTCCAAATTTGTGTGGCTCTACCCAGTCAAAACTATAACATCTGCAGAAACTATTGCAAAGCTGGACATCCAGAAGACGAATTTTGGCAACCCGAAGAGAATAATAGCTGATAGAGGAACTGCTTTTACTTCTAACGAGTTCCTGAATTACTGTGAAGAAAATAAAATTGTCCTGTCATTAGTCACGACCGGAATACCGAGAGGTAACGGACAAGTGGAACGCATGAACAGAATCATCAGTCCTGCATTGGCAAAACTATCAATCGATATTCCTGGAAATTGGTACAAATTTGTTGATAAACTTCAACGATTCCTAAATTCATCTTGGCAAAGGAGCATTTCAACTACACCGTTTGAAGTTATGTTCGGTGTAAAAATGCGAAACTCTGAGAATGTCATAATTGCTGAGGTAGTAGAAGAAGAGATTTCTAACTCGTTTATGCTAGAACGAGATTTCGTTAGACAGAATGCAAGAAATAGTATACTTGAAGTTCAAGAGGAAAATAGAAAGACGTTTAACAAGAAGCGTAAAAAGGCATCAGAATACATTTTGGGCGATTTAGTTGCGATTAAAAGAACGCAGTTTGGGAGCGATCTAAAAATTAAACCAAAATTTTTAGGCCCATACCGAATAATTGGTATACTTGGCAATGAGCGATACAACGTAGAGAAAATGGGTGACCATGCCGGACCTATCAACACAAGTTCAAGTGCTGATAATATGAAGAAATGGAAGGAAACATATCCATATGTTTCTGATAGTGACACAAATGAAGATGATATTTAAAAAAACAATAACACCTACAACTATTGTTTAAAATTATACGAATAAGAATTACAAATTAAGGCGAATGTAATTACATTTAAGACGAAAATGAATTCAATAAGACGAAAATGAATTCAATAAGACGAAAATAATTACAAAGTAAGGCGAAAATAATTATTAGTAAGACGACAATAATTATATGTAAGACGAAAATAATTATATGTAAGGCGAAAATAATAATACTATGTAAGACGATTAAATTAGATAGAAGGCGTGTAATTCAATAGAGGTTTACCGGGGCGGTAGAACAGCAGGAGGGCCGAATCTGTAGGAGCACCATGTAACTAAGGAATAAGTTTATAATTATTCTTGTTTATTTATCATTGTTAAATTTTATTATTTAACGGTCTATCCAATTGTTTTTATATAAAATATAGAATATAAATAATTCGAGTGTAACATCAGATATTATTAAAATTTTGAAGTGAACGTATCTTAATAATAATAAAAGTTGTAAAAGTAAATTTTCAAGTTAAAGTCAATGAGTTATAATATTATTTGAATTAAATAATAAATGTTTAGTTGATCAGTGATTAATGTGTTGTTTATAAATTATTTTGTGGAAAATAAAGTTAATTATCCAATTTCTGTAGGTTTCCTATATATATATATATATATATATATATATATATATATATATATATATATATATATATATATATATATATATATATATATATATATATATATATATATATATATATATATATATATATATATATATATATATATATATATATATATATATATATATATATATATATATATATATATATATATATATATATATATATATATATATATATATATATATATATATATATATATTTATATATATATATATATATATATATATATATATATATATATATATATATATATATATATATATATATATATATATATATATATATATATATATATATATATATATATATATATAAATATATGTATATGTATATGTATATGTATATATATATATATATATATATATATATATATATATATATATATATATATATATATATATATATATATATATA